>OZ038382.1:88113613-88689744 GCA_964036045.1 Eutreptiella sp. 'Long Island Sound 2002' | reverse complement strand
CCCCTAGATGGCAGCGGTTATGTAGCCACCTGCCGTATGGCATTGCTATCTGGGGGGTCCCCAATCCTTCAGAGCGGGGGCAAAATCAGAAGTGGCCCACAAGTGGGCCTGGGGGCTACATAACCCCTGCCGTCCCCAAGGCTTCGGAGGCTCCGCGACATCTATTGGGAAGTTGTTTGGAAGACACAACCCATGGATGACACAGAACCAAACAACAGGGCACAAATGGAGGCTTGTTGCCACCCCCAAAGGCAAGGATGCCTCCTCTGAGCAAAGCGTGGAAGGCCCGGAGACCAAGGCGCAACCTTCCATGGCCACTCCTACCACAGAGGAGGATACCCGCCCCAAGGTACGTGCTAATTGGTGGCCACACAGGGTACTTGGTGATTTGTGGACTTGGCTTCCCATTGTTAAGGTCGCTATGGGCTGCTGTACGAAACCGGCAATTATGCATATTACGCATGTGTTGCAAAAGTTGCATTTATTTACCGCAAAAGAAATTAATTCATTTTTTTTTTGGTTTACATGACCTACCACAAAAAAAAATACATGACTTTGTAATAATTCAATTTTTTTTAACAATTTACACGTCTTACCGCCCAAAAAAATTGCACGCATTTACCGCAAAAACAAAATACACCACGTGACAATCTTTTGTACACGAGTTACATTTTTCACAGCGGCTGCTCACCCAGCGCACACTGCACGGTCTGCATGAACACCGCACTGCAGAGGGCTCTAAATGGTTCAAGAGCGGATTTTGCTGCTAGATTTGAAGGCTGAGTGCATCCCTCCCCGCCTTTTCTGGGCGTTTACAACCAAAAACAATACCGTGTTTACAACTCAAAACAAAACCGCCTCAATTTTGTTGTGTCCTCAGAAATACTGCTGCCATAAAGCACATTTCTCAGGGATTGTTTTGCTCCACAGGCATGGAGGGTTAATTTTGGTTTGATTTCCCGTGCAGTTGTGGGCATGCCTGTCTGTGCAGGCCGAAGAAAATTGGTTTCGTGCCAGAGGAGGCAATTACTGCCAATATTTTGTGTTTTGGGAGGGACACAGCTCTCCCACAGGAATCATCAAAGATCAAGTTCCGGTTCGGAGCAGATGACGCATACAGATAGCACCACTTTGCACACAAAAAACGTGTGTTGCGCACCCTCTCATGGACCGAAAATGCGTTTGGTGACACTGATGACATTGTGGCAAAATGCAGCGTGTCCCGGTCCTTAGATATGGCCGACTGTTGGAAATGAGCGGTTGAAATGCTGCAGTATTTCCCACACCTGGCACGGGACTCCGGGAAGAAAACTGACTGCCCCCCCTTTTTTTCTTTCTTTCTTTTTTTTTGGTTTCGTGCCTGCAACCCCCGCCCCCCTCCCCGCCGCTTGCTAGTGAGGCTGTGTGTGCTGCACATTGATATGGTATGCAGTTTCTGCTCAATGTTCACCTAAGTGACAAAGTGCGTGTTCGCACCACCAGTTCCGTAATATGTTATCCAATATCTTGATACATACATCCTGAAGCGTTTCTGCCTTCTGGTTTGCCTGTGCGTGTGCGTGTGCCCCTGTGTTTGCGTGCGTGTGCGTGCAGAGGTTTTCTGTCTGGCAACGGAATTCGGCGGTGTGTGTGAATCACTTTCATCCGTCTTTTCCTGTCATTATCATGTACAGCGTTTACTGTGTGCATGCGGTTTACAATACAGAGGCAAATGCTGCTGCTGCTGGCCCCCAAAGTTGAACACGAGCCTCAGTTTTGATGTATCAATATTCTTTCAGCATACCCACCAAGAACAGGTTGCAGGCCGCACCAAGGGATTGAGCTTATGGCTTTTGTGCTTGGTATCCATGTTAGGCCAGCGTACACTTGCTGTGCCACGTCCCGATGCTGTTCTGGCTTGATCCTTATCACTTGCCTTTCCTGCATTTTGTGTGCACGCACAAGATGGCCTGGTCTAGGATGCCCTGTTTTTTGGGCATGGGTGGAGAGGGCTGCAGGTAGAGAGCTGCAAAGGAGACGGGCGCTACATGATAAAATGCGACACAAGACGCTGTGGCCCTGACATCCGTGGCTGCAACAGCCTTCCGGTGCCCGCAGCCGGGCCCGGCATCAGTGTCTCTTGTGCTGGCGTGCGTGATGGGCATGGTCCCTCGCACGTTCACCAAGGGACACTGGGAATTCTTGAAGTTGGAATGACCATGGGGGTGCACACCACCAATCACTGCCAGCAAGGCACACACCCACTGTGTGCACGTGTTCCTTGTGTTGCTTTGAGGCGCATTTGATTGGGGTAGGCCCCTTTGTCGCGAAGCCCTGTGCCAGTCTGGCTGGTCTGGCTGGTCTGTGGTCGTCCTTCACAGAAGATTGGTCTGCTTGTGCAGCAGAGGCCAGTTGCTGCTCTGGCAGGGCCGATTCTTCAAGCTGTGCAGTTGGTGCAGCCTGCAGCCTCAGTCTGCCTGTTTCCCACGTGGATGCATGCCCAGACATGGGTGTTTGTCTTTGTCTGTGTGGGTTTACATGTGCAGACCTTCGCTGTGTTGTAGTGGAGCGAAAGTGTGTTTTGATTCTGGATGCAGCCCATATCAGCCCGAGTTTGTGGTCTCTGGTCTGACGGAAGCCGTGGATGCTGGGCATCCACATCCACATGGGCAGTTTTTTGACCAGGGTTTTCTTTCTGGTCTGTGGCCTTCTAGTGCATCGCTGGGGGCGCTAGTACCATGACAACGCAGTTGTGCATGAACCCATTTTGAGGCTGATTTGTCAACACTGCTTTTTGGGGGGTGGGAGGATTAAAGGTTTGCAGCAGAGGAATGTCACAAGGTTGTGAAACTATTATACGCCTTCCTCCTGCATCGCATTATGCGTGCAGCGGCAAGGGCCGCCGGACGGCCTAGGGCTTTGATTGAAACAGAGAAATACTGCAGGAGTGTGTCAGATGTGGTAGCGTTACTCCAGGGTTTGGTTCCCAATGGGTCCCTGGGCCTCAGGGCCCAGGCATATCTGGTGGAGGCAGACCCAACTGGGTTTTCTTTACACCTTGGATGGTGGTGCAGCTCAATTCCCAATCTCAGGGATGAGTATGGTGCATCGCATTCCATGTTACTGTGGGTGTACGTCTCTTGTGGTTTGAGCCGGTTTTGACCAGTTATGGGATTCTTTCTGGCTGTTCAAGGGTGCAGCATGTTCACTGTCCACAGTGGGGCATCTATCCCATTGTCCAGGTGATTTTGCCAGCTCCCACGAACTTGTCACCTCGCAATGGTCCCAGTTGCTGGTGACAGCAGGGAGTCAAATCCCACATTTCCAATGCACCTCTGCCCCCCAAAAGCGGTGATATGCTTACTCAGTGCTGCCGTGTGGCAACACTGACAAGCAAAATACCCCCATTTGTACAATGGAGTCAAGAGGTGAAGCTTCTGGTAAACCAGACAGATTCTCACCCATGGGATAGCCCCTCCTTTCCCCGAACCATGGACCACTGAGTGCCGTGAGGTGGGATTATTGGCATCAGGCAAGTTGGTGGATATGATATGCATTCAGCTGCTCTTATTACAGTCCTCACAAACATTTCCCTATCTGTGCAGGTGCTTAGTTCTTGCTTGAGAATGCCAGAGCCTCATTTAAGTTTTTCTGCGCAAAACTGCAGCATTTGTCCAGCTGAACACGCACTACCTGTGACGAGACAAAACCTGAGAGCTGATGCCACACCAATTCACAGCGGTGGGGTTTCTGCCAAACCCCTTTGGAACCACCCAGTGCCCCGGGGGTAACGCGGGGACACAGAGTGCAAAACCCCCCCTTTGGAAATCACCTCGCAGAGGTTGTTAGATCAAAGCCAGACAGGCGTATATGGGAAAACACCACATACCCCCCATTTTGGGTTTTTTTGGGCCTATTCGCGTACCCTACCCCGAGGGTTTGAATTGTTAGTTTCACCCCTTGTAAAATCATTATTTTGTCCAATAAACGCATCCCCCAATGAGTTTTTGCTCCGGACCCCCAAGACCCCCCCACTTGAAACCCACTTTTTTTGTGGTTTTGAGGGAGATGGGGGGGGGGTCGATAAAATGACCCCCCCCCCCCTTTTTGGGTCGAAAATCATGAATCTTTTGGTTTTTTTCGATTTTGAGCTTAAAAAGTGCTTCGCGGTCCCGACTCCATGGGGTTTGTATGGGGCGGAGTGGGACGAGCCCTTTGGCAGCTGATGCACCTTTCAGCTATTTTTGCTATGTTGGCGGTTTTGGCAACCTCGGTGACCCCGTGGTACCCACTCTGAGGGGTGTGAGTGGGGATGTTGTGACAGTATATGCCTACTGGGATACGGAAGGACGTTTTTTGCAGTCTGTAGTGTTAATGAGAGCCCGTCACCACCTGTGCCAAAGACGCGAAATGGCTGTTTCCACCAATAATGGCATACTGAATGCGCCGGCATACAACCTGCTTATGCAGGTTTTCAGCCCGGGCAGCTCAAAAAGCTAAGTTTTCGAAACTTGTTTTTATGATATTGTGATCACCCAAAATAACCATCCAAGGTATGTAGTAAAGCATGTTTTAGGCCATAGTTACATGTTTTTCAACCTATTTGGGTATTAGGCCCGGGGGGGGGGGGAGGGCGGGGGGCCTCCCAAGGGATTGGTACACAACCTGCTGATGCAGCTTTTAACCCTGCACAGTTCAAAACTGGAGGTTTGCGCAATCTTTTCGCAGAGGTTGTTAGATCAGAGCCACGCAGGCCCATATAGGGGAAAACGCCACATACCCCCCCATTTTGGGCCCATTCGCATACCTTACCCCAAGGGGTTGAATGGTTAGTTTAACCTTTTGTAAAATCATTATTTTGTGCAATAAACACATCCCCCAGTGAGTTTTCGGTCCAGACCCCCCAGTTGAAACCCCCTTTTTTGAGTATTTGAGGGAGGGGCGGGGTGGGGGGGGGGGTCGAAACAATGTGTAAAAAATGACCCCAGTTTTTTTGAGTTAAAAATCATGAATCACTTCGCAGCTCCTTTATATACACCTGTTTGGCCTTGCTCTAACAACCTCTGCGACGTGATTCATCATTTTGGACTCAAAAAAAAGGGGTCATTTTTTGACACCCCAACCCAACACCCCCCTCCCCGAAAACAGCAAAAAAGTGGTTTTCAAGTTTGGGGGGGGGGGGGGGGGGAGTGGTTGGACCAAAAAATCACAGCAGGATGCGTTTATGGACCAAATAATGATTTTCCAAGGGGTTAAGGTAACAATTCAACTTGTTGGGGTAGGGTATGAGAATAGGCCCAAAAATGCCAAAATTCGGGGGATATGTGGCGTTTTGCCGTATACACGCCTTTCTTGCTTTGATCTAACGGCCTCAGTTTAACTCTTTTGTAAAATCATCATTATGACCAATAAACGCATCTTAATGAGTTTTTGCTCCGGAACCCCAGACCCCTCCCATTTCAAACCCATTTTTTTGAGGTTTTCATGGAGGCGGGGGGGGGTGGGGGGGTGGGGGGCTTGTCAAAAAATGTTCTTTTTTTGGGCTTGAAATCATGAATCTTTTGGTTTTTTTTCGATTGTCCGCCGAAAAAGTTCCTCCGCGTCTCGACTCCATGGGGTTTGTATGGGGCGGAGTGGGACGAGCGCTTTTGTAGCTGATGCACCTTACAGCTATATTTGCGCTGTTGGTGGTGTTGGCGACCTTGGTGACCCCGTGGTACCCACTCTGAGGGGTGTGAGTGGGAATGTTGTGACAGTATATGTCTACTAGGATACGGAAGGACGTTTTTTGCAGCCCCTAGCCTTGCTGAGAGCCAGTCACAACCCGTGCCAAAGACGCGAAATGACGATTTCCACCAATAATGGCCTTGTGAATGGGCCGCCACACAGCTTGCTTATGCAGCATTTAAGCCGGGGTAGCTCAAAAATCGAAGTTTTCGAAACTTGTTTTTATGATATTGTGACCACACAATATGTGCATCCAAGGTATGTAAAGCATGTTTCTTACCGCATTGACGTGTTTTTCACCCTGTTTGGGTATTAGGTGCGGGGGGGGGGGGGGGGCTCCCAAGGGTTTCCTATACAACTTGGTGATGCAGCTTTTCACCCTAGGCAGCTCAAAAATCGAACTTTTGAAAATCTGTTTTTTGATATTGTGATCACCGAAAATGACAATGGAAGGTATGTAACGAATGGTTCAGGCCGTATCTAAGTGATCTTCACCCTATTTGGCGATTACATCGGGGGCGGGGGGGGGGGGGGGGGGCTCCCAAGGGATTGGTACACAACCTGCTTGTGCAGTTTTTCACCCTCGGCAGCTCAAAAATTGAAGTTTTGGAAAATCATTTGTACGTATTCTTTTGATATTCTGATCACCTAAAATGATCATCCGAGGTATATAAAGCATGTTTCAGTCCGTATTTACATGGTTTTCATCCTATTTGGCTGTTGGGTGCGGGGGGGGGGGGGGGGGGGGCTCCCCCAAGGGATTGGTACACAACCTGCTACGCAGCTTTTCACCCTGGGCAGCTCAAAAATCGAAGTTTTCGAAACTTGTTTTTATGATATTCTGATCACCCAAAATGACCATCCAAGGTATGCAAAGCATGTTTGATGCCGTACTTACGTGGTTTTCACCCTTTTTGGATATTAGATCGGGGGCAGGCCTCCGAAGGGATTGGTATGCAACTTGCTGACGCAGTTTTCCACCCTAGGCAACTCAAAAATCGAAACTTGTTTTTTTGATGTTGTGATCACCTAAAATGATCATCCAAGGCATGTATGGCATGTTTAAGGCCGTATCTACGTGCTTTTCAGCCCATTTGTGGATTATGTCGGGGGGGGGGGTGTCTCCCAAGGGAGTGGTACACAACCTCCAATTTTTTTCCTCGCACAGCTCAAAAATCGAAAGTTTTCGAAACTTGTCTTTATGATATTGTTGTTGAAATTTCCCTTGGCTCTTTTCAATAGCAAACAATGCAGTGAATTCCAGGAATGATCTCTCACTTGAGTAGTGACAATTCAATGTATCAACAAAACACCAACCTAAAAGGTTGCAAGAAGAATGGTACAAAATTGCAAATTGATATCAAAACATTTGTAAACACATGCAAAAGCTCATTTTATATCAATGTCATAGATTAGGAACATCCCATGCTGAAACGGATTTATCGCTTTTAGGAAAATTGCATGGATGGCATCCGGGAATCGAACCTAGGATTTTGCAATGCAAATCCCATGTTCCGCCAATTATGATAACCCATCTGGCTGATACATTTTCATCTCAATTAATTATAGATCAACAGACAAGATGGTCTGAACTCAGAAAACATCCGTCTTTTCTTTTTCTGCCCCAGCAGAACAATGTCCCGATCCACAGCGATCATGCATGACAGATCGATCAGCGATTGCAACAAATTCCTTACTAAGTCTGAACCAAGAAGACGATAAACAGGTACTCTCATGCTCATGGTAGAACTGCATTGTTGAGGGAGTTTTAGAATATAGAGCTGTAGCTAGACTTCATCAGTGCATCTTTGAGTTGATCTTGCGTAGCCACCCATTCAAGATTGGTAACTTCTCCAGACGTTATAGCATCACGAATCACCGCAAGTTCAATGAGAAGTCTCTTCTCAGATACAGCCTTGTGCAGATAGACATGGTCGAATAGTGAAGCACAGTCAGTGCGTAGCGTGACAGGAACTCGCACCTTCGTCATCTCAGTAACGACATTGAGCGTCAAGAACAGGTCATCCAAGCAGGTTGAACATGCAAGGGTTTCCCAAGCAAAGGTGGACTTTACGACTCTGCGCCGGGTACGGCTTTTCAAGTTGATCAGACAGAAGCGCTCCTTCTTGTCTTCACCGACACTTGCAATAGTCCACAGCCAGCCACCAACAGTTTTCCCTTCTTCCCCGTTGCCCCATGAAGAGTCATGGTATCCTATAAGACAAACAGGTCCACTCAACTTGGGAAATCTGATGAATAGCGATCTCTTCCTCATGTGCTGCAAGGTCTTGTTCGCCTAAAGCGCATCCGAGACTGTAGGTTTGCTTGATCGTTTTGAGAGAGGGCACACGCTATAAGAGAAGTCAGGTCTCGTTTGCCCGGTACACCAGGACAAAGCGCCAATCAAGCCGCGGTACACCGTGGTCTCTTTCGCGTTTAATAGTCTTCCACGATCTTTAGACTCCTCCAGAGATATCTCCGCGATCTCATCTATATACTTCTGTTGCTCCAACGTTATCTCGATCGGATTGCCGTCATCGTCACGTTTGCATTCCAAATGCAGTCCACAAAACACATACTCCTGTCTTTTTTCAGACCCAACAGAAAAAACACCGTGCAACGCCTCCAGAACGGATGAGATGAGAGAATCAGTCCCAGCGATGGGGATATCGTCAACGTGAACGGCTGCCCATCCACAAAGGTTCTCATGATCCCGAAAAAGGTATATTGCCGGGTTGAATGGCACCACAATCGCACCAATAGACAACATAGCCTTGTGCAGCGCCTTGTACCGGTGCAGTGGAGCGTCCCGGAGCCCGTACACCGCCTTCCGCAACTTTAACAACTGCCCCAGTGCATGCAACTCCTTTGGAGGCCGTACATGCACCTCACGCTGCAGGGCGCCTCCTTGTAAAAAGGCACTGGAAATGTCCACAGCGATCGGAGCCCATCCTCGATAAGAAGCCCCCGTGAGCAGCACACGCCAGGACGACTTGGAACACGTGGGAGAAAAGGTATCCAGGTCCCGCAGACCCGCCTGCTCTAAGCCCCGCACAACCAACCGCGCCTTCGGCTTCAATGAACCATCGTCCTGCACCTTGTCAACGAGAACCCACCGACACGATATCGCCTTTTGCCCATTGTCTGGTACCAGGTCATACACAGGACAAGCAACCTAGGATGCCAACTCCTTGTGCTTCGCCACGACAAAATCCAGCGATTGTGCCCTCCTCATGTCACAACGCGCAGAGCGATGCCCCACATAGCAATATGAAAGGAACACCTCACCCGAGATAGCAGGAGGTATCACAGATGTGTAACGTTGCCAGACCAACTCAGGAAGACGAGGTCGCAACTTTGTCAGCACGGACATTGCGGCCCTGGCCCGCGAACGTGTCACCACATGTTCCCTGTCGTCTCTCACACGTCTCAGCTCAGCAACCTCCTCCGCGCTCAGCTCATTCCCCGCCTCGTCAACGAGCAACTCTTCCAACCCCTGTTGCGCTTCACCAGGCAGTGCCACAGGCGCAACCTCGGGATCAACATCAGGAAAGCCAAGCACCAGCGAAGCAGGTTTGCAGTGCAACAGAGGTACGCGCCTCGCACTCCCGCCGTGCGGCAACACGACAAAGTCACCGTCAGCCCCAATGACCACAGCCGGCCCATGCCAAGAATCCTTTCCCTTCTCAAGTGATTCAAATTAAAAAACCGTATCGCTAGTCCTAAGCTCAACCTTACGTTTAGTAGACGGCCGACTATGGTTCGCCAGCGAAACCTTCGCACGAACATCCGCTCCATGAAATTTTTCCCGTGCACGATACATAGCATCCAAAAACTTCACCATGTAGTGGCCCACATGATTAGACGGCACAAGTGTTTCGGCCAAAGCAAGTAACTTCGCTGCCACAAAATCAGGTCAGCTTGAAGACACGCCATACACCAATTGCTAAGGCGAAAAACCTCGATCTGGCATAGGATGATAGTTCAACGACATGCATGCCACATCGCACGCATCTCGCAATGACAGAGTGTCATCCGCCTCCAGAAGTAACTCCACGGCATGTCTCAGCTGATAATGGTGCCTCTCCACACCTCCCAGAGACGTGAACCACGGGGCGCACAGTGCAGCGTAATGCCATAAAGCTCAGCGAACAACCTGATGAGCTGATTGTCAACCTCCTTCCCCAAATCAGTGTACAACAGCACCGGAGGACCATAGTACTTGACCCACAGATGCAACAAGGAATGACACACGTGTGTCGCGGACTTGTCAGGAAGAACGAAACAATGTCGGAGGCGAGTGAACAAACAGATGACGTGCAAAACAGGCTGTCACTGAAGATACCAGAGATCCGCAACCGTCTCGTAATTGAAATGCGGTTCCTTGGGCATGGTCACCAAAGGACGCCTTGGTGCCTTCTTCCGCTTTTCACAGGATTCACATACCAATCCCCGCGCCACAGGCTGAAGAAGAGAAGCATCTCGATCCGGATACGCCAGAGCCAACTGTTCGACCAGATGAGGAAATGCTGCATGCCTGAACTTGGTATGTAAGGCCAGCAATTCCTTGCGCGCCAGCCTTTCATCGCCCCAAGACTCAGCAGCGAACATGGAATACGAGTGTCCAACCGGCAGAGAAGCTAGTCACAACGACGCACGATGCGATGAATCCCAAAGAGATAACACCAGATGTCCGGACGAAGAAACATCACAACGAATCCTAAAATCGCCAGCACTCAAGTTTGAAGTAACCGCGTTGTTCGCCGCGTCAATCCTCATGCGCATTCTCGCCATAGATCGCCGGGCAATCAACAGAGGTGTCTCCCCAAAAACCACTTGAGTACGTAAAAACTGCACGCGACCACCAGTTTGCACTAGTAAGTCGACTCTGTAGAGCGCTGACTTCGTGCCACCGTCCCCAAACTCAAACCACGCATTAGTGTCACTCCGAGGAACATCAAAGCCATCTGGTCTAAGCTTCCGCAGATAGTGATCCAGCCCAAATTCCCCACACATCGTGTCGGTACACCGAAGATCAATGATCCCATGACCCAAAGATTCGGAGCAAAGCTTGTGAAGTGGAGAAGACCATAAGCCAGACTGCGCCATCAAACACACACCAGGGTTGTGGAACAAATCAGCAGCAGTGTCATGACCACCCAACGAGAAAACCTCACGCATGCCAGCCCCACCAGACTTGTTCTCAGCGGTTGGCACTGCACGTGAAGACCCTTCCTGTTCCGTCGACGCCTCTTGTGCCACCAGGGTCGAAGCTGATGTCGTCTTCTCAGGACAATCACGTGGAACATGCCCACGCTTCCCGCGCTTCCAGCAGGTAACCCGGGACCCACTCTGCGCGCTAGCCTAATTTCCGGTTGGTGTTTTGTTGTTCCCCCGTTGCTGCGCCTCAGCCCCAAACATGCAATCGATTGGTCTCGACGTTGACGCGCCAGGAAAAAGCTGTCTAAAGGCAACCAACACTTGCGAGAAAACCAGCGATCGACCTGTGCTCGCGACAACCATCGCCCGCTCATCCGCATTCAGGTTGGAGTTCAGCAACGCCAGCGTCCCTGAAAATCGCTCATCCAAGACAATGCCAAAATTCGCAAGACGATAGACCAGCATATCCAGCCGTTCAATCCAGGTAAGCATGTCACTGTCACCGCGCTTACACTCCAACAGTCCCACAGCTGCCTGAAGTATATTGTCTGCAGTATCTCCACGGTACACCCACTCTAGTATCCCAAGCAGTCCTTGAAAGCCTTGATCAGTACGAAGCGCGTCCAGTGGCATCTTCGCAGCGACAACACGCGCCGCACGTCCTCGTAGCTTTGTGAAAACCTGAACATTGCGTGTTGACACTGCAAGCGTACTCTCTGCATGCCACGTGACGACCTGTACGCGCCACGCGTAAACTCGTCTAAACCAAGCTTGCTGTCCACTGCCTCGTCTTCAGAACCAAACGTCGGACAGTCGAGTCGCGAAGGAGATCCAGAAGACATCGGAGTAGATAAAGTATTAAAGCGATGCAGTAAGTGGACGTTGTCTTATTGAACTCGTTGCTGCTCAGCCTGCAGAGAAAGCACCTGTGCGTCGAAGGCTTGCTTCATGTCATGTAGAGCTTGATTTTGCTGAAACAACTGTCTTTGCAACGTGCCCATAGAACTGTTCAAATCAACCGGTGCAATGCCAGTTACACCATCAGGAGGATACAACAGAGTGTGGTCCGAAGGTCCTGCCCCAGGAGTGTAAGTAGGATCCAGATCATCCAAGGTAAGTCCAGCCATGGAATAGTGATGCTACCAGTGTTAAAATTTCCCTTGGCTCTTTTCAATAGCAAGCAATGCAGTGAATTCCAGGAATGATCTCTCACTTGAGTAGTGACAATTCAATGTATCACCAAAACACCAACCTAAAAGGTTGCAAGAAGAATGGTAAAAAAGCCTTGTTGAACCTTACAAATTGATATAAAAACATTTGTAAATGATGCAAAAGCTCATTTTATATCAATGTCATAGACTAGGAACATCCGATGCTGAAACGGATTTATCTCTTTTAGGAAAATTGCATGGATGGCATCCGGGAATCGAACCTAGGATTTTGCAATGCAAGTCCCATGTTTTGCCAATTATGATAACCCATCTGGCTGATAAATGTTCATCTCAATTAATTATAGATCAACAGACAAGATCGTCTGAACTCAGAAAACAATTCTGATCACCCAAAATGACCACCAAGGTATGAAAATCATGTGTTAGGCTTTATTTACCTGTTTGTCATCCTACTTCCGTATTGGCCGCACAGGGGGCGGGGGGGTGGGGGCTCTCAAGGGATTGGTACACAACTTGTCTATGCAGCTTTTCACCTTGCGCACGTGAAAAATGGAAGCTTTCAAAACTGGTTTTCATCATATTCGGATCACTTAAAATGACCATCCAAGGTATGTAAAGCGTATTTCAGGCTGTATTTACGTGTTTTTCACACTATTAGGGGATTGGTTCTCGGGGCGGGGGTCTCCCAAGGCATTGGTGCATAACTTGCTTATGCAACTTTTCACCCTAGGCACCTCAAAAGTCGAAGTTTTTGAAACTTGGTTTTATGATATCGTGATCGCCGAAAATGACCATTCAAGGGATGTGACGCATGTCTCAGGACGTATTTACTTGTACCTCAGCCTATTTGGGTATTAGGTCAGGGGGGGGAGGTTTCCAAGGGATTGGTACACAACCTGCTGATGCAGTTTTCAACCTAGGCAGCTGAGGTATCGAAGTTTTTGAAGCTTGGTTTGAGGATATCGTGATTACCGAAAATAACCATTCAACGTATGTAAAGCATGTCTTAAGCCGTACAGGGGAGGCAATAATTTCATACGCTTTTGATTTAGGTACCTTGCCATTTTTGCATGTTTCGGCACCAAAATTTCAGACCGGGCAGCTCTCAAACTGCCAGTTTTGACACTAAAACTTCATGCGAGGCCTCTTTTCCGACAGAAGGCTCTTAAATCAGTTTCAACGAAAACAAAAGGTTTTCCCAAATTGTTACCAAAGCTTTTCAACAGATTTCTCTTTTTGTTTTTTTTAGAAAATATTGTCTCCTTCTCACAACCATTTGCAATGTTTCCTTTCTTGCCAAAGTGTTATCACACCTTGCCGCTTGCCAAAATCCATTGCACTCTTCTTCCTTATCACTTGCCAAAATGTTTTGAAATGCAGCACGTTTAGTGTTACAATGCAAGTCCCCTTATTTTTTTTGTCTAAAAGGCGAAATATTTTTTTCAATTGTTTCTTTTCATGCGCCTCTGCAGTCACCCCTGAACCCTTGCACACTTGCACAAAGACTAACTGCAATACTCCCTTATATTTTGAAACAAAGAATCGTAGTCGGCATGCAAGAAAAAAACAAAGTCCTGCCCGGGCTCAGACCATGCAATGCAGCCGGAGTCCTTCCCTTGTCCCCACCCTTCACATTGGTTGAAGACCGTCAGAACATTACACTAAGTGCATCGAGTGTCCCAACGCCGTGCCACTTGGCAGGACCTTCACGTCCGCTGGGCTGTTTGCGGCGGTGCAACAGTGTCACAAAAGCTGCTCAAATGGTAAGGTCCACATGGCCGGAGGAAAAAAAAACAATACGTAATATAAATTATACAGACAGCTGTCTTATGACTCGCAGTAGCTGACGTTGACGTACGCAGAAAGCTCTGTGAAGGGATCACTGTCAGAGTTGTCAGAATCTTGTAGTAGAGCATTGCGCTGGGCAGCCCTCACCTCACGATCAGCTGCTTGCCTTGCAAGCCTCTCGCTCGTTGAAGGCGACGGGGCCACAGGTGCCCTTTGCGGTGCTGCAGGTGCTGCAGGGGGTTCACGTGCAGCAGGGGCCTCTGGTTGCGGTTCATGATCACTTGCTTTCGTCGGCTGGTTCAATGACATGATCATTGAAGAGAATGGCAAGAGCATTCTGCTCAGGGGGTCCAAGCAGATTCACACGCGGCGGTTCCGGCATGGCATCCACTGAGTCGGCGAAGGGGACGTCTCGCAGTACCATTTCCCAGGACGTCACTATCTGCTGCGCTGTTCTTGTTTCTTTGCACCATCTGCTGACCCACTGAACAAGCAGGCTTTTCATTGTTCTCTCAGATATGTCAAGTGGTGTTCTGCTCGGGATCTCTTTCCTGTGGATTTTCATGCGGTGTGTCACCATCCTGTCGCGCAGCGACAACCTGACGAATCTCCTCATTGAAGGATTGATCAACTGGTCTGGCCGATTTGAGACGTGCGAGCGTCTCTTTTCTCCAATATAAATGTACTGCGAAGGGTGGTCCTTGCATTGATGCAGACGTTCTTTGATCAGAGTGAGGGTTTCTTGGCTCTGGAAAGGCAACCGCGTGCATGATGATCACTGGCGAGTTTTCTTGTAGCTGATGCCGCTCACGGATGTGGTTTGCCTTGTCAGCCAACTTCCTCAAGAGACGCTCAAAAGTTGCTCCAGTCTGGACCTTTTTTTCGCTGTGGTCTTGGGACATCACATCATGCAATAGGCAATCTGGTGGAACGTCAGCCTGTGACCGTTCTGCTTTCCCTCTCGTAATGATCTGCATGCATTCAAAAGCCAAAAAAAGAAGAAAAAAATATTTTACGAAATTTTGCAGCGGTTTTCCAAGTAGGTACAACCACACCCACGCAAGAAACAAACCCAGCAAGGCGGCAGGACAGGACACCATGGCACCACGCGGCAGCACAGCACCACGGGGCACGGCACAGTGAAAAAGGGCACCGAGGGAGAGCGGGCCACACAGCAACACCGCATGGGGCGTGGACGACAAGGTACGCACAACGGGACACCCCAGGGCGTACACGGCACAAAGCACAACGGCGAACAACACCACGCAGCGACACACCACAGCAAAACACACACAGCGCGGGGGGACAAGACACAACACGGCGCCAGAAGGCACAGGACCCCAAGACAAAGGACGGCGCCCCAGGACACAGCACGGCGCGCGGCAGCACCAAACGGAGCAAAACGAAACAACACAGTGCACACCAACGCAACGCCAAGCGGCACAACGCGCAGCAGGACGGCGCAGCACAGCACCCAGGGACACACCACAGCACGCCACCGAGACACGACACTAGGAGCCACCAGGACCCACCAGGAGACAACAGAGGACAGCCAGGCCCGACAGCAAACACACAATCACAACAGGTAACAACACAAAACACCAGCCAGCCCCGCGAGGGCAAGAGAGCACGGAACAGAGAGCAACGGCGCAGGCACACCAGCACAGCACCGCACAGGCAGAGCACAGAAACAGAAACGACCCGGAACCGGCCCGGAGCCCAGAATCACCAGGGAACAACAGGAAACCAGCGCCACCAGCGGGGAGAAAAATAAAAACAAAAACAAAAAAAAAAGAAGACAGGGCACCACAGCACAGCACCACACGGCAGCACAGCGCCACAGGACACAGCACAGGGGAACGGAACACCACAGGGAGGACGCCCAGCGACGGCCAGACCAGACACGGGCACCAGAGCCGACACACACCACCAGACAAGAACGCCGGGCAACCAGAGCCACCAGCGGACCCCCAAAAAAAGGCAGCGACACCAGGAACCAACAACACCAGCCACCAGAAACAGCACAAACGACGCGCACAGCACAACGAACGGGCAGGACAGGGAACACACAGCACGACACCCCAGAACACACACAGCAGACGCGAAGCAGGAAAAAAAGCAGCAGGAGGGAAAAAAAAACAAAAAGGGGGGGGGGGGGGGGGGGCGCGGAGGTCAAAGGCAACCGGAAAGCAAGAAACGCCAGAGACAACAGGGAGGGGGGGGGGGGGGCAAAAAAAACAAAAAAAGGGGGGGGGGGGGGGGGGGGGGGGCAACAGGACGCCAAGGCCCAGGGCACCCAAGGCTGGAAAACACGCAAAGCAGGAGACAACGGGGCGAACAGAAGGGGGGGAGGGAAAAAAAAAAAAACAAGGGGGGGGGTGGGACAAGAGGCAAAGAAACCCAACAACAACCACAGACAGGGCAACCCCAGCCCGGAGGGGGCCGAACAAGCAAAGAGCGAAGCAAGAAAGGCGAAAGGAAAGTTGAGGCGCACCAAAACGCGCCCGGGAGGCCGGCCCGCCCGTCCCGGCCAAGCAGGGCACGCACACGCACAGCAGCCCGGCAGTTGGGGGTGGGAGAGCGCCCAACCCCAGACGCCCCACACCGGCCCCGGCAGCCCGCCCAGAGGGCGGGCAGTCGGGGGTGGGAGAGCGCCCGACCCCGGACGCCCCACACCTGCCCCGGCAGCCCGCCCAGAGGGCGAGCAGTCGGGGGTGGGAGAGCGCCCGACACCGGACGCCCCACACCGGCCCCGGCAGCCCGCCCAGAGGGCGGGCAGTCGGGGGTCGGAGAGCGTCCGACCCCGGACGCCCCACACCGGCCCCGGCAGCCCGCCCAGAGGGCGAGCAGTTGGGGGTGGGAGAGCGCCCGACCCCGGACGCCCCACACCGGCCTCGGCAGCCCGCCCAGAGGGCGAGCAGTCTGAGTCGGGAGAGCGCCCGACCCCGGACGCCCCACACCGGCCCCGGCAGCCCGCCCAGAGGGCGAGCAGTCGTGGGTGGGAGAGGGCCTGACCCCGGACGCCCCACACCGGCCCCGGCAGCCCGCCCAGGGGGCCGGCAGTCGGGGACGGGAGAGCGTCCGACCCCGGACGCCCCACACCGGCCCCGGCAGCCCACCCAGAGGGCGAGCAGTCAGGGGTGGGAGAGCGCCCGACCCCGGACGCCCCACACCGGCCCCGGCGGCCCGCCCAGAGGGCGGGCAGTTGGGGGTGGGAGAGCGCCCGATGCCGGACGCCCCACACCGACCCCGGCAGCCCGCCCAGAGGGCGGGCAGTCGGGGTAGGGAGAGCGTCCGACCCCGGAAGCCCCACAACGGCCCCGGCAGCCCGCTCAGAGGGCGGACAGTCGGGGCTGGGAGAGCGTCCGACCCCGGACGCCCCACACCGGCCCCGGCAGCCCGCCCAGAGGGCGGGCAGTCGGGGGTGGGAGAGCGCCCGACCCCGGACGACCGACACCGGCCCCGGCAGCCCGCCCAGAGGGCGGGCAGTCGGGGGTGGGAGAGCGTCCGAGCCCGGACGCCCCACACCGGCCCCAGCAGCCCGCCCAGAGGGCGGGCAGTCGGGGTAGGGAGAGCGTCCGACCCCGGACGCCCCACACCGGCCCCGGAAGCCCGCCCAGAGGGCGGGCAGTCGGGGGTGGGAGAGCGCCTGACCCCGGACGCCCCACACCGGCCCCGGCAGCCCGCCCAGAGGACGGGCAGTCGGGGGTGGGAGAGCGTCCGACCCCGGACGCCCCATACCGGCCCCGGCAGCCCGCCCAGAGGGCGAGCAGTCGGGGGTGGGAGGGCGCCCGACCCCGGACGCCCCACACCGGCCCCGGCAGCCCGCCCAGAGGGCGGCAGTCGGGGATCGGAGCGCGCCCGACCCCGGACGCCCCACACGGGCACCAGCAGCCCGCCCAGAGTGCGGGCAGTCGGGGGTGGGAGAGCGTCCGACCCCGACGCCCCACACCGGCCCCGGCAGCCCGCCCAGAGGGCGAGCAGTCGGGGGCGGGAGAGCGTCTGACCCCGGACGCCCCACACCGGCCCCGGCAGCCCGCCCAAAGGGCGGGCAGTCGGGGGTGGGAGAGCGTCCGACCCCGGACGCCCCACACCGGCCCCGGCAGCCCGCCCAGAGGGCGAGCAGTCGGGGGTGGGAGAGCGCCCGACCCCGGACGCCCCACAACGGCCCCGGCAGCCCGCCCAGAGGGCGGGCAGTCGGGGGTGGGAGAGCGTCCGACCCCGGACGCCCCACACCGGTCCCGGCAGCGCTCCCAGAGGGCGAGCAGTCGGGGCTGGGAGAGCGCCCGACCCCGGACGCCCCACACCGGCCCCGGCAGCCCGCCCAGAGGGCGGGCAGTCGGGGATGGGAGAGCGTCCGACCCCGGACGCCCCACACCGGCCCCGGCAGCCCGCCCAGAGGGCGAGCAGTCAGGGGTGGGAGAGCGCCCGACCCCGGACGCCCCACACCGGCCCCGGCAGCCCGCCCAGAGGGCGGGCAGTCGGGGGTGGGAGAGCGTCCGACCCCGGACGCCCCACACCGGCCCTGGCAGCCCGCCCAGATGGCGAGCAGTCAGGGGTGGGAGACCGCCCGACCCCAGACGCCCCACACTGGCCCCGGCAGCATGCCCAGAGGGCGGGCAGTCGGGGGTTGGAGAGCGCCCGACCCCGGACGCCCCACACCGACCCCGGCAGCCCGCCCAGAGGGCGGGCAGTCGGGGGAGGGAGAGCGTCCGACCCCGGCCGCCCCACATCGGCCCCGGCAGCCCGCCCAGAGGGCGAGCAGTCGGGCGAGGGACAGCGTCCGACCCCGGACGCCCCACACCGGCCCCAGCAGCCCGCCCAGAGGGCGGGCAGTCGGGGGTGGGAGCGCGTCCGACCCCAGACGCCCCACACCGGCCCCGGCAGCCCGCCCAGAGGGCGGGCAGTCGGGGGGGGAGAGCGCCCGACCTCGGACGCCCCACACCGGCCCCGGCAGCCTGCCCAGAGGGCGGGCAGTTGGGGGTGGGAGAGCGTCCGACCCCGGACGCCCCACACCGGCCCCGGCAGCCAGCCCAGAGGGCGGGCACTCGGGGGTGGGAGAGCGCCCGACCCCGATCCCCACATCCGCCCCGGCTGCCCGCTCAGAGGGCGGGCACTCGGGGGTGGGAGAGCGTCCGACCCCGGACGCCCCATACCGGCCCCGGCAGCCCGCCCAGAGGGCGGGCGGTCGGGGATGGGAGCGCGCCCGACCCCAGACGCCCCACACCGGCACCAGCAGCCCGCCCAGAGGGCGGGCAGTCGGGGTCGGGAGAGCGTCCGACCCCGACGCCCCACACCGGCCCTGGCAGCCCGCCCAGAGGGCGAGCAGTCGGGGGCGGGAGAGCGCCTGACCCCGGACGCCCCACACCGGCCCCGGCAGCCCGCCCAGAGGGCGGGCAGTCGGGGGTGGGAGGGCGTCCGACCCTGGACGCCCCACACCGGCCCCAGCAGCCCGCCCAAAGGGCGAGCAGTCGGGGATTGGAGAGCGCCGGACCCCGGACGCCCCACACCGGCCCCGGCAGCCTGCCCAGAGGGCGGGCAGTCGAGGATGGGAGAGCGCCCGACCCCGGACGCCCCACACCGGCCCCGGCAGCCCGCCCAGAGGGCGGGCAGTCGGGGGTGGGAGAGCGTCCGACCCCGGACGCCCCACACTGGCCCCGGCAGCCCGCCCAGAGGGGGAGCAGTCGGGGGTGGGAGAGCGCCCGACCCCGGACGCCCCACACCGGCCCCGGCAGCCCGCCCAGAGGGCGAGCAGTCGGGGATGGGAGCGCGCCCGACCCCGGACGCCCCACACCGGCACCGGCAGCCCGCCCAGAGGGCGGGCAGTCGGGGGTGGGAGAGCGTTCGACCCCGACGCCCCACACCGGCCCCGGCAGCCCGCCCAGAGGGCGAGCAGTCGGGGGTGGGAGAGCGTCCGACCCCGGACGCCCCATACCGGCCCCAACAGCCCGCCCAGAGGGCGGGCGGTCGGGGGTGGGAGAGCGCCCAACCCCGGACGCCCGACACCGGCCCCGGCAGCCCGCCCAGAGGGCGGGCAGTCGGGGGTGGGAGAGCGTCTGACCCCGGACGCCCCACACCGGCCCCGGCAGCCCGCCCAGAGGGCGGGCAGTTGGGGTTGGGAGAGCGCCCGACCCCAGACGCCCCACACCGGCCCCAGCAGCCCGCCCAGGGGGCGAGCAGTTGGGGGTGGGAGAGGGCCCGACCCCGGACGCCCCACGACGGCCCCGGCAGCCCGCCCAGAGGGCGGGCAGTCGGGGGTGGGAGAGCGTCCGACCCCGACGCCCCACACGGGCCCCGGCAGCCCGCCCAGAGGGCGAGCAGTCGGAGGTGGGAGAGCGTCCGACCCCGGACGCCCCATACCGGCCCTGGCACCCCGCCCAGAGGGCGGGCCGTCGGGGGTGGGAGAGCGCCCGACCCCGGACGCCCCACACCGGCCCCGGCAGCCCGCCCATAGGGCGGGCAGTCGGGGGTGGGAGAGCGTCCGACCCCGGACGCCCCACACCGGCCCCGGCAGCCCGCCCAGAGGGCGGGCAGTTGGGGTTGGGAGAGCGCCCGACCCCAGACGCCCCACACCGGCCCCAGCAGCCCGCCCAGAGGGCGAGCAGCAGGGGGTGGGAGAGCGCCCGACCCTGGACGCCCCACACCGGCCCCGGCAGCTCGCCCAGAGGGCGGGCAGTTGGGGGGGGGAGAGCGTCCGAAACCGGACGCCCCACACCGGCCCCGGCAGCCCGCCCAGAGGGCGGGCAGTCAGGGATGGGAGAGCGCCCGACCCCGGACGCCCCACACCGGCCCCGGCAGCCCGCCCAGAGGGCGGGCAGTCGGGGTTGAGAGAGCGTCCGACCCCGGCCGCCCCACACAGGCCCCGGCAGCCCGCCCAGAGGGCGGGCAGTCGGGGGTGGGAGAGCGCCGACCCCGGACGCCCTACACCGGCCCCGGCAGCCCGCCCAGAGGGCGAGCAGTCGGGCGAGGGAGAGCGCCCGACATCAGACGCCCCACACCGGCCCCGGCAGCCCGCCCAGAGGGCGAGCAGTCGGGGGTGGCAGCGCGCCCGACCCGGGACGCCCCACACGGGCACCGGCAGCCCGCTTACAGGGCGGGCAGTCGGGGGTGGGAGAGCGTCCGACCCCGGACGCCCCACACCGGCCCCGGCAGCCCGCCCAGAGGGCGAGCAGTCGGGGGCGGGAGAGCGCCCGACCCCGGACGCCCCACGACGGCCCCGGCAGCCCGCCCAGAGGGCGGGCAGTCGGGGTCGGGAGAGCGTCCAACCCCGGACGCCCCACACCGGCCCCGGCAGCCCGCCCAGAGGGCGGGCAGTCGGGGGTGGGAGAGCGTCTGACCCCGGACG
Organism: Eutreptiella sp. 'Long Island Sound 2002'; assembly: GCA_964036045.1. Taxonomy (NCBI): domain Eukaryota; phylum Euglenozoa; class Euglenophyceae; order Eutreptiales; family Eutreptiaceae; genus Eutreptiella; species Eutreptiella sp. 'Long Island Sound 2002'. Next base: position 88,668,573 of record OZ038382.1, on the reverse strand, counting down.
CCCCACACCGGCCCCGGCAGCCCGCCCAGAGGGCGGGCAGTTGGGGTTGGGAGAGCGCCCGAACCCAGACGCCCCACACCGGCCCCAGCAGCCCGCCCAGGGGGCGAGCAGTTGGGGGTGGGAGAGGGCCCGACCCCGGACGCCCCACAACGGCCCCGTCAGCCCGCCCAGAGGGCGGGCAGTCGGGGGTGGGAGAGCGTCCGACCCCGACGCCCCACACGGGCCCCGGCAGCCCGCCCAGAGGGCGAGCAGTCGGAGGTGGGAGGGCGTCCGACCCCGGACGCCCCATACCGGCCCTGGCAGCCCGCCCAGAGGGCGGGCCGTCGGGGGTGGGAGAGCGCCCGACCCCGGACGCTCCACACCGGCCCCGGCAGCCCGCCCATAGGGCGGGCAGTCGGGGGTGGGAGAGCGTCCGACCCCGGACGCCCCACACCGGCCCCGGCAGCCCGCCCAGAGGGCGGGCAGTTGGGGTTGGGAGAGCGCCCGACCCCAGACGCCCCACACCGGCCCCAGCAGCCCGCCCAGAGGGCGAGCAGCAGGGGGTGGGAGAGCGCCCGACCCCGGACGCCCCACACCGGCCCCGGCAGCCCGCCCAGAGGGCGGGCAGTCGGGGATGGGAGAGCGCCCGACCCCGGACGCCCCACACCGGCCCCGGCAGCCCGCCCAGAGGGCGGGCAGTCGGGGGTGAGAGAGCGTCCGACCCCGGCCGCCCCACACAGGCCCCGGCAGCCCGCCCAGAGGGCGGGCGGTCGGGGGTGGGAGAGCGCCCAACCCCGGACGCCCGACACCGGCCCCGGCAGCCCGCCCAGAGGGCGGGCAGTCGGGGGTGGGAGTATGTCTGACCCCGGACGCCCCACACCGGCCCCGGCAGCCCGCCCAGAGGGCGGGCAGTTGGGATTGGGAGAGCGCCCGACCCCAGACGCCCCACACCGGCCCCAGCAGCCCGCCCAGGGGGCGAGCAGTTGGGGGTGGGAGAGGGCCCGACCCCGGACGCCCCACGACGGCCCCGGCAGCCCGCCCAGAGGGCGGGCAGTCGGGGATGGGAGAGCGTCCGACCCCGACGCCCCACACGGGCCCCGGCAGCCCGCCCAGAGGGCGGGCCGTCGGGGGTGGGAGAGCGCCCGACCCCGGACGCCCCATACCGGCCCTGGCAGCCCGCCCAGAGGGCGGGCCGTCGGGGGTGGGAGAGCGCCCGACCCCGGACGCCCCACACCGGCCCCGGCAGCCCGCCCATAGGGCGGGCAGTCGGGGGTGGGAGAGCGTCCGACCCCGGACGCCCCACACCGGCCCCGGCAGCCCGCCCAGAGGGCGGGCAGTTCGGGTTGGGAGAGCGCCCGACCCCAGACGCCCCACACCGGCCCCAGCAGCCCGCCCAGAGGGCGAGCAGCAGGGGGTGGGAGAGCGCCCGACCCTGGACGCCCCACACCGGCCCCGGCAGCTCGCCCAGAGGGCGGGCAGTTGGGGGGGGGAGAGCGTCCGAAACCGGACGCCCCACACCGGCCCCGGCAGCCCGCCCAGAGGGCGGGCAGTCAGGGATGGGAGAGCGCCCGACCCCGGACGCCCCACACCGGCCCCGGCAGCCCGCCCAGAGGGCGGGCAGTCGGGGGTGAGAGAGCGTCCGACCCCGGCCGCCCCACACAGGCCCCGGCAGCCCGCCCAGAGGGCGGGCAGTCGGGGTTGGGAGAGCGTCCGACCCCGGACGCCCCACACCGGCCCCGGCAGCCCGCCCAGAGGGCGAGCAGTCGGGCGAGGGAGAGCGCCCGACATCAGACGCCCCACACCGGCCCCGGCAGCCCGCCCAGAGGGCGAGCAGTCGGGGCTGGGAGCGCGCCCGACCCGGGACGCCCCACACGGGCACCGGCAGCCCGCTTACAGGGCGGGCAGTCGGGGGTGGGAGAGCGTCCGACCCCGGACGCCCCACACCGGCCCCGGCAGCCCGCCCAGAGGGCGAGCATTCGGGGGCGGGAGAGCGCCCGACCCCGGACGCCCCACGACGGCCCCGGCAGCCCGCCCAGAGGGCGGGCAGTCAGGGTCGGGAGAGCGTCCAACCCCGGACGCCCCACACCGGCCCCGGCAGCCCGCCCAGAGGGCGGGCAGTCGGGGGTGGGAGAGCGTCTGACCCCGGACGCCCCACACCGGCCCCGGCAGCCCGCCCAGAGGGCGGGCAGTTGGGGTTGGGAGAGCGCCCGACCCCAGACGCCCCACACCGGCCCCAGCAGCCCGCCCAGGGGGCGAGCAGTTGGGGGTGGGAGAGGGCCCGACCCCGGACGCCCCACAACGGCCCCGGCAGCCCGCCCAGAGGGCGGGCAGTCGGGGGTGGGAGAGCGTCCGACCCCGACGCCCCACACGGGCCCCGGCAGCCCGCCCAGAGGGCAAGCAGTCGGACGTGGGAGAGCGTCCGACCCCGGACGCCCCATACCGGCCCTGGCAGCCCGCCCAGAGGGCGGGCCGTCGGGGGTGGGAGAGCGCCCGACCCCGGACGCTCCACACCGGCCCCGGCAGCCCGCCCATAGGGCGGGCAGTCGGGGGTGGGAGAGCGTCCGACCCCGGACGCCCCACACCGGCCCCGGCAGCCCGCCCAGAGGGCGGGCAGTTGGGGTTGGGAGAGCGCCCGACCCCAGACGCCCCACACCGGCCCCAGCAGCCCGCCCAGAGGGCGAGCAGCAGGGGGTGGGAGAGCGCCCGACGCCGGACGCCCCACACCGGCCCCGGCAGCTCGCCCAGAGGGCGGGCAGTTGGGGGGGGGAGAGCGTCCGAAACCGGACGCCCCACACCGGCCCCGGCAGCCCGCCCAGAGGGCGGGCAGTCGGGGATGGGAGAGCGCCCGACCCCGGACGCCCCACACCGGCCCCGGCAGCCCGCCCAGAGGGCGGGCAGTCGGGGGTGAGAGAGCGTCCGACCCCGGCCGCCCCACACAGGCCCCGGCAGCCCGCCCAGAGGGCGGGCAGTCGGGGGTGGGAGAGCGTCCGACCCCGGACGGCCCACACCGGCCCCAGCAGCCCGCCTAGAGGGCGAGCAGTCGGGCGAGGGAGAGCGCCCGACATCGGACGCCCCACACCGGCCCCGGCAGCCCGCCCAGAGGGCGAGCAGTCGGGGGTGGGCGCGCGCCCGACCCGGGACGCCCCACACGGGCACCGGCAGCCCGCCCACAGGGCGGGCAGTCGGGGGTGGGAGAGCGTCCGACCCCGGAAGCCCCACACCGGCCCCGGCAGCCCGCCCAGAGGGCGAGCAGTCGGGGGCGGGAGAGCGCCCGACCCCGGACGCCCCACGACGGCCCCGGCAGCCCGCCCAGAGGGCGGGCAGTCGGGGTCGGGAGAGCGTCCAACCCCGGACGCCCCACATCGGCCCCGGCAGCCCGCCCAGAGGGCGGGCAGTCGGGGGTGGGAGAGCGTCCGACCCCGGACGCCCCACACCGGCCCCGGCAGCCCGCCCAGAGGGCGGGCGCTCGGGGTTGGGAGCGCGCCCGAACCCGGACGCCCCACACCGGCCCCGGCAGCCCGCCCAGAGGGCGGGCAGTCGGGGGTGGGAGAGCGCCCGACCCTGGACGCCCCACACCGGCCCCGGCAGCCCGCCCAGAGGGCGGGCAGTCGGGGACGGGAGAGTTTCCCACCCCGGCCGCCCCACACCGGCCCCGGCAGCCCGCCCAGAGGGCGGGCAGTCGGGGGTGGGAGAGCGGCCGACCCCAGACGCCCCACACCGGCCCCGGCAGCCCGCCCAGAGGGCGAGCTGTTGGGGGTGGGACAGCGCCCGACCCCGGACGCCCCACACCGGCCCCGGCAGCCCGCCCAGAGGGCGGGCAGTCGGGGGTGGGAGAGCGTCCGACCCCGGACGCCCCACACCGGCCCCGGCAGCCCGCCCAGAGGGCGGGCAGTCGGGGACGGGAGAGCGTCCGACCCCGGACGCCCCACACCGGCCCCGGCAGCCCGCCCAGAGGGCGGGCAGTCGGGGTCGGGAGAGCGCCCGACCCCAGACGCCCCACACCGGCCCCGGCAGCCCGCCCAGAGGGCGAGCAGTTGGGGCCGGGAGAGCACCCGACCCCGGACGCCCCACACCGGCCCCGGCAGCCCGCCCAGAGGGCGAGCAGTCGGGGATGGGAGAGCGCCCGACCCCGGACGCCCCACACCGGCCCCGGCAGCCCGCCCAGAGGGCGGGCAGTCGGAAGTGAGAGAGCGTCCGACCCCGGCCGCCCCACACAGGACCCGGCAGCCCGCCCAGAGGGCGGGCAGTCCGGGGTGGGAGAGCGCCCGACCCCGGACGCCCCACACCGGCCCCGGCAGCCCGCCCAGAGGGCGGGCAGTCGGGGATGGGAGAGCGTCTGACCCCGGACGCCCCACACCGGCCCCGGCAGCCCGCCCAGAGGGCCAGCAGTCGGGGGAGGGATAGCGCCCGACCCCGGGCGCCCCACACCGGACCCGGCAGCCCGCCCAGAGGGCGAGCAGTCGGGGGTGGGAGAGCGTCCGACCCCGGACGCCCCACACGGGCCCCGGCAGCCCGCCCAGAGGGCGAGCAGTCGGGGGCGGGAGAGCGCCCGACCCCGGACGCCCCACGACGGCCCCGGCAGCCCGCCCAGAGGGCGGGCAGTCGGGGGTGGGAGAGCGTCCGACCCCGGACGCCCCACACCGGCCCCGGCAGCCCGCCCAAAGGGCGAGCAGTCGGGGATGGGAGAGCGCCGGACCCCGGACGCCCCACACCGGCCCCGGCAGCCCGCCCAGAGGGCGGGCAGTCGGGGGTGGGAGAGCGTCCGACCCCGGACGCCCCACACCGGCCCCGGCAGCCCGCCCAGAGGGCGGGCAGTCGGGGGTGGGAGAGCGCCGGACCCCGGACGCCCCACACCGGCCCCGGCAGCCCGCCCAGAGGGCCAGCAGTCGGGGGAGGGATAGCGCCCGACCCCGGGCGCCCCACACCGGCCCCGGCAGCCCGCCCAGAGGGCGAGCAGTCGGGGGTGGGAGAGCGTCCGACCCCAGACGCCCCACACGGGCCCCGGCAGCCCGCCCAGAGGGCGAGCAGTCGGGGGCGGGAGAGCGCCCGACCCCGGACGCCCCACGACGGCCCCGGCAGCCCGCCCAGAGGGCGAGCAGTTGGGGGTGGGAGAGCGCCCGACCCCGGACGCCCCACACCGGCCCCGGCAGCCCGCCCAAAGGGCGAGCAGTCGGGGATGGGAGAGCGCCGGACCCCGGACGCCCCACACCGGCCCCGGCAGCCCGCCCAGAGGGCGGGCAGTCGGGGGTGGGACAGCGTCCGACCCCGGACGACCCACACCGGCCCCGGCAGCCCGCCCAGAGGGCGGGCGGTCGGGGGTGGGAGCGCGCCCGACCCCGGACGCCCCACACCGGCCCCGGCAGCCCGCCCAGAGGGCGGGCAGTCGGGGGTGGGAGAGCGTCGGACCCCGGACGCCCCACACGGGCCCCGGCAGCCCGCCCAGAGGGCGGGCGGTCGGGGGTGGTAGAGCACCCAACCCCGGACGCCCCACACCGGCCCCGGCAGCCCGCCCAGAGGGCGGGCAGTGGGGGACGGGAGAGCGTCCGACCCCGGACGCCCCACACCGGCCCCGGCAGCCCGCCCAGAGGGCGGGCAGTCGGGGGTGGGAGAGCGCCCGACCCCAGACGCCCCACACCGGCCCCGGCAGCCCGCCCAGAGGGCGAGCAGTTGGGGGTGGGAGAGCGCCCGACCCCGCACGCCCCACACCGGCCCCGGTAGCCCGCCCAGAGGGCGGGCAGTCGGGGGGGGGAGAACGTCCGACACCGGATGCCCCATACCGGCCCCGGCAGCCCGCCCAGAGGGCGGGCAGTCGGGGATGGGAGAGCGTCCGACCCCGGCCGCCCCACACCGGCCCCGGCAGCCCGCCCAGAGGGCGGGCATTTGGGGGTGGGAGAGCGTCCGACCCCGGACGCCCCCAACCGGCCCCGGCAGCCCGCCCAGAGGGCGGGCAGTCGGGGGTGGGAGAGCGTCCGACCCCGGACGCCCCACACCGGCCCCGGCAGCCCCCAGAGGGCGAGCAGTCGGGGGAGGGAGAGCGCCCGACCCCGGACGCCCCACACCGGCCCCGGCAGCCCGCCCAGAGGGCGGGCAGTCGGGGGTGGGAGAGCGTCCGACCCCGGCCGCCCCACACCGGTCCCGGCAGCCCGCCCAGGGGGCGGGCAGTCGGGGATGGGAGAGCGTCCGACCCCGGACGCCCCACACCGGCCCCGGCAGCCTGCCCAGAGGGCGGGCAGTCGGGGCCGGGACAGCGCCCGACCCCGGACGCCCCAAGGCACCCCCCCTGGGGACGCCCTACCGCCACCCCCACAACCTCAAGCCAAGTAGGGGGGAACCGGGACCGGACCGCCCCCCCCCAAACACGCCAGACGGAGCAAGGCCCGGGGCAGGACACACGGAGGGGCACGGACCACGTGGAACGGCCCTACCAGCGCCCAGTGCCGGGACCACGCGAGGTGCGCACGCCACACCACCCAGGGGGGGGGGGAGCGGACGCCGCGGGAGCGCGAGCGCACACACACGAAAGGGGCACGCGGGGAATACCAGAAGGGCAACCGGACCGAGCGCGCGGAACGCACAGACCGCGTGGAATGGCGTACCAGCGAGCGAGGGTAAGGGACACCCGGACGGGACGGCCCGCCACACGCAGCGCGGAACACGCGGGACGGGAAGGGGGAAACGAGAGAGACACAACACCAGGTACCGGCCCGAACCCCTCGAACCGGCCGCGAGCGCCGCGCACACACAGACGGGGCACTGCACCCGCCAAGGCACTAGTGGCGCACAGCGCCACGCCCCAACCCCTAGGCTAGGCCGCCTCCGCGCCAGCCCAAGGGGTCCCACTGGCGACAAGCCAGTAGCACGGGCCCGGCGGCGCCGGCGCCCCGGGCGACCACGCAATAGGGGGGCGACGCAGTGGGTAAGCGCCCGCAGCCACGGCTGCGAATTGATGCACTGACCGGGGAGTGGCGAAACGGGGAAGCCGGGGAAGGACGGGGCTCCGAGCCCTGTGAACCCGGGGGCCCCGCCACCGGGCAGGAGGTGCGTCTTGGAGGGCCCCCCACTAGGACCCGGTGGGGAGGATATCACCTGGCCCGACCAGGTGGCCCCCCGGGGCCGAAAGGCGTCTAGTACCCGCAAAATCAAACCTCAAACCTCAATTATACAGACAGCTGTCTTATGACTCGCAGTAGCTGACGTTGACGTACGCAGAAAGCTCTGCGAAGGAATCACTGTCAGAGTTGTCAGAATCTTGTAGTAGAGCATTGCGCTGGGCAGCCCTCACCTCACGATCAGCTGCATGCCTTGCAAGCCTCTCGCTCGTTGAAGGCGACGGGGCCACAGGTGCCCTTTGCGGTGCTGCAGGTGCTGCAGGGGGTTCACGTGCAGCAGGGGCCTCTGGTTGCGGTTCATGATCACTTGCTTTCGTCGGCTGGTTCAATGACATGATGATTGAAGAGAATGGCAAGAACATTCTGCTCAGGGGGTCCAAGCAGATTCACACGCGGCGGTTCCGGCATGGCATCCACTGAGTCGGCGAAGGGGACGTCTCGCAGTACCATTTCCCAGGACGTCACTATCTGCTGCGCTGTTCTTGTTTCTTTGCACCATCTGCTGACCCACTGAACAAGCAGGCTTTTCATTGTTCTCTCAGATATGTCAAGTGGTGTTCTGCTCGGGATCTCTTTCCTGTGGATTTTCATGCGGTGTTTCACCATCCTGTCGCGCAGCGACAACCTGACGAATCTCCTCATTGAAGGATTGATCAACTGGTCTGGCCAATTTGAGACGTGCGAGCGTCTCTTTTCTCCAATATAAATGTACTGCGAAGGGTGGTCCTTGCATTGATGCAGACGTTCTTTGATCAGAGTGAGGGTTTCTTGGCTCTGGAAAGGCAACCGCGTGCATGATGATCACTGGCGAGTTTTCTTGTAGCTGATGCCGCTCACGGATGTGGTTTGCCTTGTCAGCCAACTTCCTCAAGAGACGCTCAAAAGTTGCTCCAGTCTGGACCTTCTTTTCGCTGTGGTCTTGGGACATCGCATCATGCAATAGGCAATCTGGTGGAACGTCAGCCTGTGACCGTTCTGTTTTCCCTCTCGTAATGATCTGCATGCATACAACCTCACCACTTCCGCTGACGCAAGGTGTTGCTGTCAACTGCCTCTTGTCACTGCTGGTCGTGAGGCAAAGTTGCTTGGACTGGTCGGCCACCTGCATCCTCTTTTCTTTGGGACAGTACTGCAAGGGAGTGTTATGGCTTCGAACAGCAGCAGCGCAGGGAGCGCGCAAGTCGCAGTCGCAATCGCACTGCAGCTTGTGAATACTTATTGAGCATCGAATGCCAGTTGTGTGAATGAAGTGCTGTAAGATACTTGGATCTCTGGACAGGGTTTTTGCCTTCGAATTTGTGAAGTGTCTATGTATTGGTGCCCCGTCTAAAGACCCTGCGAGGTTCGTCCATTCGGGACTTTGGATTTTTGAGAAACAAGAGGCACAGGAGTACAAGAGAGTTCCCAAGAAACAAACCACAACAAGTGGTAGCCAGCTAGGTGGCGGGGAGATCAATATTCGAGATCAATCTTTGATGCCGTCAACTTGATTTGGATTTCGATTTACAATGGAGTTGCCCTTCGAGGATGCATCTATGCTGCACTTTATCAGAGACAGTCTGCTTCGAACCGATTCACCCTTGCATCACAAATTTTGGATTTCGTTAGAAATGTTCATCGCAGAGCGCATCGCAAGTCGAGAAAGCGAGTGGTTTCCACGTCTCTCTCGTGATCTTCACAGCTGTTAGCAGAAGCTTGCAGATACACAAGCCAAGGTCATCGAGTTGGAACAACGCATCGATGCGTTGCAGACAACAGCAGCAAGTGCTACTGCGGCAACTGAACACCGAGTTGACACTTTGCAGTCCTCGACGGAGAATGCAACTCAAGCTGCTGTAAGCGAACTTTGACGCGTAGAGCATGGATTGTCACAATGTTATGCCCTTCTCAACGAATTTGTACGAGTTTCAAGCCAACAACCTTCGAACAACTTCCAGTTTTCACAACCACAACCACAGCTACAACCACAACCACAACCACAGCTGTCTTCTTCGAGCCATCCGCCGTATGCACCGCCGAGCAGTTCACCTCACCCTGCCCAACAACCACCTCCACAACCACCTGTCTTCGACCCACATCCAGCGCACCAACTTGCAGTCCAGCGTGCTCCAACACAAGAGATTCTAGGACATCGTGTCGAACGCTTGAATAAGCTGGGTGAAAGATTCTCTGGGAGACCTGGATCTGGAGAGTTTCGTACATGGAAGGCGGACTTGTTACGAGCCTTCATCCTGTCGGATATCACTTCACCCGTCGATCAGGTGACAACCATATCGTTCCTCCTTGAAGGTGATGCTGCCGAGGATTACCATACTTTGACGAAAGCTGTACAGGATGACTGGTTCGAGCTCATGCCTGTGTTGGGCCAACGTTTCGATTGCGGATCCCATGAGCCAGTATACCTGTCGAGAATGTTGAGCTTGAAAGAAAGTGAGTTTACTCGACATGCGGACTACGTCAGGGAATTCCGCACTGGCGTTATCAAGTCGAAGGTTAACACCAGTGACTTCCAGATGGGTTACCTCGTCAACTCTCGATTTGATGAAGGTTTGTCGAATGACGCTGTTCATCGGCAGTATATTGTTGAAGTCCATTCGAGATGGCGTTCTGGTTGACCATTTGGATTCATACCTTGGTACAGACCATCGTAGAAGCCTACATTGCGGCCGGATATCAGCTCGAAGAGGTACAGAACGCATCGAGAACGACATCAGATACCCTGGGTACTGCGGTCTCAAGACCCCTGCCTATGATGGTTCCACCTACCTCGACTGAAACCTTCCCGTCCAACCCCATGCCAACACCACACGTCAGCCCCATGCCGACTCCAGCTGCGGCCCCCATGGCTTCAACTGTGCCAGAGCCGACGAACCTCGATGCAATTGCCAAGCTCCGAGAAGAACTACATGCCTACATTGGTAAACGTCGTAATGAAAGGTTCGGACGCCAAGATGGTGGACGCCAAGATTGTCGAGAAAGTAGGCGTTGCTACAATTGTGGCGAACAAGGCCACTTGGCCCGCCACTGTCCAAAGCATCGACCGCCATCCCGAGGACGAGAGCGTCGGGAATCAAGGTCGAACACGCCGAGACGAGATCAAAGTCGAGATAGCAAGGGGACGGTTTCGATCCCGCTCCAAAAGCAGAGAAAGGCCCACAACGGCCTAGAAGACATTTCTGAAGACCTGGTGGTGGACGTCCTCGAGAAGAGCTGAACACCACCATCAGCGCCAATAAACCCGAAAAGAATTCGACACTTGGAGGTGTCAACGTCGAAGGAACCGAACTTGAGCATGCCTCTCTGTTCACGGCTCGAGGGCGCATTTACGCAGGTCGTGATGACTCCTTTGACTCCAGCGTAGAATTTTTGGTCGACTGTGGAGCAACCAGTGACTTCATGTCAATGCAGACTGCACAGAGGGCGCGACTTCCCCTCTATAAACTGAGAAACCCTGGACACGTCTTGACAGCCGGAGGTGTCCAAGTCGAAGTACGGTACTACACGAGAGCCTATGTTCGAGTTGGGGAACTTGTATTTCGACATCACTTCAAGGTCTTGCAAATTCTGCCGGATGTGGTACTTGGACTACCATGGCTTCGAAGCTACAATCCAACTGTCAACTGGAAGGAGCGGTACGCAGACATTCAACATGGTTTGAATTCGTACCGGTTGTCTTTTGGCTAATCAAGGCATTCCATCCAGCTACAGTTTCAAGCCGCTTCGAAGCTGGACCTTCTTTCGATACTTTTATCCAGTGCCTCGAAAGCCAGTTCGGTTGGAAATTCTACCCCACATGAAAAGGAACGCCCCAACCTACACCCGTCGACACACGTCCAGCACGGTGCTGACATGTACGATGAGTCCGGAACGGAAGATGGTATCACCGATGAGGAGTGCAGCGATATGGAGATTGAGTACGTTTTGTTGCCGAAACTCAAAAGAGAGATCCGTGGGGCCGATCTCACGGGGGATCAAATACATCTGTGCTGCATGCCTCGACCCGCAGTGCCTTACGATCAAATGTACAAGATGCAAGCCAGCGATGACAATGACAGGCTTGACCCCGTTCCACGCAAACTGCCGATTCAAATACACAAGTTGGCGGACTTCTACGACAGGGAGAAGGCGGAGTATGGAGACCTACCTCCGTATCGATGTGGAAGAGATCATCGGATACGCCTCGATTCGGAAGACAATCCACCGTGGGTACACTCTTACAAAATGGACCAGAGTCAACTAGATCAACTTCGACAACAATTGGACAAGCTGCATCGATCTGGTCGGATCAGACCATCCTCGAGTTCGTAAGGAGCGGGTTGCCTGCTGGTGAAGAAAGCGAACGGTAAATGGCGTATGTGCGTCGACTACCGAGCGTTGAATACACGAACTGTTCGAGATCGGTATCCCTTACCATCGATCCAATCCATCTTGAGTACACTGGGGGGTTCCACCGTATTGTGGAAGATCGACCTTGTTAGTGGGTTCCACCAGATCCGAATCCACGACGAAGATATCGAGAAAACCGCCTTCAACACACAATTTGGCGCCTTTGAGTGGGTTGCTATGCCCTTTGGCCTCTTTAATGCGCCATCGACGTTCCAACGCGTCGTGAATGATGTCCTTCGAGACCACTTGGGGATCTTGGTATGGGTGTACATCGACGACATCCTCGTCTTCTCGAAGGATGCAGATTAACACCAACAACATACCGACTTGGTACATGAACTACTCCGTCAACACCAGCTCTTTCCCTGCATCGACAAATCCACATTCTTCCAGAGTCAAGTACCGTTCTGTGGATACATCATCGACAAAGATGGAATACACATGAACCCCGAAAAGATCAAGGTCATTCGAGGTAGGCCTCCGCCGACTACGGTTCATGAAGTTCGACAATTCATCGGATTATGTGGATTTTACCGGCAGTTTTTCGAAGGGTTCCAAGCTGCCGCAGCCCCTCTGACCGCAATGTTTAAGGCAGACTTCGAGTGGGAGTGGACAGCTGTACATCAAGCCTCCTTCGACAAGCTGAAGCAGGCAATGATCAATGCGACACATCTCAGTGCTATCGACCCCGACAGCCGTATCACCTGTACACGGATGCTTCAAAAGACTGCGTGGGTGCTACGCTAGCGCAACGATGTGCCCATGGGAAGTACAAGGGACATCTTTGACCTGTTGCCTTCATGTCGCGGAAAATGCAACCTGCCAAAACTCGATACCCGATTCGAGAACAGGACCTGCTGGCCATCGTATTAGCCTTGAAGCAGTGGTTTCAACTACTTCAAGGACCGCAGCAGGTGCACGTGCACACTGACCACGAAAGTCTTCGATATCTCAAGACATGCCCTCGACCGCTGACACCACGACAAGCACGTTGGTCCTAGTTCCTCAAAGAATACAACCTCACGTTATGGTATGTACAGGGCCTCGAGAATCCCGCAGCGGACACCTCTTCCCGCCTGACTTCGCAACAGTTGATGGACATCGAGAATGCTACAGGTACACGGGCCTTCGTAATCCCCTTGGATGAGAATTGGGCTTCACCGGAAGGAGAACGTGTCGATGAGTTCCTACATGTACTCGAGGACTCGTTCTCACACGACGAGATGTGGCCCCAGCCGTACGACCACCTGTACATTTCGCTTCGAAGCTGACGCTCTGTGGGGAAGGAACCTGATACTGAAAAACATGCGGAACCAGCCCCCCAACTCGACACTGAGCCCGCCTTCGAGCCAGAGGACCTGGAGCCGCTACGATCAAACGCAACAACCGTTGAGCCAGAGGACCTGGAGCCAGTACCATCAGACCAGATCCTGGCTGACGATTCACACCAACCAGACATGCATCTCGATGATGCTGGCAACGAGCCGGACATGCCTGCCGAAACCGAGGACCTTCAGAAAGTTTTATAGTGATTTCAACACTGTGTTTTTGTTGTGCCTCTCCTGCTGCTTGCTGCTGGTGGAGGGTTCCTGCTGCTTATTTTTGATGAGGAAAATGTTTCATTGTTGAAATACAACCAATCTAGGATAATCCAAGCCAGAGATAAGCAAGTAGAAGATGAACAGGATCAAAGCATGACGGGCGGCAGTCACAAAAGAGTAAGATAAAGACCACTATCAACAATGGATCACAGCAATTAGCATACATTGCAACTCAGGATGAAACATTTTACATGTTTGAGAAAAACTGATTGAAAAACTGCCCCAAGGGCTCACTCTCATTCATAGTGCCATCTTGAGATGTGCACTCTTTTTTTTTGGGTCCCATAGGTGCTGAGGTGGCATGGCTTGTGGCGCTGAGGTCACTGCCATGTCACATGGGATAATCCTACTTAGCTAGGCTGACTGGGTTTTGAACCCAGGACCTCTCAAAAAGAGGTGCCCCAGCCCCCTAGGGTGCATACCACTAGGATAGCTAGGAATTCATGAGAAAACATAGATAAATTCATAGGCTCTGCCTTCAGTATATCAGTGCCTCAGTCACCCAGGAAGAGATGTTTTAGTGCCTACAGCTTGGGGATTAAGGGGTCCACACTACATCCTAATTTAGTGTTTGGTTCCATAGGTCAAAATGTGTTATCACCGTTTTTGGTTAGGCCCATACTAAGATAAAAATGCATGAGTGCTTAGAGCACCTCTAATACAACTAAAGTATACTCTAAAGCATTGGAAAAACACTTTTTCTTACTCCCCCCTTGTGCTGTGGTGGCCACCACTGTTGCATTTTCAGGAAAAGGGGATTTTTTCTTGGCCTTTCCTTGGTTTCCACACCTACTTTCAAATACCCATAGCTTCCCTAACACTGGAAAAGAGCGCTTTACCATGGCCAGCAACTCTTGCTGCATTGTTGATGACAATTTCCAACAGAAAACTCAGCGCTCTTGGCGCTGCAGGGGTTCCCGTGGCTTGGTGGCGTTAGAATAGGGCATGCCAAGACCATATGCATTTGCATCCCTCCCTCCAAGCTGCAGCGTAACACAACCCAACGCCAGATTCTCATAGGACGCTCGACCCAAGTGTCCTGGAATCTGATGGAGACACCTGTCCTGGTACTGGGGCGAGGGTGTGCTGATTTAATTAGAATTGCCCATTGGAGGGGTCTTGGTTCTGGTTCAGTCTGCTGCTGCTTCTTTTCGGCCCGAACAGCGGCCTACTCACCGAGGCTTTGCGAGGATGTCTGTACAAGAGAGGAATGGGAGGATGAGGGACGAATCCACGCAAACGCGAAGCGACAACACCTAAATCCGTCAAATGACGGCCTAGAACTTTTCTGAAGGCACATACCTGAAGAGAATCAAATTGTGCATCTGATGCACGTTTTTATAAAATCTGTAGTCATCTCTTGGTTTTCCCAATCAAGAAATTCTTACGCAGAAAAAGGCGGCGCGCAGGAGCGGCTCTTAGCGAAGCGCCGGAAAATAAAGATTTAATAAGATTATAAACGTATGTTACGCGGAATGACGGAAATGACGAAACATACATAAATAGACAAACATAAAGATTGCACCCACATTGACAGAAAGAATTCAAGGTCCAAGATTTCGAAAATGAACAGAAGGACTTCAATGAATCAGGCATAAACCACAGGTGTGCTCGTCTCGTATGCACTATGCACATTGTTGGTCTCGTGTTTCCGTGAACGTGCCTTGTAGCAGCGCTAACAAACGATAGAGGGAAAGATTAGAAAGATTGCAGATGATTAGAGGTAAGTCCAGGGTGATTAGACATACCCACATATGCATAGCGTAGTTTCTCGCTTGTGTCTCGCTTTTCCCTCACCTTGCTTCACTCTCCAGCGGTGAGTAAGGTAGGTAAGCCCAGGTGCGGCCACCCTCTGGTGGAGTTTGTGAATGCGGGTAAGATTAGGAAGAGAAACAGTGATTGCCACAGGTTGATCGTCAACTCGTGCATGCTCGTGCATTCACACACGCATGAAAGGGTAGGCCACGCGAAATGCGCACGGTAAACCTTGTTTAGGTTACCCAGGGGCTCCACCCTACATTCTATACGAGAACGGGTGGAGCTCCTTAAGCTTGCTTGCTTGATAGGGGCGTTTGTGGACAGCGTATTATAGGGCAGACTGAGAAGCTTACCACACGTGGAGTCTGTGTTGGTTCCTCCGCTGCAAACGCTCCTTCATCCGCCTTTGCTCTTCAGGTGGGAAGGTCAGGGTGGACTGGTGCAGTCCCAAGCCGTGCTAAAATATGCGGCGCTGATCACACACAAGCAACAAGCTGCGACTCAGCCAGGAGTGGCAAGCGCAGCCGGACACCTTCAACATCCACGCTGTGCACGCTACAAGAGCACCCCTTCCCTCCAAGCCCTAGCAGGGAAACGCGTTTTGGCCTCCCTGTTAGGCCACAGAAGCTTAGTAGCTCTGTGTTTTCTTGCAATCTCTCAGGTGAGCCGCTAGGGCTCGTGTCCTCTTCTTCAACGCCACCCAGTAGAGGGTGTGTGTAGGAGTGGTAGTCCACAGTGGGGGCTTGAGCCAGTTGCAGTAGTGCTCGCCCACCAGGATGGTGCCACTGTAGGGTGTGTAGGACCTGTAGTGCGTGTGTCACTGTCCCACCCCTTTCCTGCAATTTTAGCAGGGTTGGTGGGCAGTGGCAGTGGTTAGGCTAGATTTTGGCCATCGTAGCAAATAGGCGTTTTCAAGCCTTCATAGCTTTTGGCCAGCCCTCCCTGTAGTAGACAGATAGGTAGGGAAAACAATACCTGGGTTAGTACGCTGGGTATTCCCCCAAGGTTTTGCGCCAGCACAGAAATTGGGCGCTTAGGGGAGGAGAGACCCGGGGCGTACCCCGTGGCATCGGTAAGACAATCCTCCAGGTTTAGCAAGCGTGCAGACCTGGGTATAGTTAGGACACCACTTCTGCGGCTTGCTCTCAGGACCCTAGGAATAGCACACTCACACATGCGCTTCGGCAGGTAAGGGTAAGGTTCAGTCCCTAGCTTTAGTCTTGGAGGCAAGCGTCTCAGCGAGCCTCAGCAACTCGGCAAGGTTGTTCTGGGACAAGTAGTCTACCAGAACTGAGTTTAGGCGTCCATCAGGTAGAACAAACGCAGAGAAGGGCTCCAAGGTGGCCTCTTCGACTCCAAACCCTTCCGAGAGGGTGAGGAAGCACCAACCCTGGCAATAGCGGTGGCGTAGGACAGACTTCACCAGGTAGAAGCCCTCCTTAGCCATCTCCTCGGCGTTCATGTCGGGGAGTTCCCCTTCAACTTCCATAGGGCTGGCAGCCCCTTGTAGGTCTAGGGCGGCGATTTCCTCGTCGTTCAGCTCCCACTCTTCCCCACAGAGGTCTTCAGGATCATAGAAGCGCTTCAGGTGTTGAGCAGAGCACACCAGGGTCCCCCCTGAACGGGGAGAACACCGCACGGTTATACGGTGTCCATCCACAGAGAGAATGTTGTAGGGCCCGAAGTATGGGTCATCGCTGGTAGAGCGTGGCCAGGCGGGTAGTCGACTGTGATGCACCAGCACCCAGTCCCCTTCTTGGTAGGTGCCTGGTACTCGGTGCTTGTTCTTCTTGTTCCACTGACGCTCCCTCACTCTCTGGAGCATAGCCTTGGGCTTGTCCACCTTTGCTTGTTGCTCTCGGACCCACTCACCCACGGAAGAATGGGTGTCCTCTGGATAGGGCGCATGTAGGAACCACGCAGGGCGCCCTAGGAATAGCTCATGGGGCCAGTAGCCAGTTGCCGAACTCTCTTGGGAGTTCATCATCAAGGATATGACGGGGAGTAGTCTCACCCAGTCTCTGGTGCGTTCAGTTTTGCACCATATGCTTATATTCTCCTTGAGGACACGAATCTGTCGCTCACATAGGGGGTTGCTCGTGTGTGAGTACGGGAACCTCGTAGACACCTGGACATTGAGGGATCTCAGGACCCTCTTGTACCAGCCGGTATCTGAGCGTACTCGTACGTCCTCATCGGAGTTGATCTCTTTGGGCGCCCCATAGACACAAAACCACTCCTCCAGGAGTATCTTGATAGTCTCCTCCCTGGTAATGTGCTTGGTACATGGGAACACCCTGGTAAACCTGGTCAACCCACAGGTTACCACGAGGGCGAAGTCATAGCCCCCGAACTTCGGCATCTCCGTGTAGTCCACGTAGAGAACACTGTTAGCACAGTGAGGGATAGGCAGGGTCGAGTAGAGACCTCTGTCCCGGATATCCCTCAGTTTGCAGGACCTACACGGGCACTTATCCACAATAGGCCGGAGGGTCTTCCGCAGTTGGTCATCAGTCCACGTAGTGTGGAACCACTGCTTGAAAAGCCTCAGGGTACAGTCAGCACCCACATGACCGCTGGACTCATGGGTCCATTTCAGCAGCGCTGGGACTCTGTCACTGGGTACCACGATGCGGTCCTCGTGCCAGAGGTAGCTCTTGTCCCTCTTCCACTGATCTTGGTTGACCAGGACGGGTTCAAGGCGTTTCTCCAGGTGCTTGTAGATATTCCCAAACTCCTTCAGGTATTCCGATTGTTGGAGTCCATCCAGGGGGCGTATCATAGTCATGTTGAGGTCCAAATGCACGTCCATACAGCTGAACGCCTTTTTAGCCAGCGCTTCAGACCGAGCACCAATCAGGGCGGCGAAGTTGTTGCGGCTGATGTAGTCTGCACACTCGTTCTTCACTCCTTGATATGGTGTACCGTCAGCCGTAGTTGGCTGAGGTAGGTCCACCCGCGCTGTAGCCTGGCCTTCTCAGGTGGGGGACCCTTCTGGAAAGTGCGGACGGGCTCTTGGTCGCACAGCCAGACCACAGAGTTCCTCCCCAACAGTCCTGTCTGAGAGGATACCACCAGCATACCCGCGAGCAATTCCTGCTCATAGGTGGAGTAGTTCCCCCTCGCCTGGTTCCATTTCCAGTTCCAGTGGCGCGGGGGTACTAGGACCCATTTATCGTCATGGTAGCTGTGCTTGAGAGTTCCATCTCGGTTGAGACCTTCAGTCCCCCATTGGGAAATAGCCGAGTCGAACTCCTCCTTCTCTAGTGCTTGCCTTCGGAACAACGTTCCACCACTGCCCACATTGCTGGCGTCGGTCACCAGGAAAATCTCCTCTTGTGCCCTAGGCACGCCCAAGCACTTAGCGTTGGCCACCTTGTCTTTGAGCTCGTCAAACGCTTGTTGCTCTAGTGGGCCCCAGCGCAAGTAGTACTCTTCTTGATCAGGTCCGTCAGGATGGCGCTGGTGTACGTGAAGTTTTTGATATGGTGGCGATAGAAGTTGCACGCCCCAATGAAACTGCGTACATCATGAAGTCCTTTCTTGGGGTCTTCGTGTCGTACCTTAGCGTCCATCAGGGGTTTGGCCTTAGAGGCCGCTAGGGTCCACCACCCATAGCCAACGTCAAACCCCAGGTACTGCATGGTCTCCTGCATGAACTCACACTTCTCCAGCTTGAGTCGTGTGTGGTTCTCCTGGCAGACCGCAAAGAACTCACCCAAGAGGATTAGGTGATCCTCCTGGGTCTTGGTCCCGAGGCATACATCGTCGATGTGCGCCTCCATCTGGGCCTCACGGGATATGAGTTCTTGCAATTTGGGTCTTGTAGGATGGACAGGATCTTGTTCATCAGCTCTTGGAACGGAGCGGGTGCGTTGGCCACGCCAAAAGGCATGACCTTCCACTTGAACACCCTCCCCTGAGGGGTGATGAAGGCTAGTAGTTCCTGAGCGTTGGGCGTCACGTCCACTTGCCAGAATCCGCTCCTCTTACCCTTCTTGGTCTTGTAGCGACAGGAGGTTATCTTCTCAAGGGTAGACTCCATATTAGGAATGGACCCTGAGTGGTTCAGCGTTTTCTTGTTCAGCTCTCTGTAGTCCACTACCAGCCGTTTGGCTGTAGACCCAGGTTTAGCCACCAGGAAACAGGGGCTGCAGTGTTGGGGGTAGTCTCCGTCCTTGTACTCCAGGACTAGGCCAGTGTCGATACATTCTTTTATCTGTCGTTCAATCTGCTAGGCCTGCTCTTTAGGAGCCGGATAGGGTCTCCTCCAGATCCTGTGACCCACGAACTCGGGTTTCAGCTTGAGGTCCATCTGTACCAGCTTGTCACATGAGGCTGGGGGTGGTAGTTCCTCGAACACCTCCAGATAGGTCCTTATAAGCTTCTGCACCCGCGGGTCCAATAGCTTGATCTTGTCCTCCATGTCCTTGTCAGAGTGTAAGTTGCTTGCCCCCTGAGTAATAGACGTCGGAAGGTGATCCTCAACCGACTCTTCGCCCTTGGCAGTGTCCTTCAACCCTTGGTAGGCATAAAGTAGGTCTCGTTCAGCAATCTCCGATGGACGATGGCAACATAGGCACGCTCAAGGGGGTTCACATAGACATTCCTCCGAGAGGTCGTCCTCCTCCGGGGTCCTCACATGGGCACCCCACACGCTCTTCATGATCTTAAGATCTACCTCCCTTTGCCAGGTGGTGATCTTCTGTTCGAGGTCCCCCTTCAATTGGGATAGATCACCCATACTTCCTTTCTTCAGTGGCCATGAGCTGCGGGTAGGCTTAGCGTAGCATAGCTTTTTCGCCAGCAACCTCCTCTTGGAGTCCACAAAGTCCCTCAGCCTGGATCAGGGATCGAGCTCTTCGTCCACGGGGTCCTGCACCCTCATGGAGAGTAGGGGTTTGAGTGGGGCGACGTACTCGGCGTTCTCCACTTCCTCCACGCAAGTCTGCACGAAGAAGGCGTCGTGCTCAGTTTTGTCATCTGAGTGGATAGAGCTGGGGAGCTCGTATAGTCCACACTCAGAGACTCCATCAGGAACAGGTACATGGCAAGGAGAGTTGGGGGTGTTGGTATTAGTCAGGACGTATTCATCTCCTCCGGATATAGTCTCAATAGCATCTTGAGGTCGTAGTCGATCCTTCAAGTCACCCGAGGCGAGTCCATCGCTTTCTCGTTGTATAGCCTGGACCAGAGT
Source organism: Eutreptiella sp. 'Long Island Sound 2002' (assembly GCA_964036045.1). Taxonomy (NCBI): domain Eukaryota; phylum Euglenozoa; class Euglenophyceae; order Eutreptiales; family Eutreptiaceae; genus Eutreptiella; species Eutreptiella sp. 'Long Island Sound 2002'. The sequence continues at coordinate 88,648,543 of OZ038382.1, read as the reverse complement.
CGTGTCCAGGTCCTCCCAGGGGATGGAGGTAAGACCTCTGTCCACCACGCTGAGCATATTCCCCCATCCGGGTTTCCCGATAGGCGTCTTACGCCCCAGAGGCACGTAGATGGCCTCATCAGGTAACCGAACAGAGCTGATAGTCAGCCTGTCCAGGAGGCTTCGCCAGTACTCGTTGCCCCCATGGGCTCCCCAATCGGGGGAACACAGGACCATACGGGAACGTTCCAAGGCCACCTTGGTCAAGACCTTCCCCAGTTCACTGAACCTGGTGTTCCCGTAGGCCATCCCGAAAGAGGGCCAGTAAAATTTGTACCTGCAGGTTTTCCCCTTGCTGCAGTAAAGGTCCAAGACATGTTGCTTGTCGCTGGCGAACAGCTCCACACTCAGGTCTTCTCTAGAGTAACCCAACTCCTTCAGACCTTGGTCTAGGACTTCCCCCAATATTTTGTAGTCCTCAGTTTTGGAGGCCGCCATCATGTTCGAGGGCTCCTCCTTTGATACCCTCAGGTAGCTCGAGGTGTGCTCCGACTGCTCCAGTGGCACGGACTCTCTGCCACTGCCGTGGTCCACGTAGAGGAGGTAGGGCGCTTGCAGCGTCAGGGATTGTATCTGGGAGTGCTGCACGAAGAAGTCAGTCCCCAATACAAAGTCGAAGGCCTCATTGTCCATCACATAGAACCGATTGGCGATAGTTCGGGAGCCCCTAGATACCTCCACTTCACAGCACCCGCAGCTGTGCACCACATGTTCATCTCCCATTTGTATAGCCGCGGTGGTCATGGTGTTCTTCAGGCTCCCACAAGGTAAAGTTTTCTTGGCCACTATAGATATGGTGGCTCCTGTATCCAATAGCCCCAGGTATTGACGTCTCCCTAGTCGGATACGTACCCAGAACACCAGGTCCAGGGCCCCACTGGAGCGTCCCCGTCAGAACTCCGCGGGACAGGTCACCCCGAACCCCTTGTTCTGCAATTTGCGGGCCATCCTCATGAAACGGCTTCTCTTCTTAGCGTTGCCGTCATCACCACCTTGATGCTCACGCTTGGCCCCTTGCTCTTGCTGGGCCTGAGTCTGCGAGCGTGTGGTGGGACCAGACTGCCCTCCAGAGGGCTAGGAGTTCCCCCCTGGATTCGGGTTGGGGTTGCCTCCGTTCCTGTCCGGGTTCTTGTTGTCCTTGTTTGGCTGGCGGTTAGCGCCTCCTCCTCGTCCGCCTTGGTTCTTGTCTTGTCCTTTTCCACGTCCTTTCAACTTGCCCTTGCCGGAGTCATTGCCGTTGCATTTGCCACCGCCCTTGCCAGAGCCTTTGCCAGGATCCTCGCCCTTCAGCTTCGCCGACAGGCGCTGCTTGTGGTAGCACTCATCCTCGTAGTGCTTCCTCTTCCCAGAGAAGGCACAGGTGATAGTACACCTGTAGTGATCCGGCATCTTTGCCTTGGCGCCGGTGTTGGTCTCCTTCTTTTTCCCTTGGACTACGAAGCAGTCTCGCTGCTGGCAGTCAGGGGTGTGCTGCAGGTGACCCTGCTCACCTCTTGCATCACACCAAAAGAGCTCCTTGACATTGTCCATGATACGGGCGTGTTTGGGGGTAGTCCCCTGTCCAGGTCTGGGTCCTTGTTACCCTTTGCCATGGCTTCTAGAGGCTCCTTCTCCAGGACGGTAGGCGTTCAGGTGCTGGTCGCTTTCTCTCTCCAGCGCCAGCTCCGGGAGTAGCACACATAAATCCTCACAGTTCAGGGCTCTAGCCTTGCGCTCTGCCGTTGAACGGCACTCGTCCCACAGCTCCCGAGGGAGCTTAGCCACCAACCAGAAAAGCAGGTCGTCGCTGCTGTAGGAAGCAGGCGTCAATCGTCCAGCCCAGTGATCCAGGTCAGCCCGTAGCTCAGAGACCCTGCCAGGTTTGGGGTTGTTGGGCAGCACGGCCAGGTTCCAAATGTCGGCTGTCATGGAGAGGTCCGTTTCATAGGTTGGTTACTGTCTCTCCAAGGTAACCAACACGTCAGCAAAGGTGGCGGACTTAGTCACGATCTGCTTGACCTGCTTCTCCAGGTACTTGGTCTTGCAGCACTGCAGGAGCAGATCGCACTTGACCCGCCCACTAGCATGGGTTTGGCCGGTCATTCGGAGGAACCGGCCAAAATTCTCAGCGAACTCACTGAGATCCTTGCCTGTGAACTCAGGCAAGTTCACCACGATCTTGGAGGTGGCAATGGCCCAACCCTCCTGAGACCTGCGTCCCTCAGGGCGCCGGGTCTTCCTCTTCTTCTTTTTCTTCCGCCCACTTGGGTTCTCGGGGTCCTCAGGGTCGTCCTCCTCCGAGGGCCAAGCAGAAGTCATGGACGGCGGCTCATCATCAGAGGGGTCTCCGCCTAGTGTTCACCACGCAACTGAATTGCTCACCGAGCCACTGCAATCTCCGCTAAACTCCAAAACCACTTCTCTCTCTTTCGGACTGGTTCCACTATAACCCCCTTACCCCCTTCCCATATGACCTTTTGCACCGTTTCCGGCAGCTCATGAGCTGGCGGGAACAAAATACAAAGAATGATGCTCCCCTCCCCAAGGGCACATATACCCTTTTGGTGCCTTCTTGGTCTTACGGGGGGGGTGAGAGTCCAGTCTGATTTCGCTTCTTCACTCTCCTACCCCCACTGTACTTCCTTCCCCTGATATCCGGCAAGAGCCGTCGGATCAAGGTCCTGCCGCCCACTTGCAAGTCTCTGGGGACTTGACCAAGATGATTGCGGTCTTCGCTGAGGATTGGCTGGACATCGGCGACCAGGAACTCTCAGGAGTCCGGTCGATTGATGTCCACGATCAGGATTTCGAATCCTGTTCGGGTGATGAAGGTTCCTTGGGTTACGATCCGCCGGATGAGTTCATGGGCCGGTTCGGATAGTCACGGGACCACGGGGGTGTCGAGTTTGGTGCCATGAACATCAGTGTCATGGACCTGCAGGACCCACAGGATAAAGCCCCCATGGCAAGTACAGCCCCAAACGGGGGTTTTCAGGAGATCCCGACGATACGACCCCGACAGTCCGCTGGGATACCGCGGAAACTGAGGCGGCCAGGCGTATTCAAGAATCAAGGATACGATCTGCGCCCGCTATGGCCCGAAACGTTGTGTGAATGGGCAGGAAGAGCTTTGGGGACTAACGAGCCTCTCCAGCCCACACTCAGCCCCTTTGACCGCCTCGGGACTGTGAGTGGAGTGCGTGAGAAGGGTCGAAAGTGGCGGGCGTGGGGTCGGGGACGTGGGGGAAGAAGAGTGAAGAATCGAAATTGGACTGGACTCTCACCCCCCCGTAAGACCAAGAAGGCACCAAAAGGGTATATGTGCCCTTGGGGAGGGGAGCCTCATACTTTGTTTCTGTTCCCGCCAGCTCGTGAGCTGCCGGAAACGGTGCAAAAGGTCATATGGGAAGGGGGTAAGGGGGTTATAGTGGTACCAGTCTGCAAGAGAGAGAGGGGGCTTTGGAGCTTAGGGGAGATTGCAGTGGATTGGTGGGGCATACCGAAAGGGGAGAGTATTTTTTGGGATGGGAAGGGTAAAAGGCTGTCTCAGGAGGGTCACCTGCGGTACCGGGCTGTACTTTTCGATGCACTTGGTATTGAGCAAGAGGGACTGAACCAGACCAGCTGGAAACAGCCCTTGGGTGATCCTGACCTCAAAGAGGTTCTCCACCAGGGAGCCTGGCGTCCTGAGGGTACCACTGCAGCCCCGGGCCTCGGCAAGAGACCCGTGGGCATGAAGCGCCGGAACTGGAATGTCCTGGCACTGAAGAGGGCCAAGGAAGGGTATGGCCCCCCTGACTCGCCCGACATTGATTTGATTTATCCTGCATTCCACAAGCCCAGCTCACAGGACGACAGAAATGACCCCAATCGGCAATCCGAAATGGAGTCATCGTCCCGAGACAGCCCTGCTGCCCCCAAACTCACCCTGAATCCCCTCGAGAAGGTAGAGGCCTCCATCTCCAGCCAGAAAGTGGTAGATTGGATGATAGACCCCGTTGGCACTGAGACTGCCAATTGGGTCGATCACAGGACCCCCCCCCAGCAACTCTTCCACCCCGGAACTCGGGCAGTGCGTTCCGTCCTAGAGGCCGATGCCAAGGGATTCTCAGACCCCCATCTTCAGAAGATGGTGGAGTGGTACCGCAAAAAGCTCCTTGATGAATTCAAGGACACAGTTTTCAATTCAGAGCGGAATAACTGGGTTGAAATCAAGGCCAATGCCAACAACAGGGGACCTGATGGGTGGGTCAAGCTGGAGCTGAAAGAGAGCTCAAAACCTGTTGCCTTTTAGCCCCATCCGAGCAGTAGGTCTGCGAGAAGAGGCGCTGAAAGAAAAGGTCCAAGGTTTTGAGAAAAGAGGGTGGATTGAGGGATCCAAAAGCCCTTGGGTGGCACGTGGGTTTTTAGTGCCGAAACTTGGGGTAAACAAGTGGAGGTTGGTGATTGATTATTGGTACTTGCATTCATGTCTCGAGGGACATGAATTCCCCCTACCGGTCATTGAGGACCTCCTCCAGCGACAGCATGGGAACCATCTCTGGACCATCCTCGACCTTGAGGATGGGTTCCACAAGATGCCCCTCACGGAGGAAAGTCGTCCGCTGACGGCTTTCTGTACCCTGTGGGGAGTGTATCAGTGGAACGTCCTGCCCATGGGGGTGAAAGTGGGACCACAGGTCTACAAGAGAATGGTCACCCACTGCATCAGGCACCTGCCTCCCTCGGGAAGGGCCTATATTGATGATCTGCCTGCGGGTACGCTCTCTCCAAGGCTTCCAGGGGTAAGGGTAAGCTCTTGGACAGTTGTGCCCTCGATGAAGAGGCCATAACTGAGCATTATGAGTTGGTCAGGAAACGGTTTCGATGCCTGGCTGACCACCATCTCCAAGTGAAGGAGGAAAAGTGCCATCTTTTCTGTCAAAGGGTTAAATATTGTGGTCACATCCTTCACCAGAAACGAAGATCCCCCGCCCCCGAGAAAGTGGCTGCAGTTCGTGACTGGACTAAGGCCATGATTCGTACCTGTAATAAACTCGGACCTTTGAGTCCCCGAGTGTTATTTTTCCCCGCTGACCACAGAGTTTGACTCTACTGTTTTCGGTTCTTTGGACTACGACTCTTTGATGATGCTCTCTTGTTTGTTCACCAATGCAAACCTTGCACAGTTTTGAAAAATCCAACAGATTCAGAAAATCCGTCACACTCCTTCAAACTCAGTCCTTGGAACTCACATACAGCGACAACAGAAGCAAAACGATAATAGACTCGTTGATCTTGATCGTAATCGTGTTCAGAACTCAATGTCCTCGTTCATTAGCAATAAGCTATCAGTTCTGAACACGGAAACATGAAAGATATTTTAATGTGGCATCAACATAGATTTGATAATAAGCAATGCAACACTGCTCAAAATAGACACTCAGTTCTTGACTTGAAACTCTTCTGTTCAATTCCAAACACCGAGCACTGTACTATCGCGACTGATGTCTGTCGCGACTTCTACTCATATGGCGCTGAGTGAAAAGCATTTTAATCAGATAATAAACACAAACGCAAAACTGAAGCTCTCACCTGCAATCTCTGTACACAATACTACACAACTGGCCATCGTTGCGCCATCTCATTACACCCCCTTCCTAGGCTTCGACGTGCTCTCCACGAAGAGCACGGCGACAAAGCCGATAACATACTATGTGATGGCTCAATGATGAACAACAAACAAACCAAAATGAAGTCAAAACTACAGCAGGCAGCGCCAACGCAGCCGCCATCACTGGCCTACACCCTGGCCAGCGCCTCAAGCAGCCGCCAACAGGTATAAGTAGAGACTCAAAAATTCAATAATCAAATCTTGCAGTACTGTACACAGTGATAAAAAATGAAGCTAAGAGCATACCTCAGTGCCTTTCAAAAAAGCACTTCAGCTAGACCAGGGCGCTGTGTACAGCGCCAACATCCGACTCAATTTTCTCGTCAAATCAGATTCTGATCGACATGCAAAAAAATAGCTGTTACCCATTTGCAAAACGCCCGCGGCGATGCCGGCGTCCTGCTTTGACTCCACGCACTTGTCGACGATCATGTGCGCTCAGAGTTGGCTTTTGACACCACAGCTCGTAGTACTGAAAGCAGTGCAGTTCATACAGGCGTGTACGTGCCTCTTGTTCGCGCACCTCCAGCCTATCATACCTAGACTGCCAATCAGGGTCTGTTTGCACGTAGACCTCATGGCACTGTCCTTGTGCTTGCCGCGATGACCCTGAAACCAGCAACTCGACACAACGCTCCAAAGCCTGCACTATGCTGGTCTGGTCCTGTGCACTCGCTGCTGCGCACTGAAGCTCTTGTGCAGGCGCTGCCGCAGAAGCTTGCTGTTTTGCACGCGCCGTCTCGCACGCCACTTCTTGTGCGCGCTGCTTCTCCTGTTCGTGACACAACCGCGACAACTTGTTTGCATTCCAGCACGCATTCACTTGAGCTTGACGCAGATTGTCATTGACAATAGCAGCAACTTGAGCTTTTTCTTGCCGCCACCGCGCTTTCTGCTCATTCAAGCGTAGCTGCGCCTCGCGGCGGTCTTCACCCTGTTGCTCCATCGCGTTCTCATGGCACCTCTCGTGACGCTTCGCGCGCTTCTTCTTCTTCGCCTTCTGCTGGCGCTTTGTAGCATCACGTGTCTCCATCCTGGCGCTGGCGTCAGCTGTACTCGGCGTATCTACTGATCTTGCCCACTGGCCGTACCCTGATAGAGACACTCACTCCGTGGCGCAAAACGGACTCGAACTTGATAGCTTGTAATAAACTCGGACCTTTGAGTCCCCGAGTGTTATTTTTCCCCGCTGACCACAGAGTTTGACTCTACTGTTTTCGGTTCTTTGGACTACGACTGTTTGATGATGCTCTCTTGTTTGTTCACCAATGCAAACCTTGCACAGTTTTGAAAAATCCAACAGATCCAGAAAATCCGTCACACTCCTTCAAACTCAGTCCTTGGAACTCACATACAGCGACAACAGAAGCAAAACGATAATAGACTCATTGATCTTGATCGTAATCGTGTTCAGAACTCAATGTCCTCGTTCATTAGCAATAAGCTATCAGTTCTGAACACGGAAACATGAAAGATATTTTAATGTGGCATCAACATAGATTTAATAATAAGCAATGCAACACTGCTCAAAATAGACACTCAGTTCTTGACTTGAAACTCTTCTGTTCAATTCCAAACACCGAGCACTGTACTATCGCGACTGATGTCTGTCGCGACTTCTACTCATATGGCGCTGAGTGAAAAGCATTTTAATCAGATAATAAACACAAACGCAAAACTGAAGCTCTCACCTGCAATCTCTGTACACAATACTACACAACTGGCCATCGTTGCGCCATCTCATTACAGTACCCCGGAGCAGATGAGGGGATATCTCGGAGTATGTAATTGGTATTCCATTTACATACCCCAATATGCTTCCCTGGCTGCGCCCCAGATGGACAGCTTCAAAGGGAAGTATCAGAGAGCGCCTGAGGGAGGCAAATGCAAGGTCCACAAGGACCGCAACTTCATTGAATGGACTGAGACCATGAGGCAGAGTTTTGCCAAAATCAAGGAGGCACTGTGCGAGAAGTGTGCATTGTATATCCCCAATGACACGGGTGAATATGCGATTCACCCTGATGCCTCGGATTTTGGCATAGGCGGTGTGTTGGAGCAGCAAATGCCTGATGGTAGCTGAGCTCCTTGCGCCTCCTACTCAAAAAAACTCGAAGGCCAGATCCGGTATGTTCCTGAGCGCGAAGCCCTGTGCTTTACCAGACAAAGGGCGTGGTCTGTGCGAGAAGAGGAGACCTACGGACTGGTGTCCTGCCTCCTCAAGTTCAAGAGCTGGATATCAGGGCGTAAGGTCACTGTTTTCACGGACCACAAGTCCCTCGAGTCATGGTACAAGGAGGATCTCTGTACCATGGCTGGGCCCCTGGGTCGTCGCGGCCGTTGGCATGAATTCCTCTCCCGGTACAACATTGTTGTCGTATGCAAGCCGGGTAAGGACAATGATGTCGCGGACGGGATGAGCCGGTGGCCACGGGCGCCTCGTCGGCGGCCGCCGCGGCAGCGAAGGAGAGTGCGGAGGGCGCGAGAGGGGCTGCGGCCCCTGGCACGCCGCGCAAGCGGGGGAAGAACCCCGCACGGGCCGCGGACGCCTCGCCGGCGGCCGCCGCAGCAGCAGCAGTGGGCAGGGAGAGCGCGAAGTACCGCGCCCACGCCAACCCCGCCCACACCCACACCAGCCCCCCCAAGCCGTACCCCCCCAAGCCCTTCCCCCCGGGGCGGGAGCGGCACGTCCGCCCCCCGACGCGCGAGCGCTCGCCGCCGGGCGTCACGCTGCCGCAACTGCAAAGGCAGCGGGACGCCCGGCGAGTGGTCCAGGAAGGGCGCAGCGGCGAGGGGGAGGGGAGCGGGGGACGGCGTGACAGGCAGGGGGCAGGGGAGGGGTCGGGGCACGGGAAGGGCGCGCAGGAGCGCGGGCAGGGGGCCCAGGTGCAGGGGGCGGAGCGAGGGGTGGTGGGAGAGTGAGCGGGCCGGGGCGTGGTGGACGAGAGGCGGGACCCGCGACTCGGGCAGGGGGTCGGGGAGGGGCCAGGGCACGGGAAGGGTGTTCAGGGGCGCGGGAAGGGTACCCAGGCGCAGGGGGCAGGACAAGGGGGGATGGGAGAGCGAGCGGGCCAGGGCGTGGGGGACGAGAGGCGGGACCCGCGACACGGGCACGGGACCGGAAAGGGGCCCAAGGGCAAGGGCAAGGGCAAGGGCAAGGGCCCCAAGGGACAGGAGGGACGGGGCACGGGAGCCCAGGGGGGAGGGCGGGGCGAGGGGAGGGGGGCAGAGAGCGGAGCACCCCCGCAGCCGGACGTGCAGCCGGTGAGGTGCATCCCCCCCGGCATCCAACAGATGCCGGCACACCACACCTACCACCACCACCACCCCCACCACCACCACCTCTACAACATCGACCCTGACGCCGGCGAGCTCATCCCCCCCCAACCCCCACGACACCAGCACCAGCAAGCCCCCCCCGCGCCGAGGGCGGAGCCGGCGCGGATGGCCTCGGCGGAGGGGGGACGGGGCGTGGCATCGGCGCCGCAGGTGCAGGAGCAGCGAGGGGGGCCGGCACGGGGGGCGGAGGAGAGCCGGCCGTGGAACGTGGACTGGGGCGCAGTCCCGGACCCGCTGGGGGGGGAGACCCTCCCCCTGGTGGGGGAAGTGTACGGGTGGTTGTGCTGGGCCAACCAGGGGACCTCCAGGAGGTCGCGGAACCGGCCCTTCGATGCCGTGCTCCTCCGGAGGGACGGAGGAAACCGAGAGGCACCCCCGGGGGGGTCGGCGGCCCCAGAGGACCACGAGAGGGTCCTCAGGTCAGTGATCCGGGCGGCGTGGCCCGACAGGGAGCCGACGTGGCCGGCCTTCCTGGAGGGGGGAGCGGTGCTCCGCATCACGGATGCGGACGCCAACAACTGGCTCCCCCGGGCTTTGCGTAGCGCCCTCGCCCACTGGCGCTACCGCCGGCACAACCCGCCGCCGCCGCAGCCCCAGCCCCCACACAAGCGGCGGCGCAAGTGAAGGCCCAGACGGCGGGCACGGGAGGGTTGGAGGGGGGGATGGGCCCCCTGACCCACGCCCCCCCCACGGTATGGCACGATGTGCGGGGACGCGCCGCCACCCGCGGGAGGGAGTGCGGGGGCGGCAAGCGCGGGAAGGAACCGGCTGCCCCGCAACCTGCTAACCACTGACCGCTAACCCCCACGGCCACCCCCGGCCGGCCGGCGCCGCGCGGCAACGGCCGGGGAGGTGAGGGCCCCGGCGAGGGCCTGCGCGGGCATCCAGCTCTCGATAGGGGGGGCGGGTAACGGGCGCGACCCCCTGGCCGATGGCTGGCCCCCGGGACCAGGGCCGCCATGCCGCCCCCGCCCCCCCCCCCCACGGCCGGCGAGAGGCATCACCAGGGGGCCAAAGGGCCTCCCCCAACCCACCCCCCCCCCCCCCCGCACAGACCCGGGGGCGGGCGAGGGGGCGGCCCCCCCACCCCCCCCCCCCGCACCCACCGCAGCAGGGGAGCCACAGGCGCGGCCCTCCGCCCCCCCAGGGCCGGGGGGGCGTCCCCCCCTCAGGGGGAACGGCGGCGCAATGCGGGCAACGGCGGCTGGGCCTGCTCCCGCGAACCCACACCGGCGTGCCGGGGCAACGCGCACGACGGAGCAGGAAGGAGGCCGCGCCCCACATGACCCTCCCGTAACCACAGCCCGCTCCGAGGTGACGGAGGGAGGGTGTCAAGTCAGATGGGGCCCCCAGGGGGGCGGTCCACGGGCCGCCCCTCACCCCCCCCACCCCGGGGCGGCACTTCAGCCCCGACCGCAAGCGCGCGCCGGAAGGGAGCGCACCGGCGACGCGGAGAGAGCCAGGAAGGAGTACCACAGGCCGCCGCCTGGAACGAGAGCAGGGAGGCCGCGGCGGGACACCCCCCCCCCCCCGCCCCCCCACCAGCCCGCCAGCCGCAGGGGCCCCGGCCCCCACCCCCCAAGGCTGAAGGGACGGACCCCCCCGCCCGAGAGGGGAGCCGGAGTGTGACCCGCCCCGACGCCCCAGCCGCCGGCTCCAATGGGGGCCGCGAAGAGCAAGTGGGCCCACGCCTGCGCACCGGGACGCCGCGCAGATCGTGCCCAGAGAAGCCAGGTGGGCGCGAACCGGAATGGTATGGGTGGCCACGCCCCCCATGGACAGCACGACGCCAAGGGACGCCCGCTTTGTTGCCTACCCGGGGAAAGCGGCCCCGCAACCCGCTAACCACTGACCGCTGACCCTCACGGCCACCCCCGCGCGGCAACGGCCGGGAGATGAGGGGCCCCAGGGAGGGACTGCGTGAGGATCCGGCACTCGGTAGAGGGGGGCGGGGGAAGGGCGCGACCCCCCTGGCCGATGGCTGGCCCCTGGGGCTGGGACCGCCAAGCCGCCCTCCCCCCCCCCTTTTGGCCGACAGGGGGCATCGCCAGGGAACCGAAGGACCCCCCCCACTCCCCCCCCCCCCCCCCCTCCCACACAGGCCCGAGAGCGAGCGGGGTGGCGCCCCCCCCCCCCCCGCGCCCACCCCAGCTGGGGAGCCACAGGCGCGGCCCTCCGCCCCCCCAGGGCCGGGGGGGCGCCCCCACCCACAGGAGGAACGGCGACACGGTAAGGGCAACGGCGGCTGGACCTGCCCCCACGAACCCACACCGGCGTGCCGGAGCAACGCGCACAACGGAACACGAAGGAGGCCGCGCCCCACATGACCCTCCCGTGACCACAGCCCACTCCGAGGGGACAGAGGGGGGGTTTGCAGGTCAGCCGGGGCCCCCAGGGGAGCGGTCCACGGGCCGCCCCTCACCCCCCCCCGCCCCGGGGCGGCACTTCAGCCCCGACCGCACACGCGCGCCGGAGGGGAGGGCCAGAAAGGGGTACCGCAGGCCGCCGCCCGGAACGAGAGCGGGGAGGCCGCAGCGCGACACCCCCCCCGAGGCAAGGGGAATGGACCCCCCCCACCCGAGAGGGGGGCCGGAGTGTGACCCGCCCCCCCGCTCCGGCCGCCGGCCCACAAGGGGGCCGCGAAGAACAAGCGGGCCCACGCCTGCGCACCGGGACGCCGCACAGATCGTACCCGGAGAGGCTGGGTGAACACGAACCGGAGTGGTATGGGGGGCCACGCCCCCCATGGACAGCGCAACGCCAGTGACGCCCGCTTTGTTGCCTGCCCAGGGAAGGCAGAGGGACGGAAAGAGGCAGAGCGACCCCCCGCCCTACAGTCAGTCGGCGACCCGGTGGTGCTACTGCCCGCCTCTTACCCCTGTGCACGTCAGTCGGCGATCCAACGCACCCCACCCAGCCCCCTCCCCTGTCCCGACCCCGTGCGCGTGGACTGAGGCCTCCCGGCACGCGCAACACGCTTCACAGCGCACAGCCCCACCCTCAGGACTGGATTCATAGCCGACGACACCCCTCAGTGGCGTAAGAGACTCCCGCGGCCCAGTAGTGAGAGCGTCGGTCTTCAATCGTCCAGTGCGGGGGTTCGATCCAGGGCGTTGGTGCTCCTGGGATCCCTGCACGTAGAGCTCTCTAGTTGGCGACGTGGGAACCACCCCCCCCTTCAGCAACTCGCGCCACCACCGATACCGGTGGATCGGGTGGAGGTCTCGTTCGTTTTACCCCCCACCCAAGAAAAACAAAAGACATGGGAACCACCCACCCCTGCAGCAGTGCGCACCGTCACCTGTACTCAAACAGGTCGATGGGAGGCCTCGTCCGGTATTCGAAGGGATCGGTGGGAGACCACCGATCCCGGGGTTCGAACCAGCTCCTTCGCGGCGCGCGCCTGGTGCGCTACCTCCGGGGCGGCTGCCTTCAGAGATACACCGGCACCCGGGTCACAGAACAAACGCGCCCGCAACCCCCTCCCCCTGTACTAAGAGTAAGCCCGCGGTAGGGCTGCTCTGCTGGGCCATGAACCGGGACATTGGAGCACCACACCAGCCACGGTCACCCCAACCCCCCCACGCATCCCGCAGGGCGAAGCTCGGTGCGCATCAGGCTCGTCATGAGAATCCGGCGGGCCGGCGCCTGGACACCAAGACGACACCTCTCTCCCCCCCCGCAAGAACAGAGCGGGGCCCCCACAACCGCACGCCCGCAACGCAGACCCCGACAGCCCACCTAGTGGACGGGCAGATGAGGGAAGAGGAACGCCCCACGCCCCGCGCAATGGACGAAGGCACCCCCCCGGGGACGCCCAGCCGCCGCTTCCGCAACCCCAAGCCAAGTAGGGGGGAACCGGGACCGGACCGCCCCCCCCCAAGCACGCCAGACGGAGCACGGGACCGGGGCAGGACACGCGGAGGGGCACGGACCACATGGAACGGCCCTACCAGCGCCCAGTGCCGGGACCACGCGAGATGCGCGCGCCACACCACCCAGCGGGGAGCGGACACCGCGAGAGCGCGAGCGCACACACACGAAAAGGACACGCGGGGACCACCAGAAGGGCAACCGGACCGAGCGCGCGGAATGCACAGACCGCATGGAATGGCGTACCAGCGAGCGAGGATAAGGGACACCCGCACGGGACGGCCCGCCACACGCAACGCGGGATACGCGGGGCGGGAAGGGGGAAGAAGGGGAGACACAACACCAGGTACCGGCCCGAACCCCCCCGAACCGGCCGCGAGCGCCGCGCACACACAGACGGGACACTGCACCCGCCAAGGCAGTAGTGGCGCACAGCGCCACGCCCCAACCCCTAGGCTAGGCAGCCACCGCGCCAGCCCAAGGGGGTCCCACTGGCGACAAGCCAGTAGCACGGGCCCGGCGGCGCCGGTGCCCCGGGCGACCACGCATTAGGGGGGCGACGCAGTGGGTAAGCGCCCGCGGCCACGGCTGCGAATTGATGCACTGACCGGGGAGTGGCGAAACGGGGACGCCGGGGAAGGACGGGGCTCCGAGCTCTGTGAACCCGGGGGACTCCGCCACCAGGCAGGAGGTGCGTCTTGGAGGGCCCCCCACTAGGACCCGGTGGGGAGGATATCACCTGGCCCGACCAGGTGGCCCCCCGGGGCCGAAAAGCGTCTAGTACCCGCAAAATCAAACCTCAAGCCTCAAACCTCAAAATAGACACTCAGTTCTTGACTTGAAACTCTTCTGTTCAATTCCAAACACCGAGCACTGTACTATCGCGACTGATGTCTGTCGCGACTTCTACTCATATGGCGCTGAGTGAAAAGCATTTTAATCAGATAATAAACACAAACGCAAAACTGAAGCTCTCACCTGCAATCTCTGTACACAATACTACACAACTGGCCATCGTTGCGCCATCTCATTACAGTACCCCCAAGCAGATGAGGGGATATCTCGGAGTATGTAATTGGTATTCCATTTACATACCCCAATATGCTTCCCTGGCTGCGCCCCAGATGGACAGCTTCAAAGGGAAGTATCAGAGAGCGCCTGAGGGAGGCAAATGCAAGGTCCACAAGGACCGCAACTTCATTGAATGGACTGAGACCATGAGGCAGAGTTTTGCCAAAATCAAGGAGGCACTGTGCGAGAAGTGTGCATTGTATATCCCCAATGACACGGGTGAATATGCGATTCACCCTGATGCCTCGGATTTTGGCATAGGCGGTGTGTTGGAGCAGCAAATGCCTGATGGTAGCTGAGCTCCTTGCGCCTCCTACTCAAAAAAACTCGAAGGCCAGATCCGGTATGTTCCTGAGCGCGAAGCCCTGTGCTTTACCAGACAAAGGGCGTGGTCTGTGCGAGAAGAGGAGACCTACGGACTGGTGTCCTGCCTCCTCAAGTTCAAGAGCTGCATATCAGGGCGTAAGGTCACTGTTTTCACGGACCACAAGTCCCTCGAGTCATGGTACAAGGAGGATCTCTGTACCATGGCTGGGCCCCTGGGTCGTCGCGGCCGTTGGCATGAATTCCTCTCCCGGTACAACATTGTTGTCGTATGCAAGCCGGGTAAGGACAATGATGTCGCGGACGGGATGAGCCGGTGGGCCTACCCTGCGGGGCTGGCGGATGAAACCAACTTCCATGGTTCGGACGCCGACCTCAAGGGGTATGAGGACTGGGAAGCCCAAGAAAAGGCCTGAAATGATGCCCTCATTGATCAGCTGTCCATATCTCGCGAAGGGAGTGAGTCTGGACCCCCGTGCAGCCATACGGCCAAGTGCCATGATCACTGCAGCGGGTACAGCAATCTGTGTGCGGCCAGCCACTACCCCTGCTTTCATTATGAGTGCGCCAGCCTGGAAACGGCCACTCTGGACAAGCTGGATGCCCAGAGGGCAGCTGATGCTCTGCTCTTTCCGAAATACAGGGCCCAGGTGACTCCGGACCCCCTTCCTGCTGAACGGCCACTCACTGCGGACCCCCCTCGGTGTCCTGATTGCCTGGATCACCATAAGATTAACACGCGTGGTGTCCTGAACCTCCTATACAGTGATCCTGATGATCCTGACTGTGGGTCTGAGGCTGAAGAGTCCGTGGGTCCTGAGTTCTTTAAGGATCCAGACCTCCATGGTATGGCCCATGTGATGAGGGAGTCTCCTCATGCTCCCCACGCCCTGATTGCTTCCGTCACATCGGTCAATGTGCCCCCACCGTGTAGTATCCTGTATGAGGATCGGGAACCATACTACGCTGAGGACCCCAACCTGAAAGTCCTGCTTGACAGGGGTATCAAGAAAAACATTGAGTATGGCATCTACCGGTGGCATGAACCACAATGGGGACACCCCCATATTAGGGTGGATGGTAGGGCAGTGGTTCCTCTGGCCATCCTGAGCAAGGTGATAGAAGCAGTGCACTACTTTGCACATCCAGATACCCCCAAAACCCTGGAACTGTTCAAGCGACAGTTCCATGTCCGACATCTGTCCGAGGATAACCTTCGGGACAGAGTGAAGGAGGTTGTGGATGCCTCTGTGGTGTGTGCACAGTCCAAGGTGAGAAGGGGCCCACATCCTGACTCATGTGAGCCCTTTCCCGTGCCCTCCTATCCCTTTGCATCAGTGGCAATGGACTTTGTATCCCTGCCTGAAGTTAAACATCCTGAAACAGGGGTGAAGGTTGACTATGCGATGGTTATCGTGTGTCAGTTGACAGGTTATATCCTGGCCATTCCATGTAGACAAGAGGGATTGATGAGCCATAAAGCCGCCGCCCTATTTCTGCACAATTGTGCCTTTTTTGGTGGGATGCCCAGGGAGATACATTCTGATAACCAGTCCCTCATCTCCTCAGAGTTCTTCGACGCCCTTTGTGGTCTGGCTGGCATTACCCAGGCCAAGTCCATGGTGTATAGACCACAGAGTAATGGGCGTGAGGAGCGGGCAGTCCAGTCTATTATCAATGCTTTGCGGCTATACTTGGTGTTCCGCAAGCTGGACTAGATCTATGCCCTGCCATTTGCCCTGTGGGGTCTTAATGACCTACCCGGCCCCATCGCACCCTACTCACCGCACCGGCTGGTTTTCGGCCGGGACCCTATCGGGTTTGGCGAGGTACCCCCCCTGACCGTGGATACCGGGGTGGAGGATGCGACCGAGTACTTCCGCAGGGCTCAGGACAAACGCCAGCTCATCCAATCAAAGTTGGTTGACCTTCATGCCCGGGAGTACCAGGCCTTCCTCAAAAAACACCCGTCTCTGCAGTTTAGGGAGGGAGACCGCAGATGGGTGCAAAATACGACCGACCACCCTGGCCTACATCCCAAGCTGGACAGGATATGGCAGGAACCTGCAGAGATCCTCCGTAAAGTTTCCAGGAATACATACTTAGTAAACCTGAACGGTAAGGAGGTCATTCTGTCGGTGGGAAGGCTAAAGCCCTATATACCCCGACGGGATGGTGTGAAACCCCCCCTCCATCATTACTCTGAGCGTCGGGACCTCCAGGACGACTCCTATGTTGTCGAGGACGTCCTGGACCATGAGTATAGGGGTAAGGTTCGAGGGAAAGCGAAGAAGTCCAAACAGCCCTTCGAAGGCGGCAAACCTTGGTGGAAAGTCAAATACCGGGGTTTTCACCGGCCCGAATGGCATGATGTCACTGCTTTTCTGCATGACATCAATAAAGACTGGCTCGACTACAATCAGCGGCACCACATCATGGTGTCCACTGATTCCCTCAGGGAAATCCAGCTGTGGCTGGACTGACTGATCTGCTGTCCTGATGCCCAGCCTGAGGGCTTCTATAAACTGTCCTGCCTGGCTTCCAGTTAGGGCTGAATCAGGCAGATCCTCCACCCCCTGACATCCGCTTGGATGTCCCTGCAGCCCCTGAGCCGGTCTCTGGCCTACAGTGGGCAGTGAGTCAGGTGGCATCTATGGTGTTCCCCTTTCTCTTTTCTTCCCTCTGAGGTATCTCTGGACCTGCAGGTCTGAAGTACCTCTCTTTCCTTCTCCTCCTGGGATATCTCTCGACTTGACGCCCTGGGGTTTCTCAGAGTCCTGAAGTGCATTGCACGGGGGCGATGCGGGGCAGTAGTTGGGGTCATGTACCTGAATTGGCTTGGAGTGGCTCCGACCTAGAGTGCCAACCAATGCAGTGAACCCCCAGCACTCGCCAGGTCATGGGAATGGCTGTGAAGAGCTGAGTCGAAACGGAAATACAGCCCAGGATAAGCAGGGTGTGCGACTTGATTTTTCGGCCTTCGTGTGATTGAAGGCCAGGCGGTTGCATGGTATAATGTGCAATAAGACTGGTGCGCAAGCACTGTCAAAGGGGACTGGCCTATGAAGAACCGCAAACGCCAGCAGGGTACTTTGGAGTGCTTCAGCATTGAGGTACCTGGGGTATGAGAATACCACCTTCCTGCTGGTACCTCTCCCACCGCCAGCGCACATACGTCCGCACCGGGCCACGTTAAACAGCTCAGAACGATGACAGGACGAGGCCCCGATCTGTATCTGTGTTTGGTGCTGAATTTCAGGCAGTTTATAGTATTTTATTGTGTACTATCCCATCTCTCTCTTGTCCTGCCCACCATTGCTGAGAATGGCTACCTTTTTCTATTTTTTCACCCGCTGATGGCAAGCGGGCCCTTTCACTCTTGTACATATGTGGAAGTGGGAAGCCGTACTGCAGGTAGTCACCTCAGTTCTTGTGTACATAGTTTGCCCACTCGCCAGTTGGCCGTAGCTTTTTCTTTGAGAGTGGTCGCCAACTTGGTCCCCGGTGTTGAGCTGGGGGGGGGAGTGGAAAACTGATGCGGCCACCTGTTTTTCATTGAGAGCAGGCGCCAACTCAGATCCTGTGTTGGTCTGGGGAGGGGAGTGTAAAGAGCATTTGGCCGTTTAGGACAATTTTACACCCACCCGTCCCATCCCTTTGTATGTTTTGTGTCTGCCACCACCTGGTGGTTTCTTCCGCTTCAGTGGGTACACCGAGCTGGGGAGGGGAGTGTTTGGTGTCAGACAACCCCCCAAAACCCCCCCCCAATGTCCTCCACTACTCACTCTTTACCCCCCCCTCTTCAGGTCACAAACTGTACTTTGATTTCCACAACAAGTCCTCATGCCAAGCTCCCCGAAACTTGAAATCTTTGGGAAACTTCAGGGGACTAGGCGCAATTCTTTTTTGTTTTTTGCGTCAATCGATAGGGAAAAAAAATCCCTTCATATTTGTGGGCGAATTTCCGTGAATTTCGGAAACGTACACGACCTGGATTTTGGCTTTGGCTGCGGCGTGAACTGGCGTCGCGCCATTTCGCGCAACTACCGCCAGTTAGCGCCCGTGCGACCAAAATCGCGAAACCATGAACTGGCCTTTACGGAAATTTAACACTGGCCACCGACGATGATTTGAAACCACTGTTGCTTCGTTCAATGTCATAATTATACAGTGGAATCCAAACCCCGCGAATCGGTGAGATAAAAATCGAAAACTGGGCATCAACATGATGCCCAGGCAAAATAAGATGCTGAAAAAAAAATCTTTTCATTTTTGGTATGGAACAACTTTGAACTTGGTTTCCTTGAGACTTGTCCAAGCTTTCCTTCAAATAACCCAAAAATACATCCCAAATGCAACCGCAAAAGGCGACGGAAACATACTACGTGTTCGACGAAATCACGAGAGTGATTTCGAAACGGTTCCTTTCATGTCCTAAGAAGATATGAAGAAAGGGGGACATATAACAATGAAATATGAGCAAAACAATGCATATTTACAACATGATCATGGGTCTACCCCCAACGCGTGGTGCCGATCAACCAACGCGTTTGGAAACCAAATCAGCACATGCATGCAAAGCCCTACTAATGGGCTGTAATTTGGTGTACTTAACTTCAGGATTCAAGACACCTAAAACTTTATAAGAATTCAGAACATGGCATACTTGCGCCAAAAAAACTAACAGGGAACGGCGCCGCGATAGTGCCGCAACATCTGCTTATGTCTAAAACGGATATAGAATTTTTCCTATCAATAAAACTGATTGAATCCTCTTAAAAATTGTCAGAAATCGACAATTTCTGGATAGGCACGCGCGATCTCAGGACTGGCCGTCGCCGACCCAATCTCAGTTTTATAGTACAGAATTTGGTGAAAACACCATCAGTGTAAAACTACAGAAATTCCTGATTGACTGATACCAACACTGTCCAAAACAGTGCTGAGATACCCAATTTCAGTTTGTACACATATATCAGGAAAATACACTGAAAAAAGCGAAAATATAGTTTGCACGAAAACCTTACACCTAGGTCACTAGAGCCATAGGGCTCCACGTCAAACATTGCCCTCAGGGCTGTGAGCCCCAGCCGGTCCAGCTCGGCTCTCTTGAAATTCCCCACATGGCTGTAGGGTGGCTGGGCTGTTCTGGGTACAAAAGGGCTTCTCGGTATCACTGCAGGGGTCGGCATCGGTCGGCTCCTCAGGCTCCCCAGGATGTTTGTCAACCCTGCCACCAGGTGACTAGCCTGTACTTGATGGGGTGAAACTCCCACGATGGTAGGTGACGCTTGGGGCGGAATCAGAGGCTCTAGTTTGGCCCCAATCTCTTGAGTGAGATCACCAACAAATTCAGAGGTGGCTCCTCGGAGAGCCTCTTTTATGTCCGACCGCCCCAGGGACCTGTTGGAGGATCTCCCCGATCCTCTACTCCTGCTCCCGCATGACTCAGGTCCTCTCCTCAGCCCATTCAGGGTTGCATACCCAGGAACATCCACATAGGCTCCCGTAGCGGGTAGGGGATGGTGATAGTCAGCCGCATACCATCGCGGTGCAGAACTGGAGGCCACTGGCTCACTGGTGGTAGTTGCCTCTGGAAACGCAGTGGTAGATGGGTCCACACCATAGGCAGGGTAGGTAGGCATACCAGTAAAGCCTCTGCCCTCAGCCATAGGCGGGGTGGTTATGGGTGTGGATGTTGTAGCGACTGAGTCTGGAGTTGGGAGCGTGGTGGTTGTAGGAGAGGTGATGCGTGGAGGCCAGAGGCGCTTGGTGCGCCCTCGAAGGTCGACTGACTCGTCAGGTCGTGCTCGTGGTGTACTCCTTTGTCTGTCATGCTTTCTCCTGCATCCTTCTCTCTCTCCCTCTTTCTCTTCACAGGGTTGGTGTCCACCTCCTCGACTGAAAGGGCCCGGAAGGCCGACTGAAGTCCCTCCAGCGAGTCATCAACCACGTCCACTGGCTCCTGTGAGGGCACCGAAGGTACAGTGCTAGGTCCAGGTCCAGGTTCACCAGGTGCTGGCATTGCTGGTGCCTCAGGCGCCGTCGTCACGTCGGTGTCCTCCTTCTTTGTGTCCATATTCGCCTTTCTTGCTTATGACAGATGTCGGCGCACTGGATGTACGGCACGGGGTTGCTGCCGGTACGCAGAGACTGTCTGCCTCTTGCCACCAGAAGGTTTCATAGTGATTTTAACACTGTATTTTGTTTGTGCCTCTCCTGCTGCTTGCTGCTGGTGGAGGGTTTCTGCTGCTTGTCTTTGATGGTTAAAATGTTTTATTGTTGAAATACAACCAATCCAGGATAACCCAAGCCAGAGATAAGCAAGTAGAGGATAAACAGGATCAAAGCATAAAGGGCTGCAGTCACAATAGAGTTAGATAAAGACAACTATCAACAATCGACCACAGCAATTAGCATACATTGCAACTCAGGATGAAATATTTTACATCTTTGAGAAACGCTGATTGAAAAACTGCCCCAAGGGCTCACTCTCATCCATAGTGCCATCTTGAGATGTGCACTCTTTTTTTTTGGGTCCCATAGGTGCTGAGGTGGCATGGCTTCTGGCGCTGAGGTCACTGCCATGTCACATGGGATAATTCTACTTAGCTAGGCTGACTGGGCTTTGAACCCAGGAGCTCTCAAAAAGAGGTGCCCCAGCCCCCTAGGGTGCATACCACTAGGATAGCTAAGAATTCATCAGAAAACATAGATGAATTCATAGGCTCTGCCTTCAGTATATCAGTGCCTCAGTCACCCAGGAAAAGATGTTTACTGCCTATAGCTTGGGTATTAAGGGGTCCACACTACATCCTAATTTAGTGTTTGGTTCCATAGGTCAAAATGTGTTATCACCCATTTCGGTTAGGCCAATACTAAGATAAAAATGCATGAGTGCTTAGAGCACCTCTAATACAACTAAAGTATACCCTAAAGCATTGGAAAAGCACTTTTTCTTACTCCTTCCCGATGTAAGCATGGACCGCCCTCTTCGAGTCACTTTTGGCAAAGAACTTCGATATGCTCCGAACATGGCGGAACTGATTCGCTGTCGACGTCACCGTGAAGGCAAGTTACAATTAGTTCCCTTGCCTAAGGTTGGGCCGAACACGCTGTATCCGTCGAGTCTTAAAGGTACACACCGCCAGGTACATCGACACTTCCGGTGCAAGGACTTGACTTCAACAGCTGTGTGGGCGGCAGCCTATCGAGAAGACCCACGTACGAAGCACATCTACGAAGTCGCGGTTCGAAGCCCTGCAGCACGACACCAACTCTGCGATGCCAAGTTGTCCTTCGATGATGGCAAATTCTTCCATTTCTCGACGATGGGCAAACGTGTGCTTGTCCCTCGAACACTGGTGACCTCGATTGTGGCTATGTATCACGAGTCGGAGTTCTATGGCCATTCGGGTGTACTTTGAACCATGGCACTGATCAAGCGCGACTACCTTTGTTCGCACCTCCGACATTACGTCAAGCGATACATCCTAAGTTGCGATGTGTGTCAAGCGGCGAAGTCAAGGCGGGTCGACACCGCCAGAGTGCCCAGACCATTACCGGTGCCGGACACCAAATGGCGCAGTGTGTCCATCGATTGGGTTTCAGGATTGCCGCCGACCACAAGGGGCCATGACGCTATCATGACTGTGGTCGACCGATTCTCCAAGGGTGGAATGTTCATCCCTTGTCGCAAGGATATGACAGCCGATGACCTTATCTATGTGTTCCTGCGTGAAGTGGTTCGACTGAAAGGATGCCCTCGGCAAATTGTTTCCGATTGACACAAACTGTTCGAATCCCAAGCATGTAAGGAGTTGGCTCAGCGTTTCAAGATCGAGATGCACCAAACGGTAGCCAACCGTCCTCGAGGCAATGGCTTAGCGGAGCGCAGCAACCAGTCGATCCTCCAGCCCCTGCGTACAGACGGCTTCTTTGGTAACAACGAGTGGGATGTGCCCTACTGTTCGCCGAGATTCAGTTTAACAACCTGACGCCCAATAGCCTTCGGCTATCCCCGTTCGAGATAGATGAGGGACGAACACCCCATTTTCCATTGCATTTTCCCCGAAAGACTTCTCATGCAAATGAGCCATCGACCGTGAATGATTACATGCAACGAGCGGAACGTACCTTCGATTCTGTGCGTGCAATGCTTGCGGAGGAAAGTCGACGCCAGATGCATGTGGTCCTGCAAATGGACCGGCACGTTCGAGCGCCTGAAGTGGATGAACGATGGTGGGTGTTGGTACCGGAATATCGACATAAAGGGAAACTCGATGTTGTCTGGTGCGGCCCTTACAAATATCTCGAGGGACTAAACAAGGGCAAGAATGTTAAACTTGACATCCTTGCCCCCTTCGATGGGTCGGGAGTTTTCAATTGAGACAGCATAAAGCCCTACATCCATCGAGAGGGACAGCCAGTGTGGGAGTTCCTGATGCCCCCTGTCAAAACCGGAGAATCTCCTCGACTTGTCAAAATCCTGGCTAGACGTCGAGTGGGATCTAAAAAGCGCCGCACGTTCCTATACCGTTGTGAATGGGATGACGACACATGGTCCTGGGAGTCGAGCAAAGCTCTAGAGGAGGATGCGGTGTACCTTGAGTTTCTTCAACTCCACCCTGAGTAACCTCACTCCTTTCTGCAGCGTGGTTTTTCGAAACACTCATGCGAGGTTCCGGGTCGACCGCCCGAGCCTCCACCTACGGTACTACATCCTGGACGGCCCAAACTTCCTCTCGACCCCCACTTCCTCGAGCATCACCGTCGAATGTCATCGATGTTGACGCCATCAACGACGCTACCGGTGAAAATGGCGATGGTGCCAAGGCCCCAGCGACGTCGACTTCAGCTTGCTGCTGTCCATTGGTAGCGTCAGCGCAAACTCGACCGAGTCGACGGCTGGATCCGTTTGCCGCACCGAACTACAGTCAGTCGGCATATGCTGGGAGCTCGAAAGGAAAAGGAGGCCCCTCGTCGAAAGGAGGCAAGGGAGGTCTGTCCTCTCGCGAGGAATTTGCAGGATTAGCACCTAGTGGGCGAGTCGTCATATCAGAAGCCACCCGGGGCTTGGAAGTGCTCGAGCGAGCCCTGGCCGGCTGGCCTGTTCCGCAATCGACCAAGGGAGGGGGGACCCCAACCCGCATGCACCCAGAACTCTGCAAGCTGTATGGGCCCGCGCCCCCGTCGATGCAGAATACTATCGAGGACAATGCTCGAGCCTCGCAGAGTCTGGTACCCATACCAATTCTTCCAATGAATGGGCTCATGAGGAATGGTTCGAGTCTGATGAAGATCTCGCTTGCTACACGGGATACGACGACTGATCCCCTTCCTCTGTTCAGCGCCCGGATGGGTCGACAGTTCTTGGACATGGAGGCTGAACACCTGGGCATCCAGGCCATCCAGGGACAGACCATCGTGGGGACCAAATACCGGAGAGCTGAATACCTCCAGCTATAACAACAACGACGCTGCTTCCAACGACTGGGTCGACCAATGCTGGCAGTGGAATGCCCCGAGGACGCAAGCTTCTACTCGACCGAACCAGTCCGACTCCAGCTACTACAATGACGACGATGAAGACTACAGAGACCTACCCGATGCCTGGTCTGACGACGAGGAGAATTATGCGTACGCCACACAGACTTGGTCGACACCACCGCCCAGTTACGATACTGTGCCAAAACCAGAATCGCTGTGGCAGCCATATGACATGCCGCAATACAACCATTAAATCGAGACCATTGATCAACTCCCACACTTGGGTGCGTTCGGAATGAAACCACCCTATCGATTTGGGACCCACGAGGACGATCCACTGAAATCGGAATGCACCAAGCTAGAAACATCGGTACCCACTATTGCGTCGAGCGCCATGGCTGGTCCAGGAGCAAACCACGTATTCCTGAGCAAACGCCATGCCGCAGTTGTGACGAAGACCAATGCCACTATCACCGAATTAGGCAAAACCATCAACATCGACAGATGGGGTCGAACCGCACCGTTTCCTTACGAGATGATGCGAAGCGCGCCTGACACATCTTTGGATGAGCGTGGGAATGCCGGTGGCAAGCCGAGCTACCAGTGGTATACAAAGATCGAAGTGGCTTGCCAGAACTTCCGAAAGGCCCTCGTTGACTGGCGGCAATGCCACAAAGAGCTCGATTGGGGATTCTGACAAAATCGCGCCGAATGTGACCTGCCGAATAAAATTGCTCGACTCAGCTGCATGCATCGAGAGATCTCAGGAATCGACGACCTGATGCACGTCGCCGATGGAATCGACCTAATCTTCAGGTACCGACGCCTCTGAACCGAGGACAAGA
Organism: Eutreptiella sp. 'Long Island Sound 2002'; assembly: GCA_964036045.1. NCBI lineage: Eukaryota > Euglenozoa > Euglenophyceae > Eutreptiales > Eutreptiaceae > Eutreptiella > Eutreptiella sp. 'Long Island Sound 2002'. The sequence continues at coordinate 88,623,931 of OZ038382.1, read as the reverse complement.
TGAAACGAGTAGCACCCGTTGCCGTTTTGATCCTTGGAGTTATTCGAGATCTCCAGAAGGTTTGGCAGACGAACGACTGGCTCTTCGAGGATCGAGCCCCCTTTCTCGCGCACAAAGTCGATTTGCTTCTTCTCCGACACCAACTGCGAGGTCTACAAGGTACCTCTCGACTTGGGTACAAACGATATGGGTGCGCTCCACATCGAACACAGGACCTTGTAGTCGAACTCCAGGAGTACTATCGACTCGGAGAAAAGACCGAACCCTATGCGTACAACGCCGTCGCACCAGGTGCCCCCATCGACCTTGTCCATCTGGCGACAATTTGGCAGACTGGACCTGGACGACTCGGATACGACGACTTCGATAAGCAAATCCAACGAGTTGCTCGCCTTCACTCGGTCAGTAAGGAGTATGTCAACCTCTTTTGTTTCGTGGACGCCGCTGATTTGGTTCAACACATGGCTACCTCAAAATATCTCATGTCCCCCTTCGAAGCCGGATACGAAGGTGGACGACGTTGACGTCGAGCGGTCAAGTTCCGAAGGGATGTCTACGCTGATGAACGGGAGGAGATCGAGTGGCGCCCATCCAGAGGAATGAGTCCTCTTTTGAGGTCTCAAGGGGGGGGTAGTGTTATGGCTTCGAACAGCAGCAGCGCAGCGAGCGCGCAAGTCGCAGTCGCAATCGCACTGCAAGTCGCAATCGCACTGCAGCCTGTGAATACTTGAGAAGCATCGAATGCCAGTTGTGTGAATGAAGTGCTGTAAGATACTTCGATCTCCGGACAGGGTTTTTGTCTTCGAATTTGTGAAGTGTCTATGTACTGGTGCCCCGTCTAAAGATCCTGCCAGGTTTGTCGATTTGGGATTTTGGATTTTCGAGAAACAAGTAGCAGAGGAGTACAAGAGAGTTCCCAAGAAACACACCACAACAGAAGTCTCATCCAAAGCCCATGGTACACAGTGTGGGATACCATCATTTACGTTGCTGCCACTGGTTCCATGTTCACCTGGTCTTCGCATGATCCTTGTGAACAACCGTCGCCATTGGTTGTCATTGATCAGCTCCAGCCTACTTGACGCCAGTCGTTTTGTGGTAACGGCTCTGCACGACAAGTTGCACAGGCCCGTGGGAGCGAGCGCTACATGCAGGCAGGGAGCGGCTGATGCAGGCAGCGAGCGCAAGACACAATGGCAAAAAACGCGTGAGGCCACGTGCAGCGGCAACGAACGAGGAGGCGCGTCAGGGGCGAAGGAGGCGCGAGATGGAGAACAAGCAAGCAGCGCAACACTACAGCAAGCAGTGCTTCGCAGTTCACCTCAGGTTTGGGATCCCCTGTCGCACGCAGAAGCTCAGCTGCCAAGTAGGGGACAGACAAGGTTTCTTAGTCGCTGGCGGAAACTCTTGAAGACCAGTTTCTGCCAGTCGGTGCACAGGAAGAGAGTCACCTTTGTCCATCACAGTTCGTGTCGCGTCGCATTTCGCTGCTGGTGTGTTGCACTGTACCAAACCGCGTCCCACGCCGCTAGACATAGCCTCAGGGTGCTCCAGTCCACTCCAAGGCCTTTTTGTATCAAGTTGTTCATGTACTTCACCACAGCCGCCTCTTCATTGCCGTCAGTGTTTGTGATCGGCCCTGTCCTGGCAGAGGCTGATGCTCCTGTGCTTCTTGCATTTGCTGTCCCCAGCTCCACACTGTTGCCTTCGGCGGTGTGTCTTTGCGGTGCTTCAAGCGCAAATGGTTGTAGCCCTGTTCACAAGCTGCATGGCCGTTGCTTTTTCCTCAGAAGGCCAGTTCCTCCAACTGCGTGTCTCAGCTTCATTGGCAACGGCAATCCCATCTCCTCTCCGAGACGCTTTGCTGCCTTCTGCAGCTGGTTCTTTGGTCTGCAGCTCCCAGACTCTGCCCAATGCCGACGCTGGCCATTCAACAGAAATGGGAGCATTTGCATAAAACATTGAAAAGTTTAATCACAGTACCAAAATTTCATAGAAATTCAGAAGAATAACACGATTAAAAGCCCCACAGGCCACGGAATGGAATTGGAAGGCTATTCAGCCCACATCAATTAACATACGCTTCATTCCCGGCCCCCGGTAATGTTGGCACAGGGGTACTAGTTTTGCACCTAAAATTTCAGCCCGAAAATGGGTCTGAGATTGTGGTGTCTAGGATTGAAGTGGTCTGAGATTATTGCCTGCCTTTATTTCCATGCTTTTTAGCCTATTTGGGCATTAGCCCCGTGTGGGGGGGGGTCTGCCAAGGGATGGGTACAGAATCTGTTTATGAAGTTTTTCACCCCAGGCAGCTCAAAAATAGAAGTCATTGAAACTTCGTTTTATGATATTGTGAGCACCGAAAAAGACCATCCAAGGTATTTAAAGCATGTGTCAAGCCGTATTTACGTGCTTTTCACCTATTTGGGTATTAGGTTCGGGGGCGGGGTCTATCAAGGGATAGGCACACGGCCTGCTTGTGTATTTTTTCACACTGGAGAAGTGGAAAATGGCAGTTTTCGAAACTTTTTTTATGCTACTATGATCAGCTAAAATGACCATCCAAGGTATGTAAAGCATGGGTTAGGCCGTATTTACATGTTTTTCAGCCCATTTGGGTATTGGCCGCATGGGGCGAGGGGATGGGGTCTCCCAAGCAATTGTTACACAACCTGTTGATGCAGTTTTCCACCCTAGGGAGCTCAACAAACCGAAGTTTTCATAATTTGTGTTTTTGATATTGTGATCACTTAAAATCATTATGGAAGGTACGTAAAGCATGTCTTAGGCCGTATTTACGTCTTTTTGTTCTGGTTCGAATCAGAGGCTGTCATTTTTCACAAAAATTACAAAATACGACAACCTTTGCACAGGATCGTTAAGCGGGGGTCCAAATCGAACCCAATCCATGATTCGAAGACAAAAACCCTGTTCCAAGATATCGAAATATCATACACAATTTCGTTTACAGCTACTGGCATTTTGATGTTTCATATGCTTAGGCGGCTCAAGTTGCAGGGTCAAAAACGACAGAAAAGGTAGGAAAAAGACAGGGTTCGGATGACATCAAATAGTAATTATTTTGATTGATATGTCTAGCACGTCGTGAACCATTGCCATGAAATAAGTATTGTCATTGAAGTGATACATCCCACGGGTCATCTACGGAAAAGTATTGTTTTGTGTCCATTCTTTGCGCGAGGCCTCGCGCAAAGGCGATCATTGGTGTAAGATTAATGTATTACAGCGCAATGTATTAGGCAGGTTGTCGGAAAGGAGAAACTTAACGTCTTTATACACGCAACTTTGTATCACTATCAGGATGGAGTGATAGAAATTGATACATTAATAAATAAATTTTCATTTCACTACACCTGTTAATCTTTAAATATATAAATGTTCCGGAAGAAACTGCAGTTTCATGCGCGAGGCCTCGCGCATGGAATGCCGCATGAGGAATAATAAATTTTCAGTGATGTTTGCGCGAGGCCGCGCGCAATGGGGGTCATGAACGCGCCTAGAAACAGAAAATGGACAGATCCACCAACTACAAAGCATGTACATTCCCTTCGATGCGGCGCTGCTGCATGGCCGGCCATACAGGTCCCGCCGGCATCTCTAGTTTTCATACTGTGGTCATCGCTGACTTCACTACCCAGCAGCGATGGAAGCGCGCCGCCACTGGGTACCGCAATTAGGCCTAACCGGTTAAATGTGCCACCAGCAGACAGTTACAGTAAACCAAAAATCGTGCATGCGACCAGCGTATCATTGAATAATTCGTCGCGCAAAAACTGTGTGACAGGTTGATTTTCCAGCAGGAAAATTTTTAGAACAGCAATACGTAGGAAGATACCTTTGCGCAATTTGTTTTTCACAGTACCAATGTCCCTGCGCAAAGTGTCGGACCTCGAGAAAACAGTGGCGGCGGCATCTGGAGTATTCCGCAATTTTTGCCCAGTGGAGCCGCTGGATCACACGGCAGAAGAATTGTGGGAAGGGCTGAAGCATTGGGGACGAGGGCGCGCGATTGCAGTTTTTTTTTTTCTGCGTCTGCGCAAAGATGAAAGGACGCGTTGCACTGTTGAAAAGGCAATCGCGGCAGAGGGCAAGAGATGGGTTGCTGTTTTGAAAGAGGAGGCCTGGCGCCTTTATTTGTTGATGCGCCACCGCGCAGCTCCGTATGAAGGAAAACCAAACTCTGTTGTTGCGATAGAGGGGACCACGGCGCAGCGGCTCATTTTAGCAAGGTCCGGTCTAGCGCGATACAGCGCACCTTCAGTGAAGGAGAGGGCCGCAGTCACGTTACAGACTACATGGAACAAAATACACTAGCAGTGGGTTGTGTTGTGGATGGAGGGCTGGTACATCAAACAATTCACCACAAACCCTGACAAGAACGACAAGAGCCCTAACGCAACAGCGTTGGCTGTCTTGCTCCCCCGGGATGCACCACGCTACTGGCATGGTCATCCTAGCCTCGAAGAGTTGGAACGGCGTGTTCCTATTGTGGGACGCATGCTGGGGAACACTGAGGAAACCTTTGCCCGTATGGTGCGTGATCTAGGATTTGCAAGCACCCGGCCTGTTGTGTGAAACATCAGGGCACGGCTTGATATTATTCGCCCCGTGCCTGCCAAGAGACCGCATTGGCGGCCTCGTTGCCTAAGCAAAGAAAAGGTAAGCTGTTAAATTCCCGCTTTGCATCCCGTTCCTCTATTTGAATAGTCTCAGTATCCTCTGGTTGCACTTGCTTTGGTGTTTGCTCCTGCTCCATCTCAGGTACTCAAAGATTTCAGTGGAAAATACAACCAGACCAAGACTCCAAGACGAACAGAACTGGGATCAATAAAAAAATAAAGAATTTAATGGAGCTGTACAATGAACAGACAAACAATGGGTGATGTTGGGCCTTGTGCTTGCTCGTATGCATGCATGTATGCATCAGCACCACTCAGGACTTCAGTCTGCACACTGCAACAGTGAACAGTGACTTCAGATCAGGGCAAACAATGGTATATCACAGAAATCAGGCTTTCTGCAAAGATAGTCAAACAGACGAAGGAAAAATGGTTTCAACATGATAAAAAATGATAGAAAATCACTTTAAATGTGCTCCAGGAATTTCCTGTTGCTCAAGAAATAATTAATTCATGTCTGCAGAACTCAGTAGGAACTTCCCTGATGACCTCAGAACTCAGTAGGAATCGCCCATAGTGGAAGCGGCGCGCTCAAGGGGCAAAAATGGTCAAAAAAATGAAACAGTCTTATGACCACTACATAGATGCGGAATTTTATGCTGAGTCGGAAAATCATATTCTTCTTCTGTGAAACTACCATATGTTGGAGAAAAATGCAGATTACTGAACAGCTCAGTCTAAATGAGACTAGCCAAAAAAAATGGATAAAGCAAAGGCCAACACCCATGTTGTGCTATATTACAAATGGTGTTCAAAGAAGAAACAATGGAATAACAAACAATAACTCATGGCATATAATACAATAGATAAACCCTCTTTTGAATTAACGTTGAGCCATTAAGTGTCTTTCACCAATATTGGAAGTGATCAAGCTCCATGGATAGAATTTCCGCAAATGTCCCAACCAAACTCCAATGAAGAATAATACCATTGCTCCATATGAAACCAATATTTTGAGAAATTGTTGCTCATTCATTGACTTTTAACACCCTTCCCAGCCTGATTACACGCTGTGTGTGAAGGCGTCGTCCAAGAATGACTCGGATGTTCCACGTAACCAACAGATCTCACCTCAATCGGGCGTCAATGGGGTCCAATCTTACTAAAAATTTCGAGTAGAACCAACCATAAATGACCCAATGTAGACCAAGATGAGTCCTTCAAACGGTCTCAGGATACTCAAGTGTCGTCCTCGTACGCTCCTGTAGTCTTGAACGATTTTCCTGGGTGCAGTAGTCAAAAATCCAACTCTGATCCAGACGCTTGACCCAATAAATGTCACCAAATCCAATCAATCTGCGCAGATGAACACAGTAAATCGGCCATAAATTCAGTGAGGTTGGCACCCTAGATATCAGGCCAGTACCTCAGCTGTCAGGTGGTCGTAGGTGTCGCTGGGGGCCTGCACTTGCAGCCATGAAACTCCAGCATATGAACTTGAGCTCCAGATCCCACATCATAAATGTAGCAGGATGCCCCAATCCAGCCACATGAATCAGCCTGTCATAACACAAATGCCAGGGCATGAGGACTCAGCTCCTCGCTGCACGTGTACAACGGCGCGTCCACACTTCTAACACGTTGCTTAACGTGATCGCCTCAACATGTAGACCACTGGTTCAAGTCAGGTAGGTGCCCTGGGATTAACTCCCTCCAAAACCCCAAAACTCAACTTGTAGTTACTTAAACTTGGCTTCAAGTTGACCATAGGTGCTGCGAACTAAAACCAGGACCAAGTAATATTCAAAGTACTTTCCAACCATGAACTAACCAAAAGATTTTGGGAACCTCAATACCTCCAGGTTCCTTGATACTTGGCTCCCTCCAATTCAACTCCCTCCAGAACTTGTCGCAACTCCAGAACTTGCTGTTATGCCAGTCATATCCGCCTTTTAAAACTGTTCAATGTTCGACCTTGAAACCTCTTCCAACTCCTTTCCTTCTGGTTCCCAAAATTGTGCTGCTGACCCTGCTGGCGGCGCGAGCGGCTCAGAGCTCAGAAACGGCAGTCCCTCCGACATTCCCACGAGGAATAATGGAGACCAAATAAGGTGTGGGCTTTTCCATGCCTTAAACTGTACTTTTCCGGATATTTCCTGAACTTCAATGATTGTTCTGCAGAATAAAGTGAAGTTCTGCAGCTTTTCACTTTGGTCCGCCAGTGGAAGAATAAAAAGCATGGAAACAAACTTCAAGGTACTTTTTCCTCCTCAGTTCCTTGGTAATCACTCCAAGTAAACAGTCTTCTGCCATACCACCAACTGTAGGCAGTAAGAAAAAGTGCTTTTCCATTGCTTTGAGGCATACTCTAGTTGTTTTAGAGATGCACTGAGCATCCATGCATTTTAATCTTAGTATTGGTCCCACCAAAACTGGTGATCACACATTTTGACCTATGGAACCAAACACCCAATCAGGATATGGAGTGGACCCCTTAATCCCCTTTCAATCAGAAGTAAAACATCTTTTCCTGAGTTGACTGAGCACTGACATACCTAAAGTAGAGCCTATGAATTTATCTATGTTTTTCCATGAATTCTTAGCTATCCTAGTGGTATGCACCCTAGGGGGCTGGGCACCTCTTTTTGAGAGGTCCTGGGTTCAATTCCTGTTCAGCCTAGCTAAGTAGGAAGATCCCATGTGACATGGCAGTGACCTCATCGCCACATACCATGCCACCTCAGCACATATGGGACCCAAAACAAAGAGTGCACATCTCCTAAGATGGCACTATGGAGAGAGAGTGATCCTGAGGCAGTTTTCTAACTCTTTTCCTAAAACATTTCAGCTATCTTTGTGAATATGCATTCATTTGTGACCTGAGCTGTAGTTTCTGTGAATATCCAATCAGCTTTCACTGTTTACACTGCAGCCCTTCATGCTTTGATCCTGAATTACCTTCTCCGTGCATACTATTGGCTTGGGCTATCCTGGATTGACTTGGCTTTACTGTATTTCAATAAACAAAAGCTTTTCATCATCCAAAACAAGCAGCAGGACACCCTACAGCAACAACAAGCAGCAGGAGAAGCAAAAACACAGTGCTGAAAACACTATAAACTTTTCTGGTAGCAAGAGGCAGCCTGTCTCTGTGCACCGGCAGCGACCCCGCGCCGTACAACCAGTGCTCCGAGCAGGCAAACATAAGCAGAAGGGCGGATTAAGATGGACCCAGGAAGAGTGGACGCCGACGTGCAGACAGCGCCAGCGCCTGAGACACCGGCAAGGCCGGCGCCTGGCGCTGTACCTTCGGTGGAGCCCTTACATGGGCCAGTGGATACGGCGGAGGACTCCCTGGATGGCCTCCAGACGGCCTTCGGGGCCCTGACGGTCGAGGAAGTGGTCTCTCAGCCTCAGCCTGTGAAGAGGAAGAGAGAGAACGAGAGCGAGAAGGATGCTGGAGAAGGAGCAGACGAAGGAGAGGAGCAAGGGCAAGACCCGACGGATTTCCCTACCTTCGAAGCCGCACCAAGCGCTTCTGGCCTCCAAGCATCACCCTTTCCCATAACCACCACACTCCCAGCCGCCGCAACATCCACCTCCACAACCAACCCGCCTACGGCAGAGGGCACAGGCTTTACTGGCATGCCTCACTACCCCGCCTATGGCATGGGCCCACCTACCACTGCGCTCCTTGAGGCAACTACTGCCAGTGAGCCGGTGGCTTCCAGCTCTGCGCCGCGATGGTATGCGGCTGACCATCCCCATCCACTCCACGCCACTGGAACCTACATGGAAGTTCCTGGGTATGCTCCTGGGTGTGCACCTGGGTATGCACCCTTGAGTTGGTTGAGGAGAGGACCAGAGTCTCTGGGAGGCAGGAGTAGAGGATCGGGAAGATCTTCCAACAGGTCTCTGACGCGGTCAGAGATCAACGAGGTGCTCCGAGGAGCCACTTCGCAAATCGTGAGCGACCTCACGCAAGAGATCAGGGAGAAACTGGAGCCCCTGATGATCCCGTCCCATGCGTCACCTACGACGGTGGGAATGTTACCCCACCGTGTACAGGCTAACCACCTGGCGGCAGGGTTGACAAATACCCTGGGGAGCCTGAGGAGCCGACCGATGCCGACTCCTGCAGCAGTACCGAGAAGTCCATTCGTCCCAAGAACGGCCCAGCCGCCCTACAGCCACGTGACGAACTCGACGAGGGCCGAGCTGGATCAGCTAGGGCTGACAGCCCTAAGGGCTATGGTGGACGTGGAGCCTTATGGCTCCAGTGATCTAGGCGGAGACCCCTCCGATGACGAGCCGCCGTCGATGGATTCTTCTTCGCCATCGGATGACGAAGACCCTGAGGACCCCGAGGACCCGAAGGGTAAGAAGAAGAAGAAGAAGAAGAAGAAGACCCGACGCCCTGAAGGACGCCGAGCTCAGGAGGCGAATGCTATTGCCACCTCCAAGATAGTGGTGAACCTGCCTGAGTTCACAGGCAAGGACCTCAGCGAGTTCGCTGAGAACTTCGGCCGGTTCCTACGACTGACCGGCCAAACCCACGCGAGTGGGCGAGTGAAGTGCGACCTGCTCCTGCAGTGCTGCAAGACCAAATACCTGGAGAAGCAGGTCAGGCAGATCGTCACTAACTCCGCCACCTTTGCCGATGTGTTGGTTGCCCTGGAGAGGCAGTACCCAACCTACGAGACCGACCTCTCCATCAGGGCCGAGATCCAGAACCTGCCCGTGCTGCCCAACAACCCCAAACCTGGCAGGGTCTCCGAGCTGTTGGCGGACCTGGATCACTGGGCTGGACGACTGACGCCCGGTTCCTACAGCAGCGACGACCTGCTGTTCTGGTTGTGCGCCAAGCTCCCCCGAGAGCTATGGGACGAGTGCCGTCTGACGGCTGGGCGCAAGGCTAGATCCCTCCGCTACGAGGATCTATGCGTGCTGCTCCTGGAGATGGCGCTGGAGAAGGAGAGCGACCAGCACCTGAACAACTACCGTCCTGGTGGTGGAGGTTCTGGAGGCAAAGGGTACCAAGGGTCCCGACCTGGGCAGGGGACTACCCCCAAACACGCCCACGCCCGCCTAATGGAGAACGTGAAGGAGCTATTCTGGTGTGATGCCAGAGATGAGCAGGGCCACCTGCAGCACGCCTCTGACTGTGAGCAGCGAGACTGCTTCGTCGTCCAGGGGAAGCAGCAGGAGAAGATCACCGGCGCCAAAGTGAAGCTGCCGGATCATTACCGCTGCACCATCACGTGTGCATTCTGCGGTAAGCGGAAGCACTACGAGGATGAGTGCTACCATAAGCAACGCCTATGGGCGAAGCTTAAGGGGGAAGATCCTGGCAAAGGCTCAGGCAAAGGAGGAGGCAAGGCCAAAGGCAACGACTCCGGCAAGGGCAAGTCGAAAGGACGTGGTCAAGGTGGTCAAGACAAGGGTCAAGGTGGACGAGGAGGAGGCGCTAACCGCCAGAACGACAACAAGAACAAGGACAAGAACGGAGGTAACCCCAACCCTAATCCAGGGGGGAACTCCGAGCCCTCTGGAGGGCAGTCTGGACCTACCACACGCTCACAGACGCAGGCCCAGCAAGAACAAGGAGCCAAGCGTGAGCATGAAGGTGGTGATGACGGCAACGCCAAGAAGAGAAGCCGTTTCATGAGGATGGCCCGCAAATTGCGGAACAAGGGGTTCGAGGTGACCTGTCCAGCGGAGTTCTGACGGGGACGCTCTGGTGGCACCCAAGACCTGGTGTTTTGGGTACGTATCCGACTAGGGGGACGTGAATACCTGGGGGTACTGGATACTGGAGCCACAATATCGATAGTGGCCAAGAAAATTTTACCTTGTGGGAGCCTGAAGAACACCTTGACCACCGCCGCTATACGCATGGGGGATGGACATGTGGTGCACAGCTGAGGGGACTGTGAAGTGGAAGTACCTATGGGTTCCAGGACTATCGCCCATCGGTTCTATGTGATGGACACTGATGCCTGATTTTGTACTGGGTACTGACTTCTTCGTGCAGCAGTCCCAGATACAATCCCTGACGCTGCAAGCGCCCTACCTCCTGTACGTGGACCACGGCAGTGGCAGAGAGTCTGTGCCACTGGAGCAGTGGGAACATACCTCGAGTTACCTGAGACTATCGAAGGAGGAGCCCTCGAACATGATGGCGGCCTCCAAAACTGAGGACTATCAACTATTGGGGGAAGTCCTAGACCAAGGTCTGAAGGAGTTGGGTTACTCTCGAGAAGACCTAAGTCTGGAGCTGTTCGCCAGCGACAAGCAGCATGTACTGGACCTATACTGCAGCAAGGGGAAGAACTGCAGCTACAAATTTTACTGGCCCTCTTTCGGGATGGCCTACGGGAACCCCAGATTCAGTGAACTGGGGAAGGTGCTGACCAAGGTGGCCTTGGAACGTTCCCGTATGGTCCTGTGTTCCCCCGATTGGGGAGCCCATGGGGGCAACGAGTACTGGCGAACCTTCCTTGACAAGCTGACTATCAGCTCGGTGCGATTACCTGATGAGGCCATCTACGTGCCTCTGGGACGCAAGACGCCCATTGGGAAGCCCGGATGGGGGAGTATGCTCAGCGTGGTGGACGGAAGTCTTACCACCATCCCCTGGGAAGACCTGGACCCTACCCTGGTCCAGGCTATACAACGAGAAAGCGATGGACTCGCCTTGGGTGACTTGAAGGATCGCCTACGACCTCAAGATGCTGTTGAAACTACACCCGGAGGAGATGAGTACGTCGTGACTGACACCAACGCCCCCAACTCTCCCTGTCATGTACCTGTTCCTGATGGAGTCTCTGAGTGTGGACTATCTGAGCTACCTAGCTCTATCCACTCAGACGACGAAACTGAGCACGACGCCTTCTTCGTGCAGACCGCGGTGGAGGAAGTGGAGAACGCCGAGTACGTCGCCCCACTAAAACCCCTACTCTCCATGAGGGTGGAAGACCCCGTGGATGAAGAGCTGGACCCTCGGTCCAGGCTCAGGGAGTATGTGGATTCCAAGAGGAAGTTGGTGGCGAAAAAGCTATGCTACGCGAAGCCTACCCGCAGCTCGTGGCCACTGAAGCAAGGACGTATGGGAGACCTATCCCAACTGAAGGAGGACCTCGAACAGAAGATCACCACCTGGCAAAGGGAGGTAGATCTCAAGCTCATGAAGAGCGTATGGGGTGCCCATGTGAGGACCCCAGAAGAGGACGACCTCTCGGAGGAATGTGTATGTGAACCCCCTCGAGCGTGCCTATGATGCCAACGTCCATCGGAGATGGTTGAGCAAGACCTTCTGTATGCCTACCAAGGGCTGAAGGACACTACCACGGGCGAAGAGTCGGTGGAGGACCACCTCCCGACGTCTATTCAGGGGGCAAGCAACTTACACTCCGACGAGGACTTGGAGGACAAGATCAAGATATTGGACCCGCGGGTACAGAAGCTGATAAGGACCTATCTGGAGGTATTCGGAGAACTACCCCCTCCAGCGTCATGTGACAAGCTGGTACAGATGGACCTCAAGCTGAAACCCGAGTTCGTGGGTCACAAGATACGGAGGAGACCCTATCCGGCTCCTAAAGAGCAGGCCAACGAGATTGAGCGCCAGATACAAGAATGTATCGACGCTGGCCTAGTCCTGGAGTACAAGGACGGGGACTACCCCCTACACTGCAGCCCCTGTTTCCTGGTGGCTAAACCTGGGTCTACAGCCAAACGGCTGGTAGTGGACTATGGAGAGCTGAACAAGAAGACACTGAACCACTCAGGGTCCATCCCCAATATGGAGTCTACCCTGGAGAAGATAGCCTCCTGTCGCTACAAGACCAAGATGGACAAGCGAAGTGGATTCTGGCAAGTGGACCTGACGCCCAACGCACAGGAACTACTGGCCTTCATCACCCCTCAGGGGAGGGTATTCAAGTGGAAGGTCATGCCATTCGGCGTGGCTAACGCACCCGCTCTGTTCCAAGAGCTGATGAATAGGATCTTGTCCATCCTACGAAGGAGACCTAAGGTGCAGGAGCTCATATCCCGTGGTGCCCAGATGGAGGCTCATATCGACGATGTATGCCTCGGTACCAATACCCAGGAGGATCACCTAATCCTCTTGGGTGAGTTCTTTGCGGTCTGCCAGGAGAACCACACTCGACCCAAGCTGGAGAAGTGTGAGTTCATGCAGGAGACCATGCAGTACTTGGGGTTTGACGTTGGCTATGGGTGGTGGACCCCAGCGGCCTCTAAGGCCAAACCCCTGATGGATGCCAAGGTACGACACGAAGACCCCAAGAAAGGACTTCATGATGTACGCAGTTTCATTGGGGCGTGCAACTTCTATCGCCGCCACATCAAGAACTTCACCTATACCAGCGCCGTTCTGACGGACTTGATCAAGAAGAGTACCACTTGGCGCTGGGGCCCACAAGAGCAACAAGCGTTTGACGAGCTCAAAGACAAGGTAGCCAACGCTAAGTGCTTGGGCGTGCCTAGGGCACAAGGGGAGATTATCCTGGTGACCGACGCCAGCAATGTGGGCGGTGGTGGAACGTTGTTCCAATGGCAAGCACTAGAGAAGGAGGAGTTCGACTCGGCCATTTCCCAATGGGGGACGGAGGGTCTCAACCGAGATGGAACCCTCAAGCACAGCTACCCTGACGACAAGTGGGTCCTAGTACCTCTGGGCCACTGGAACTGGAAGTGGAACCAGGCCAGGGGGAACTACTCCACCTATGAGCAGGAACTGCTCGCGGGTATGCTGGTGCTATCCTCACAAGCGCGACTGTTGGGGAGTAACCCTGTGGTCTGGCTATGCGACCAAGAACCGGTCCGCAGTTTCCAGAAGGGTCCCCCACCTGAGAAGGCCAAGCTACGTCGCTGGTGGACCTACCTCAGTCAACTACGGCTGACGGTACACCATATCCAGGGAGTGAAGAACGAGTGTGCCGACTACATCAGCCGCAACAACTTCGACGCCCTGATTGGTGCCCGGTCTGAAGCGCTGGCTAAGGAGGCGTTCAGCCGTATGGATGTACACCTGGACCTGAACATGACCATGATACGCCCCCTGGATGGACTCCAACAATCGGAGTACCTACAGGAGTTTGGGGATATCTACCGGCGCCTGGAGAAACGCCTTGAACCCCTCCTGGTCAACCAAGACCAGTGGAAGCGGGACAAGAGCTACCTCTGGCACGAGGACCGCATCGCCGTGCCTAGTGACCGAGTCCCAGCGCTGCTGAAGTGGACCCATGAGTCCAGTGGTCATGTGGGTGCTGACCGTACCCTGAGGCTGTTCAAGCAGTGGTTCCACACTACGTGGACTGACGACCAGCTGCGGAAGACGCTCCTGCCTATCGCGGACAAGTGCCCGTGCAGGTCCTGTAAACCAGGGGATATCAGGGACAGAGGTCTCTACTCGACCCTGCCCATCCCTCACTGTGCTAACAGTGTTCTATACGTGGACTACACGGAGATGCCGAAGTTCGGGGGCTATGACTTCGCCCTCGTGGTAACCTGTGGGTTGACCAGGTTTACCAGGGTGTTCCCATGTACCAAGCACATTACCGGGGAGGAGACTATCAAGATACTCCTGGAGGAGTGGTTTTGTGTCTATGCGGCGCCCAAGGAGATCAACTCCGATGAGGACGTACGAGTACGCTCAGATACTGGCTGGTACAAGAGGGTCCTGAGATCCCTCAATGTCCAGGTGTCTACGGGGATTCCCTACTCTCACACGAGCAACCCCCTATGTGAGCGACAGATTCGTGTCCTGAAGGAGAACGTCAGGATATGGTGCAAAACTGAACGCACCAGAGACTGGGTGAGACTACTCCCCGTCATATCCTTGATGATGAACTCCCGAGAGAGTTCAGCTACTGGCTACTCGCCACATGAGCTATTCATGGGGCGCCCGGCGTGGTTCCTACATGCCCCCTATCCAGAGGACACCCATTCTTCTGTGGGTGAATGGGTCCAAGAGCAACAAGCGAAGGTGAACAAGGCCAAGGCTATGCTCCAGAGAGTGAGGGAGCGTCAGTGGAACAAGAAGAACAAGCACCGTGTACCGGCCACCTACCAAGAGGGGGACTGGGTGCTGGTGCACCACAGTCGACTACCCGCCTGGCCACGCTCTACCAGCGATGACCCATACTTCAGGCCGTACAAGATCCTATCTGTGGATGGACACCGTATCACCGTGCGGTGTTTTCCCCGTCTAGGGGGGACCCTGGTGTGCGCCGCTCAACACCTGAAGCGCTACCATGATCCTGAAGACCTCTGTGGGGAGGAGTGGGAGCTGAACGACGAGGAAATCGCCGCTCTGGACCTACAAGGGGCTGCCAGCCCTATGGAAGTTGAAGGTGAACTCCCCGACATGAACGCCGAGGAGATGGCTAAGGAGGGCTTCTACCTGGTGAAGTCTGTCCTACGCCACCGCTATCGCCAGGGTTGGCGCTTCCTCACCCTCTGGGAAGGGTTTGGAGTCGAAGAGGCCACCTGGGAGCCCTTCTCTGCATTTGTTCTACCGGAGGGACGCCTAAACTCAGTTCTGGTTGACTACTTGTCCCAGAACAACCTTGGTGAGTTGCTGAGGCTCGCTGAGACGCTTGCCTCCAAGACTAAAGCTAGGGACTGAACCTTACCCTTACCTGCCAAAGCGTATGTGTGAGTGTGCTAGTCCTAAGGTCCTGAGAGCAAGCCGCAGAAGTGGTGTCCTAATTATACCCAAGACTGCGCCCTTGCTAAACCTGCAGGGTTGGCTTATTGATGCCACGGAGTACGCCCCGGGTCTCCCCTCCCCTATGCGCCCAATTTCTGTGCTGGCGCAAAACCTTGGGGGAATACCCAGGGGGCTAATCCAGGTATTGTTTTCGCTACCTATCTGTCTACTACAGGGAGGGGTGGCCAAAAGCTATGAAGGCATGCAAAACGCCTGTTTGCTATGTGGCCAAAACACTGACCTAACCACTGTCACAGCCCACCAACCCCGCTAAAATTGCAGGAAAAGGGTGGGACAGTGACACACCCCCTACAGGTCCTACACACCCTACAGTGGCACCATCCTGGTGGGCGAGCACTGGGCAACTGGCTCTAGCCCCCACTCAGGACTACCACTCCTACACGCACACTCTACTGGGCGTTGCGAAGGTGAAGGTCTCTTGGGTCCTAGCGACCCTCCTGTGAAATGGCAAGAGAACACAGCGCTACTAAGCAACTGTGGCCTTACAGGGGACGCCACAACGCGTTTCCCCTGTGAGGGCTTGGAGGGAAGGAGTGCTCTCGCGTGCAAGGCGCAGATGTCGATGAAGTCGGACTCCCTGCTCTGCCACAGGCGGAGCGGAGTTACTTGTTTGTGTGATCTGCGCCCTTGTTTAGCAGGGCATAAAAAAAAATGCTGCTGCACCAATCACCCTACCTGCCCACCTGTAAAACAAAGGCAAATGAAAGGGCGTTTGCGGCGGAGGAACCAAGGCACACTCCAGGTATTATACCCTTCTCAGTGTGCCCTATAATACACTGTCCGCAAACACGCTGCAGGTACCCTTATCAAGCAAGCAAGCGTTAAGGGACTCCTCAGGTTCTCTTAAATAACGTACCGAGGAGCCCCTGAGTAGCCTAAACAAGGTTTACCGTGCGCACCTCGCGTGGCCTACCCTTTAATGCGTGTGTGCATGCACGAGTATGCGACAGGATCGTGGGCAAACCTGCCCATCTACGCGTCAATCTTGACTCCACCAGGGGGTGGCCCCGCCTGGGCGTACCTACCTTACCTACCGCTGGGAAGTGAAGCAAGGTGAGAGGACAAAAGGGGCGCACGCGAAGAACGTTGCTATGCACTTGTGTGTATGTCTAATCACCCTGATCTGACCGCTAATCATCTGCAATCTTTCTAATCAGTCCCTCTATCGCGTCCTATCGTTGTTATCGTTGTTGGCGCTGCTACAAGGCTCGTTCACGGAGACACGAGACGAGCAATGTGTATGCGGCATGCAAGACGAGCATACCTGTAGTTTATACCTGATTCATTGAAGTCTTTTCAATTGATTTTCGAATTCTTGAATTTTTGAAGCTTCTATTAGTGTGGGCTGAATCTGTATGTTTATTTATTAATGTGCGTCTCGTCATTTTCAAGACTACGTGAGACATACGTTTATAATTCCATTATTTCTCCATTTTCCGGCGCTTCGCTAGGAGCCGCTCCTGCGCGCCGCCATTTTATGCGTATGAATTTCTGGATTTAAAAAATCCAGAGATGACTATAATTTCTATAAAAATGTGCTAAAGATGCACAATTGGATTCTGCTCAGGTGTGTCGATTCAGAAAAATTCTACGCCGTCATTTGACGGATTTGGGTGTCGTTGCTTCGTTTTTGCGTGGATTCGTCCATAATTCTCCCATTCCTGCCTCTGCAGATACCCACGCGCAGCCTCGCTGAGTAGGCCGTGTTCGGGCCGAAACGCAGGTGCCTGGAGATACTGAGCAGAACCAAGACCCCACCAAGGGGCAAATTTAATTTTCTTTCGACTCCCTTCGCCCTAAGACAGGTCACAGGTCGCCAGCAGGTTTACGAGAACCCATGCGAGTGTGTATAATGTGTCTTGCGTTTGGGTTGTGTCGACGCTGCGTCTTGGAGGGAGGGATGCATATGCACATGTTTGGCATGCTCCCATACTAACCCAACCAAGCCACAGGAGCCCCGGCAGCGCCATGAGCCCTGAGTCTTCTGTAGGATATGTTACAAACAAAGCAGCAGGAGAGCGCCAGCCATGGTGAGCGCTCATTTTTCAGTGTGAGGGAGACTGTAGGTATTTTAAAGTAGATGTGGAAACCAAGGAAAGGCCAAGAAAAATTCCCTTTTTCCTAAAATGCGACAGTGGTGGCCACCACAGCACAAAGGGGGAATAAGAAAAAGTGCTTTTCCATTGCTTTGAGGCATACTCTAGTTGTTTTAGAGATGCACTGAGCATCCATGCATTTTAATCTTAGTATTGGTCCCACCAAAACTGGTGATAACACATTTTGACCTATGGAACCAAACACCCAATCAGGATATGGAGTGGACCCCTTAATCCCCTTTCAATCAGAAGTAAAACATCTTTTCCTGAGTTGACTGAGCACTGACATACCTAAAGTAGAGCCTATGAATTTATCTATGTTTTTCCATGAATTCTTAGCTATCCTAGTGGTATGCACCCTAGGGGGCTGGGCACCTCTTTTTGAGAGGTCCTGGGTTCAATTCCTGGTCAGCCTAGCTAAGTAGGAAGATCCCATGTGACATGGCAGTGACCTCATCGCCACATACCATGCCACCTCAGCACATATGGGACCCAAAACAAAGAGTGCACATCTCCTAAGATGGCACTATGGAGAGAGAGTGATCCTGAGGCAGTTTTCTAACTCTTTTCCTAAAACATTTCAGCTATCTTTGTGAATATGCATTCATTTGTGACCTGAGCTGTAGTCTCTGTGAATATCCAATCAGCTTTCACTGTTTACACTGCAGCCCTTCATGCTTTGATCCTGAATTACCTTCTCCGTGCATACTATTGGCTTGGGCTATCCTGGATTGACTTGGCTTTACTGTATTTCAATAAACAAAAGCTTTTCATCATCCAAAACAAGCAGCAGGACACCCTACAGCAACAACAAGCAGCAGGAGAAGCAAAAACACAGTGCTGAAAACACTATAAACTTTTCTTAGGCTCTTCTGTACGTCGCCGTTTGCCTCCGCGCTGCTGTGCGACCTTCTTGGTACTGACCTTTCCTGGTTCCTTGTTGTCCGTGACAGTATCGTCGTTGGGTTCCTCCGCGCTGGACTTCTCCTTCAGTGTGCTGCTGATCCGCCGAGCCTGCCTTAGCGCTGTGTCAAAGTGAGGTGCGTGTGCCAGACAGTAATCCACAAAAACATGATTCAACTTTCCATCATCATGTAGGAATGCACGAGCTGGTTCCCAAGTGCTCTCGCTCGTGCCATAGCCTCCTCATTTTGTCAAAAAGCGCCAGCCTTGCACATATTGTCCTCTCAAGATCCGTTCGACGTGATAAGCTCCGATTCTCTCCATCTCAGTCTGATTGTAGAATGGTATATCCTGCTCATTCGCTACGATGTCCTGTTCATCCGCCAAAGCTGCTCGCTCGTCGTCATTCAGCATGTCTGTGTCTCCTTCTTGGATCGTGTCTTCGCCATAGTCATCCACCAGCTCAAATGGGAAGCACGTCACGAACTCAAAGGCAACAGGTACTTCGCCGCCGAAAGTAGGACTGCAATGCACCATAATACCGCCGCTGCTGACTCCAGTAACAAGGTAGGGACCATACCACATAACATCCATCCTGGCACCCTCGGGTACCTCCAATTGCGTGAACCTCTTTCTGCTCACAAGCACGTAGTCGCCAACATTGAAAACTGCAGGTTTCCTCCTTCTATTGACGTGTTCAAACCGTCTCGCTCGTCCCTTCCTCAAGTGGGCTTGAACAATTTGGGCAATCTTGTTTTGTTCTTTTACCCAGTCCTGCACTTGAACGTTGCCTTCGTGTGGAAAGGGTAGGTCCAAACGTAGAGTAGGTCTTCTATGGAAAACGTCTCCTCGTGAATTGCCAGATTTTCCTCTCTGCTTGTGGTTCATACATATGACCACGTAGTTGTTCAACTGGACCCAATTACTGGTTTTAATACTCTGCCTCAGAATACAGAGCTCTTCCTGGTACTCATCATTCATACGCTCGTATAGTCCATTTGATTGTGGGCGGTAAGGTTGTGAGAACGATACTTCCACGCCCATTGCAGCAGATACGTTGCAATACAAGCCAGAGTCTCCCTTGAAGCGAATATCCTTGTCACTATGGATACGAACAGATGGGCCATAGAAACGAATCCAATGGTGTTTGATGAGCTTCAGCACGCCCTCTCCATGGATAGTCTTCTTGCATGGTACAACTTGACAGAAAGCACTCAGAGCGTCCACAATCATCAAGGCATAGTCGTAGTTATGACACTTGGGTCTGTCAATGAAGTCCACATACAACAGTGCATTGACCATGTGTGGCAGTGGCAGAACGCCAAGTAGGCCTCGGTCGCTGGGTCGGTTCCGCTTGCTCGTGACACACTCCTTGCATGTCCTGTGCATGTCCTCAATCTTTTGTGTCACCTCTGTGTCAGGTACACGAGTGTGGAACATCTTCTTGGAAGCCCAGAGCCAGGAATCCGGTCCAGGATGACCAACAATATCGTGGGTCCACTGTAGGGCTGCGCCCAGCGCCTTCTTGGGTATGCATGTTTGCACTTCTTTCCTTAGAATACCACTTGAGGATAGCGACCCCAGCTCCTTGTCCACCAGTGCATAGGATCCATCCCCTAGGGCTTTCAAAATATCCCCATACTCCTCCCATAGTCAGACTTCCGTAGTGAACTGAGTAGTTCAGCTTTGCTCCCAGTGAGATCCAAATGGACATCCATTTTCTGAAAAGCTTCTCCTGAGAGAGGTTCAGAGCTTGCAGAAATTTTCTCATCGAAATTTTCACGTGAGAGCCAATGACATAGCTCATTTTTCAGACCCGGTACCCTGTAGATGTTGAGCTTCAGCTGAGCCAGAAACGTCCACCAACGTCTGAGCTTTCGGTTTTCAGGAGGGGCCCCCTTGAGAAACGTCTCCGTGGACTCCTGATCACATAACCACACCACAGAACTGCTGCCAAACAGTCGGCTTTGTCCAGAGATAAGCAAAATTCCACAGAGTAATTCACGTTCATACGTGCTGTAGTTACCTCTTGTTCAGGACCATTTCCAATTCCAGTGGCCAATGGGTACGAGATGGAATTCCTGCGAATCGTAGTTGTGCTTGAGTGAGCCGTCACGATTGACTCCGACTGTCCTCAGTTCATCCGACATTCTCCTTGCAGCTGCTCCTGCAATTCGTTGCCACTGCAGAAGTGTACCTCCGCCTCCCACAAGAGAAGCATCAGTGATGACCACGAACTCGCCGTCAGGTGCAGGTGTGCCCAACAGCCTCAGTGAACTCAGTTTTTCCTTGATCTCCTGAAACTGAGCTTCATGCTCTCGTGTCCACTTCCAAGGTACAGTCTTCTTAGTCAAATCTGTGAGAAGGTGGCTACTGTACGTGGAAGTGGGAATGTGCCTCCTGTAAAAGGATCCCAGAAAAACTCTGATGTCCTTGACGCCACGGGTCTTGTCATCACAGATAGAAGCCTTCAAAATTGGGGCAACTTTTTCTTTCACAGGTCGCCACCATCTCCATCCAATTTGGAAACAAAAATATTCAACTTCCTCCTGCATGAATTCACATTTTTCCAACCTCACGCGGGTATTGCATTCTTCACAAGTGCGCAAAAACTCCTCCACCAAACGTAAATGGCCATCAGCGTCATCGGTCCCCAATAGGACATCATCTATATAGACCTCAATCACTGCCCCCTTTTTCAGTAGTGCCTGCACCGTAGGTTTCAGCTTCATACGGGCCACGACCTGGTTTATGAGCTCCTGGAAAGTTGCGGGAGCATTCGTCAACCCAAACGGGATAACCTTCCATTTGAACACTTGACCATTGGGAGCAATAAATGCTGATAGATCTGGCGCTCGTTTTGTTAACTCCAATTGCCAGAAACCACTGCGCTTATCCAGTTTGGATTTGAAACGGCAATGAGCAGCTCTTTCCAGCGCCTGTTCAAAACTTGGTAGACTCCCTGAATGATTTTTCGTGAGTTTGTTCAACTTCCCGTAATGGACAACCAGTCTTTTTGCGTTGCTCCGTGGTTTTTCTACCACGAGGCATGGAGAGCAGTGTTTTGGATACTCTGCTTGCTCATATTGTTCCACGAGGTCGGCTGCAATGCATTCAGTGAGTTGACGCATTGTCTCCTCACTGTCGGCCTTGCTAGCTGGAAATTTCTTTGAACGCACTGTGGTATTCTTGTGCTCATCCATCAATTCCAAATCCATGGTAACCAACTTCTCACATGAACCATGTGCCATCAACGGTCCAAAAGCAACCTTCCTTCGACGTAGGACTTCTTGACTTTTGGAAGGCAAATTTTTGATCTTCTCCTCGAAGTCTTCTGCGGCTGCCAAATTTGATTTCTTATACTCATCCCTGGATACAGAGTAACACTCACTGAGTAAGGCCGAGACATCCAGATAAACGTCATTGTCATCCACGATAAAGCAGTCGTCATCCAGATATTGGTAGAACAAATCTGTTTCATCTCCGTCAACACTCCTGCCCGTGAAGTCGTTGTAATGGCTCTTCCATCGGTCCTTGAGCTCTAGCCCCTGTTGTTCCCCAGATATCTGGAAGTTTCGGAGCTCAATGTCCTCCTTCAAAGAGCGTAAGTCGTCCTTCGAGACCGGCCATCCGCGTGGGTTGGCAATTCTTGCCTTGTCCTTCTCGACTTGCATGGTCACGCCATACTCTTGCATAGCATGTAGGGCCAAACACGACATGGTAAAATTTTGTACCTCTCCCAGAACTGAATCTTCCAGATCGACTTCGTTCAATAAATCCTCGATTTGGTCCGAATAATCTTCGTGAATGCTTGGGAATGGGTCGTACTTCAGAGGCTGACCGATATTTAGATCCGCCAGATAGCCGTCTTCACTGACTTCATCGCATTGCACTTGTGCAGGTTCGTCACTGACCTCTTCCCACTGAATGGTGGCCTTGTCAACTTCAGCATCTCGAACGCCAGCGTCCTGTTCTTCATCTCATTCCGTTGGAGGCTGAATTTCTGGCTCTTCAGACTCATCCTTCGGTGTTGTTGCAGGTGTATCATGCCCGTATCGCCTCAGCAAATCTGACCGGGTTGAACCACCGTTCACTCGATGGAGAAACTTGACCACTTGGGAATTCAGTTCATCCAACGAAATATCACAATCATTGCCATCGATGAGGGATGGAATGCTTTTCCAGCGTGGGGATGGTAATGGGCTGGCCGCACCATCTTGGAGATAGAGGGGTACGTCTGCAATAGGTACACGAACCTTCGTCATGCGGTCCAAACATTTTCGCCATGCGGCAGCTTTCCCGGTTTGGCCCCAATCAGGACAAATAACCACGACTTGCGCTCGGTCGAGCACGGCCTTGGTGACCATCTTCTCGAGCTGTGACCATGGTGGGTTGGCCCAGCATAACTGAAAGTGGTGCCAGTTGTAGGCATAACATGAATTGAGAGGAGTGCAATACAAAGGTTCAGTATGATTTTTGGGGTTGGCATACAAGTCCAGGGAGGATCTCAAGTCACCAAGGTCAATGAGGACTTGCTCCCTCAGTGAATGTAACAAACTGTAGGCTTCTTTCCGGGAAATTCCCAAAGATGATTGAGCAGGTGGCAATACGTTTCCTCCTCCCTTCTGACAGGACTTCTCAGATAACAATACCAAGCACAATTCATAAGTCTCTGGATTCTTGACAACGAGCCTCGATTGAGTAAAAATCAAACCCAGAATTGTCTTGGCGTTTTGACGGATGAAATTCATGCCCAGGCATACCTGAAAAGCTGAAGTCTCCATAAGGATACAAACATGCGGAAGATTGAAGTCGCCCATGCACACACCCACGGATTTCTGTCCTTCACTGTACGTGTAGTGCCCATCTCCCACCTTGACTGCACAGTAACTCCTGCGATTCGGATGTGACACCAATGATGAAGCCACAATGGAATCGGTTGCACCAGTATCGAAAACAGCGTCACACATCTCCTCCTCCACAACCGCGGGTATTCACAATGTGAGACCGTCCTTGACAGCGGCTCGAAGCAGGTCCACAATTTTACCAACCTCTGAAAATGCCAGATCTCTCTTCCTCTTCTTGGCTTGACTCTCAGTGTCCTCCTGCATCGGTTTTGTCTCAGCTGAGGGGGCGCCAGCACCAGCACTTGCTGCGGAGGGGCCAGATGCATCTTTCTTTCTCGGGCCAGCTTTTGGACCCTTTTGCTTCTGGTCCTTCCATTTCTTCTTGGCGCCTTCCACCGCCTTTTGGGCTGCCTTCTCACTGAGACCAGATTGGATCAGGAAGGTCTTGAGTCGATCCTCTTTCTGTTTTCTTGGGATCTCAAAGCAATGATCGCTATAAAGGTTCGTTTTGCCACAGTGTTTCCACTCTATGCGGGCCTTGAATTCGGCGACCAACGCGTTGGGGTTCAACTGTCCTTTGACTCCTCTGCCTCCTTGGTCTTTTCCTCTTCCCCGACCTTTTCCTTTGCAAGAGCCTTTTCCTCCTTTGTCACCCTTGCCTTCTCTCTCAGAGACTCTTAGCTCTGCAATCATCGGGTGGCATTGGGAGAGGAGTTCGGAGATGTCCGCCTTGGGAGCTAAAGTTTCAGACGATGGTGCCCCAGAGAAAGAGGTGTCCTTTTCCTTATCTCTCTGC
The DNA here is from genome assembly GCA_964036045.1 of Eutreptiella sp. 'Long Island Sound 2002'. NCBI lineage: Eukaryota > Euglenozoa > Euglenophyceae > Eutreptiales > Eutreptiaceae > Eutreptiella > Eutreptiella sp. 'Long Island Sound 2002'. The sequence continues at coordinate 88,599,890 of OZ038382.1, read as the reverse complement.
TTTTGCTGGTATCGACTCGAAGCAGTGCCCCCGGACGCAGAACCACGAGAAGCGGCAAGATGTTTAAAACCGACAGAAATTTGTGCGCGCTCCTTCATGAGATCCTTCAAAGAACCATAAGAGTGCATCCTTGCAAAAAGGTTATTGTCCTTCGTCCATTCAACGAAAAGCCCATGATTCATTTTCGAGGAAAGTTCCATAAGCTTGTGCTCCTCCATCAGAACTTTCGGGTTCAACTTATTGAACAGCCTTTCCAGTGTCTCCAACGATTTCACCACTTGCTCCGGTTTCGGGTCGTAGGGTAAATGGGACACCTTCGAAATCTCACCCAGAATTGAGCGGTCTGTCTCAAGCGTAGGATAGAGGTCTTGGAGGTTTTGCAGAAAGTCCCCAAAGCTTGTGCCCGTTTTGAGCAATTTGGAGACTCTTTCTTGAACTTCAGGATCCTTGATGCCCTGAACCATGAGGTTAGCTTTGACCCGATCTTTGGCTTTGGCCTTGCCAGAGAGCACCAGGTATCTTCCAAATTTTTCTGCATACTTCTCAACGTTGCGCCCATCGAATGGTGGAATTTCCATTTCAGCGCGTTAGTTCTTTCCTCTTCACTGTCATCCGACCACTCATATTGGTTCACCCCTCCACATACTTCTGTGAGCATGGCAAAGCCGATGATTCTCTCGTAACAAAGGGACTTTTCTTAGTAGGTGGTGAACGACTGGAGGTAGGCATGCGCCGAACGTCTTCAGACGTCTTGGAGATCTTCTCGTTCATCCGATCAATGCGCTGGAGCACCTTCCAAACAGGTGAATCATCCGTCTCCAGGATTGTTTCCTCAGAATGGTCGGAGAGACTCTTGTGAAATTCAATTTTGGATTTTCCCTTAAGTGTCTTACGCGTACGCTTCTCTCGTACTTCGGTAGATTTGTGCTTCATTTTCTCCTTGAGATCCGTCAATAAATAGTCTTCCAACCAGCCGCTCATTTCTTCGTGCTCGTCCTCCGTCAGCCCGCCAATTTCATCTTTTAGCTCCTTTGCAAATTTCGGCTCAGGTAATTCGTAAGATCCTTCGGAGAAATCATGTCCAACTTCGGAACTTGACGTCCAAACAGGTACTCCGTGATCGTCTCCTGAACAGTGATCCTTTGGCGCCGACATAGGTTCCAGAATAATGGTCGGCGGACTGAAAGGAACAGGTGTTGTAGTAGATCGTGACGGGAAACTCCGCGAACTCATACCTGGAATCGAACTGGTCAAGTGTCTGCGTGCGTCGCTCTCCCGAATTGAAGCTGCGGTCTTGTTGAAAATCATCGTCTTTTGTAAATAAAAGAAATTCTGCATGTTCTCTCCTTTTCGACGCGTAAAACACGCTCGCGTTCAACCAAGCCAATCAATAATAAAGCATAAGGATCACCAATAGAATCCAATTCTTGTTTCTCCATGGGTTGATAACTTTCACATGATTGAGATAAAGGTTGCCTTTCTTGATTTGCCCCATCGTCTTCTTGTGCTCCGTGAACGAAAGACCCCGGTGACGCTTGCTGATCGTCGACGTTGCTAGAACTCGCGAGATCGACGCTTCGACGTGTGGAATCCATATCGTGCACAGTAGCATGCATACCTCTGCTACCACTGCCGAATTCCCGCTTTGCATCTCGTTCCTCTATTTGAATAGTCTCAGTATCCTCTGGTTGCACTTGCTTTGGTGTTTGCCCCTGCTCCATTTCAGGTACTCAAAGATTTCACTGGAAAATAAAACCCGACCAAGACTCCAAGACGAGCAGAACTTGGATCAATAAAATAATAAAGAACTTGATGGGGCTGTACAACAGACAAACAATAGGTGATGTTGGGCCTTGTGTTTGCTCGTATGCATGCATGTATGCATCAGGACCACTCAGGACTTCAGTCTGTGCTCTGCAACAGTGAACAGTGACTTCAGATCAGGGAAAAAAACGGTATATCTCAGAAATCAGGCTTCCTGCAAAGATAGTCAAACAGACGAAAGAAAAATGGTTTCAACATGATAAAAAATGATAGAAAATCACTTTAAATGTGCTCCAGGAATTTCCTGTTGCTCAAGAAATAATTAATTCATGTCTGCAGAACTCAGTAGGAACTTCTCTGATGACCTCAGAACTCAGTAGGACTCGCCCATAGTGGATGCGGCGCGCTCACGCAGCAAAAATGGTCAAAAAAATGAAATAGTCTAATGACCACTATATAGATGCGGGATTTTGTGCTGAGTCGGAAAATCATATTCTTCTTCTGTGAAGCGACCATTTGTTAGAGAAAAATGTAGATTACTGAACAGCTCAGTCTCAATGAGACTAGCCAAAAAAAATGGTAAAAGCAAAGGCCAACACCCATGTTGTGCTCTATTACAAATAGTGTTCAAAGAAGAAACAAAGGAATAACAAACAATAACTCATGGCATATAATACAATAGATAAACCCTCTTTTGAATTGAAGTCAAGCAATTAAGTGTCTTTCACCGATATTGGAAGTGATCAAGCTCCATGGATAGAATTTCCCCCAATGTCCCAACCAAATCCCAATAAAGAATAATACCATTGCTCCATATGGAACCAATATTTTGAGAAATTGTTGCTCATTCATGGACTTTTACCATAAGCAGCAACGTGTCGCTTCTTAACCTACTGCAGTTCACCAGGGACTTGGCCCAACACACCCGGCCGGTTATGCCGGTTTTATGTGGCGAGAACATCCATTACCGCATTTGTAAGATGATGTATGGTGAAAAAACAACGGGCTGGAATGTTGGACTGTTTTTGTGGTCCCACCCTATATTATACGGCTTCTGGCACGCGTACAAATCTTTTGTTACACAAACATTTCGCTCTTTTTGGCCAATTGTGAGGTTCTTCTGTAAAAGTTTGTTGCGCAGCGGTGAGATTGTCCCCTTTTGTCCCAAGCTGATCACGATGGAGATAACCGTAGGTGCACTCCTGTTGGTATGGGACCCCACATACGGCGCCTGAACAGGAAATGTCACTCACTGGGGCTGGCGCGTCCGGCAAATCGCCGAACTCGTCTTCCATATGCTGTCTGTAAAGCCATGCAGGTTCTGTTAACACAATACTGTCCTATGTTACTTTACCTGGGCCACCTTGTGAGGCAGTGGAATTGGGCTGATGAGAACCCTAACAGGGGTGTCTTCGCTTTTGAGGGACTGCAGATCGTCATGTGTCTTTTGGACCGTTTGAACATGGGGGACACACTTTTAAAGTATGAACGCAGCGTTGCAACTGCCTTGTTATGCCACACTGCATGGCACTCAGCTATGCCTGGACAGTCTTTTGCTGAGGAATTTCATGAAAGTCTGCTTTCCAGCCTTGTAACGAAGGAAGGGCAAAACAGGGGTGCAGTGACCATTGACGACGTTGACGATCTCTACCATCTAATCTCTATCCGGAAAGAAGGTCACAGGGTTAATGTGTGCAAAATACCCAATTCCTTTGTCAATTCTGTGCGTCAGCGGCTAACCGCTTACTTGAATGCAGAGCGTGTGTACGTGCCCTGGGTTAGGTGGTGCCCGGTGCGTACTTGTGCAATCCAGGCACATTGGCCACGCAGGGGTGTACCCAGCTTTCTAAGATCTCTTCTAATTCTTAAGGGGTCTAACCATTACAAACAACTCCTTGTGTGCGTGTTGTTAGTGCTGACTGAGCAGGGCCCGCTTAAGGCTGGCTTTAACAGAAAATTGTCGGAGCTGATTCCCCAACGCACTGTGTTGGAGGAGCAGAGAGAAGGTGATACGATCCGAAACGTTCGGAGAAGATTGAAGACCATGCAGTGATGCGCGAGGCGTGGCGCAAACAGCGTGCAACAACAGGTTTTTACACCCCTTCTCTAGCACGAGGCCTCTCGCAAGGTTGTTAGTAAAAAACAGTTGCGGTACCTCTCAGTTTTGCATTCTGAACGATACCGTACCCATTTTCGCTAATAACGCGTCATACATCGATTCTTCTCTGCCGTTTTCACCTTTTTTAATGCTTGGTTTCTTGCAAAACGGGCCTTCTTCTTATCGCAGAATGGCGAGCCCCGCGAAAAAAGACAGGTGAGGAACTGGTGGATACCGACTATGACCCTGAAGAATCAGAATCGGAGACTGGAACCACGAAGAAGGGGTGGAAGAAGAAAGAAACACCAGATCCTGGCCTGACGATGGGTATAGACATCGAGCACCACCTGCAGCCAGATGGGAAGCAAGTGGAGATTGAGCTGAGCAAGGTGAGGATCGACCAGGAGAAGACAAAAGGACAGAGCAGACGAAAAGATGCAAAGTTACTGCAAAAGCGTATTGAGTCAATCGAAGCACCACCACCAACACACCCCATACACGTCGTTCTGTGGAATAACAACAGTGTGTTTCCAACTGACAGTTCGTCGTTCTCGTTGCGCGAGCCCTCGTGCATGGACCTGTCTTCCATTCACGGATGGCGATTATTGGTGTGTATCCGGATAGCACAGCGTTGAAGCAGTTTTGAAGATTCGTGACAAGCGAAGGGCAGCATGTCTGGATTTGTACAAGTGGCATACCACATGCACGGCTGATATTCTGAGGCCAGATAACTGTGGTCCTTCCGCGCAAAACCGGCGGGACAAGCACAAGGAAGCGCACAAGACGTTGAGCCAATACCACTGTATGAGGCGGCAGATAACCTCCTTCGCTGTGTTGAAGATTAGCGGCGGTGGAACATACCTGACACATATAACAATCTCAAGATCGCCATTGTGGATGCCGTGCAGATGAGTGCCCTTGTTCCAACCGCTGAACAGAAGCAGCCGGGTCAATTCGTATGTTCATTTAACGTCGGTTCGACTCTGCCCGTTGCGCGAGGCCTCGCGCATGACCTTGTGATTCTCAGCACAAAACGTATAACTTGTGTAAAGATTTCATGACGTTTGCGTATTACACTGGTCTGGATGCTGTGAACGGTTTGCAACGGTTCCATGATAAAGGAGAAGGAGTCTCAAAGAACGCACTAAAAACCTGGAGGGTATCATCTTTCTGGCGTTCTACAAGAAAGTGGCAGCCGGGATGCAGGAAGGAAAAATAACCCTCCAGTCGTTGCAGAAATTGATTGACGCCATCATCATTGAACAGTGGGTCATGATGCATGTGGACCACCCACACAACAGCCAGTACGTTCGACCTGAGAAAGTTGTGTATCACTGACAAGGCCTCGGTTGTGCTTCCACACGGCTCTGCGGCCCCTTCTCCCTTTCTGTATTGCAACCAGGGACATGCGCAGCCCTAAAAAGGTTGCAGCACTTGGGAAGCAAGCCTTGAATGTGACTCCCGGTACATGGGGCTATTGGCGGGAACCTGAAGGCAAGAGCTGCGGTCCATGGCCGGTGTGGAAATCCATGTTGCGCGCACCACTGTGGCAGGTGGCAGAGAAAGGCAAACCCGTTAGCCCGCAAATCCTAAATGTCCAAAGACTCTTGGGCACAGAGGTTGCCAAGAGCCGTGTGGTGCCCGCAGCTACTGGCATTACTGGTGACTTCAAGACTGTGGAACAGCAGGATCCCGTGCTGGCAAGTCAAATTATCACAGTTAAGGCGACCCGAATTGCAGCTCTGGTGAACGAACCCCCGAAGCGGGTCTTGGAGATCGAGAAGAAGCTGATTGCCATCAACGGAGCCATATTTGAACATCTTGCTCCTAAGTCGATGTGCCCGACCTGGCTGTATAAAGAAATGGCGCGTCCTGATACACTTATCTGCGGATCTTAAAGTGTCCTTGACCACATGTCGGACGATCTGGACACAGAGACAGAGAGGCGCCTCAACGATGATTTCAACGCCCCGCGCATTGGCACATGTTGTGTATTCCCATCTCTAGCTGGCCAACCAAAGCCAAGCCAGCGGGGGATCCTACGTAGTGCAACGTTCGCTGGTTGCTGATTTCATCACCGGATAGCTGGAGCAGAAAGGTATAATTTCGTCGTTATGTCCTCTCTTTGAGCGAGGCCTCACAGAATCACTGTTCCCGCTTCGCAGATGCTGAATTATCTGTCGCTGGGCCCTGCTCAAGTACAGGAGATGGAAGACACCAAATTTGGCGGCCCCTTGCAGATAGCGCATGTGATGTCGTATTTCGATACTCACCTCCATCACCTGAAGCAGGCGCTGGGCGTCACGGCTGCTTTCGCGTTCATCGATCATCAACCCGACCTGGCGTGCAAGATTGCGGCCAGCGAGCCTGATTCTCGCATGTACCTTCTTGGTGTGTCCACCGACAGTGCCTCTGATCGGGTCAACAGAGTGCAGAATCTGCTGAACCAGGTCTTGACACAAGGGTCGAAGCTGGACGAGTCTGTTGATTCGGACCAGCAGGCCAACTGGACGAACCGCGGTATTCCCCTTTGGGTTCGCGATGAGAAGTACGCCTCGGATGCGTGCAAGCGGAAGGAGGAGGAGATCGTTCAGAAAGGTCAAGCTGCAGCCGCACAGGCCCCTGCAGCAAAGCGGAAGTCGACTGTTGAGGAGCCTGACTGGAAGAGGAAGAAGACTGCTTCTAAGCCCCAGGCAGCAAAATTGGTCACCGGTGAACCTACCGACGAGAGCGATGGAGATGAAGAGGAGGAGGATGAAGAAGAAGACGACGAGGAACCGCAAGTCTCCCAAGGCAAGACAGCAAAAAATCCGGCAGTGAGCCCAGGGTCCGAGGAGAGCCGAGCCAGAGCTCCATTCAAGCAGCCAGCTGGTCAGTCCGCACCAAGAGAACAGCTCGCAAAGCCACCGCCAAAGGGTAAGACGTCCATTGCTAAATGTATGGGTGCTAAGATGCAAGCTGCTCTGAAGAAAAAGTACTTTCTTCGTTTATTCTGATATATAATGCTCGAGGGCTCGCGCTACTGATTCTTCTTCGACGACCTTTTTGCTGTCACTTTGTGCGGCACATTTTACCCTGTGATGCATTTTACTGCGGTGTTGTGCTGCTGTTTGAGCGATGCCTTGCGCAAAGAAGGGTGTGAAAAAATGCTTCTTGTGGTGCTGCGTGCAACATGCATTTCAAAACGTGGTTTTGGAAAGAATTGACAGCTAATGGGTATTTTAATACGATAGCATAAATGGTAGAAGAAAGAAAAAGTCATGGTTTTGCGGAAAAAGCAGTGCATTTTCAGGGAGATGAATTATATCCTGGTGCAGTCGGTTCCCTTAAAAACAAATCAAAACGGTCCAAGTAATCAATTTTTCACTTGATTTTGTGACTCTTTGTTTTCGGGGCCGCCAAACAACTATTTTTCCCAGGTGGTGCTGACAGGCGCTTCTGGACACATTCTCACCCTGCTTGACAACTTGAGCCGCCTAAGGTATGTATATTCGCAGACCGCAGTGCGCGATCGAGCGCTCGCGCGCTCCTTGTGCTGCTGTTACTCAAAACCATAACATTACCCCCCCTGGAGACCTCAAAGAGGTCTCACTCCCCTGGCTGGGTGACGCACTGTTGAAGCGTTGACAAGCAGCGGCAGAAAATGTTTTTTCTGGACGTCGACATATTCTGGTTTATTGAAATATGATAATTGTCGACGGCCACAGACCTGGGTCGAGTGCAGAGAACACCTGTCGTCAGCGCCTACTTACACGCCGTGTTCGACTTTGCCACCGCGTCTTGGTGGAAGCTGCGGAAGCCTCGCCAGGGTAGGGCGCTACCCACAGCAAGGCGGTGGGCTCGTCGAGATACCATAAAACAAGGACACAACCATCGAGGCCAAGTGTCCTGAAATCAACAGGCAACAGGACTGTACATCCGTCAGCATCGATAGGGCACGTGAGGGCAATCAAGCCATTACCTGACACCATGATTGGCCGAATCAGCAGTAGACACCCCACAGAAACGTGGACGTCTCCTTCACACCCAGTGGGAAAATTCATTGACCTCCTTCAACATTTCGGGGCCGGCCATAAACTGTAAGGTGTTGTGTCCACTATAATGTCGACGGATGTCGCTTTCGCAGGCACGATTCGGAATGAGGACTCCAGATGGATGATTGATCAATTGAATTTTGGGGTCACCAAGACGTCCGTTGAGGGGGCACTTGTACCCCATAACGAATACATGTTCACAGGCAGCGGCTCGATGCTGCCCCATACTGAGCGTCTACGCTCTGGCAGTGTAGAAGTCCCACAGGCTCGATTGCTCCCATATGGAATGGTTCCAAGGGTCCTGTTGACAAGTGGTCTGGAAAGACTGTGCATTGTGTCGACCAGTTTGCCATCGATACTTCTGGCTGGAACCAGAACCGGCGGCATAGCTGTGGTAAAACTCGCCAGTCCTCGAGCCAACTCGCCACCATGGGGTGTCAGCAAACTAGAGCCCTCGAACATCGATGATTGCGCTGACATCATCAGCGTCGGGACCGAGGGCCTATCGATCGAGAGTCTTGAAAGTTGCTGTTCGAGAATCGTCTTGAAGTTGATGGAGGTGTTGATGCACGTGCTGTCCGTCGGCGAGAGTACTGTGCACGGCGATTCAAACCGCCTCAGTAAGAAAAAGTCACTACCCTGTCTTTCTTGGGGTGTCTTTCTTCGATCCAGGCTGAAAACCCCCCTAATCCTTGAGAAGTAATGAAGACTAACACTTAATCATTTTTATCACTGTTTTGAAGCTGGAAGAGTAAGAGAAAGTCATTTTTCCCGTTTGGACGCCTTCTGTTGCTGTTCCTGTAGGTATTCTTTTTGTTCTGATCTTTTACTGTCTTTTGATCTGCGTTCTGAGATCTGCGATTGGCGGCGATCTGTAGAATTGTTGTGCCGCGATCTGTGATCTGCGGCAGTGCTTACACATTCCAGAATATTCGAAATTTTCATATTCTTATCTATTTTACGATCTCTGATTTCCTGAATTATGTTGTTCCTGATGAAACCAGATTCGCATGATTCGGTCATGCTTGTGCCATGTGTTCTCATGTTTGGGTGTTTCAGTGAAGCATTGCATTGTAGGATCTGAAGCTTAGCTTTGTAGAATAAGGGTTTTGAGGTTTGAGGTTTGATTTTGCGGGTACTAGACGCCTTTCGGCCCCGGGGGGCCACCTGGTCGGGCCAGGTGATATCCTCCCCACCGGGCCCTAGTGGGGGGCCCTCCAAGACGCACCTCCTGCCTGGTGGCGGAGTCCCCCGGGTTCACAGAGCTCGGAGCCCCGTCCTTCCCCGGCGACCCCGTTTCGCCACTCCCCGGTCAGTGCATCAATTCGCAGCCGTGGCCGCGGGCGCTTACCCACTGCGTCGCCCCCCTAATGCGTGGTCGCCCGGGGCACCGGCGCCGCCGGGCCCGTGCTACTGGCTTGTCGCCAGTGGGACCCCCTTGGGCTGGCGCGGAGGCTGCCTAGCCTAGGGGTTGGGGCGTGGCGCTGTGCGCCACTACTGCCTTGGCGGGTGCAGTGTCCCGTCTGTGTGTGCGCGGCGCTCGCGGCCGGTTCGGGGGGGCTCGGGCCGGTACCTGGTGTTGTGTCCCCCCTTCTTCCCCCTTCCCACCCCGCGTGTACCGCGCTGCGTGTGGCGGGCCGTCCCTTCCGGGTGTCCCTTATCCTCGCTCGCTGGTACGCCATTCCATGCGGTCTGTGCGTTCCGCGCGCTCGGTCCGGTTGCCCTTCTGGTGGTCCCCGCGTGTCCTTTTCGTGTGTGTGCGCTCGCGCTCTCGCGGTGTCCGCTCCCCGCTGGGTGGTGTGGCGCGCGCATCTCGCGTGGTCCCGGCACTGGGCGCTGGTAGGGCCGTTCCATGTGGTCCGTGCCCCTCCGCGTGTCCTGCCCCGGTCCCGTGCTCCGTCTGGCGTGCTTGGGGGGGGGCGGTCCGGTCCCGGTTCCCCCCTACTTGGCTTGGGGTTGTGGGGGCGGCGGCAGGGCGTCCCCGGGGGGGTGCCTTCGACCGTTGCGTGGGGCGTTCTGGGTCTTGCGCTCCCCCTCCCCCGACTGCCCGTCCACTAGGTGGGCTGTCAGGGTCTGCGTTGTGGGCGTGCGGTTGTGGGGGCCCCGCTCTGTTCTTGCGGGGGGGGAGAGAGGTGTCGACCTGGTGTCCTGGCGCCGGCCCGCCGGATTCCCATGGCGAGCCTGATGCGCACGGAGCTTCGCCCTGCGGGATGCGTGGGGGGGTTGGGGTGACCGTGGCTGGAGTGGTGCGCCAACGTTCCGGTTCATGGCCCAGCAGAGCACCCCTACCGCGGGCTTACTCTTAGCACAGGGGGAGGGGGTTGCGGGCACGTTTGTTCTGTGACCCGGGTGCCAGTGTATCTCAGAAGGCAGCCGCCCCGGAGGTAGCGCACCAGGCGCGCGCCGCGCAGGAGCTGGTTCGAACCCCGGGATCGGTGGTCTCCCACCGATCCCTTCGAATACCGGACGAGGCCTCCCATCGACCTGTTCGAGTACAGGTGACGGTGCGCACTGCTGCAGGGGTGGGTGGCTCCCATGTGTTTTGTTTTTTTGGGTGGGGGGTAAAACGAACGAGACCTCCACCCGATCCACCGGTATCGGTGGTGGCGCGAGTTGCTGGAGAGGGGGGCTGGTTCCCACGTCGCCAACTAGAGAGCTCTACGTGCAGGGATCCCAGGAGCACCAACGCCCGGGATCGAACCCCCGCACTGGACGATTGGAGACCGACGCTCTCACTACTGGGCCGCGGGAGTCTCTTACGCCACTTAGGGGTGTCGTCGGCTATGAATCCAGTCCTGAGGGTGGGGCCGTGCGTTGTGAAGCGTGTTGCGCGTGCCGGGAGGACCCAGTCCACGTGCACGGGGTCGGAACAGGGGGGGAGGGGGCTGGGTGGGGTGCGGCACCGTTGGATCGCCGACTGACGTGCACAGGGGTAAGAGGCCGACAGTAGCACCGCCGAATCGCCGACTGACTGTAGGGCGGGGGGTCGCTCTGCCTCTTTCCGTCCCTCTGCCTTCCCTGGGCAGGCAACAAAGCGGGCGTCACTGGCGTTGTGCTGTCCATGGGGGGCGTGGCCCCCCATACCACTCCGGTTCGTGTTCACCCGGCTTCTCTGGGTACGATCTGTGCGGCGTCCCGGTGCGCAGGCGTGGGCCCGCTTGCTCTTCGCGGCCCCCATGTGGGCCGGCGGCTGGAGCGGGGGGGCGGGTCACACTCCGGCTCCCCTCTCGGGTGGCAGGGGCCCATCCCCCTTGCCTCGGGGGGGGTGTCGCGCCGCGGCCCCCCCGCTCTCGTTCCGGGCGGCGGCCTGCGGTACCCCTTTCTGACTCTCTTCGTGTCGCTGGCGCGCTCCCTTCCGGCGCGCGCGTGCGGTCGGGGCTGAAGTGCCGCCCCGGGGTGGGGGGGGTGAGGGGCGGCCCGTGGATCGCTCCCCTGGGGGCCCCAGCTGACCTGCAAACCCCCCCTCTGTCCCCTCGGAATGGGCTGTGGTTACGGGAGGGTCATGCGGGGCGCGGCCTCCTTCGTGTTCCGTTGTGCGCGTTGCTCCGGCACGCCGGTGTGGGTTCGCAGGAGCAGGTCCAGCCGCCGTTGCCCTTACCGTGTCGCCGTTCCTCCTGTGGGTGGGGGCGCCCCCCCGGCCCTGGGGGGGCGGAGGGCCGCGCCTGTGGCTCCCCAGCTTGGGTGGGTGCGGGGGGGGGGGTGGGGGGGCCGCCCCCCGCCCGCTCTCGGGCCTGTTTGGGAGGGGGGGGGGGGAGTGGGGGGGGGCCTTTGGTCCCCTGGCGATGCCTCCTGTCGGCCAAAGGGGGGGGGGGGGGGGGCGCTTGGCGGTCCCGGCCCCGGGGGTCAGCCATCGGCCAGGGGGGTCGCGCCCTTCCTCCGCCCCCCTCTACCGAGAGCCGGATTCTCACACAGTCCCTCTCTGGGGCCCCTCATCCCCCGGCCGTTGTCGCGCGGCGCTGGCCGGCCGGGGATGGCCGTGAGGGTCAGCGGTCAGTGGTTAGCGGGTTGCGGGGCAGCAGGTTTACTCCCGCGCTTGTTGTCTCCGCGCTCCCTCCCGCGGGAGGTGGCGCGCCGCTTTCCCTGGGTAGGCAACAAAGCGGGCGTCACTGGTGTCGTGCTGTCCATGGGGGGCGTGGCCACCCATACCATTCCGGTTCGCGCCCACCCGGCTTCTCTGGGCACGATCTGCGCGGCGTCCCGGTGCGCAGGCGTGGGCCCACTTGCCCTTCGCGGCCCCCATTTGAGCCGGCGGCTGGGGCGTGGGGGCGGGTCACACTCCGGCTCCCCTCTCGGGCGGAGGGGGTCCATCCCTTCTGCCTCGGGGGCCGGGGGCCGGGGCCCCCGTGGCTGGCGGGCCGGTGGGGGGGCGGGGGGGGGGGTTGTCGCGCCGCGGCCTCCCTGCTCTCGTTCCAGGCGGCGGCCTGTGGTACTCCTTCCTGGCTCTCTCCGTGTCGCCGGCGCGCTCCCTTCCGGCGCGCGCGTGCGGTCGGGGCTGTAGTGCCGCCCCGGGGTGGGGGGGGTGAGGGGCGGCCCGTGGACCGCCCCCCTGGGGGCCCCATCTGACTTGAAACCCTCCCTCTGTCACCTCGGAGTGGGCTGTGGTTACGGGAGGGTCATGTGGGGCGCGGCCTCCTTCCTGCTCCGTTGTGCGCGTTGCTCCGGCACGCCGGTGTGGGTTCGCGGGAGCAGGCCCAGCCGCGGTTGCCCTTATCGCGCCGCCGTTCCCCCTGAGGGGGGGACGCCCCCCCGGCCCTGGGGGGGCGGAGGGCCGCGCCTGTGGCTCCCCTGCTGTGGTGGGTGCGGGGGGGGGGGGGGGTGGGGGGGGTGGGGGGGCCGCCTCCCCGCCCGCCCTCCGGTCTGTGCGGGGGGGGGGGTGGGTTGAGGGGGGCCCTTTGGCCCCCTGGCGATGCCTCTCGTCGGCCGGGGGGGAGGGGCGGGGGCGGCATGGCGGTCCTGGTCCCGGGGGCCAGCCATCGGCCAGGGGGTTGTCCCTTCACCCCCCCCCCCTATCGAGAGCCGGATGCTCGCGCAGGCCCTCGCCGGGGCCCTTTATCCCCCGTCCGTTGTCGCGCGGCGCTGGCCGGCCGGGGGTGGCCGTGAGGGTTAGCGGTCAGTGGTTAGCGGGTTGCGGGGCAGCAGGTTCCTCCCCGCGCTCGTTGTCTCCGCACTCCCTCCTGCGGGAGGTGGCGCGCCCTCGCACGTCGTGCCATACCGTGGGGGGGGCGTGGGTCAGGGGGCCCATCCCCCCCCCCCAACCCTCCCGTATCCGCCGTCTGGGCCTTCACTTGCGCCGCCGCTTGTGTGGGGGCTGGGGCTGCGGCGGCGGCGGGTTGTGCCGGCGGTAGCGCCAGTGGGCGAGGGCGCTACGCAAAGCCCGGGGGAGCCAGTTGTTGGCGTCCGCATCCGTGATGCGGAGCACCGCTCCCCCTTCCAGGAAGGCCGGCCACGTCGGCTCCCTGTCGGGCCACGCCGCCCGGATCACTGACCTGAGGACCCTCTCGTGGTCCTCTGGGGCCGCCCACCCCCCCGGGGGTGCCTCTCAGTTTCCTCCGTCCCTCCGGAGGAGCACGGCATCGAAGGGCCGGTTCCGCGACCTCCTGGAGGTCCCCTGGTTGGCCCAGCACAACCACCCGTACACTTCCCCCACCAGGGGGAGGGTCTCCCCCCCCAGCGGGTCCGGGACTGCGCCCCAGTCCCGGTCCCATGGCCGGCTCTCCTCTGCCCCCCGTGCCGGCCCCCCTCGCTGCCCCTGCGCCTGCGGCGCCGATGCCGCGCCCCGTCCCCCCTCCGCCGAGGCCATCCGCGCCGGCTCCGCCCTCGGCGCGGGGGGGGCTTGCTGGTGCTGGTGTCGTGGGGGTTGGGGGGGGACGAGCTCGCCGGCGTCAGGGTCGATGTTGTAGAGGTGGTGGTGGTGGTGGTGGTGGTGGTGGTGGGTGTGGTGTGCCGGCATCTGTTGGATGCCGGGGGGGATGCACCTCACCGGCTGCACGTCCGGCTGCGGGGGCGCTCCGCCCTCTGCCCCCCTCCCTGCGCCCCGCCCTCCTCCCTGGGCTCCCATGCCCCGTCCCTCCTGTCCCTTGGGGCCCTTGCCCTTGCCCTTGCCCTTGCCCTTGGGCCCCTTTCCAGTCCCATGCCCGTGTCGCGGGTCCCGCCTCTTGTCCCCCACGCCCTGGCCCGCTCGCTCTCCCATCCCCCCTCGTCCTGCCCCCTGCACCTGGGTACCCTTCCCGCGCCCCTGAGCACCCTTCCCGTGCCCTGGCCCCTCCCCGGCCCCCTGCCCGTGTCGCGGGTCCCGCCTCTCGTCCACCACGCCCCGTCCCGCTCGCTCTCCCACCTCCCCTCGCCCCGCCCCCTGCACCTTGGCTCCCTGCCCGCGCCCCTGCGCGCCCTTCCCGTGCCCTGACCCCTCCCCTGCCCCCTGCCTGTCGCGCTGTCCGCTGCTCCCCTCCCCCCCGCCGCTGCGCCCTTCCTGGACCACTCGCCGGGCGTCCCGCTGCCTTTGCAGTTGCGGCAGCGTGACGCCCGGCGGCGAGCGCTCGCGCGTCGGGGGGGGGACGTGCCGCTCCCGCCCCGGGGGGAAGGGCCTCGGGGGGTACGGCTTGGGGGGGCTGGTGTGGGTGTGGGCCGGGTTGGCGTGGGCGCGGTACTTCGCGCTCTCCCTGCCCACTGCTGCTGCTCCGGCGGCCGCCGGCGAGGCGTCCGCGGCCCGCGCGGGGTTCTTCCCCCGCTTGCGCGGCGTGCCGGGGGCTGCAGCCCCTCGCGCGCCCTCCTCACTCTCCTTCGCTGCCGTGGCGGCCGCCGACGAGGCGCCCGTGGCCGCGGTCGCAAACCCTCGCACGCCCTCCTCGTTCTCCCCTGCTGCCGCGGCGGCCGCCGGCAAGGCGCCCACGGCCCGTGCGGGGTCCGTCGCAACCCCTCGCGCGCCCTTCTTGCTCTCCTGCGCGGCTGCGGCAGCCCTCGGCGATGCGTCCGGCTCCTGCGCCGGGGCTGCCCCCCTTGTCGGCGGCGTGCCGGGGGCCGCGGCCGGGGCCGCGGCGTGGCTCGCCGCGGTCTCCGCCTCCTGCGCGTCTGGGCGGGGCGGGGCGGCGGGGCTGGCCGCTTGGGCGGCGGGGGCGGCCGTCTCGGCTGGCCCGGGTCCCCGGGCCGGCGGCGGCGGCCCGACCACCGCCGCCTCCGCCAGCCTCCGCTCCTCGCGCTCCGCGAGGGTCTCCCCCGTCCACTCTGGGGAGGAGACGGGGGAGCGGGAGCGGGACCGGCGGTGGTGGCGGTCGTCCCGCCCGAGGGACCCATCGGAGTCTGCCATCACTGTTACTCTGGTAGGCATGCGTGGTGGCAGGCGCGCCCTTCCCACTACCTCCTGGTGCATCAGTGCCGTGCCGTGGGCAGTGCCGTGTGGTGCTCTGCGGGGGGGAGGGGGGGGGGGGGTGGTGGGCCGGCTGTGGCGTCAGCCCCGCACGGCCGGGGGTCCGCGGCCATCCACCGGCATTGAGAGGGGAGGCGGGGGAGCCACGCGGCCCACGCGTCGCGCCACAGCTACCAGTCTGGGGCGGGGCTCAGGGCCCTGGGCCCCCGGGGGTCGTCGAGCGGTGTCGGGGGCAGCCGCACCAGGTGGACCCCCGTAACGGCGGTGACCTCCTGTGTGCGCAGGAAGGTGTGTACTCCGTCCCGCGCCGCGGGCGCCGGGAGCGGGGGGCGGGGTACGGGTGTGGCCCCATAGATGTGGGTGGGGGTGATCCCCAGGATCCGCCCCGGGCCCCCGCGGGTCGCGACGACGAGGAGGAGGAGGGGGGTGCCAGGGCACTCTTGCCAGAGGACCTGCCCCCTGTGGTGGGCACCCCTGGTCCTGGAGAGGGGGGGGGACAGGTCTGGGTTAGCCCAGCCGCGGGGCGCGTGCGTCGCCGGTGGGAGGGCGGGGCACCAAGTGGGCTCCCTGGGGAACGCCTCGTAGACGACGGCGTACGGGGGGGTAGGCCCGGTGCCGTCATACACCGGGTTGGTCGGCCGGGGGCGGGCGGACGCCTCGTCCGCGCCTTCCACGAACACCGTGACCTCGCCCACCTCCAGGTCCTCGTCCGGCGGGTGTAGAAGGTGGAGCGCCGCATCCAGCTCGGACACTCCCCCCGGGTACGTGGCCCGCGCCTGGTTCAGGTACGGGGCCGCGTCCCCGGGGTAGCGCGTCCTGAGGGCGTGCAGCAGGGCTGGGGCGCTACTGCGGAGGGACATGGCAGACCCCGCTCCCGTCAGCAGGAGGGTGTCCCCCATGGACAGGGGCCGGCCCGACCGATTGGACTCGCGCCACTCCATCCAGTGCCCGTAGAGGGCCGCTTCCGGGCTGATGAGCCCCGGCCGGATGGCGTTCACGATCCGGTGCATTGCCGGGAGCAGCGTAGGGGCCCCCGCTCCGTTCAGAGCGCGGACGGCCGGGAGGGCGGTCTCGTTGAGGAAGGCCCTCGCACTGCCCTCCAGGTCGCACCGTGCGGCAGCGTGCGCTTCTTTTGCCTCCGCCACCGCGTCCGCCACCAGGCCCCGGACGGCCGCCTCCTGCGCTCTGCGGCGGGCCCTGGTGTGCCCCGGCCCATCGCCTCGTCGGCGTGGCATGGTGCTGCGGGCTCTGCAAAGGGCGGCGGCGGGTGGGGGTTAGGGGGCGAACACGTGCGACAGGTGCGCAACGGATGTGGGGTCCCGCAGGTGCACGTGGATCCACAGAAGGGCAGCTCCCGCGGGGCCCGCTTGTTCGTGCGAGGGGGTGTGTGCCCCCTCGATGCGCCGGCGCAAGGCCTCCTCCTCTGTGCGCCTGCGCGGGCCTGCGGGAGGTTCGGGCCAGGGGCACGCGGCTACCCGGGTGCACCGCGCGCACCTGTTGGCGCCTGTCGATGCTGCGGAGGACACCGTGTCACATTCTCCGCAGAGTCGGCAGGTGTGTGGGAGGTGGGAGGGCGGCGACCAAGGGTCGAGATGGCGGAGCCAGAGGTCGTCCCACCTCTGTCGGAGGGGGTCCCGGATCTCCAGCAAGCGGCCCTGGAAGCGGCGCCGGTAGTCCTTGCCAAGCGTCTTCCGCTGGACCTCCTGCCACGTGTCGCCGGGGAGGATTTCGTGGTCGTGGACGGCGGCGATGAGGTCGTCCCACGTCGGGCGGGGGTGCCTTTGGGGGGGGCTCGCCATGTACACGTGGCGCCCGGTGAGGTGGAGCGTCAGCGCGTCCCATTGGCACCCGTTCGCGGTGTCCCTGTGGAGGAGGGCCAGCAGGGTGCCGTCCGCGACTGCCTCCCACCCCACTCGCAGCCCTTCGCAGCCGTCTAGCTCCTGGCGCAGCGCGGCTGCGATACCGGTGGGGAGCATGAGGAGCAAGGGCCCCTGGGTGTCGCCCAGCCGGGACAGGGCGTCGTCGTATACCGGCCCCCCAGCTTTGAAGTGCGCCACGGTGAGTTGGGTGGCCCCGTCCTCTGGGGGGTGCCACCGGACGGTGGCCGCAGCGTGTCCCCACGTGCGTATCTCCGTGGCCCGGAGCATGTTGGCGGCGTGAAGGACGATGCGGGGCGGGACGGGCGTCCTGACTAGTGAGGATACGTCCCCAGTCCATCCCGTTTGCGGCCCTGGGGCCGCCTGCAGCCATTCCCCCGTCGCCGCGTCCCACGGGTGGTCAGGCCCCGCCCCGCGGATCATGGTGGGTCTCGGCCGGGTGTCCGGCCCCAACCCCCGGAGCGGGATGGCGACGTATCGTTGCGCAGGGGTCTCTGGGGCGCGCGTGGCGGCGCACCACCGGCCCCACTCCCGCGCCCACTCCTCCCCCACGATGCGCGCCTCCCATGCAGTCATGGAGCCGCGCCTGATGATCCACGGTGGGAAGAGGGCGTCTTGTAGGTGCCTCGAGAACCCCCCCGGCAGGTCCTGATACGGGTGGGGGCTCTCTTGGAGTGGGCACTCCAGAGTGCCATTCACAACACGGAGGGAGGCTACGAAGTCCTTGTCAGGGCGCGGGGGAGGGGGAGGGTGGTCGCCCTCCGCCGCAGTGAGCCACCGGTGCGCCCGGGCCGCCGCGCTTAGGGGCTCGTGGAGGAGTTGCTCCAGCCGGTGGTTGCAACGCTCCCACGCGAAGTCCCCCAGCCGGAGCATGTGGTGGAGGAAATCGTCCACTGAGGTCCCTCCCGGCGGGTCGTATCGGGTTATGGCGCGGAGCTGCGCCTCGGCGTCCTCGGGCCCCAGTCCGGAGCAGAACACCTCCGTCCACGTGGCGCCTGCAGAGCGCCACGAGGCCACCCACAGGGCCTTGTCCCCAGGTGGGAGGTGGCGGGCCGCCTCGTGTACCGCCTGGCGGTAGTGGGGCCAGAGGAGCCACGAGTGGGTGCAACCCACGTGCATGTGCACCGGGGTCTCTTCCGGGCCGCCGCAGAAAAGGCACGGTTGTGGGACGATGGCGACGCCGGAGAGCCGCTCCTTCCGGATGCGGAGCCTGCGCTGCACCGGCGTGTGGCCGTCTCGGGCCCGCAGCGCCCGGCGGTTGGTGGCCGCCGCGGTGAGGTCCCGGGCGTGGACGTAGGCCGTGGCGTGGGCCGCGCCCAAAGGTGTGTGTCCCCGGTGCGTCAGCGCATGGTCCGTCTGCGCCCGTTGCGCGACCTCGCCGAGCACCCGCATCGTGGGGGGCCGTAGATCGAGATGGCCGTCACGGCCGGCGACAATGAGTTGGGCGTGGCCAGGGTCCGGGGGCGTATTCTGCAAGACGGTGTCCTGGGACGCCGCCCAGTCCGCCTTGTGCAGTAGGGCGTCACTGTGGTGCGAGGTGGCTCGGACGTACCAGAACGGGTGCCCGGCGTGTTGCCCCCGCGCGCACAGGCCGTCCCGGAGCCACCTCAGGGGCATCTGGTTGACCACCTTCGCTGCGCCCGCGGGGACCCCCGTGGTTCGCTCGCGATCTGCGTGCCGCAGGAGGTGGAGGATGACTTCGGCGTCCACCGTGTGGACCCATGGTCTGTGTGCACCGTAATGTAGGGGGAGGGAGGCGGCCACCCCCTCCCCGTCGGGCACCGTGCCCGAGATGGCCACCGCCCACGTGCGGGTGAGGTCGGCGGCGAGAGCGACGCTGGTGGCGTGTTTGCAGGGTCCGCCCCCGGACGCGTCAGAGGAGGTGTGTCCCCAGGCCTCCGGGATCCAGTAGTATCCGGTGGGGCTGAGCCACCCCGCGTTGAGGTCGACGGAGTGCCACCGGACATCGGGGTGGCTGTGGGTCAGTTGGTCCACGCTCAGCGCCCTGGTGTCACCTGGGCTGATCGCCAGGTGGTCGTGCAGCCGGATCTCCGCTCCGGCGACCGTGCTTGCCCAGGACCGTAGCGCCGTCACATGTTCCTTGAGCCACACCGGGCCCCCGCGCTGGTGCACCACCAGGTGTCCTGTGTCCTCCGGACGGTCCTCCAGCGCGTGCACCGCCATGTGTGGGTCGTGCGGCACCCCCGTAGCCACCAGTAGGGCGGTGCCACGGGGGAGCCCACGGGGTTCGGGCTGGCCTGCCCCCACTTGCACTATCACCCACTCGGCCCGGAGCTGCGCTTGTCCCGTCGCTTGGGTGCATTGGTCGTCCGTGGTCACCAGCCACAACGGCGTCGGCGCGTGGGGCCGGGGGCGTAAGGGCTCTGGCCACGCCACGTCCGCGTTAGGCTCTTGGTGCTCGCTTTCCGCGAGTACGTCGCGGAGGATGTACATGAGGGCCGCTGGCGGGTGGTACGCCCCCCCCCGCGTGGGGGGGGACAGGCCGTCCCGGCGGCGGTAGCCCCCGACGTGGAGGTGCAGGCCGTCCGGGGTCACCCGTGGGCCGGTGTGGGCGTCCTGCTTAGCCCTCGTGGGGTAGACGAGTCTCAGGCGGGGGTCCCGTGTGCCGGTGGTGTGGAAGAGGTGGGCCAGGGCGTTGCGCCACCCGGGGTGGTTGGTGGGCTCTTGCTCACGGCGGCAATAATGGAGGTGTTCATCGGCGCATTGGTTGAGGCACTCCCGCACCGCCGTCGGCCACGGATCGTCGTTGTCGGGGAAGGGGTGGCGTGGCCCGTGGTGCCCATGCCACGGCGTTGTGTGTGGCACCGTCAGGCGGCACGTGTCGCGGTGTCGCAGCTTGGCGGTGCGCAGCGTGACGATTTTGCCCGGCGGGGACTGTAGTTGGACATGAGCCGCCCTGGGGCACGCGATGGGGTTGTACATCCCCACTCCCAGGGCGGCCAGGGCCCGGGGTATGCGGTGGACCCAGTCGCCTCCCGCCAGAGTTGCGAACTCCGGGACGGGGTAGTGCACCTCGGGACATATTCCGTGCGCGCCGGCTATCTCCCAGAACATCTTGGTGACCTCGGCGCGCACGGAGGTTGCGCGGTGGTGGACGAGTGTACCCACGAGGGCCACCGCTGCCTGCTGGCACCGCGTGGGCACCCGTGTGAGCCCCAGGGTCCGGTCATCCTGCAGGCTGTCCCGCGAGGCGTCGAAGGCGTACCGCGCCCTGTCCTTCGCGACCTGGACCGTGATGTGGTCCAGGTGGCGTGCAGTGTCGGAGTCGTCGGCAATGAAAGGGGCGACGTACTGCGTCACCCCTCCGAGGATCGCCAGGATGACGTCCTGCACCACTTTCGGTGGCGCGAGGGTGTTAAGGCACCAGTGGTGCACTGCCGCCAGGCGTAGCCGGTGCTTGCGCTGCAGGGAGAACTCCCCGTCCGGCTGCAGCTGGAGTCCCAGGTAGGGGACGGAGTCCGCCGCTGGTACCCAGTACCACGGGTTTTCCAAGTGGGGGCAGAGGCGCAGCTGCAGGCCCGGGACCCCCTCCGTGGTGGCCATGGCGCACTTGCGGGGGTTGAGCCCCATGCCCATCATCCCTAGGTACGCGGCCACCGCCTCCACGCCCTCGACGAAGTGCTGCAGCATGTGGGCCACCACCAGCAGGTCGTCGATATAGGCCTGGATGAGGCCGTGCTCGGCCCCTCCCGGCGGGCGCAGGCGGTGCCCCTGTGCCCTGAGCAGGGGCTCCAGGAGGAGCGCGTACAGCAGGGGGCTCTCGGGGTTGCCCTGCCGGACGCCGCGTAGCATGTAGAAGGGCTGCGTTAGCCCGTGTGCTGTGACGATGCGCAGCCTGGCGCACGTGTGGAGGAAGAGCAGGAGGTCAATGACGTCCGGCGGCACAGAGAGGTGGCGCAGGATGAGGTGGAGGGCGCCGTGTGGGGCGGTGTTGAAGGCCTTGCGGGCGTCGAAGGAGAAGACGTAGTTGGGCCTTCCCCGCTGGAGCTGCCGCTGCGCCATGAACAGCGGGGGGCCTGTGTTGGAGCCAGGGAGGGCCCCCTGCTGCCAGTCGCTGACCACTCCGTGCCGTGTGAGCACCTCCGTGATGCGCTGGGTGAGGGGGCCCGTGAGCAGCTTCATGTCCAGCTGGCCCAGGGCTATGGGCCTGTAGTCGTCCAGTCTGGCAGAGCCCGGTACCTTGGGGCTGAGCCAGATGTGCGCGTCCCTCCAGTGCATCGGCGGCGGGGCGCCGCGGAGGATGGCCCGGTAGGAATGGACCAGGAGCCACTGGACGGGTGCCGGGAGGGCCTTGATGAAGCGGGCCTCCACGTGGTTAGGACCTGGGGCCTTGCCATCGGCCTTGTCCAGGGCGGACTTCAGGTCCTGCATGGAGTACTGCTGGACCTGTGTCCAGGCTCCCTCAGGGACCCGGGGACGTGGCGGCCGAGGACCGCCTGGAAACCCGGGAGGTCCACCGGGCGTTTGTCATACAGTTCTCGCCGGAAGGCGCGAACTGCGAACATCACGTCGTGGGCCTCCGTGAGGAGCGTTTGGGTGTTGGGAACCCGCACGTTCCAGAGGCCTGACGGGCCTGGGGCCTCTACCTCTATGGCTCCCCACACGGCTTTCCACCGCTGGGCGATGTCGGGGGCGTGGCGGCGCCAGAAGTCCTTGATGGCGCGCTTGCGGTCTGCCGCCAGGAGGGCGCGGAGCTGGCGAATGTCCTCCTCGAGGGCGGCTGCTTGCCTCTCCAGCTCCTCCTGTAGCTGGCCCTGTGTGGTCGGGCGGAACCCGGGCGACACACCCTGCAGTTCCTCCGTGAGCCGGAGCGCCGCCTCGGACCGGATGCCATGCCTGGCCGCGTCCGCCTGGTACGCTGCCGGGGCGCGCGCTGCCAGGGTGTCATAGCGGAGGACCGCTGCCTGGAGCTGCTTTCCGCTCTCCGGGAGGTCCCCCTCCGCCGGGTCCGTTCCCGCCGGAGGCGGCTGCCGGCGTCCCACCACGCGCGCCAGGGCGTCATGCGTCGCGTGGAGGCGTTCGAACACCTTGTCCACCGCGGCCGCGGGCATGGACCCGTAGTCGTACTGCTCTGCGGGACCCAGCCAGGGCGCCAGGGAGGGTTCATCCTGCGCGGCGGTGACCGCCGCCCACAGGCAGTGTTGGACGGGCGCGGCCTCGGCGTCGTACGGGAGGAGGCGGCCCTCCGTGTGGCTGTAGGGGGTGGGCATCGCCGCGCGTCCTGCTGCGCTGGGGAGACCCGGCAGGGCCAGGCGGACCGGGAGGTGGTCCGAGCCGACCACCTGGGGGTGTGCCATGCCGCGAGCCCAGACGCTCTCCCGCAGGGACCACGGCAGGAGGGGCTCGTTGACCAGGAAGGTGTCCACCCTGTGCTGGGACGGGTGGAGCGTGGGGGTCATGTCCTCCTCGCCGCCTGCCGCGGCTCTTCGGAAGCCGCAGGCTTCCCAGCCCGCTCGGAAATGCTCCGTGGCCGGGTTGGCGGGGACATCCATGTAGATGTTGGTGTCGCCGGCGATGACCACCGGGTGCCTCCCGCCGAGGCTGCGTGCCGTGGCATACATTTGTATGTCGGCCCAGAACGCCGCCCGTACCCCCCACGGGGAGCAACCTGCTTGCGGCCCGTGGACGTTGATGAGGGTGAGGCCTCCCCCGTCCGTGCGGATCTCCAGGGCCGCGGCCTTCCCGGGGACAATTTCCGTGAAGCTGAGCACCTCGTGCTCCGCCACGTACTTGCTGCTGACCGCGGTGAGGAGGCCCCCCCCTCTCGAGGTGGAGGTGGCCCCCGTCTCCGCCAGCCGGCTGCTGAAGTAGGCGGTGTACCCCTTGTCCCGGAGCGCCGCGGCCACGTGTATCTCCTGCGCCCTGGTGGCGATCCCCGTTTCCTGGAGCATGATGGCAAAGCCCCCCTCCTGGGGCAGCATGCCGGTGATGAGGTGCTCCTTGTCGGTGCAGGCCGCCGGCCCCCGGCGCCGCCGGAGTGTGTCCCGGAGGGACCGGCCTGGCGGCACGAGGCCGTTGCGCAGGTTCCACGAGAGGAGCCACAGGGTGTCGCCCGTCGTGTCCTCCTGGAGTCAGCTATCCCGCATCGGCATCGCCGCCGGGTTCGCTGGTGCCGCCAGGGCATCTGGGTGCGCCGCATCCGCTGAGCCCGTTCCCAGCGGGGCCCACAGGGGGGCCCGGGGGACCGGGGGAGCCAGGGGGGCCAGGGGGGCCAGCCCCGCGGGGATGGACATGGACCCTGGTGGGGCCGCACCGCCGGCCCCCGGGGCCGCTCCGGGTGCCTCCTCACCTCCATCTGCGTGGTCGGCTGCCTGGGGCGGGGGGCGCCGGGTGTACGGGGCGTGCCACGGGGACCTCCGTGCTCTCCCCTGCAGGATGTTGGCGGCCGCCTCCTTGTCGTCCGTCGGGGCCGCAGCGTGCACCGCGTGCCACGCCAGGTGTTCTAGCATTGCCCCGCTGGTGTAGTACTTGTCCGCACACAGGGGGCATTTCGTCGGCTCCGTGGCCCCTCGCGCCGGGGGGAGCTGCACTGACTTCCGAATGGCGCCCTCCGCCGCTGGTTCGAAGGGCAGGTTGGCCAGCGGCACCGTGTGTGGTGCCAGCGTGCGGCCCGGGGCCGCCGCATCGAGGGCTCGCGTCGCGGGCGCGGGCCCGAGGCCTCGGGCGGCATCGCGCTGCGCGTTTGCTTGCAGCCACGTTTGCCAGTGCGTGGAGCCGATTTGGCGGTCGGGTTTGCCCCTCCATCGCAGGTCGTGGAAGGCCCGTAGCCAGTGGTACACCGTGGTCGGGACCGCCAGCTGGAACTCCAGGTCGGCGGGGTGCGCCGCTGCCGGCCACACTCCCGGCCTCGCCGCCCGGGCGTTGTCCTTCAGCCTGACCTGGAGCAGGAGGGCGTGGTGTTCGCCCTCCCGCAGCGCCTTGATGATCATGCGGGTGCAGTCTGCCACGCGGATCACGGCTTCGGGCCCCGGCAGGCGTTCGGGGTCGCAGACGACGATGTGCGCGTCCGCCGGGCTGAACATGCAGACCACCCACTGTGGGTTCTGCCGTCCCCGTTGGGCCACCGCCAGGGTAGCCGCTGGGCGGGCGTGCGTGATGGGCCCCGCGTGGAGGTCCGGGACGTCCGTGGCCCTGATGACGTCTCCCTGCCAAGCGGCCCGTAGATGCTCCTCCTGGTCGGGGCTTCACACCAGTGTGGGGGGGTTGACCCACCCCGGTTCCTGCCTCTTGTTGGGGGCGCTGACAGTGTGTAGCAGGACCGCCAGCGGCCAGGGGTACGCCGACATATAGTAGGCCTGGGTGGGCCCCTGTCGCCAGTCGACGTGGGGCAGGGGCGGGAAAGCCCCCTGCCTGGCGGTGCTGTGCCAGACCGTCCATCGGCCTCCGGCCAGGACGTGCGACCGGTACCCTCCGGCGTGGCCGTGTATGATGGCTTGGTAGCCTGCCGTCTGCAGTACCAGTGCCTCCCCCTGCTTAGGCCCGGGCGGGGGTGCGCCATCGCCCGCACCCCAGACGCGGGTGCGCCCGCGGAGTGTGGCATGCCACGGGTCTGGTGCATCGCGCTGGGGCCCTTGTATGCATCCCGCAATTTGCGCCGGGCCGTGGTGGTGGACGAAGCTCTCCCCGCCGTCTGCTAGCAACGCCGCCGCGACGACGTATAGTTGCTCCGCCGTGAGGGGTGCCGTCGGCTCGTGCGTCGCGGCCGGCCGTCGGGGCCGCGTGTCGCGGCAGGGGACGTGGGGCAGCAGTTGCGCCGGCCACGCCGCCACTGGACCCATGGTGACGGCCGCGACCGCGGACGCCAGCGCCGTGCGGTCCGTGGGTCTGTACTGCCGGAGTCCCGTGGTATCTCGGGTGAGGTGCCTGCAGGCTGCCATCCAGGCCACCGCTCCGCAATTCGTACAGTCCGGTTCGGCACCACTCGCATCGTCGCCTCCCCTTTGCTGTACCGTGGTGGCGGTGTCGAGCGGGGGGCCCCGCTGTAGCGCCTCCGGGCCCTGCCCCGGCGGGAGGGCGGGCGGGATTGGCTGCGGGTAGTTTTGCGCGCCTCGGCGCTCCGGGTGCGTGTGGTACGGGTTTTGCCGGCGGTGTTCCGGGGCTGCCCGTGGCTGGAAGAGGAGTTGGTGCAGGTACCAGTGGCCCTCCGCGGTGGACGGATTGCGGAGCGTTAGCCACTGTTCCACTACGCCTCCTGGGTGCGCGGCCTCGACGCGGCGCTGTAACCCCAGGCGGCCTAGGCGGTTGGACGTGCCCGCGGGTGGGATGTGTGCTTGCGGGTAGAGCACCCGTAGCGGCTCCAGCGCCAGGTCCAGCACTTCGTCGTTGAGCTGCTTCGTGAGGGCCGACGCCCTGTGTAGGGCGTGGAGGACCCCGGGTGTGGGGGCCGTGAGCTGTTCGAGCACCGGTCCCGGCGGGTACCGCGTACCCGGGTTCGTTAGCCACTCCCTGGTGTGGCTCAGTACAGCCTTCCACACGTCCCTTGTAAAGGCGTGCTGGGGGGCCAAAGAGGGGACCATCCGTAGGAGGCGGTGGCACGCCGGCGGCGATCGCATGGGCTGTGGGGCGGCCGCCGTGATCCACCTGCATGCCGTGCCGGGCACGATCGCCCCCCATTCCACGGTCCCCATGCCCTCGGCATGGATCAGCGCCTGGCCTTGGACCATGGGGAAATAGGGGCTCGAGCGCCCCTTCCCTTCCTTCCACCGTACCCAGGCGGCCCCCGCCTGCAGGCTGCGGAGCAGGGCCACGCCGGGGAGGAGCGGCTGCGGGAAAGCCCCCTTGACGGCCTGGGTGGCGTGGGCCAAGGTGCCCATGGGCAAGTACCACAACGGGAGGGTCCAGGGGCCCGGCAGCGGTTGCGCCACCCCTGCGTCCCATCGCCACTCGGAGTCTGGCGGGGTGGCCGGGACCGTGCCCGTCTGCAGGAAGTGGCGTGCCCTGTTGTCCGCGTGCCGCTGGAGGGTTGCCGCGAGGCTGAGCCCCTCTCCCGCTGGTGCCACCGGAAGGCCGCCCCGGGACCTGCGCCAGGGGTATTCCTGGTCGGCGGGCCAGGTGTGGAGGTCCCGGGCGATGTCCTCCGCGGTCCCTGTGGGGGCGTCCTCTGGTGCCAGGTGCCACATGACGGCGAGCACCGCCCATGTGGAAAAGGGCCACGCCCGCGGGGGGGTGTACACCTGGATGGTCCACTGTGGGCACGCCCGCCGCACGCGGGACGCGTGGAGCACCCCTCGGACCATGTCCGCCGCCAGGACCAGCACCGTTCCCGAGGGATCCACAATGATCCCCTCTGCGGGTCCACCGTGGCGGCCCCGGGTGTGCAAGGCCACTGCCGCCTGTCCCGCGTGGGTGACTCGGTCGACGGCCTCCTGGATGTTCACGCTGCCGCGCGCGGTCTCATCCAGGATCCAGCCCTGCGTCACCCCGTAGCGTAGGGCGGCGCGTGCGGCCGCGGGTTTCACCTCGGGCAACGCTCCGTCATCGGGGCCGGGCTGGGGGTGCTGTTTGGGGCACCAGCCTTCGCCGGTGCAATGGCCCCGTTTCCACGCGGGGCAGATCGCGGGTACGCTGCCCGCCGGCGGCGCAGGTTCCGCGGGCGCGTCTCCCGTGGGGGGCTCCGGCAATGCCTCCAGGTCGGAGTCTGTGCCCGCGTCCCCTTGTGGGGGGTCTCCTTCGCCGTCTCTGAGTCCCAGCGCCCTGATGACCTCGTGTGCTTCGTCCAGCGTCGGAGATCGGGGGCGTGTCTTGCGTGGTGCCGCGGGTTCCGCCATTGCTATGTCGCTGTGTATAAGAGCAGGGGGCGGGGTGCGGATGTCCCGTGGCTGGTGCGTTGGTGCGTTGGTGCGTTGCTCGGTGTGGGGGTGGTGGATGGGCATCCCCGGGGGGGCGCCTTCCAGTGTTGCGAGGGGCGTCCGGTGTTAGGCGCTGTCCCTCTCCCGGTCGCCCGTCCTCCGGAGCGGGCAGCCAGGGTTCCGCGACCCGTGTGTCCCGGGTGCGGTCGATGCGGGCATGTGGACCCAGCACCTGCCCCACAGCGTGCGCCCTTGCGGGCCGGCGTTGCTCGCTGTGGGGGTGGCGGAAGGGCGTCCCCGGGGGGGGTGCCTTCCACCGTTGTGAGGGGCGCCTGGTGTCAGGCGCTGTCCCTCCCCCGGCCGCGCTCGTCCTTCGTAGCGTGCAGACAGGGTTCCGCGACCCGAGTGTCCCGGGCGCGGTCGATGCGGGCGTGTGGACCCAGCACCGGCCCCACAGCGTGCGCCCTTGCGGGCCGACACTGCTCGCTGTGGGGGTGGCGGAATGGCGTCCCAGGGGGGGCCGCCTTCCACTGTTGTGAGGGGCGCCTGGTGTCAGGCGCTGTCCCTTCCCCGGCCGCTCGTCCTCCGGAGCGTGCAGCCAGGGTTCCGCGATTCGTGTGTCCCGGGTGCGGTCGATGCGGGCGTGTGGACCCAGTACCGGCCCCACAGCGTGCGCCCTTGCGGGCCGGCGTTGTTCGCTGTGGGGCTGGCGGAAGGGCGTCCCCGGGGGGGGCTGCCTTCCACCGTTGTGAGGGGCGCCTGGTGTCAGGCGCGCTGTCCCTCCCTCGGCCGCTCGTCCTCCGGAGCGTGCAGCCAGGGTTCCGCGACCCGCGTGTCCCGGGTGCGGTCGATGCGGGCGTGTGGACCCAGCACCGGCCCCACAGCGTGTGCCCTTGCGGGCCGGCGTTGCTCGCTGTGGGGGCGGCGGAAGGGTGTCCCCGGGGGGGGTGCCTTCCACCGTTGTAAGGGGCGCCTGGTGTCAGGCGCTGTCCCTTCCCCGGCCGCTCGTCCTCCGGAGCGTGCAGCCAGGGTTCCGCGACCCGCGTGTCCCGGGCGCGGTCGATGCGGGCGTGTGGACCCAGCACCGGCCCCACAGCGTGCGCCCTTGCGGGCCGACGCTGCTCGCTGTGGGGGTGGCGGAAGGGCGTCCCCGGGGGGGGTGCCTTCCACCGTTGTGAGGGGCGCCTGGTGTCAGGCGCTGTCCCCTCCCCCGGCCGCTCGTCCTCCGGAGCGTGCAGCCAGGGTTCTGCGATTCGTGTGTCCCGGGTGCGGTCGATGCGGGCGTGTGGACCCAGGACCGGCCCCACAGCGTGCGCCCTTGCGGGCAGGCGTTGCTCGCTGTGGGGGTGGCGGAAGGGAGTCCCCGGGGGGAGTGCCTTCCACCGTTGTGAGGGGCGCCTGGTGTCAGGCGTTGTCCCTCCCCCGGCCGCTCGTCCTCCGGAGCGTGCAGCCAGGGTTCTGCGACCCGTGTGTTCCGGGTGCGGTCGATGCGGGCGTGTGGACCCAGCACCGGCCCCACAGCGTGCGCCCTTGCGGGCCGACGCTGCTCGCTGTGGGGGTGGCGGAAGGGCGTCCCCGGGGGGGGTGCCTTCCACCGTTGTGAGGGGCGCCTGGTGTCAGGCGCTGTCCCCTCCCCCGGCCGCTCGTCCTCCGGAGCGTGCAGCCAGGGTTCTGCGATTCGTGTGTCCCGGGTGCGGTCGATGCGGGCGTGTGGACCCAGGACCGACCCCACAGCGTGCGCCCTTGCGGGCCGGCGTTGCTCGCTGTGGGGGTGGCGGAAGGGCGTCCCCGGGGGGGGTGCCTTCTACCGTTGTGAGGGGCGCCTGGTGTCAGGCGCTGTCCCTCCCCCGGCCGCTCGTCCTCCGGAGCGTGCAGCCAGGGTTCCGCGACCCGCGTGTCCCGGGCGCGGTCGATGCGGGCGTGTGGACCCAGCACCGGCCCCACAGCGTGCGCCCTTGCGGGCCGGCGTTGCTCGCTGTGGGGGTGGCGGAAGGGCGTCCCCGGGGGGGGTGCCTTCCACCGTTGTGGGGGGCGCCTGGTGTCAGGCGCTGTCCCTTTTCCGGCCGCTCGTCCTCCGGAACGTGCAGCCAGGGTTCCGCGACCCGCGTGTCCCGGGTGCGGTCGATGCGGGCGTGTGGACCCAGCACCGGCCCCACAGCGTGCGCCCTTGCGGGCCGGCGTTGCTCGCTGTGGGGGTGGCGGAAGGGCGTCCCCGGGGGGGGTGCCTACCACCGTTGTGAGGGGCGCCTGGTGCCAGGCGCTGTCCCTCCCCCGGCCGCTCGTCCTTCGGAGCGTGCAGCCAGGGTTCTGCGACCCGTGTGTCCCGGGTGCGGTCGATGCGGGCGTGTGGACCCAGCACCGGCCCCGCAGCGTGCGCCCTTGCGGGCCGGCGTTGCTCGCTGTGGGGGTGGCGGAAGGGCGTCCCCGGGGGGGGTGCCTTCCACCGTTGTGGGGGGCGCCTGGTGTCAGGCGCTGTCCCTTTTCCGGCCGCTCGTCCTCCGGAACGTGCAGCCAGGGTTCCGCGACCCGCGTGTCCCGGGTGCGGTCGATGCGGGCGTGTGGACCCAGCACCGGCCCCACAGCGTGCGCCCTTGCGGGCCGGCGTTGCTCGCTGTGGGGGTGGCGGAAGGGCGTCCCCGGGGGGAGTGCCTTCCGCCGTTGTGAGGGGCGCCTGGTGTCAGGCGCTGTCCCTGCCCCGGCCGCTCGTCCTCCGGAGCGTGCAGCCAGGGTTCCGCGACCCGTGTGTCTCGGGTGCGGTCGATGCGGGCGTGTGGACCCAGCACCGGCCCCACAGCGTGCGCCCTTGCGGGCCGGCGTTGCTCGCTGTGGGGGTGGCGGAAGGGCGTCCCCGGGGGGGGTGCCTTCCACCGTTGTGAGGGGCGCCTGGTGTCAGGCGCTGTCCCTCCCCCGGCCGCTCGTCCTCTGGAGCGTGCAGCCAGGGTTCCGCGACCCGCGTGTCCCGGGCGCGGTCGATGCGGGCGTGTGGACCCAGCACCAGCCCCACAGCGTGCGCCCTTGCGGGCCGGCGTTGTTCGCTGTGGGGGTGGCGGAAGGGCGTCCCCGGGGGGGGTGCCTTCCACCGTTGTGAGGGGCGCCTGGTGTCAGGCGCTGTCCCTTCCCCGGCCGCTCGTCCTCCGGAGCGTGCAGCCAGGGTTCCGCGACCCGCGTGTCCCGGGTGCGGTCGATGCCACCGTGTGGACCCAGCACCGGCCCCACAGCGTGCGCCCCTGCGGGCTGGCGTTGCTCGCTGTGGGGGTGGCAGAAGGGCGTCCCATGGGGGGGTGCCTTCCACCGTTGTGAGGGGCGCCTGGTGTCAGGCGCTGTCCCTCCCCCGGCCGCTCGTCCTCCGGAGCGTGCAGCCAGGGTTCCGCGACCCGTGTGTCCCGGGTGCGGTCGATGCGGGCGTGTGGACCCAGCACCGGCCCCACAGCGTGCGCCCTTGCGGGCCGGCGTTGCTGGCTGTGGGGGTGGCGGAAGGGCGTCCCCGGGGGGGGTGCCTTCCACCGTTGTGAGGGGCGCCTGGTGTCAGGCGCTGTCCCTCCCCCGGCCGCTCGTCCTCCGGAGCGTGCAGCCAGGGTTCCGCGACCCGTGTATCCCGGGTGCGGTCGATGCGGGCGTGTGGACCCAGCACCGGCCCCACAGCGTGCGCCCTTGCGGGCCGGCGTTGCTCGCTGTGGGGGTGGCGGAAGGGCGTCCCCGGG
Organism: Eutreptiella sp. 'Long Island Sound 2002'; assembly: GCA_964036045.1. Classification (NCBI taxonomy): domain Eukaryota; phylum Euglenozoa; class Euglenophyceae; order Eutreptiales; family Eutreptiaceae; genus Eutreptiella; species Eutreptiella sp. 'Long Island Sound 2002'. The sequence goes on along the minus strand of OZ038382.1, from coordinate 88,569,244 downwards.
GGGGGCTGCCTTCCACCGTTGTGAGGGGCGCTTGGTGCCAGGCGCTGTCCCTCCCCCGGCCGCCCGTCCTCCGGAGCGTGCAGCCAGGGTTCCGCGACCCGCGTGTCCCGGGCGCGGTCGGTGTGAGCGTGGGGACCCAGCACCGGCCCCACAGCGTGCGCCCTTGCGGGCCGGCGTTGCTCGTTGTGGGGATGGCGGAAGGGCGTCCCCGGGGGGGGTGCCTTCCACCATGGTGAGGGGCGCTTCAGGTCAGGCGCTGTCCCCCTCCCGTCTGCCCGCCCACTGCCGGGTGGGTTGCCGGGGTTCGTTGGGTGTGTGCGGTGTGTGTGGTGTCTGTGCCGTGCGCGTCGTGGTGCGTGGTGCTGCTCTTCCCTTGGTCCTCCGGTGCTCCCCTCTCCGGTGTCTCGGTGCGGTGTTGTGCTCGCCGTGTGCCCGCCGTGTCCCCTCCCCTGTGTGCGCCCCTTGCTCGTTCGCTGGCTACCCCTTGTTCCTTTCGCGGCTTCGTTGCTCTTTACCCTTTCCTCTACCCCTCTCCCTGGCATGCACTTTTTCCCTGCCTCCGCTTTGTTGTGTGTCTCTGTCTTTTTCCTTGTCGGCCCGGGCTTCCTCCATTGAACCTGCGTAGGGAGAGGAGGGAGCGTAAACGGGCGTGCGGCGGCGGCGGTTTTTTCGCGACACGGCACCTCGAGCTGGCTGGTACGTCATGCGACATGCGTGTGCGACCGGCTTGCGCGTAGGTTTATCGCCCCACTTGCTCCCGTCTTGTCTCCACACCCCTTTGGTCGCTACCTTTACTCGTTGCCCGTGCTTTGTAGAATAACTTACCATCGATAGCATTGGGCGAAGAATGTGCTCACACATTTACCCCTTATGCATTGATCTCGCTTGCTCTCCTCTCTTTAGGCATGTAGCCTGAGGAGAGCCCGGCCCACACATGTGGGAGTTGGGGGTTGTTGCGAGGCACGGGGCCTCTATATATCAAGAGGTTTTGACCAGGTATGGCATAGAGAATAAAGATGCACGTGTGCCATACTGAGGAGTGCATTACCTCAAATGGATCTTGCTTTGTGCTTTGCTCCACTCGCGTTTAGTTGTGTTTGTTGGTTACGTTTACGGGTATGACCCTATAAGTATTTTGTATTGAAATGCTTTTATGCAAACAATCACATGAAATATTTTAGGCAAATGTTTCCTCGTGTGCAACCCTCCGGGAAATTATGAGGTTTTGTCAGCCTATTTTGTAAGTCATGTTTTATAGGTTTTGCTAACCATTGACTAGTTGAAATACAAGCATTTTGGGGATATTTTAAAGCAAGTCATAACTTACTACGGAATCGAGTAGTTCTCTTTTTCTTTCTGGTAGCACAGAGCTGCCTAATTTTGTGGCAAGCCAACAAATGTTTGGACTTTCCTGCGCCAACTCAGGAAATGCCCTATTTTTGAGCAAGGGATCTTTTTGTTGCCTTGAGAGTTTATGTTACTTGTCTTTGTCTCCCACTTCTTTGTCAACGCCCGTGCCTCCGCTTGGGCGCCTAACAAATGCAAAGACGCGCCTCCGTTTGGCTGCCTTAGAAATGCAAAGCCGCGCCTCCGCTTGGGCGCTTTAGAAAAGCAAAGGCGCGCCTCCGCTTGCGCGCTTTAGAAATGCCAATCGGTGCCTCCGCTTGGGCGCTCCGAAATCCAAGCTTGCCACACGACTCCCTTGTCATAGCCAAGAGTTACCAAGCACCGGAGAGTCACCCCGGCACCTTGGTGACTTGCCCCAGGGTCACCAATCCCCAAGGAGCCTTGTATGCGTGTGTTTTGGTTGCCCCTAGAGAGTTAAACAATGTTGGGAAATTTTATCCCGTAAATTTGCGTTCCGTTGTGTCCTTGCTTGTCTTGTTTTCCTTTGTGTGGTCTTGTTCCCCATTTCCTCACCGACAACGAAGTCTTCGATGTGGAGAACTATGGCATTGACTACAGCACCATGAGGACCATTTACTCCTACTTTGGAGACAAGATGACCTTGGACGGCCGTTACTCTCACTTGCGTCGTGCCCGTGCGGGTGTCATGAACATCGTGCGCATCTCCATTGGGGTCACGAAGATCGCCGCCCTGATGGTGCCTCAGTTGAAGGGCAAGTTGAACGGTATCACCTCTTTTGTGCCTATCCCCAACGAGTTCATCCTCGGCTTCGTTGTGATGACCGCCAAGAAAACCTACAAGGACACTATGAACGCCGCTTTGAAGACCTCTGTTGAGGGCCCCTTGACCAACGTCTTGGCCTACATTGAGGAGCCTTTCGTGTCCTTTGACTTCAAGCGCACTCATGCCTCCTCCGCCGTTGAGGGGAAGCAGTCCATGGTTATGGGTGGCGACATGGTCGAGGTCGTCTTGAAGTACGACTACAAGTGTGAAGGATGAATCTTCCTCTCAATCGAGCCATGTGCCCTGCCTTGCTGCTGGGCGTGCCTCCTCGTCTGGCCATGTGGCCTAAGGGCACTTGGGGCTTTCCAAGTGAGAGCAAATTGTACAAAATGAGTACTTCTCCCTGATACCTCTCTCTCCTTTGCTTTGGGGATCTGCGGTTCTTGTGATCGTCACTCCGGGTAAAGGTTATCTTTCTCAGTTTTTACCTTTCTTCCTTCTCTGGTGTTTGGGGAGGTTGGGAGATTGGGATGGTGAGCCGCGAGTGGCTCTTGGTGAAGAGAGAAACAAATTCATTTTTTTCTGTCTGTTTGTCCAGTCATTTCTTAGTGTCATGTTGTTTGGTCCTTTCTCTCCGGAACGTCGTTCGGTTGCACTTCCAAGCCATGGCTACGCGAATCTTGTCTTTAACCTGTCCTCAGTCATCAAATTGGCCGCATCCTGATAGAGGTGCATTAACCGAAGAATGGGATCGTACCTCTGTTGATGGCCATGGGGCAGGCCGCTCAAGGACTTGAGCATTTGTTTGTTGGTGTAGTCAGCTTGACCATTCATGTGCCGTAGCTCCTAAACGAGCGTGTGCCTCGGTGTGTGAGTCCCGTTGTAGTTGCTCTAAGACCAGACCTGTCAAGAGGGCACTCAAGCCCTGGCTACGCATCACCTGTGCCTCTTGTATGGATAGGCAGGTGTCAACATGCTTGCGGAGCTCCCCTTCCAAGCAATCCATGGAAGCGAGCTGGCGAGATTCACGATCTGTCTATTAGTCAGGAGGTGTGTAGGTGTATAGATTGTTCCTACATAGGATTGAGGTGGCTCGGCGCCAGTAATGACCGAGTCCATCCTTTGTACAGCTTGCAGCTTCCGCAGCACATGTTGGCTCAAGAAGTCCGAGAGAAGGCTGTTGGATGGTTGTATGGGTTGATGGATGGGCCAACGTCTTTTGTGCAGTCCTCAGTTGGTGAGTGCTAAGGCGTAGGGTCCAGAGAGTTGTGTTTAGTGGCACGCACGGACATATACCAGGCACATACATGCATACTCCATATGCACGCACATACCAAATTTGAGGCCCGTATGCACGCTGATACCTGCACCATGGGGTGCAAGGCCATGCACGCATGTGCACGTTTGTTTACGTACACCGTAGTGTCCTACGGCTTGTAGGAGTCATAATCCAGCTGGGAGCAGCTCGTGACTGAATGAATCCACTGCGTAAGAGTGAACAACGCCTCTAAGTGTGTAGTTGCGTCCCCTTCGTTCTATAGTGTTTGTTTTCGAGGTGATGTAAGCCCCAGGAACACTGCTGCTCTTTGTGGCAGGGACTAAGTCGGTGTGTGAATACGAGTGTATACCACGCTCTGCATGCAAGGATGAAGGAAGATTGAGCTTAAGGGCCCGTGCATGGGGTCTACACAGCGCTCTGCTCCTTGCTGCCACCATTACTCTCGGTGTCTTGTACGGTTTAGTAGAGGTGAAACAACAATGACTGTTGGGCCACCCACTGGTCCACAATCTGGGAAGAAGGCATGGGATAGCTCGGACTCCGAGTTTTCCTCCCTCAATTGCTTTGATTCAAGTCCTGGAGAGAGCTTGTGCGAATGTGACATCAGGTTGCCAAGGTTCCTTCAATGCCAGAGGCCCTACATGTTTTTGCAGTGAACAAAAAAAAGGGGTAGAAATGTTACTAATGTTGTGGATGTAAGCCGTAGATTTTGAAGTTTGTAGGATTGTAGGACCTCTTCTCCGATACCTCAACCCCATACTACCTGATTGGCGAGTACCATGAAGACCACTCGATGGAGAACATGGATAATCCCCAGGACTTCTTCAACAAGGTGGATGACCCCAGGGAACCGGGCGTCACCTGAGCACCCCTGAGGGTAGTTCCTGGGTTTCCAAGCCCGTTTTGGCCAGATTTTACGGCCAGCGCCAGAAGAGGGGGGCTGGAGGCTGAGAAATGAAATTATCCTTCTTTTTTGTGCCACACACATGCCTGACTGCTGAGCTGAACCCTAGCTTCCCCACCGGCGCTAACTGGTGCGCTATCCAAAAATACCAGTTTGCTTGAGTTGGACCCTTACTTTGAAGTTTTGAGTTCTGGGTTATACGCGGCCCTGACGAGTCTAGTGCTTGGGTGCGCTACAGTGGATATGTTGATAGGGCGCTGAGGGGCAAGAAGTGAGAAGCCCAGCGCATTGCTTTTGCCATGGCTCGCGGAGGAGGGACTGCTAACGGATCCCTGCAGGATTGTAGGGTTGGCAGCAGCTGAGGGAAAAGAATCATGCGTTGCTGCTGACTTCTGAAGTACCTGTGCTAAGACTTGATTTGGTTGCTGATTCCTGTGTGACCTGTGTGGGTGGTGATCTTGCGTCGCTGCACGTGAGAGAGCATGGCAGGCTATGCTTTGAGACCTGGCCCTTTCAATTGGGGCGAGCCCCTTCGACCCAGACCCAGGGGAGAACAGCACACGACGACCCGACACGAGCTCGGGGCTGAGTTCCGCCCCCGAACGGAAGAGGCTGCCCCTACACCTGCGGCTGGCGAGGGCGGTTATATGGAAGCTGCCGCGTTGTCGCCTGTCGGATTAAATGCAGGCCCCTGGGCCTCGTAGAATTCATCTGACTGAAATTTCAAAATTTCCAGCTGCAGTCTGCAGTGCAGTGGGTTGTTGTTCAAGGGAAGGCGACAGTTGGGGCTGCTGTCGGGTGGATCCATTTGTAGTTTTCCTACCTCAGTCTTGTGTGCGTGTGTGTGCGAGCACCTGCGAGGGTCGTGTACACACATGCGTGTGCAAAACATACGCCTCCGAATTATGCCTATTCTCAGACTGAAAGTATTTTGAGGTCCATTGCCCTCATTTCTGGGTACTGAAAATTGGTAAGCCCACCAAAAGAAATTTCAGACCCCTAGGAGATAAAACGGCAAGTCAAAGGGTGGGGGGGGAAAGGGAAAATGCCAGCACACATTGTCTGTGCATAGGAGCAACCCCACCCCTGGGCATGCGTGGGCGCTTCGAATCGGCGCCTAAAGCAGAACAAGTGTTTTTTTTCTAACCCATATCCATTCCCTGCACTGCTTGCTCCGCTCTGTTTGGTCTTTTTGTCCGTTGGGCCAGTTTCTGTTATGGCCCACCAAGAGTCCTGCCTGCTTGTTTGTGAGTGAGTGGTCGTTGTCGTCATGAGAGAGAGAGAGAGAGAGAGAGGAAGAAGAGCCACGGGTGCAGCTTCTTTCCATTTCAGCACCCGTCTTCCTGCAGGTGGGCATCCCTGAAGTCAGCGTGGTCTCAATCCGTTTATTGCCCTCTCAGGCAGGGCATGCTGAAATCCGGATGTCTTGAGTAAGCTTTGGCTGCCACCTGCAGGTGGATATTTCAGGGCGCCTGTGGCACCTGCCCCTTCTCTGCCTGGGAGGGCAGGACTTTGTTGGGTGCTCTTGGCTTTAGGAATGTGCAATTCCTGTCCAGTTAAATTCCGGTTTGTCCGAATTTTGTATTTCTGATTTCCCTGATTCTGCTTCTGACGATTCTGATTAACATTTTCCTGTTACTGGTGTGATACCCCAGCGCTGGTCGGCGTGAGCCCCAATGGGCAACAGCCCCCATGCGTTTGGGATGTTTCCATTGCCTGCAGTGTCCGCTTTCTCAATTTGTTCAGAATACCCTGAATTCCGTGGTACGTTGGTCTGTTCTAGACTCCCCTGGACGTTAAACCTTCTGCAGGGCGTTGAATCGACCACGCCAAGCCGATACATTCAGGTACGGTGTTTCCAGGGCTGGCAAAATTGGACTACAGCGCTGGATTTTCAGTCAGTGGAGGACCCTGAACACACCAGATATTCAATGATTGTGAACTGTGCTGAGTTATCCGATGTTACGACATTTCTGATGTGTTTACACATGGGTACCTACCCCCTTTTGCGCTGTGTAGACACCCTTGGGTAGTGTCTGTACTGACTGCCCTCGGGGACGTGCAGTGATAAATGGAACACGGAATATACGTATGTATATGTATATATACGGAATCAATATTGATGCACTGGAGTTGGATAAACCGGGAAGCACCCACTGCTGTGCCTAGGCAATGTTTTTTTGTTGTAGGCCCTTCATTTGCTGAGATTACTGTCAGGTTTTCTTGTGGGTTCAGGTCCTGGTATATTGTCCCGTATTTGTCCGTAGGGGTGACAGATGAGTCTATGCACGCGTACTGCTTTGCTGCGATTACCCCATACACCCAAAGACCCGATTTCTGTCCTCCCCAGTGGGGGACATTGCTGGATTAATTTTGGCGCTTCTGCTTTGAACTACCACTGAGCTGAATATCAGTGCTGGCGAAGCGAGTTATGGTGAGACAGATTTAAGCTCCCATTACTTTGTTTGTTCTCCCCAAATCTGAACAAGGGGACACCCCTTCAGAACCCTGTTTGACTTCTGAACTCTGAATGTTCTTATGAACTTTTGGTTCTGGGTTTGTAAAGCCCTAAGAGCGGGTACTCTTTCTTGATGATCCGTACGAACCAGGGAGTGACCCTTCGCCAAGCACCTCGTATTGATACCCCAGTTTCTGGAGCATTGGTCACCGTGGGTGTATCATGGCGATTGCATTGATTCCCCACCGAGGGACATGCGCTGAGTTTGTTGAGTTACTCATTACCACTTACTGTTCCCCATGTAAGTGTGCCTGACATTCGTAGTGGGGGATGACTGTGCTGTGGGAACATAGTAGGGCGGGAAGTTTTAGTGTTGTTGCTCGGTTATCTCGAGATGTACCCTAGGCTGACGAGGAAGGACTGTGGGCTGGTTGACAAGAGCCCCAGTGACCCCCAGCTTAGAGTAACCAGTGCACCCTGACCTACAGTACCATGTACCTCCGGATACTAGCTTGTTCCTGTTGAGAGTTTGGCTGTGTCGGGCTTTTATCGATATCTGACGCGACGCAAGGCTCCTGGCCCTGCTTGATACCTGTCTAGGACGCGCAGTTCATGTCACCAGTTGCGTCAAGGAGCATAACCTAAGTCCAACCGTGGCTGATGCTCAGGTAATCGAAGGATGTCATAGATTGCTGCCGTAGGGATTCTGTGAATGGTACTTTACCTGCTGTTGGCCTTTGGGGTCAGCATGTTCCTGCCCGGGCTAAGGCAACCCCTAGCAAGGGTTGAAGGGGTCACCACCCTTTTCCAGTTATTTGCTTGTAACCCCAGTCCCAAACTGGCCAGATGCTTTGTCATCTAAGTTTACTTGTGCGATCCTTCAACCAAGAGGGCACTTTTAGTGTCTCTCGAAGATTCTGCGTTCTTGAGGTTTTCAGTCCTGTATGCCCTTTGTTTCCTTATGGCTAACTTCCTACTTGAGTTGTTTTCCTGATTTATTCCTGTTGGTTCAAATTTTTCCGTGCCAGTGGAGGGCAGTAAACGTGACTTTGGGTATGCCCCTTTTCTTTCACATTACCAGGTAAGCCCGGAAGCCCAGAGAGGAGAAGGGTACCTGTTTCGTCCGTCGGCCGACAGTATACGGGACGCGTTTCCAGGTTTAATGTTACCTCTGGGCACCCCAGTCCTGTACCAGCCCCCAGCAGGCCTCAAGGGGAGTCATCACAGCCATCAAAAATGGTCCATTGGGACTGACTCAGATGGTTCTTGACACCCCCTTTCTGACACATTTGCGCATAACTAGGGACCATGATAGCCCTCAATAATGGTCCATTGGGACTGACTCCGAGTGTTCGTGAAACGCTTTGCCAATGTAATACACTGTACGATGGGTTCCATGTACCAGCCAAGTGCACTTCTGAGGTCCCCTACGTCAGAACGAACCGGAGCTGTTGCCAGCTATGAACCGATGAGTAGGACCCGTCTGGCCAAACCCAGGTGATTACCCCAGTCCCCTGGAGCAAGCACGACCCAAGTCCTCTCCCTGGGGCACTCCCCACACAACGTCCAAGTCGTGTTGACCACTGGGTGTTGTTACTAGCCCAAGTCATGTTGACCTCTGGGCGATGTTGCCTGTTGAAATATGCAGGTAGAATCTCTGCAGGCAGAGAGAGAGAGCTAGCGGACTCTGGAGAGGAGAGTTGGGCTTGCCTGCCATCTGTTGGACTCTGCAATCCTCGGAAGGCAAAAAATATCTTAGAGACCGCCATGGCGAGCATCCTCTGGATGTTGGGTACGCGTCAGTAAACCTGACAGCAAGTTTGCCGCATAGAACCCCCAAGATTTTGCCGTGCGCAAGCTCTGTAATGTCCTGAAATGAGTTGCAGCGGTGTACAGCTGCAGGTGTGTGTTTCTCTGCGCGTTCGCTTAGGTACTGAGTTAACAACGGAGATGTGTTGTCTTGTTACTTTACGTTGAAGCCCACAGGTTCTTTTGATGAACCTGCTGCAGGGTGTGTAATAACTGACTAACCTCGGATAGTCCATTGGTCTTTGGGATGAGCATGTATTGACTCTGTGTTGTGTGCCTGATGTCTTCTGCAAATTTACCCCCGTGTGGCTTCCCGCTTGCTCTTTCAGTTGAGGGTACCTTGAGCCGTGCTGTCAGTTGGCAGGCTCCTTTTTAATGGGAAAAGAGACCAGGAGGCCAGGGGATAGTAAAGTGAATACGGAGTTGACTGAGACCGGCGGGTGAAAATGTTTCCTTTTGGCCTGTGCTGGCCGCAGCTCAGGAAGAATAAGCTGTGCTTGTATCCATAATTTGGTTCTTTACGGTCGTGTAGTGTTTCCTCCCCTGTATACTGTCTTTGGTGCTGTCTTAGTTGGGATTGTCTGTGCTGATCTGAGCAGCAAAAATTGAATTTACTTGCGGTTGATGGTTGAGAGGATGGTAGGAATAATAAGCCGGGATTCAGGGCTGTCACTGAACTTTCGTCAGTGTTTTTGAATGGAACGGAATTTATCCTTGGAGTTTCCACCGGGAGGGGGGCCTCCTGCCTTGCACGTGGGTGTCTTGAGCAGCCGCTGAATTTCATATTGGTTCTATTTTTTCTGATCCAGCCTTGAGGAAGTTGGCCCTCCTGAGGGAGTGGGATATCTCAGGCGACACCCCCGCGATATGGGGTAGGTAAATTCCCTTCTTGCCTCTGTTGAACGCTGTGTCTTGTGTTCTGCTGATGCCCTGTGATGTAATTTGTGTAACCCTTTCTCCTGGATATCCAGGCTAACTGTGAATTTCTGTGACAGTACCCGGACAGTCCTGAGTTTGTGGATGTACACTGTGTTCGCTTTTGAGGGTAACACGAACAACATTTTGGCACTTGGCTGGAATATTCGGTGTCTGCACCAATTCTTGGTGATTGCCTCCTCCCTTTCCCCACAGACAGAAGTCCTGAGCCCATATTCTGTCTTGGTACCTCTTTGCAGGTTATTTACTCTGCTGATATTTTGTGTTGTATTGACTTTGCGCTTGCCTGATTTCCAAGCTCTTTTGGGTGTTTTGGTCCCGAGACAGACTTTCTGATTTTCCAGCTGACCCAATGAGTCTAGCTGGACCTGTGCCTAGCCTTCTTTTTCGCTCTCTGAGGCAGACTGCAGTTTTCTTCTTTTTCTTTTTTCTGTTTTTGGATCTGCCAGAAATCTGTCTCGTCCTCGGATGTCCCATGTAAAAAGACAAACAAAGGCAGAGCACCAAAGTGGAGCCTCAAAGCTGTCCTTGTAAATGTCCTCAAGTCACTGCAAAAATTCCTTAGTATATACAACAAGAACCTTTTCAAAAACCATGGTTAACCTACTTCAGGACTCCAGCTCTTGCCATTGCCTGTGAGACAATACGCAAAACGAAAAGACAAAGCACCAACCAGCAATGTAGCGAAGAAACGAAGAGACAACGTCGAACAGCCGAAGCTACGCTCTCTCAAAAGCAGCCTGAGAAGGAACCAGGTGCAAAAACGAAACCAAGAGCGTATGTCAGTGTGTACATACGAAGCAAACGACGAGGGCTATGAAAGAAAATTGAGCACCAACACTCAACTCATTTTGACATGCACTCATCATCAAATCAGATCTTGCCATCACACACCACAACCGCACGTACAAGCTAGCCTAAAAGCGCAAAGGCGCACGTACAAACAAGCTTAACAGCGTTCGCAAAGCACAGGCATACACGGTGTAACACACCACAGCAAGCACACATGCACGAAGCTGAAACCAATCACACGACGCGCGGATGAAGCTTACGTACGCACGACCACGCAAGTGCACCACGAAGCAGACACACCAATAGAAAAAACTTGTCAACCCTTCAGCGCTCACTTCTCCTTGTGACTGAAAAACCAACTTCTGAGTGACATACGAAGAAAAACAGTACAATCAAAGGCAGCAACTACAGAAAGCCAAACAGCGAAGCACACAAACACATACCAGACCTACTGGCATGCCCAGCTTCTCTCGCGTTGGAACAGTAAATATGGGAAACAGCTGTCTTGAGAACAGCTCACTTGAAGTCTAACAACAAGGGAAAAAACGTTAGCCAAGGCAGACACAGGGAACATAGCCAGGAAGAGACCCACGGCCTACTAAATGCTACTCGCAGCACGTGAAGGGAGCAAGGTGCTACACAAAAAAGCGCACGGAGCAAATAAACACACGGAGCGCAACGCTTCTCGTGCAAAAGAGACAACACACGGGTCGGATTGCTACTGTTCCTACAACCTGCACTTAATGAGCAGTGGCATCCATTTTTAAGGAGCGCGCCTTGCCACGCGTCCCTCTCTTGTGCGGCTGTTGCAGCATCTCATTCAGAGCGCTCGTCAGAGCGCGATCTTCAGCCCCAGCGCTCATCACCTTGACCTCAGACTCCAAGGCCTCCACAGTGGTTTCAAAGGAGCCTGAAATGGACTCCGCTGCTTGTAGCTGCTCAACAGCGCGGTCTACGCGGTGGTGGTACTCTTCAGTTTCAGCCTGTAGTTGCCTTAGGCTTTGTGGGTCAATTTCATACCACGACTGGCAGCCTTTCTCGTGGCTGTGAAGGCACTCCTGTCGCTCCTTCGCTGTCAGCGAGTAGTTCATCTAACCCAAGCTGTAGTCCCCAGTTTTGCGACAGTAATTGCAAACTGCTAGCCTGTTGATCTTGACATCAACGACTCGCTGCTGTTGGATCATGCTCAGCAGTTTTGTTTTGGAGTAGTTCTGATATCTCTTGGCATGTGCAGCTTCGCAGAACGTCACGGGACGAATAGAGCGATATTAAAAGAAATTCCCCGTGGGATCTGAACGTTTTGTAAGGCCTTTTGCTATCCCTGGCACGGCGAACACCAAGAAGTCCAAGCACAGACCTTGTCCAGACAAACATTCAAGATGTTCGACACGCGTTCATGTCATATCTGCAAACATGTCAACAGAAACTGTATTTCCACATAACACACAAATTCTTCACTCTCGCCTTATCATTTACGCACACACGCGCGCGACCTATATTCTGCGGCATTATACTAGCAACCTGCTTCTGTGGGTTATGAGTCCATGTACACCTTACATGTGCCCGCTCGGTGCGTTGTGTTGCCTGTGCGGTGTCGTGGGCCACTTGGCTCCTGTTCACCGGTGTGTTCGCTCGGTGCGTTGCGTTGCCTGTGCGGTGTCTTGGGCCACTTGGCTCCTGTTCACCGGTGTGCCCGCTTGGTGCGTTGTGTTGCGTGTGCGGTGTCCTGGGCCTCTTGGCTCCTGTTCACCAGTGTGCTCGCTCGGTGCGTTTTGTTGCGTGTGCGCCGTCCTGGGCCACTTGGCTCCTGCTCATCGATGTGCCCGCTCACTGCGTTGTGTTGCGTATGCGGCGTCCTAGGCCACTTGGCTCCTGTTTACTGATGTGCCCGCTTTGTGCGTTGTGTTGCGTGTCCGATTTCCTCGGGCTCTTGGCTCCTGTTCGCCGGTGTCGTCGCTCGTTGTGTTGTGTTGCGTGTGCGGTGTCCTGGGCCACTTGGCTCCTGTTCACTCTCCTGCCCGCTCCGTGCGTTGTGTTGCTTGTGCGGTGTCCTGGGGCCCTTGGCTCCTGTTCACCGATGTGCCCGCTCGGTGCGTTGTGTTGCGTGTGCCTTGTCCTGGGCCACTTCGCTCCTGTTCACCGGTGTGTTCGCTCGGTGCGTTGTGTTGCTCGGGCGGTGTCCTCGGCCACTGGGCTCCTGTTCACCGGTGTGCTCGCTCGATGCGTTACGTTGCGGGTGCGGTGTCCTGGGCCACTTGGCTCCTGTTCACCGGTGTGCCCGCTCGGTGCTTTGTGTTGCGTGTGCGGTGTCCTGGGTCACTTGGCTCCTGTTCACCGGTGTGCCCGCTCGCGCCGTTGTGTTGCGTCTGCGGTGTCCTGGGCCACTTGGCTCCTGTTCACCGGTTTTTTCTCTCGGTGCGTTGCGTTATGTGTGCAGTGTCCTGGGCCACTTGGCTCCTGTTCACCGGTGTGCCTGCTTGGTGCGTTGTGTTGCGTGTGCGTTGTCCTGGGCCTATTGGCTCCTGTTCACTGGTGTGCTGGCTCGGTGCGTTGTGTTGCGTGTGCGGCGAAATAAACTGGGCCGTATCGGCCAATCGTCAGAGTGAGAACCTGACTGGGTGTCTAAAGAACATGCGCCTTCGGAGGAAACGAAGGAACATGAATGCCTGAAGCCTGGCCCCAGGCTGAGGGCGGTGTCACCCGAACCCAGTTGTGTGGATGGAGGTTTGCCCCGACGCATGGCCGCCCCTAATCTTGGACTCGATGACACGCGGGGACACACAGTGCAAAAAAAAAAACAATGGATCTACTGAAGCGGTACCCAGAACCCCATGGCCAGGTTACGGCATACAACCGGCCTCCGGTCCACTAACCCCATGTTCCGTGCCGTGAAGCCCCGCATCGGCAACCGATGCACCGCCAGCGGAGATTTGTGTATCAGAATATCAGGAATCAACAGGGTTTTATTTTCATAATGTTTCCGTCAATTTTTACGCTTCTGTTCTGATACTCACTATTCTGACTGCTGGCGGTTGGATCGCGACTTTACCGTAACCGCCAGTTTAACTGTAATTAATGGAAATTTTAACGCTATCCGCGACGAAGGCTCCAAAGTCGCCAGGAACTGCATTGATGCATCCGCAATTTTCATAATTAATACTCGCAACCTTAATCCGAATTTTTCAGGATGTCAAAATCGGATTTTCGACTTCGACATCCCCGCACTTGATTTGACCTCTTTCGAGTGGACCTACGTGCTTCCCTATGCACGAATCAACCTTCCTTTTATCTTGCCCTCCATTTGACTCAAAGATATGAGCAAAACAAAGTTGATTCGTGAGGCCACTTGTGAGGGTCATATCGCGTGCCGCTTGCGAGTATTGACGATAAGGAAACGTGGGATGTATTCACAATGCTCCCGACGTAATTTAGGAAGCATTATATGCCTTGCATTTCCACACGTGCGCGCTAGTGTAATGGATCATGGTCAAGAGGGCAGAGTTTGCGTTATAACTCTTTGGCCATGACATTGCGTGCGTTAAGATAACTTTCGAGTGTAGCGCGCAAGTGTTGGTGTTGCATAAGAACTCTCCTTGAGTTCCTATGAGCGATAGACACAAAGTTATGCCCTTGGAGGGGCATGACATATCGTGGTGGGAGCTACCTTTTTGGGCAATATGTGGTATGTGCCATGTGTTGTGTTGCGTGCCCATTTGGCGGGTCCATTACTCCAAGCCAAGCCCGCCAATGGACCTCATATTGTGCAAGCCCCTTCTCCATACTCTCTACGATCAATTGCAAGCCTAACCTTCGTGAAAGGAAGCTTGTAGGGCGATCCCAAAGCGATGCGTTGGGAGCAAAGTGTGTGTTTTGCAATTTTCCATATTTTCATGTGCCCACTTGGGAAGTAGCGCTCGTAACCTTTCCAAGCGCCCCAAGTGGAGCACATACGTGGGATCGAAGGTCAATGGTGTCAAGTCATTGTGTTTAGAAGGATTAGTTGATTGCACGATGCAAGCCGAAGATATTCTAATATAATTGTGCACCTTTCAAGGCACTTTTGTGTATCTTTGTGCCAATTTTGCCGTTTTTGGCCCGTCATGATGTCAAGTGGCGACCTTGTATTTCAACGTGGCGCTCAATTGACATCATGACCCAAGTATGATATGAGGGTACATACTTCGGTGCCCAACATATCTTGGACCCGGCGAATAAATCCTCTTGAGCTTGGCATACCGTGGCCGCCATGTTGGCGATTTGGGACCATCCCAAATCATGGGCCCACTTGGCGACCCTGCCATTCCCAAAACCGGAGGAGTTGGGCGACGCCCAAAAGATATGTTGGACACATAGGACTTGATACGAATCCTATGGCACACTCCGGTCCGAGTCGGGCATGTGCCTCATTTGCCCCAACCATGAGTGTGCGCATTTTTGGCCATTTTGAGCAATTTTCCACTGTTGCTGCCCGCCGTGCACTATGTTCTAACCCTCGTGCACGCCGGACGCATGGACCAATGGACCATATATGACATTGGTGTTATGGGTAATGGTCCCCATGGTCTACACACCACGTGGGCGAAGCGGAGCTACCTTCGTTAAGGCGCTAGCCCAAAGTGAGTGTGGGCAGATTTGCAATTTTGGCATTTGTGGACCCAATTGGGATTGTCACCACGCTGAGTGGCATGCAGATCTTTGAGAGCCAAGGGCATGGGAGTCTCTGTTCGACTCCCGGTAGATTGCGTATGGAATGGCGGATTCGATCTCCAAGCCGGCTTGGAGATATACTATTGGGAGCACACCGAATTTTGGCTCATTTCAAGCAGCCAAAATAACCCAATTTTGGGACCCCAATTTCCCCCATCCGTGTGGTCAATCGGCGGCCCCATTTCTCTAAGCCCATAGGGAACCCGGACCTAAATTCAAGTTGTACACTCAGATATAAGTCCTAGGTCCTGCCTCCTACCATGTGAGCCATTGGCCTTACCTTGGCCGGGCAAACCACGCGTGGGAATGACGCCAATTTTGGTGATTTTGGCATCATGACCCCACTTGACGAACACGTGGTGCCCTGATGCCGGGACCTCAGAGGGAACCAAGTTGGGTGGGGGCTCCAGGGAGTTCGTACTCGAAGGGCATAGGGTCAGTTGCCTCGTCCCTACCTCTGGCGGGTCCAGACGAGGGGTCAATTTTGGAGTTCTCCAAGCTAATATCAGTTTGGGCTGAAACAGCCCATTTTCAGCTACCAACTCCTGGGTGATAATGGCGGGGCCATATCTCTGGCCCAGAGGGGAGTTGGGACCTGCCGTTAAGGGAGCATAGGGAGCCATTGTCAGTTGGCCTTGGAGCCTATTGGTTCCCAGGAAATGGCCTGTGGCTAGGTGAGACACCTCTCCCATTAGCAGGGTTCCAGGGTCCGGACTGAGCAGGGCATGGGTTGTGTTTGAGCCCCCGCCCCCACCAGCCACTGAGAGGGTCGGACCTGGGATTGGGATATGAGTTGGGACTGAGTGTCTATAGTCCTGTGATGCCCTTACCCCAGTCCAGTCTTAACCCCATTTGTACATATCCTGATGTGTTGTTGTACATACTTTTGTTCCCTCTTTGCAGAGTGGCAAGGATTCTGAAACGCTTTGTCACATGACATGAGCGCATTGATGCCCTTGTGAGCGTAGTGCATTGCCTGCCTGCTCACCTGTGCGTGTCTCCGCAGCGTCCCGTGGCCGGCCCCCCACGGGAACGCGTCAAAAGCGTTTCACCGCCGCGGGGTTACCCAACCCTCGCGTGCCACTCGGGGCCACCAACCCCGAGCAGCGCGTTGCAGCAGCGCGGCGCAGCTCGCAGCTCGCAGCGCAGCGCAGCGTCTCGCAGCGCAGCGCAGCGGCTCGCAGCGCCACTCAGCGACAGGGCCGAGTTCGTCACGGAGCCCGCAGCGCCGTCCAGAGCATCGCCCTGACCGCGCAGCAACCGTGAAAGAGGTGCACAGACCCGGACTCCTGCATCAGCCCCATCGGCCGACCCGGAGTCCCATCGGCCGACCAGCAAGGCCGCGTCAACCACCTCCACAACCACCACAAGTTCGTTGAGTAGAACGGGTGCACACCAAGGACCTCAAGACCAAGCACGCCCCCGCTGCCATGGTGAATTGGCAGGAAGCGGGCAGGACGTGGCCGCGGCCCCACCCCCATGCAGCACGCCTGCTGCGTGGGTTGGTTTGGGACCAGCACTACCGCCACAGCCACCCCCAGTGCGAAGGCGGCATGCCCAGGAGCTTCGAGCTCCGCACGGACATCGCCCCCGACCGCCTGCAGGCCGTGGAGGACTGGCTGCGGGCGGAAGGGTACGAGTACCGCCACCAGCAGAGGCGCTGGAGGACGTGGACCCGGCCGGACAGGCCCGGCGAAGGCCTGCGTCCCGACGGGATTGAGGAGGACGAGGAGCCCAACGTGTACCCGTCGGGCGCCTCGATCAACGTCTCCCTGTGGGACGTGATCGAGAGGAACTTCCCGGAACCGGGGAGCGAGCGCAGGCTGCAGGGCAGCAGCAGCGCGTCTCCGGGGAAGGAGAAGCGGTCCGCCGGGGACAAGAAGAGGGACCGGAGGTGGCGGGAGTACCAGGAGTCCCTGGCCGCCGAAGCCACCCAAGGCGCCAAGGGCGGAACCCCAGCCCCCAGTCCCCAGCGGGCCAATGGTGGTCACCACCCCGGCTCCACCACCCTTGGCGACTACATCCAAGTCGCCAAGCAGACCCAGGCCAAGCCCCGTCCGCTGCTCCTGAGGGCCCGGCAGGCCCAAGCAGGCCCCAGCAGCGACGTGGAGTCGGCCCACCGCGGGAGGATGCCGGGCGACCAGGCCAGCTCCAGCAGCAGCGTCGCTCCCGAAAGGGACGTGGCGCGCGCCTGTGAGCGCGCCTGTGGGGTGCCCTGCAACCGTCGGGTTGCCCGGCAACGGGCCAGGCAGTACAGCGCTGCCGTGGAGAGCGCCGCCGGCATCGCCCAGGAGGAGGCTGCGGAGTGGGCGCATGGCATGGCCATCCACACCCAGTCCATGGCGGCCATTGCGGCCGGACTCACGGCCGTAGCCGCCCATGGGGCAGCAACTGCCCAGGTCAACGGTGAGTTGGCGGCAGCCGACGAGGAAGCCAGCCTGACGCAGGAGGCCATTGCCTGCAAGGAGGCCGAGGTGAAGGCGCTGGAAGAGGCGCTTGCCCAAGAGAGGGCAAAGAAGGAGGCGGAGGAAAGGGCCCACGCCGAAGCGACGGCTAAGGCCCAGGAGGACGCCGCCAAGAAGGAAGCCATCGAGGCCGCGCGACGGAAGGTCGCTGAGGAGAAGGCCAAGACGGAGGCGGAGCTGGCGGCGTTGGAGGCGCATAAGGCGCAGCTGCAGCAGGCCCGGGAAGCCGAGGCGGCTCGTGCTCGGGAAGAAGCCGAAGCGCGAGCTGCTGCAGCCACCGCCGCCGCCATGGAGGAGGCAGAGGCCAAACTCCGCCGCGATACTCCCCCGGGAGGATCACGAGTGGAGACCCTTCGAAAGCTTTTCGAAGGGGACGCCTCCTCCAGGATGAAGCTGGATGAGGCGGACACGGGCAGCAGTGGGAGCAGTGGCACCACCGCCCATCGACGGAGGGAGGGCAAGGGGAAGACCCCCGAGAGGCCGCGGAGGCCAACGGGTGGACACCCCCACGACAGTGACCCCTTCTTCACCGCCAGTGACGGGGATGAACGAGGCCGTCGACATCGCCAAGTGGTGGCTTGGACGGGCGGAGGCGGCGGAGACGTCCCCATGGAACCGGAAGGTGAGGATGAGGATCCCCCTCCTCCCTACCAGAGGTCCGAGTCCTCCGTGACCGTGACGCCCAGGTGGGGCGACATGGACGAGGATGACGACATGGAGTTCGGCATCACGAGGAAGCGCCCATCCTCGGACCCACCGAGGCGACCCGGCGGAGACCCACCGGGACCCCCTGGCGGAGGACCTTCTGGACCCCCTGGAGGACGCCCACCAAGTGGACCCCCTGGAGGCGGACCACCGGGCGGGGGAGGACCCCCTGGACCGGGCGGACCCGGCGGAGGCCCTCCTGGAGGACCCCCTGGGGACCCCGACGACCCACCAGGGAACGGTGACCCGGATACCACCTGGCGGTGGATTGTCTACCTCCGCAGGAGAGTCCAGTTTCTCGAGCTGGAGGTAGACACGGGCAAGAGCGAGATGGCTCGCATCTCCACGGTCGCCGCGCGCGCGCAGAAGGACCTGGACATCGCCAGGGCCGAGACCAAGTCGCTGACCAACGTCGTCAGCGGCCTGCAGGAGAGGCTGGACGCGCTGGAAGCCCGCGGGAGCGTCGGCAGCGACCACCCACCCCTGGAGTCTGGCTCGTCGGACGACGGCTGGGGACCCGGACCAGGTCCAGGCAGACCCCACGCCCCCGGTGGAGCCCCCAGGAGTCGCCCCAGCGCCAGTGCCCCCTCTCTCACCGCCCCCTCTCACCACAGCGCGGGCCGCCGCAACGAGCGCGTGCCGCCCGGCAGTGGCAGTGAGGAATGGCGCGATGAGTGGCTCAGCGCGGACTACCACAACCGCCGTGCTCCACCGCGGACGCCTGTACGCCCCCGACGCCCGGCACCAGCCCCGGTGCCAATCCCCAGGGCCGGAGGACGTTATGGTGGACTCAGGGATGAGGTCCCCAGAGGAGACGTGGAGTGGGATGTCGGCGAAGGTGAGGACCTGGACCTGGACCTGGAGGAGTTCGACATCAGCCCGCCGCGTGGTGTACGACGGGAGGCCGCTGAACGCAGCCGCCGGCGCCGTGATGAGGATGCGTACATGGAGGCAGTACGGCGTGAACATTTTGGTTCAGCGTACGTGGAGGAACCGCGGCGTAGCCACAGGGATTCCATGGAGGAGATGGACGTGGCGGCCGTGGGAGTCCGTGGGCGAGGCCGATGGGAACCTCGGTCGACCTCGCGGCCGGCGTTCATGGTCTCTAAGGCCGCGGAAGCCGCCGTGTGGGAAGACTTGAAGGACATCAAGCCCCCCATGTACGACGGCAACCCCCTCAACCTCGACCGCTTCTTGGAGAAGCTGGACGATTGGGGGCTGACCGTCACTGAAGACCTGCCTCCCGCTGATGCGGAGAAGTATGTCTTCAAACGGTTCAGGTACCGCATGCCGGAAGTGCTCGGAGAGCTATACTTCATGGCGACCAAGGAGGGGAAAATCAAGACCCTCAAGGAAGCCAAGAAGTGGCTCAACGAGCAGGAGCGGGTGGACGCTCCGCAGGTGGCGGCCAAGCGCTGGAAGTCCATCAAGCTTGAGCATGATGGACGGGAGATCCGCCTACGAGAGTGGCGAGACTTCCGAGGGAAATACACCCTCTTCCGCCGCAACGTGGAGGATTGGAACGAGGGTGACGAGCAGGCTCGCCTGCTCTCCATGCTGCCGGAAGCATGGATCAAGAGGGTCACCAAGGAGGAATCCAAGAGGGCCAAGTCCAACCACACGGTCAAGATGATGCTCCCCAAGGAGTATCATACGAACGTGGTGGCTTGGGCGAAGAAGAACGTGGCCCGGGATGTCAAACGGCACTCCCTGCGGAACGCTCTTCTCATCACCGTCTCGGGCGATCGCGAGAAGACCGCGATGTGGCGCCTTGACGATTGTGAGTTGAGCGGCCAGACCATCCGTCTGCAGCCCATCCCGGCGCGGATGAGCTGCGACGAGATCCTGGAGTGGGTTGGCGAGGAAGTACTCAAGGAGTACCGAAACCTCCACCACACCCGCGGGTTGAGGCCCGGCGACCGCGACGTCAACTACGTTGGCGAGGGACCTGGCGGGGAAGATGCCATGGACCCAGCGGGAGCCGGCGGCGATGAGACTCTCGTCGACGATGACGACGACGATGAGCCCGCCGAGGTGGCCGTTTGTGCCTTTGTGGCCAAGAACCTGAGCGCGGGGAGCAAGCCGGGAAACTGGAAGCCCCTGCAGCAGGGTTGGAGGAAGCAGGAGAAGAGGGACCCTCGCCGCATTGGCGACCCTCCGCTGTCCTTTGGGGAGTTCATACGAGCTCACCCTCAGGGCTGTTTCGTGTGTTATGGGAGGAAGAAAGGCTTCAACCATGACCACCGAACATGCCCTGTCCACAAGGCCGACACGGAGGCTTACAAGAAGGCGCACGGGTCGAAGAAGCGTGCGCCCGCGGGTATCCGGAAAGCCAAGATGGAGGTGGACAAGGACGAGCTGGCCAAGCTGATGTCGTCGGTGGGGACCGAATTGGCCAAGGAGATCCAGGAGATCAAGCGGAACTGGGTCCCCAGGTCGGATAACAAGAACAAGGAGAACAACCAGAACGACCAGAACAAGGACAAGGACAAGAACAAGGGTAAGAAAGGGGGAAGGAAGAAGGGCATCAACGACGTTGAGGCCGAGGAGAACACCCCCTCTTCCACAACCGACGCCCCCTAGCGGAGCCCCTGCAGCCAAGAGCCCCAGCTAGGGCGGTCGCAGGATGGTGACGTGGGAAGCGCCGATCCATCCCAGTCGGGAGTCGATAAGCACAAGGGGACTGCCGCGGGCGGAAGGCCCGGTCCGGCGCCCAGTCGCGGAGGCGGGGTGAGGGCAAGTGAAGGCACGAACCCTTGCACCCGTCCGTCCTTCGCGACCAAGAACGTGTTTGATGTACTACAGGATCTATCCGAGAGTATCGGAGGATCACCCGGACCGCAGCTGGATGCTGCAGATGGGCAGCCTGAGCCCATTGTCCACGACCTGCACCAGTCGCTTGTGGAGCTTCTGGAACGGCCGGAGATCCTGAGTTTGCACGCCGTGCGCCGTGTCGGTCGCGAGCGGCAGTTGCATCTTAAGGTCCGTGCCTTATGCGGGGAAGTGGAAAAGGTTTTCGACGTGTTGGTCGACACGGGAGCTCAGGTCAGCTTGGTCAAGGCTGGCCTACTTCCACCAGAATGTCTGACCGACAGTCGGAAACCTGTCAGGCTGAAGGTGGCGAACGGCCAGTACATGGTGGGAGGCACGAAGGAAGCGGCCATTGGGCTGCAGTTCGTGAACCATCGTGAGCTGAGCCGCCCAGACCTCGGCAAGGAAATCCTCCTGCACGGTAGCTTCTACGAGGCCGAGATGGACTGGGACATGATCGTCGGGTACGACTTCATGATGGAGACGGACTCCGGCGTCCTCCCGGCCCAGGCTTCCATGACCCTGTACCAGGACGACCAACTCTCGTGGCTTTCGTCACCTGAGCACCATGTGGAATGCCAATGGATCCACCCCGAACGCAATCAGCTCGAAGTGGCCGCGCTGGACACTGAGCCAACTGGTCCTGCAAACCAGGAGTACGGCGTAAGGCCGGAAGTGGCGAGCCGAGTTGTCGCGGACTTGGGAGCTTCGGATCTGGCCCTGGATGCGTTCTCTTCAGGAACCTCCGCCCATCTGCGGGTGTGTGAGAAGTACTGGAGCGCACAGGACTCCGCGTGGAAGAAGCACTGGGGTCCGCATCAGGGACTGATGTGGATCCATTGCCCCCGTTGGGACATTCCAAGAGCGATAGCGAAGATTCGCAAGGACCGCTCCAAGGCAGTGCTGGTTGTTCCTATGGGATGCACCGAGGAGGAAAGTACCCGACAATGGGTAGCCTCATTGACCAACATGACCTTGAACAAGGTCGTCCTACCGGCTGGGTAGAGTGTCTATCAGGACGCTAAGGGACAGCCCATGCCACCCCAGAGATGGCCAACAGAATTCCACTATGTGGATGGGGGCCTTGATCAGGCCGACACCACGGACTTCGTGTGTGTCAACCGTATCATAGCAGAGCCTTGGAGGCAATGCTTTGCGGTTCCCCCTGTTGACATCGAAGAATCGGACTCCGAAGACCCCCTCACTGAAGAGGAGTGGGATCTGGTTCAGGGGTATATGGATCAGCCCTTCCACGACTGGGGGAACCAGCGTGAGGGCAAAGGCCAGGACAAAGCCTGGTGGGAAGTGGACTCAATCGTCTCCGGTTCCTATGACGGGAATACCTTCGTACAGAGGGTGCTGGATCACATGTCCAGCCAAGACGAGCCGCCTGGCGGTAACCCACCCACCTACGGCGATCTGTTCCGAGGCAAGACCAGAGATGGCCCATTGGGCCACCTGGGAAGACCACCTGAGCCGAAAGCGAGCGGAGTAGCTACCCCTCAAGTAAGCTCCGTGGTTCAAGTGCCCGGAAAAGCCAAGGCGGAGTCCGATGACTGCCCCAAGATCCAGGCGTTGAGGGCCAGGCTGAAGCAGAAGTATGGCGAGACCTTCTTCAGCGGAAAACCTGTGTTCCCCCCACCGGTGCGTGGACCGTATGGCGAGGCCAAGATACGACTGAAGCAGGACCCCCGTGTGTACCGGCACCGGGAGTTTGCCCTGAGGGGCGAGAGGAAAGAGGCCATGGAGAAGATCCTCCGTGACTTCATCCAGAGAGGCTGGCTCGAGCCGTGCCACTCCGAATGGGCCTCTCCTTGCTTCGTCGTCCCCAAGAAAGTGGCCGGTGAGTGGCGGCTCGTGGTCGACTACCGCGGCCTGAACGCCCAAACGCAGCACGACAGCTATACGCTGCCCCTCATTGAGGACATGCTGCAAAAGCAACACCGGCGGAGGATCTTCACGGTGATTGACCTGAAACATGGTTATCATCAGATGCCTCTCGCCGAAGAGTCCCGTGCCTGCACAGCCATGAGCACCCCACTTGGACCTCTCCAGTGGAAGGTGATGCCTATGGGCGTTACGAACGGCAATGCGGCTTTTCAGCGGATGCTGGAGAACCTGCTTGAGCCGGTGCGCGACTGTGCGGACCCCTTCGTGGACGACGTGATCATCGCGTCCGGGGACCCCAGCATGAGCTACGAGGAGCTCCTGGAGGCACACGAGAGGGACGTCACTCGAGTGCTGGACCTTCTGGTTCGGCACAAACTCACGGGCAGCAGTGACAAGGCCACCATTGCGGTAAGCGAGGTGGTCTTCGCTGGCCACGTAGTCGGGAACGGGCAGCGAAAGCCCATACCTTGCAAGGTGGCTGCGATTGAGCACTGGGAAAAGCCCAAAACGGTCTCTGAGCTACGGGCGTATCTGGGGTTCTGCAACTACTACTCGGGGTATATCAAAATGTATGCCGAGTATGCAGCCCCCATGACGACCATGCTCAAGGGCAACCGAGAGGAGACCAAGAAGGGGTCCAAGAAGGCTCTGGTCTGGACTGAAGAGTCCGACCGTGCCTTTGAGGGGATGAAGCAGGCGCTGCTATCCGCAGTGGGTCTGCACCTCGTGGATCCCGACCGGGGGTTCGTCCTGCGCACCGACGCTTCCGACTACGCCATTGGCGCTGTGTTGGAGCAAGTGCTTGACGACGGGAGGCACGTGCCCGTGGCCTTCTGGAGCCGAGTCCTGGCGGAAGGCCAGAGACGGACGTGGACGCCCCGTGAAAAGGAGGCATATGCCATCGTCATGGCTCTCAGCAAATGGGCTGGGTACATAGCCCTCCATCCCGTCACCGTCTGCACCGACCATCAGAGTCTGCAGTCGTGGCACAAGGAGCACGTGGACACCCCCTCAGGTCCCGCCTCCCGACGGGCAAGATGGCATGAGACCTTGGCCAAGTTCGACCTCACGGTTGTGTATATTCCTGGAAAGGATAACACTGTGGCGGACTGTCTCAGTAGGTGGGCCTATCCCGCCAGCAAGGGCATGCAGGACATCTCTGCCCATGGCGATGAGGCTGAGACCGCTGAAGCCAAGAGGATCATCGAATTGGAGCGCCTGATGGAGGAGGAGGGTGCTAAATGCTTCGTCGTCATGGCTGCAGATGCCCCCCTCGCTTCGAGGGTGAGCAGAACAGTCAGTGTACTCGCCCTCGTGGGTGCCGCGGGCGGAAGGCTCGGGCCGGCACCCCCTGTGGGAACTGAGTCCGACAAGCACCTCTTCCCGGAGTCTTGCCTCCAGGACGACTGGACCGACGATTACGCCAAGTCTGAGGCCTTTGCGGCCGAGTATAGGGCTGTGACCGACCCTGATGACGGGCAGAAGTGGCCAAAGGGGCTGACTGAGGAAGATGGCAAGCTCTACCGGAGTGGTAAGTTGCTAGTACCAGAGTCCCGGGTGCTCGAGCTGTGTGAAGCTTGGCACCACCACATGCTGCACCCAGGGGTCAAGAAGCAAGCTCTTGACATGCAGCGTCGGTTCGAGATCGACCATATCGTTCTCTACACCGCCATCAAGAAGGTCAGGAAGGGTTGCTCGGTCTGTCAGGCCTGCAATCCCGATAACCGGAACGTCAAGGGGGAACCCCAATGGACCCCGGTTCCTGACCAGCCCATGGAGAGTGTGGCCATGGACGTCTTCTCCATGCCCGAAGTGCACATTGGCAAGGAGACCTTTGACTGTGTGGTTCTCTGTGTGGACCGCCACAGCGGCTACGTTGTAGCCGTTCCGGCACGCAAAAAGGGGTTGCTTGCCAAGGAAGTGGCAGTCATGATGATTCGTCATTGGCTGACCGTCTTTGACATCCCCCGCACCATTTGCAGTGACCGAGGGCCCCAGTTTACTGGTGGCTGGTTCAAGGCTATGTGTTCCCTCATGGGAATACGTCATGCCAAGAGCGTCGCCTATCTCAGCCGGTCCAACGGCCGTGCTGAAGTGGCTGGACGGCAGCTGTTCGAGAAGCTGCGCAAGATCCACATCACCAATCCACGTCGGAACTGGTTTGAGGAGATGTGGCCTGCTCTGAAGGCCCATCATGACACCCCCACTCCGGGCGGTTTGTCCCCTCACCAGATTCTCTTCGGCAGGGACCCCCTGGGTAGGGGACTTCCCTTGTCTGGTGATGGCATGGCTATGGATGCCAAGGAGTTCTTCGCGCGGCAAGAGCAAACGGCGCGGGACATCCGCCAGCAGCTTGAGAAGGAGCATGCTGAGCGTCAGAAGTCCGCCCCGAGCTCGACAGCGCAGAAGTTCAGGGTGGGAGACCCGGTGTGGGTGATCAGACCCCGCTCTATGGGCACCCACCGCACCAAAACCTGGTTCACGCCCGGCGAGGTGGTCCGCAGGATTGGTGAGGACACCTACCGCATCAAGGTGGGTCACGGACAGTTCCGGGAGCGCCACGAGAGTCAACTCCGTGTGCGGGAACCCGACCTCCGTGGCCGACATGTGTCCCTGGACTACGCCAAACATGAGGCCGATTCGGACGACGACTATGTTGAGCAGGACGACTATACTGTCGAGAAGATCCTGGCTCAGCGTCCGAAGGCCTCGGCACCCGGAGGTCTGGAGTTCAAGGTTCGTTGGCGAGGCTATGGGCCGTCCCACGACACCTGGGAACCCGTCTCCTCGTTCGTGCCGCGGGTCAATACTCCCTTCATGGAGTACATCCGCAAGCACAAGACCAAGATCCACGTTTCGGACTTGGCAGCACTCACCCGGGCGATTGCAGCCAGGGGTGCCTGATCAGCGCCCTGAGCTCTCCCCTGATGCGTTTTGAGCGCTTGTGAGGCCGACGAATCGTCCCTTACTTGCTCGCTCTCTTCCATCTTTCGGTGACGGAGTGGCCATATACCCCCCCCTGCTGAATCCAGAGGAGGATGGCCCCTCTCTTTCAATTCTATTCGTCACTCCCCACCTGCTGAATCCTTGGGAAACCAGGTAGGGCGACTGACCTTCATTTTTCTGAGCTCTTGGGGCCTTGAAGCCCATACGACGTTGCGCAACGGATGCCGCTGTCATCGGCATTGCGAATTTTTGGTGTGGTCTGGTTCCATGGCACTTGCGGAATCCAGACCAGTCGACGTGTGTCAGCTGACTATATATGGCCTGAACTCAGGCGTTTTCCCGTCCACCCTCCTGCATTGCCTTATCCTGACCGTGGCGTGGTTTGGCGCTCTGTCCAGAGCGTGTTTACACGCCTATTTACCCAGATTATTGCTTGTTTTTCTGCCCTCCAGGATATGTGCATCTGTATGTTAAGTGTCATCAGCCCATCGCTGAGGGATGGACTGCTTTTCACCACGAATCGGGATACAGAGGCGCCTTGAGTCGCCGTGTACATATTCTTACAGCCTGGTCCAGCCTGGACCAGTACTTGATTACATGTTCTTCTGTTTGAGTGCCTGTGATACCGTGTTGCCCTATTCGCTGTGATGTGTGGAGATCCTGATGGCGCCAGGCGGGAAGCCCAGTTGCCTGACTACACTCCCAGCGGTCCGCCACTGTCAGTCCCAGTGTGAGCCTACCGACTCGCAGACGCACTTGCATTCGGATGGCGGCCTCCGGTGCTCCTGACCTCGGTCAGTCTGCCTGGGAAACTGGTGGTTTGAGGAGTCGACGCCTCCGCCCACACTGCATGAGGACTCCCTCATGTATGGCGTTCGTGGCAGTAGGGCGAGGGAAAAGAGGGCCTTGATGCCCGATCCCTTCAGGAGGAGTTCCCTTAAGATTTGGGGTTCTTGAGGAGTTCGACTATGGCACTCTGGACTCGCGTCGTATGGATATGGACATGGTGCGCCCGAGGAAGGACCCGTGGGGACTCTCCCCAGTCGGCGGGCCTTGGGAAGCTTGGGGTAGCCTGATGGATCTTTGTGGTCGCTCTCGACTTGTGGGACCACCTCGGTCGTCGTGTGTCGCCTATGTTGGCCGTGTATGCCACTGCCACTGTGGTGGTGACCGTAGCAGCCGGCACCCGGTGCGCCTGGTATGGGTTAACGGGTCCTTTTGATGCCGAACAATCGCCGCCAGGACCCGGGACTTGATACTTGATACTATACATGTGCTACAAGCTTATACAGCATCATACCTATCTTACTGTGACTCACTGAAGTGAGGATGTGACACCCCCCCCCCTTTCAGGAAGTGGTCCTGGGTACCCGCTGCCATGCGTGGGTGTTATCGAGCCCCCCCCAGGGTTTGCTCTAAGGAGGGGGGTGAAGCGGTACCCAGAACCCCATGGCCAGGTTACGGCATACAACCGGCCTCCGGTCCACTAACCCCATGTTCCGTGCCGTGAAGCCCCGCATCGGCAACCGATGCACCGCCAGCGGAGATTTGTGTATCAGAATATCAGGAATCAACAGGGTTTTATTTTCATAATGTTTCCGTCAATTTTTACGCTTCCGTTCTGATACTCACTATTTTGACTGCTGGCGGTTGGATCGCGACTTTACCGTAACCGCCAGTTTAACTGTAATTAATGGAAATTTTAACACTATCCGCGACGAAGGCTCCAAAGTCGCCAGGAACTGCATTGATGCATCCGCAATTTTCATAATTAATACTCGCAACCTTAATCCAAATTTTTCAGGATGTCAAAATCGGATTTTCGACTTCGACATCCCCGCACTTGATTTGACCTCTTTCGAGTGGACCTACGTGCTTCCCTATGCACGAATCAACCTTCCTTTTTTCTTGCCCTCCATTTGACTCAAAGATATGGGCAAAACAAAGTTGATTCGTGAGGCCACTTGTGAGGGTCATATCGCGTGTCGCTTGCGAGTATTGACGATAAGGAAACGTGGGATGTATTCACAATGCTCCCGACGTAATTTAGGAAGCATTAAATGCCTTGCGTTTCCACACGTGCGCGCTAGTGTAATGGATCATGGTCAAGAGGGCAGAGTTTGCGTTATAACTCTTTGGCCATGACATTGCGTGCGTTAAGATAACTTTCGAGTGTAGCGCGCAAGTGTTGGTGTTGCATAAGAACTCTCCTTGAGTTCCTATGAGCGATAGACACAAAGTTATGCCCTTGGAGGGGCATGACATATCGTGGTGGGAGCTACCTTTTTGGGCAATATGTGGTATGTGCCATGTGTTGTGTTGCGTGCCCATTTGGCGGGTCCATTACTCCAAGCCAAGCCCGCCAATGGACCGCATATTGTGCAAGCCCCTTCTCCATACTCCCCACGATGAATTGCAAGCCTAACCTTCGTGAAGGGAAGCTTGTAGGGCGATCCCAAAGCGATGCGTTGGGAGCAAAGTGTGTGTTTTGCAATTTTCCATATTTTCATGTGCCCACTTGGGAAGTAGCGCTCGTAACCTTTCCAAGCGCCCCAAGTGGAGCACATACGTGGGATCGAAGGTCAATGGTGTCAAGTCATTGTGTTTAGAAGGATTAGTTGATTGCACGATGCAAGCCGAAGATATTATAATATAATTGTGCACCTTTCAAGGCACTTTTGTGTATCTTTGTGCCAATTTTGCCGTTTTTGGCCCGTCATGATGTCAAGTGGTGACCTTGTATTTCAACGTGGCGCTCAATTGACATCATGACCCAATTATGATATGGGGGTACATACTTCGGTGCCCAACATATCTTGGACCCGGCGAATAACTCCTCTTGAGCTTGGCATACCGTGGCCGCCATGTTGGCAATTTGGGACCATCCCAAATCATGGGCCCACTTGGCGACCCTGCCATTCCCAAAACCGGAGGAGTTGGGCGACGCCCAAAAGATATGTTGGACACATAGGAGTTGATACCAATCCTATGGCACACTCCGGTCCGAGTCGGGCATGTGCCTCATTTGCCCCAAGCATGAGTGTGCGCATTTTTGGCCATTTTGAGCAATTTTCCACTTTTGCTGCCCGCCGTGCAATATGTTCTAACCCTCGTGCACGCCGGACGCATGGACCAATGGACCATATATGACCTGGGTGTTATGGGTAATGGTCCCCATGGTCCACACACCACGTGGGCGAAGCGGAGCTACCTTCGTTAAGGCGCTAGCCCAAAGTGAGTGTGGGCAGATTTGCAATTTTGGCATTTGTGGACCCAATTGGGATCGTCACCACGCTGAGTGGCATGCAGATCTCTGAAAGCCAAGGGCCTGGGAGTCTCTGTTCGACTCCCGGTGGATCGCGTATGGAATGGCGGATTCGATCTCCAAGCCGGCGTGGAGATATACTATTGGGAGCACACCGAATTTTGGCTCATTTCAAGCAGCCAAAATGACCCGATTTTGGGACCCCAATTTCCCCCATCCGTGTGGTCAATTGGCGGCCCCATTCCTCTGAGCCCATAGGGAGCCCGGACCTAAATTCAAGTTGTACACTCAGATATAAGTCCTAGGTCCTGCCTCCTACCATGTGAGCCATTGCCCTTACCTTGGCCGGGCAAACCACGCGTGGGTATGACGCCAATTTTGGTGATTTTGGCATCATGACCCCACTTGACGAACATGTGTTGCCCTGATGCCGGGACCTCAGAGGGAACTAAGTTGGGTGAGGGCTCCAGGGAGTTCGTACTCGAAGGGCATAGGGTCAGTTGCCTCGTCCCTACCTCTGGCGGGTCCGGACGAGGGGTCAATTTTGGAGTTTTCCAAGCTAATATCAGTTTGGGCTGAAACAGCCCATTTTCAGCTACCAACTCCCGGGTGATAATGGCGGGGCCATATCTCTGGCCCAGAGGGGAGTTGGGACCTGCCGTTGAGGGAGCATAGGGAGCCATTGTCAGTTGGCCTTGGGGTTCCTTGGCTTCCAGGAACTCGCTTGTGGCTGGGCGGTACACCCCCCCTATTGGCAGGGTTTCAGGGTCCGGACTGAGCAGGGCATGGGTTGTGTTTGAGCCCCCGCCCCCACCAGCCACTGAGAGGGTCGGACCTGGGATTGGGATATGAGTTGGGACTGAGTGTCTATTGTCCTGTGATGCCCTTACCCCAGTCCAGTCTTAACCCCATGTGTACATATCCTGATGTGTTGTTGTACATACTTTTGTTCCCTCTTTGCAGAGTGGCAAGGATTCTGAAACGCTTTGTCACATGACATGAGCGCATTGATGCCCTTGTGAGCGTAGTGCATTGCCTGCCTGCTCACCTGTGCGTGTCTCCGCAGCGTCCCGTGGCCGGCCCCCCACGGGAACGCGTCACTACTTTCCCGGGTCCTCGGTGCAGGTCATCAAGACCCTGATCTGAGTGCATTGTCAGCAGCACTCAAGAGTAAACTGGGGCTCTCTGATTTGAAGAAGCCTCCACCTACCATGTCTCCTGGTGTGGAACTTTTGACCAGGGATGTGAAAAGCTGCACAGGTATCCCCAGCTCTCCTATGGACAACTGTCCTGGCCCTTGCCACCCCCTTGTGAGGGCCGTGCCTGTCTGCACTGTAGGCGACACCACAAAAGCAGAGATGAAGAGCTAGCGCCATTGGCCACCACGCACCCCTCAGCCCCCTCAGGTGGAACAGGTGACCCAGGTGTACCAGGTAGGGGAACAAAGGCCATCGCTACAGCGAACCTTCAGATCGAACTGCCCGAGTTCGATCCCAAAAACCTGCCTGAGTGGGCTGAGAAGTCTTCTGAGTATTTGCTCCTCACGGGTCAGCAACATCCTGATGTCTGGACCAAATGCACGCTTATCAAAAAGTCGTGCAAAAGGAAATTTCTTCAGCGGCAAGTCAAGACCGCTATCAGGAAGAGCTCGAACTGGGGCGACTTCCTAAAAAGACTGTAGCAGATGTACGCAGTCTATGAGATCGACCTGAGTGTCCGAACGGAGAATGAAGAGTTGCCTCCACTCCCCGAATTCCCTACAGCTGCCCGTATCTCACAGTTTGTGGCGCGGCTGGAAGAGCTCATGGGGCGTATGAACCCCACGTCCTATGGGCCTACAGAGCCTCATCTGTGGCTCGTGGGGAAGATTCCTCCCAGGACATGGGACAACTGCAGGGAGACATCCGAGAGGAAATATCGGACGCACTATTATGATGACCTGGTGGATCTGTTGATCAAATTGGCCATGGAGAGGGTGAATGACTCCCACATGGACAAGTATGTGCGCAAACATGTGCGAAGGGAGACCCCTGCTGCGGAGGGTCCGGGAGGGAGGTCAGCTCAACCCGACTCTAACCCTGGGAAGAGCCGAGGTGGGCAGTTGCAACACATGAAGGAGACCCCCCCCCCCTCCAATGGTAAAGGGGCACCTAATCTTTTTTACTGCCGTCCTATGGACGACAAGGGTACACCCTGCCACGCCCCCGACTGTGATGGGCGTAGTGCTTGCCTGCTCCAACTGCAGCGCAAGCAGAAAACGAAAGATGGTCAGAATGTGAAGCACCAGGACCATTTCTGCCGCACGATGACGTGCGGATATTGCGGCAAGCGTAGGGATTATGAGGATGAATTCCACATAAAACGCCGCGAATCCGAAAAACTTAAGAAAGCGGAAGAAGAGCGGCGTAGGAACGCCGGTAAGGGTGGTAAACCCGAGGGGGGAGCTGGCACCGCAGGAGCACCCGCCGGTAAGGGTAACCCTGGTAGAGGGCGAAGGAACCCCCCACCCCCCCACTGGTGGAAGAGGAGCACCCGGCCCCAACCCGGAGGGTCAGCAGCCAGATGACAAGCGAACTGTGCCCTCCACTCCCAGCGCTCCTGGTGCCGACAAGGGCACCGAGAACGCCAAGAAGCGCTGGCTCAACTGGCACTCTAAGTGCCTGCAGGCTGCTGGGGTTGGGGTGAAGCTCCCTGAAGAGGAATAGGGGGGCAGCTCCGAGGAAGAGGATTTGGTTTTCTGGATCACCGTGAAAATTGGTGATCAGGTTTACAAGGCGGTCTTGGACACGGGCGCCACACTTTCAATTGTGGCCCGCAGACTGGTAAAGGAAGCCAAGATCTGGAATACCAAAACCGTGGCCATAAGGGTTGGAGATGGTCGGACCATCCATTCTCTGGGGAGGGTGGATGTGACCGTATGTCTAGGCAATGAAGAAGTCACTCATCACTGCAAAGTGCTTGATAGCGACGCGTTTGACATTGTCATAGGCACAGATTTCCTGCGCCGTAACCCCCAGGTGAAACTGTTGTTTTTGCAAAGTGCCTATGCCCTTCACTGCGAGTTTGGCAGTGGCCTTTTCTCTGTCCCTCTGGACCTGTCCGGACGAAAAGAATCCGGTCTACACTACGTGAACCGGTCTTATTGAAATGAAAACTATCAGTTGGTTCGGCCCGTCTTGAAAAATGGACTGGCAGCCCTGCAGGTAGACCTGAATGAAGTTCAGATGGAATTGTTCGCGAGTAAGGAGCAGCACATGATGCAGCTCTATTGTTCGCGATATCTCAATGACACCTATGGCTTCTATTGGAGATCGATGGGGTTGTGTTATGCTAACCCTCCATTCTTTCAAATCGCTAAGGTGTTGACCAAAGTTGCCCGTGAAGGATGGAGATTGGTCCTGTGTACCCCCGACTCAGGTACCACAGGGGAACACGCCTATGGGAGGCGTCTGTTGGACAGTCTGTCAGTGGGAAGAACTGAACTCCTCAACGGCCCAATGTACGTCCCTGAGGACTCTCGGGAGAACATGCCCGCCCCTGAATGGGGCAGTTTCTTGTCCATCGTCGATGGCTCTCTAAACCCCGTACCAGTGAGACACCTTGACCAGGTGGTACTCAAGGAGTTGACGGCCAAAAACAGAGGCCTTACCCTCCCTGATCTTAAGAAAAGATCCGGGTACTCTTCGGTCACCACTACGACTCGTGAGTGCTCCCATGAGCAGGAGACCCCAACAGTCTCCCCTCCCTTGGCTGATGCTGACGACCGCCTGAGCGAGATCGCCAGTTCTATACCCCCGGTCGACCCAGAGGTGCTTATAATGAGGCACAGCGTTTTCCTAGCCCAGCTGCTTATGGATGACGTGGATCTCCGTGAGTCCAATCATGCCGGGTCTCATGACCACGCCGTTTTCTCCATGCAGGCCACGGATGACCCTACAGTTCAGGTACCTGGGGCTAAACCCTCACCCAACAACATGCCCCTTTCTTGGTACAACGTACAGGATCTCCAGCAGGTTCTATGGGGTAAGGCTGAGGGTATCGAGCAACGGACCCGCCTGGACCTCCTCAAGAGGACCTGGAAAACGTCTACATGGTCCCAGGAGGATGATGAAGAAATGACTCTTCCCGATTCTGAGGTACCTCTGGTATACTCCCTGCACTATGCCAAGCAGGGTCGCCAGCATTGGGAGGATGAACTACCCCCTGAAACAATGGGGCGTATGAAGAAACAGGAAAAGGGGAAGAGCAATCTCCATGCTGAGAAGGATTTTTCTGAGAAACTGGGGAGCATGAACCTTGACCCCCGTCTCTGTAAGCTCATCAGGAAATACCAGGAGATTTTTGGAGCTTTGCCTCCACCCCTCTCTTGCAAAAAACTGGTGCAGATCGACTTCAAACTCAAAGCCGAGTTTGAGGGGTCTGTGGTTATACGGCGTCCATACCCCGCCCCACAAGACCAAATCGACGACATCGAACGCCAGATCCAGGAATGTATAGACGGTGACCTCGTCCAGGAGTATAAACACGGGGACCATTCCCGCCATTGTAGCCCTTGTTTTCTGGTGGCTAAACCTGGCTGCACTACCATGCGCTTGGTCGTTGACTACGGAGAGGTCAACAAAAAGACCCAGAACCGCTCAAAGAGTATCCCCAACATGGAGAACACCCTAGAGAGAATTGCTAAATGCCGATCCAAAACTAAGAGGGACAAGCAGAGTAGCTTCTGGAAGGTAGACCTAACCCCAGCAGCCCAAGAACTGCTCGCCTTTGTAACCCCTAAGGGCCGTGTCATTGGCTGGAAGGTCATGCCCTTCGGTGTCGCGAATGCCTCTGCACTCTTTCAAGAACTGATGAAAAAAATCCTATATATCCTGAGCTGCAGACCCCTTTTGCACCAACTGCTTTCCCGCGGGGCTGAGATGCAGGCACACATTGATGACGTGAGCCTGAGTAGTAATACCCAGCAGGATCACATCCTCCTCCTACAAGAGTTTTTCACCGTCTGTCAGGAGAACCATCTCCGCATCAAACTCGAGAAATGTCCGTTAATGTGTGAAGAGATGGAGTACCTAGGTTTTGACGTTGGGTATGGCTGGTGAAAACCAGCCGCATCTAAGATGCAGCCCCTGCAGGACATGCAGAGGAGCAACAACCCTAAGAAGGCTCTCCACGACGTCCGGAGTTTTATTGGCAACTGCAATTTTTGTCGGCGCCATATGCACAATTTTACGTATTCATCAACCCTCTTGACTAACCTTATAAAAAGGGCCAACCCTTGGCGGTGGACCGACAAGGAGGAGGCCTGTTTCTGGGAGTTGAAGAAGAAAATTTCCTCTACCAACGGCCTGGGGGTACCCCGCCCTAAGGGCGAGATAATACTCGTCACAGATGCCTGTGATGTAGGGGGGGGTGGTACCGGATACCATTGGCAGGAGCTTAACCCCGCTGAGCTATCTCACTGCCAGTTTCAGAATTCAGGTCTCAACCGCCCATGGTACCTTGAAGCATGACTAGCCTGCCAATGAATGGCGCCTGGTGCCCCTTGAGCATTGGAACTGGAAGTGGAATCAAGCACGATCCAACTACAGTACCTACTACCAGGAACTACTGGCTGGAATGCTCGTGCTCTCTTTCCAGTCCCGCCTGCTTGGCACTAGCCCTATCGTCTGGCTCTGTGACCAAGAGCCTGTGAAAACGTTTCAGAAGGGTCCCCCTCCTGAAAAAGCGAAACTAAAGCGATGGTGGACTTGCCTCAGTCAGTTCAGGTTGAGTGTCCACGATATACAGACTAAAAAGAACGAGATGGCTGACTATTTATCTCGTAACAACTTCAACGCCCTCTTAGGTGAGAGCTCGGAGGCTTTGGCCAAAGAGGCGTTCCAGTGCACAGACATCCAGCTGGACCTTTCCAGGCGCACTGCAGTTGTACTGGAGGGTTGGAGTCTGAGAGACTACCAGGCGAAGTACCAATGCGTATTCAACTCCCTCAGTGATGGCCTAGAGGCACACCTTATAGACGGTGACCGTTGGTATAAAGATAACCAATATCTGTACTATGAAGACCCTATAGTTGTAACCAAGGCACGACTGCATGGTTGCCTACAGTGGGCCCATCTCAGTTAAGGGAACACAGGGTGCAAACGCTCTGTTGAATTTTCAGGGAGCTCTTCTAGTCCCCATTAACGTGCGCTGAATTACGTGCTCCTATGCAGCCCATACTGGAGTCTTGTGGCTGTCACGCCAGCAAACAGAGCAACTCACGTGACCGGGGACAGGTCTTCCGTCTGCCTATACCCTACTGTGCTAATGCTCTGTTGTACCTGGATTTCATCCACGGTCTGCCTACGTTTGGTGGTTATGACAGTTGTCTGGTTGTCACGTGTGGCCTGACCTGTTTCACGTGTGCGTTTCCCTGCAACAGAAAGATCACAGGGGAACAGACTGTGAAAATTTTGGTTGAACAATGGTTCGAACACCATGGGGCACCTAAGGAGGTACACTCTGACAAGGACTTACATATCCGGAGTGACACCGGATGGTACAAGCGAGTACTGGACGCCCTGAACAAAGGAGAGCGGTGGACTGCCGATCCTCCGCGGCGGTTTCCCCATCCCTCCACGGGGTGGTGCTCTCCTCCACTTCGACTTGTCTTAGCCATGCTCCTT
This sequence comes from Eutreptiella sp. 'Long Island Sound 2002', assembly GCA_964036045.1. Lineage (NCBI taxonomy): Eukaryota > Euglenozoa > Euglenophyceae > Eutreptiales > Eutreptiaceae > Eutreptiella > Eutreptiella sp. 'Long Island Sound 2002'. Next base: position 88,533,481 of record OZ038382.1, on the reverse strand, counting down.
CGTATTGTGCGCCGCAAACGCAAAGAATTGTGCTTCCTCAGGATCTTCCCCGGTCATACCCTCGCCCCTGGCATCTTCCGAACTCCCGCCGCGATCATCTTCGACCTCTGGATGATGTCCATCTTCGCGGCGATCATGGTTCCCATGATTGGGACGGTCTTGAATATGCGCTTCGTTTTTGCAGTTGAGCTTCAATTGGATGGTCACGTACTGGATGATTAAGTCCAGGCTCATTTCTGCGGGTATCATCTCCAACTTCAGCTTTTCCTCGCGTCTCCATTCGAAGTTGTTTAGTTGAAGGAGATGTCCACACGCGGTCTCGCGAAACACCTCCACGTACAGGGAATTCTTCAACGAGATGATCCGCTCCGGCGCTCTGAGCTTCCGTCTGAAATATTCCATAATGCCCGGATGCTGCTCCTCTGGCAACACTATGCGTACTGCCATACGTTTCTTGGCCCGCTTCTTCTCCTCGTCCTCCAACCGCTTCTTCCAATAGGCTGGAAGGACATCCCACAAGAGGTGGCAAATTTCACCCGATTCCGACAAATCCTTAACTTTGTTTAGAAGTCGGCAGTACTTTCCAAGATATCTCCTCCCCTCCCTCAGCCGCAGCTCCCCACGTTCCAAGTTGAGATGTCTTGCCCATAAGTCATCGAGGTTTTGCTTGGGGGTATCCACCCTTTCCTCTTGCTCCAACCAGTCCAAAGACTGCTCCTCCCTACGGATCCTCTGCCCCCAAATCGTGTCAAGTAAGTGCGCCTTCAACTCCAGAGCCAAACGGTGTTGGAAAGTACGACATGCCCACTTGTCTCGAGCATCCGTTCCGAACCGCATCTCATCAAAATCTAGGATGAAATCGTCCAAGTGGGCGGGGTTGGCGTCGTAATGGGGTATTTTCATACCCCGAAGGTCTTAGATACGTACAGCGTCTCCAACATCCCAAGCAATGACGCCGCGGAGACGGATACTTCCACTACTCCCATTGCCCGGGGAGTCGGAGTACACTCTCTTCTTCCCGAATGCCTTCCTTCTTCTCGGGGTTCAACCACTGACTCCCGGATGGTGTCATTTATGGTTACCCGGGGTCCACTTGGGCTGGGCTCATGAGGGCCCAAGCACCCCGGGTGGCGGTAGGCGGCGGGTAAACCTCTGCTGCCATAATGAACGTCCGGAGCCCGGGCCTCTGCCATTGTGCAGCCTCTACCGCCTATTCCCGATCCTTCCACCTTCTTCGCCGTGACACCCATTGTCCTAGATCTAACCAGTGCTTCCATGCTTACCAATCACCAATTTCGAATTGCAAAAATGTCCCACAAACACAACCCTTGGCAATATATGACTTATTGCAATATACAACAACACATGCGAACATGCCAAGGCGGGGGCCCAAGCCGCCACAGAATGAATGCATGAATGAACCCTTGGTAATGAAATCTGAATTCGTGGTCCACCAATTCAAGTTGAGGAGAAAGTTGAGAACGGAGACACTTGAGTCCATCAATACATGAAAGTCATGGAGAGGGGAAGAAACAATGACAATGTCGGGCAAAGGACTTGAGACTGCAGGTGTACTGGAGGGTTGGAGTCTGAGAGACTACCAGGCGAAGTACCAATGCGTATTCAACTCCCTCAGTGATGGCCTAGAGGCACGCCTGATAGACGGTGACCGTTGGTATAAAGAGAACCAATATCTGTACTATGAAGACCCTATAGTTGTGCCCAAGGCACGACTGGATGGCTGCCTACGGTGGGCCCGTCTCAGTTAAGGGAACACAGGGTGCAACCGCTCTGTTGAATTTTCAGGGAGGTCTTCTAGTCCCCATTAACGTGCGCTGAATTACGTGCTCCTATGCAGCCCATACTGGAGTCCTGTGGCTGTCACGCCAGCAAACAGAGCAACTCACGTGACCGGGGACAGGTCTTCCGTCTGCCTATCCCATACCATGCTAATACTCTGTTGTACGTGGATTTCATCCACGGTCTGCCTACGTTTGGTGGTTATGACAGTTGTCTGGTTGTCACGTGTGGCCTGACCTGTTTCACGTGTGCGTTTCCCTGCAACAAAAAGATCACAGGGGAAAGGACTGTGAACATTTTGGTTGAACAATGGTTCGAACACTATGGGGCATCTAAGGAGGTACACTCTGACGAAGACGTACATATCCGGAGTGACACCGGATGGTACAAGTGAGTACTGGACGCCCTGAACGTCCATGTGACCACATGTGTGCCTTACACTCACACTTCTAACCCTCTGTGCGAGAGACAGAACTGTGTGAGGGAGCCCAACCTGAGGATTCTGATGAAACAGGAGCGCATCAAAGATTGGATACGCCTGTTACCCTGGGCTGTCCCAAGCATGAACTCTCAGGAGAGTTCGTCAACTGGCTATACCCCCCACGAGCTGTTCCATGGGGGGCGTCTTGCGTGGTTCTTCAAAACCCCTTTTCCAGAGGACTACAAGAGCCCCGTACTGGACTGGCTAGAACACACGCAGGACCGCGCTGACTCGGCTAGAGCTAGCCAGAAACAGGTACGAGAACGTGAGTTAACTAGGCGTAACGGCAGGAGACGTCCTGCCAGTTTCAAGGTGGGAGACCTGGTGCTGGTACACCACTCCTGATTGCCCACGTTGTGCAGCAACTGTTTGCACGACCCTTTCTTTGGGCCTTACCACATTATAAAGATAGATGGATCCGGGATCCATGTGAGGTGCAGTCCCCGTGTGGGTGGAGAGCTGCTGTGTGCACCTAAACAGCTGAGACATTACCACTCGCCTGACCGACTGTCCTGGGATAAGTGGTGTCTGTCTGAGAGAGAGGTCGAGCGTATCGACCTAGAGAATGCTGCCAACCCTGAGGAGGCCGACGAACTCGAAGAAACGACTGCCAATGAGATGGCAGTCGATGGCTTTTACGTGGGTGCAGGTATTGCACGCCACGAGACTAAACAGGGCTGAAACTTCCTTACCCTGTGGGACGGATATGGACTATCTGAGGCAACCTGGGAGCCCATGTCAGCCTTTATACAGGCAAATGGGAGTATCAACGCCATCTTTCGTTCCTACCTCGTTGAGAACAGCGATGGACAGCTACTAACCCGTGCTGAGACACTGTCCCAGCATAAGGAAAAAAACTAGTCTCCCTGTGCCTATCCATTTATTGTGCCTAACCGAACTGAGGAGGCTGCAAGCTTCAGGAGGCGGTGGTATACCCCAGACATCCCCCCCTCCCGTTGGAGGTCTCCTTCGGGGCACTCCTACAGGAGTATTGGCTCCCCCCGGAGGTACATTTCCCCGTCACCGAGGGAAGCAACACTGGTGATCATCGGAATACCACCAGGCCGCTTATCTTGTTTGCAGCCCAATGGTCGGTGAGTCCTATTGCCCCAGCCTCCCACCATACATTAATCTGCACACTGTCGTACCAAGAAGGCGCCCACGCGCTGGACTAGGTACCCGTGGGGTCGGATCAGTCTGGGGTGCCCACTTCCATACAACCACCTCAGCTGCGGGTCACCTGAACACGCCGGCGTACGTGAACAGATTGCCTCCCATTGGAGCTCACAGTTGAGGCCCTTTACTCGCAACCCCCTCTGTTTTCCAACCTCCCAGGGGCAGTGAGCACTCTTGTGCTGACAACCAGACCTAATCAGTGTGTACCAGGACAGGTTCAGGACTCCGGTATAGCTCCTATTTCAGTGAGTGTACTAACGCCCTCCCTCAGTCGGGATCGGTTTTCTAAACACCTGCACATCCGCTGCTTTTGGAGTCCTGCCCCTCCCCTGGTTGTGCCCTGCAGTCCCATGCCTGTCGTTACAGGCGTGAACCAGGTGGCCGCTTATCAGGTTTGCAGCCACACAGCAAGTAACTGCCTTGTTGACCACGCGTTGCATTGGATATCCCCTAATGCTATGTCCTTGGGGCGCCAACAAAGAGCGGTGGCTTGCTAGACCAGGCGGGAATTGCAAGGAAGGTGTTGAAGACAAGGTGTGCATACCCTCCTTGGGGACAAGCGTGGCCACAGTTAGGACCCCTAACTGGTCCGGACCTACGGGGTTCTACCTATCATGGCGCTGTTACCATACCCCTAATGACGCGTTCCCGTGGGGGGCCGGCCATGGGACGCTGTGGTGGACACGCGCAAGTGAGCAGGCAGGCAAAGCACTACGCTCACAGCAGCATCAATGCGCTCATGTCATGTGACAAAGCGTTTCAGGATCCTTGCCACTCTGCAACAAGGGAACGAAAGTATGTACAGCAACACATCAGGATATGTACACATGGGGTTAAGACTGGACTGGGGTAAGGGCATCACAGGACAATAGACACTCAGTCCCAACTCATATCCCAATCCCAGGTCCGACCCTCTCAGTGGCTGGTGGGGGCGGGGGCTAAAACACAACCCAGGCCCTGCTCAGTCCGGACCCTGAAACCCTGCCAATAGGGGGGGTGTACTGCCCAGCCACAAGCGAGTTCCTGGAAGCCAAGGAACCCCAAGGCCAACTGACGGTGGCTCCCTATGCTCCCTGAACGGCAGGTCCGAACTCCACTCTGAGTCAGAGAGATGGCCCCGCCATTATCCCTCAGGAGTTGGTAGCTGAAAATGGGCTGTTTCAGCCCAAACTGATATTAGCTCCAAAATTCCCAAAGCTGACCCCTCGTCCGGACCCGCCAGAGGTAGGGACGAGGCAACTGACCCTATGCCCTTCGAGTACGAATTCCCTGGAGCCCTCACCCAACTTGGTTCCCTCTGAGGTCCCTGCATCAGGGCAACACGGATTCGTCAAGTGGGGTCATGATGCGAAAATCACCAAAATTGGCGTCATTCCCACGCGCGGCTCGCCCGGCCAGGGTAAGGCCAATGGCTCACAGGTTAGGAGGCAGGACCTAGGACTTATATCTGAGTGTGCAACTTGAAATTAGGTCGGGGCTTCCTGTGGGCATAGGGGAATGGGGCCGCCAATTGACCACACGGACGGGGGAAATTGCGGTCCCAAAATGGGGTCATTTTGGCTGCTCGAAATGAACCAAAATTCGGGGTGCTCCCAATAGTATATCTCCACGGCGGCTCTGAGATCTGATTCGCCATTCCATACAACATCCACCAGGAGTCCAACTGAGACTCCCATGCCCTTGGCTCTCAAACTTCTACATGCCACTCGGCGTAGTGACGATCCCAATTGGGTCCACAAATGCAAAAATGGTAAATTTGCCCACACTCACTTTGGGCTAGCGCCTCAACGAAGGTTGCTCCGCTTCGCCCACGTGGTGTATGAACCATGGGGACCATTATGCATAACACCCATGTCATATATGGTCCATTGGTCCATGCGTCCGGCGTGCACGGGTGGGCTCAATATAGTGCACGGCGGGCAGCAAAAGTGGAAAATTGCTCAAAATGACCAAAAATGCGCACACTCATGGTTAGGGCAAATCAGGCACATGCCCGACTTGGACCGGAGTGTGCCATAGGATTGGTATCAAGTCATATGTGTCCAACATATCCTTTGGGTGTCGCCCAACTCCTCGGGTTTTGGGAATGGCAGGGTCGCCAAGTGAGCCCATGATTTGGGATAGTCCCAAATCGCCAACATGGCGGCCACGGTATGCCAAGCCCAAGAGGAGTTCTTCGCCGGGTCCAAGATATGTTGGGCACCGAAGTATGTACCCCCATAACATTCTTGGGTCATGATGTCAATTGAGCGCAACGTTGAGATACAAGGTTGCCACTTGACATCATGACGGGCCAAAAATGGCAAAATTGGCACAAAGACACACAAAAGTGCCTTGAAAGGCGCACAATTATATTATAATATCTTTGGTTTGGATCGTGCAATCAACTAATCCTTCTAAACAGAATGACTTGACACCAATGACCTTCGATTCCACGTATGTGCTCCACTTGGGGCGCTTTGAAAGGTTACGAGCGCTACTTCCCAAGTGGGCACATGAAAATATGGAAAATTGCAAAACACAGACCTTGCTCCCAACGCATCGCTTCGGGATCGCCACACAAGCTTCCCTTCACGAAGGTTAGGCTTGCAATTGATTGTAGGGAGTATGGAGAAGGGGCTTGCACAATATGAGGTCCATTGGCGGGCTTGGCTTGGAGCGATGGACCCGCCAAATGGGCACGCAACACAACACAAGGCACATACTCCATATTGCCCAAAAAGGTAGCTCCCCCCACGATATGTCATGCCCCTCCAAGGGCATAACTTTGTGTCAATCGCTCATAGGAACTCAAATAGAGTTCCTATGCAACACCAACACTCACGCGCTACACTCGAAAGTTATCTTAACGCACGCAATATCATGGCCATAGAGTTACAACGCAAACTCTGCCCTCTTGACCATGATCCATTACACTAGCGCGCACGTGTGGAGATGCAAGGCATATGATGCTTCCCAAATTACGTCGAGAGTATTGTGAATACATCCCACGTTTCCTTATTGTCATTCCTCGCAAGCAACACGAGATATGACCTTCACAAGTGGCCTCACGAATCAACTTTGTTTTGCCCATATCTTTAAGACAAATGGAGGGCAGGATAAAAGGAAAGTTGATTTGTGCATAGGGAAGCACGTAGGTCTACTCGAAAGAGGTCAAATCAAGTGCGGGGATGTCGAAGTCGAAAATCCGATTTCGACATCCTGAAAAATTCGGATTAAGGTTGCGAGTGTAAAATGTGAAAATTGCGGATGCATCAACGCAATTCCTGAAGACTTTAGAGCCTTCGTCACGGATAGCGTTAAAATTTCCATTATAAACAGTTAAACTGGCGGTTACGGTAAAGTCGCGATCCAACCGCCAGCAGTCAAAACAGTGAATATCCGAACGGAAGCGTAAAAATTGACGGAAACAATATGAAAAAAAAACCCTGTTGATTCCTGATATTCTGATATATAAATCTCTGCTGGCGGTGCATCGGTTGCCGATGCGGGGCTTTACGGCACGGAACACGCTCCCGCCGGGCTCGCACCGGGCGTCAACGGGCGCCTTCGGTACATGGGGTTAGTGGACCGGAGACCGGTCTTCCCTTCCGTAGTTGGGGTTAGTGGACCGGAGACCGGTTGTATGCCGTAACCTAGCCATGGGGTCCTGGGTACCGCTTCACCCCCCTCCTTAGAGCAAACCCTGGGGGGGGCTCGATAACACCCAAGCATGGCAGCGGGTACCCAGGACCGTACCCTGAAGGGGGGGGTGTCACATCTCACTTCAGGCTGATTCGCAGGTTAGGCTCCAAACTCCACAGTAAGACAGGTATAGTGCTGTAGGGTCTTGTAACTTCAAGTATAGTATCAAGTATCAAGTCCCGGGTCCTGGCGGCGATTTTTCGGCATCCAAAGGACCCGTTAACCCATACCAGGCACACCGGGTGCCGGCTGCTACGGTCACCACCACAGTTGCAGTGGCATACACGGCCAACATAGGCGACACACGACGACCGAGGTGGTCCCACAGGTCGAGAGCGACCACAAAGATCCATCAGGCTACCCCAAGCTTCCCAAGGCCCGCCGACTGGGGAGAGTCCCCACGGGCGCACCATGTCCATATCCATACGACGCGAGTCCAGAGTGATACAGCCGAACTCCTTAAGGGATCTTAAGGGAGCTCCTCCTTAAGGGATGGGGCATCAAGGCCGTCTTTTCCCTCGCCCTATTACCACGAAGGCCATACATGAGGGAGTCCTCATGCAGTGTGGGCGGAGGCGTCGACTCCTCAAACCACCGGTTTCCCAGGCAGACTGACCGAGGTCAGGAGCACCGGAGGCCGCCATCCGACTGCAAGTGCGTCTGCGAATCGGTAGGCTCACACTGGGACTGACAGTGGCGGACTGCTGGGAGTGTAGTCAGGCAACTGGGCTTCCCGCCTGGCGCCATCAGGATCTCCACATCACAGGGAATAGGGCAACACGGTATCACGAGCACTCACACAGTAGAATCTGTACTCAGGTACTGGTCCAGGCTGGACCAGGCTGTAAGAACATGTACACGGCGACTCAAGGCGCCTTTGTATACGATTCGCATCCCCTCGGGGAAAAAACAGTCCACCTCCAGTGATGGGCCGACAAGACTCAACATACAGAAGCACATATCCTGAAGGGGCAGAAAAGCAAAACAAGCGGGGTAAAGAGGCGTGTAAACACACTCCGAACAGAGCGCCAAACCACGCCCCGGTTGAGATAAGGCAAATGCAGGAGGGTGGACAGGAAAACGCCTGAGTTCAGGCCATATATAGTCTCGAGACACACGTCGACTGGTCTGGATTCCGCAAGTGCCATGGAACCAGACCACACACCAGAAAAATCGCAATGCCGATGACAGCGGCATCCATTGCGCAACGTCGTTTGGGCTTCAAGGCCCCAAGAGCTCAGAAAAATGAAGGTCAGTCGCCCTACCTGGTTTCCCAAGGATTCAGCAGGGGGCGGAGTGACGAATAGAGGAAGAGAGGGGCCTTCCTCCTCTGGATTCAGCAGGGGGGGTACATGGCCACTCTGATGGCAGGTCACCGGAAGATGAGAGAGAGCAAGCAAGTGAGGGACGATCCGTCGGCCTCACAAGCGCTCAGAACGCATCAGGGGAGAGCTCAGGGCGCTGATCAGGCACCCCTGGCTGCAATCGCCCGGGTGAGTGCTGCCAAGTCCGAAACGTGGATCTTGGTCTTGTGCTTGCGGATGTACTCCATGAAGGGAGTATTGACCCGCGGCACGAACGAGGAGACGGGTTCCCAGGTGTCGTGGGACGGCCCATAACCTCGCCAACGAACCTTGAACTCCAGACCTCCGGGTGCTGAGGCTTTCGGACGCTGAGCCAGGATCTTCTCGACTGTGTAGTCATCCTGCTCAGCATAGTCGTCGTCCGAATCGGCCTCATGTGCGGCATAGCTCAGCGACACATGTTGGCCACGGAGGTCGGGTTCCCGCACACGGAGTTGACTCTCGTGGCGTTCCCGGAACTGTCCGTGACCCACCTTGATGCGGTAGGTGTCCTCACCAATCCTACGGACCACCTCGCCGGGTGTGAACCAGGTTTTGGTGCGGGGGGTGCCCATAGGGCGGGGTCTGATCACCCACACCGGGTCTCCCACCCTGAACTTCTGCGCTGTCGAGCTCCGGGCGGACTTCTGACGCTCAGCATGCTCCTTCTCGAGCTGCTGGCGGATGTCCCGCGCCGTTTGCTCTTGCCGCGCGAAGAATTCCTTGGCATCCATAGCCATGCCATCACCAGACAAGGGAAGTCCCCTACCCAGGGGGTCCCTGCCGAACAGAATCTGGTGAGGGGACAAACCGCCCGGAGTGGGGGTGTCATGATGGGCCTTCAAAGCAGGCCACATCTCCTCAAACCAGTTCCGACGTGGATTGGTGATGTGGATCTCGCGCAGCTTCTCGAACAGCTGCCGTCCAGCCACTTCAGCACGGCCGTTAGACCAGCTGAGATAGGCGACGCTCTTGGCATGACGTATCCCCATGAGGGAACACATAGCCTTGAACCAGCCACCAGTAAACTGGGGCCCTCGGTCACTGCAAATGGTGCGGGGGATGTCAAAGACGGTCAGCCAATGACGAATCATCATGACTGCCACTTCCTTGGCAAGCAACCCCTTTTTGCGTGCCGGAACGGCTACAACGTAGCCGCTGTGGCGGTCCACACAGAGAACCACACAGTCAAAGGTCTCCTTGCCAATGTGCACTTCGGGCATGGAGAAGACGTCCATGGCCACGCTCGCCATGGGCTGGTCAGGAACCGGGGTCCATTGGGCTTCTCCCTTGACGTTCCGGTTATCGGGATTGCAGGCCTGACAGACCGAGCAACCCTTCCTGACCTTCTTGATGGCGGTGTAGAGAACGATATGGTCGATCTCGAACCGACGCTGCATGTCAAGAGCCTGCTTCTTGACCCCTGGGTGCAGCATGTGGTGGTGCCAAGCTTCACACAGCTCGAGCACCCGGGACTGTGGTACTAGCAGCTTACCATTCCGGTAGAGCTTGCCATCTTCCTCAGTCAGCCCCTTTGGCCACTTCTGCCCGTCATCAGGGTGGGTCACAGCCGTATACTCGGCCGCAAAGGCCTCAGACTTGGCGTAGTCGTCGGTCCAGTTGTCCTGGAGGCAAGACTCCGGGAAGAGGTGCTTGTTGGACTCAGCTCCATCAGGGGCGAGTACTCTGACCGCTCTGCTCACCCTCTTTCCGAGGGGGGCATCCGCAGCCATGACCAGGAAGCATTTTACACCCTCCTCCTCCATCAGGCGCTCCATCTCGATGATCCTCTTGGCTTCAGCGGTCTCAGCCTCATCGCCATGGGCAGAGATATCCGTCATGCCCTTGCTGGCGGGATAGGCCCACCTGCTGAGACAGTCCGCCACGGTGTTATCCTTTCCAGGAATATACACAACCGTGAGATCGAACTTGGCCAAGGTCTCATGCCATCTTGCGCGTCGGGAGGCGGGACCTGAGGGGATGTCCACGTGCTCCTTGTGCCACGACTGCAGACTCTGATGGTCGGTGCAGACGGTGACGGGATGGAGGGCTATGTACCCAGCCCATTTCCTGAGAGCCATGACGATGGCATACGCCTCCTTTTCACGGGGCGTCCACTTCCGTCTCTGGCCTTCCGCCAGGACTCGGCTCCAGAAGGCCACGGGCACGTGCCTCCCGTCGTCAAGCACTTGCTCCAACACAGCGCCAATGGCGTAGTCGGAAGCGTCGGTGCGCAGGACTAATCCTTCTAAACACAATGACTTGACACCAATGACCTTCGATTCCACGTATGTGCTCCACTTGGGGCGCTTTGAAAGGTTACGAGCGCTACTTCCCAAGTGGGCACATGAAAATATGGAAAATTGCAAAACACAGACCTTGCTCCCAACGCATCGCTTCAGGATCGCCACACAAGCTTCCCTTCACGAGAGGTTAGGGTTGCAATTGATCGTAGGGAGTATGGAGAAGGGGCTTGCACAATATGAGGTCCATTGGCGGGCTTGGCCTGGAGCAATGGGCCCGCCAAATGGGCACGCAACACAACACAAGGCACATACTCCATATTGCCCAAAAAGGTAGCTCCCCCCACGATATGTCATGCCCCTCCAAGGGCATAACTTTGTGTCAATCGCTCATAGGAACTCAAGGAGAGTTCCTATGCAACACCAACACTCACGCGCTACACTCGAAAGTTATCTTAACGCACGCAATATCATGGCCATAGAGTTACAACGCAAACTCTACCCTCTTGACCATGATCCATTACACTAGCGCGCACCTGTGGAGACGCAAGGCATATGATGCTTCCTAAATTACGTCGGGAGTATTGTGAATACATCCCACGTTTCCTTATTGTCATTCCTCGCAAGCAACACAAGATATGACCTTCACAAGTGGCCTCACGAATCAACTTTGTTTTGCCCATATCTTTAAGACAAATGGAGGGCAGGATAAAAGGAAAGTTGATTTGTGCATAGGGAAGCACGTAGGTCTACTCGAAAGAGGTCAAATCAAGTGCGGGGATGTCGAAGTCGAAAATCCGATTTCGACATCCTGAAAAATTCGGATTAAGGTTGCGAGTGTAAAATGTGAAAATTCCGGATGCATCAACGCAATTCCTGAAGACTTTAGAGCCTTCGTCACGGATAGCGTTAAAATTTCCATTATAAACAGTTAAACTGGCGGTTACGGTAAAGTCGCGATCCAACCGCCAGCAGTCAAAACAGTGAATATCCGAACGGAAGCGTAAAAATTGACGGAAACAATATGAAAATAAAACCCTGTTGATTCCTGCTATTCTGATATATAAATCTCCGCTGGCGGTGCATCGGTTGCCGATGCGGGGCTTTACGGCACGGAACACGCTCCCGCCGGGCTCGCACCGGGCGTCAACGGGCGCCTTCCGTACATGGGGTTAGTGGACCGGAGACCGGTCTTCCCTTCCGTACTTGGGGTTAGTGGACCGGAGACCGGTTGTATGCCGTAACCTAGCCATGGGGTTCTGGGTACCGCTTCACTAAGTGTGCTACGTATATCTGTGTGTGTCTCACTTCTCTCCCAGGCGTGGCTGCCATGGACGGCCTTTGCTGATGTCGGACCGAAGGTCCTAGTCAGGTAGTGGTACCAGTCCTATCGCGCCCAATTTGTGTGTTGGTGCCTAAGATTTGGGGAAACGGCAAAAGCCCTACCTACTAGAGGGGAGGGGTGGCCAAGTATGCTAAGGGCATACAAAACGCCCATTTTTCTAGAGGCCAAAAGCTAACACACTCCTCTGCCCGCGAGCAAAAGCACGCGGAGCAGGAGACACCACTACACTACACTCACTAATGCCAGGACCAGCCTTCGAAGGCAGGGTTAGCACAACGGCACTCAGTCCTACCAGGCCTGCTGACCCTAACCCCTGCACACGCTACTGGGCGGCCATGTCACAGATGTCTCCAGCCCGATTGGCACCCCTATGAAGTAGCAAGCGAACACAGCGCCTCTGGGCAACTGTGGCCTGACAAGGACGCCTCCAAACGTTTCCCTGACAGGGCTTGGAGGGAGAGGTGCACTGTGTGAGCGCACAGCCCATAGTAAGGGTTGTAATTCATGAAGTCGTCCATTGACCCATTTTGATTGTGTGATCAGCTCCCTTTTTAGCTTGGGCGAAAACAAACTTGCCGAAGGCAATGCTGCTGCACCCCTTCACCCTCCCTTGCCAACCTGAGAACAAAGACAGATGCAGGACAGTTTGAGGCGGAGGAACCTAACCAACCTCGCCGTATTATACTGTTATACGGGTCTTAAGTTGGAGAATAATATACTGTCGTCAAACTACCCTATCAAGCAAGCAAGCTCTAAGGACTCCGCCCGTTCTCTTACAGAACGTAGGGCGGAGCCCTGGGTAACCTAAACAAGAGTTTTACCCCGTGCACAGCGGGTGGCCTACAGCCTTTGAATGCATCATGCAGTATGCAGGGAAGGGAGGCGAGTGACAGCAATCTTTGTCCTACGAATAACCCTACAATTTAACGAACGCAAAGAAACTCAACCAGGAGGTGAGCTCCTCCTGGGCTTACTTATCTTACTTCCCACGCATCATGTGTATGCCGAGGAACAACCCTACGGCGATTTATAAACGACCCTAAGAAATTAATGCATCGTGTGTATTATGCGCTTCTTCCCTTGTTTCCTGTAGGAGAAAGAGAGTGAAATGACCAACATCTGCACAGCGCAAAACGAGGCCTAGCATTATAAACAACCCCATGTTAAAACTACGGCGAGGCAGGCATGAGCAAGCACTTCCTCTTTGACCTGTAGACAAAAGGAAGGAGTGGGTGGATGCACAGGGAAAGCGCCACAACGTGTGGACGCCTACATGACGCACATGCATTGCGAGTACAGCGCATACTTTAACCCTACGTGCGCGCTGCGTGCTCCATATGACTAAAATACCTTTGATTTCTGTTCTTACGCGTGCAGAGCGAGAGAGGTGAACACCCAAACCCCCAACGAACGCAGCGGTGACAACCCTAGCGTTTTGACAAAACTAGCGACACGAACACAATGCATGCGTGTTACTTGACAGTAACATACCTGAGAGGCGGGTTGTCTGCATGCTCTGTTGTCTGGATGGCTGTTAAGTTCGTTTTCCTAAAGTTTATAAAAACTTTGATGCCACCATGCAAAAATTTCTTTTGAAAGCTTTAAAAACCATGGCTCATACCTTCTTTCAGAGGTGCCGTTTGCCTTCCTAACTTCTTTTTCTCAGCGCGGCTGAGTTGCGCTTGTCTGCGGCTTTAAGGCTATGACTAACAATGACGATTTCTAACGTCTTTGGTCAATTTTTAGCAATTTGACGTCTTGAATTGCTAACCCTTTCGCCAGGCCACAGGATTCACTCCCTGTTGGTTCCATTTTCTATTTTTTTCAGCTCCGGGAGTTTTGTGTACCCCATCAGGAGTATTGCTCCGCCCTGGCCATTGGTCAGGATGCTTACTAAAATGCTGTTTATACAGTGATGGCCGTCCGCATTAGAGCGTGCGACCGTACCCTAGTGGGTAACCATGTACACTCTAGGGAGAAGGTCCTGGGTTCAAACCCCACTCCCCCCAATTTGCTTACAGAAGCTTACGCCTCGACCCAGCATTTTTTGAGGAATGCCCCTTTGAAGGGACATCGAACACGGTACGTTACACTGTTTTTCAAGGGTATCCACAGTGTGATAAGCTTGTTGAACCGATGAGAATGTCATATGCTGGTTTGCAGCGTTTTCTGAGAACATTCGAGGGTAATGTGAGCCTTTTCCTTGGTCCTAGTAGCTTGATCAACTAGTACTCCAAGGGGGAGAAGGAAAAAGTCACTACCATGTTTTTCTTGGGGTGCCGGATCCAAGCTGAAGCCCCCCCTAATCCTTGGGAAGCAATGAAGACTAACACTGAATCATTTTTATCACTCTTTTGAAGATTGAAGTACACTTTCTCAAAGCAACTACGGTCATAACCCTAGCCCCCCCATGAAGTTCACCCCTACCACTGAAGTGAGCGGGGATATCTTCCTTCATGGAGGTAGTGCCGAAATACAGTAGGCACTTCATGCCTTGGGCCTTGTACGTTAAGGCTAGTGGTCTCCCACCTCAGGACCCCTATGCTCAAATGTTTCTATCACTTAATGTGGTTCTACGTTTTACCTGATTCTGAATTCAGTTGCCTGGTAATGCTGGCCAAGCCATATCCTGTGTCTGGCCCAACTCCTATGCCCCAGATTACTATCCAACTCCATTGCATCCAAAAGAGTGCACAGGAAGTTCTTGGAACCATTCTGGGGTCCTGAACCATGCCAGGTTTCACATAAAATCATCTATTTTGTTTATAAACCATTGAAGCATTGTGTTTAGACCTACATTTGTCCTTCTCCAGCCCCTCTTTGTTACACATATTTTGATTGTGGAAGGACTCATCCTGATTTCATTGACCTTGCTTTACTTTATCTTTGTGTGGACCTCATTTTGACTTTTCGAAAATCAGCAAGGTTTTCTAAAAGAAATACAAGGAACAAGAACAAGTGTGGGCAAACCTGAAACCTTTTCTGCCCCTGGGGTTTACCTAATACGACTGTATTCCTGTAATACGCGTATCCTGCCGTATCCTGTCGTATCCTACCGTATCCTTCCGTATCCTGCCGTATTCTGCCGTATCCTGCCGTATCCTGCCGTATCCTGCCGTATCTGCCGTATACTGCCGTATCCTGCTTTCCCTGCCGTATCCTGCCGTATGCCAGTAACCGAAACCCTGACCCTAACCGTAACCCTAACCCTAACCGTAATCCTAACCTGGAGTTTCAGTTATTGGTAAAGGTCTCATAAACAAGCGGTGCCTTGCAGGTGTGCGGACCTTATGTGATCTGACCTTGTATGAACCAATGCAAATTGACCTTCCTTCAAGCCATATGATGTGATGCGTTATAAGTTGATAGGATGTGGTGTTCGCAACCTGATGTGATGTGATGTGATGCAAATTGACTTGACGTGACTCGATGTGATGTAGTGTGATCTCGTGTGGTGTGGTTTGGTGTGGCGTGATGCCATGTGATGTGATGTGATGTGATGAGATGCGATGTGATGTGACATGACATGACGTGACGTGACGTGACGTGACGTGACGTGACGTGACGTGACGGGACGTGATGTGATGTGATGTGATGTGTTGTGATGTGATGGGATGTCATGTGATGCCATGCGATTTCATGTGATGTGATTTGGTGCAATGATATTTGATTTGACTTGATGCGATGTGGGTCGATGCGGTGTGATGTGATGTCATGTGTTTGAATGTGATGTGAAGTGTGTGACCATATTTGAATTGCCGTGATGTGGTGTGATGTGATGTGATGTGACTTGGTTTCTTTTCGAAAACCTCTTCAAACCCACTGCAGCCTTTATCCTAATAAACAAAAATGCATTTCCAATTGTTTTTCTTCCGAAACCGTTTTCAAACCCACTGCAGCGTTTATCCTAACAAACAAAAATCCATTTCCAATTGTTTTCTTTTCGGAAACCTTTTTAGAACCCACTGCACCTTGTATCCTAAAAAGCATAAATGCTTTTTCAAAATATGGTGTTCATTTTTTCAAAACTGCTCAACCGTCTGGTTTCTGAACCTCTGCATGCTTTTTTGCTGTTCCCTGCTGTGCCGAAAGGTAAAAAAATGACTTGACACATAACCTGAACTGCCAACTACTTTCCTCCGTCATTGACTGGCGCACTCAAAAAGCTGGGAAGGCACAGCGACATTACAGTGAGCAGAGAGACGAATGGCCATTCGATGCGTTTGTCTGAAGAAGCTGCACTGTGGTGTATTCCACTGTGCGATAATATAAATAATCAACAATATAAGAAGTTATAGACATACAAAAATACATAGTTATACTGCTGCACTATGGTGCATGCCACTGTGCAGGCTGAAGACAAACAAAAAAAAATTAAATACATTACCAAAATAGTGTACTTAGCTGACCTTAGTGGACGCTGGCTGCATGCCAGGTGCGGATGCGGCTCCAGGAAAATCTTGTTCCATCGCCGAATTCAACAGTACCGCCACCCGCCAGGCCCTCGTACCAGCCGTCGTTGAACATGACGTGCACCAATGTTCCAGCTGCTGCACGTGGCTGCTCAGACCGCTCCACACGACGCTGCACTGTTGTGCACTTCCATTCCCGCTGTCGCAACCACTCAGAGTCCAACGAAGCCACCGTTCTTGAAATCACTGCTGGCGTTGGTATCTGGGAGCATGTTGAATCAGGACACGCTGCTGGTTCACCCGGAGGATCTGCTGCTAGTTCACCAGGAGGATCCGGTGGCAACAGGTGCATGAAGGCTCGCAATCTGGCCTGTCGCATGGCATCCGGATTTGTCAGTGGTCTTGTTGTGGATCCCAGAGAGAATATTGCAGCTCCTGCTGCTGCCAGTATCGCGCCTGCAGTACGAGCCCCTTCCGACAGCAGAAATTCTTGCACAGCATCCTGAACAGCGTGGTTCCTGGGGGTGTTGGCAGCAACGAAAACAGTACGATCCAGTGGGCACCGGCTCATCCTCCCTTCACAGTCTGTGCAGATCGTGTGTCCACAAGGCAGAACTGCAGTGTTCAACAGAAAGCAATAGCACACAATGCAGTGATGTTGGACACCCTGCACAGAGGGGTGGAAGCGTGTACCACAGCGTGAACTCTTGTAGCGGCGTCGCCTCACGTTGGACGCCCTGCACACAGGGGTGGAAGCGTGAACCACAGCGTGAAGCCTTGTCGCGGCGTCGCCTCATATGATGGACGCCCTGCACAGAGGGGTGGAAGCGTGTACAACAGCGTGAACTTTTGTAGCGGCGTCGCCTCACGTTGGACGCCCTGCACACAGGGATGGGAGCGTGAACCATAGCGTGAACCCTTGTCGCGGCGTAGCCTGATATGATGGACGCCCTGCACACAGGGGTTGAAGCGTGTACCACATCGTGAACCTTGTCGCATTGTTGGCGGTGCTGTCATCGGCTGCACTGAGACTCATTAAGAGTGGAGGACCATCAGGCACCTTTCACGTCACTTGGCCCGGCTCGCAAGAATCATGGATGGCAGCGCTTCACTGACACTCCTTAAGAGTGGAGGACCATCAAACACCGTTCCCGCCAAGGGCCATGGATTGCTTCGTTGCCCTCACTGTTGATTTCATAGACAGCACATATCTGAGACAAAGAAAGAAAAATGTTACTCATTAGTTATATTAGCACTATTAGAATTTTTTCCGCTGTTGTTATATCGTTTCTGCACTGCTCAATCATTTCAGTGCTTCCGTCCTTAAGTCTTGAAGTTTACGTGGATCTCTGTGGATCGTTCTGATAGCGGCGCCTCCTGGCACTGCGCTCCACTTGCAGCAATGCTGCTCATGAATGCCACCGGGTACAGAATTGGATTTCTGCTGTTCCTGGTGGCAAAATTAATTTTCACATTAGAGGAGTTTGTAATTACAATCTCTCTCCTGCGATTGGGGTACAGCCAGACTGCATGTGCGAGGACATTGGGAATTGGTCGGGACTACTGTATCCAAGTATTACGTGACGTGTCACAACGGGCTCACCTGTGGGATACGTTCACGGATCTTTTTGAACGCCCATTAGAATTCCACCAACACAGTCATCCAATTCACCGCCATGTGTCTGCTATTGTCGATAGCACGCATGTGGCCATCCAGTCACCTTAGCACCCCGTAGACTGGGAGCTGTTCTGGTTCGACAAACCCACTTACTTGGGGCATGCGCTCGTGTTTAATGCCATGATCAGCTGGGGGCGCGAGATCATTGCCTGCTCGTGGTGGTATCCGCCCCGTGCCACCGATGCTGAGATGACGGCGGACATGGATGCATCCATTACCTGGAAATTTAATGGTCCTCGGCCTGACTTCCGCCTCGGTGACTGTCACTACAGCACTGTGGACAACATGTTCTGCGGTGTGGCCGGCAGGGATGGCCGATTGACCTGGTTCATGGTGCATTACAACCAGATGATCAATGAAGGCCGTCATCTAGTGGAGAATGTTTTCAGCAATGTTCAGAAGTGGCGATTCTGGAACGGCCGTGATGAGGCTCCCGGGCGCCCGTATAACTACGACTTCCTTGCCGGCCTGTTCATTTTCTGCTGTAACCTACATAACATGGAGCAGAGGTACACCGAAAGTCTATAACCATAATAGTACAGGCTGCAATGATGAGATGGTCTTTTTTCTGCTCCTGCGTATTGTGTTTCGGGGCACAGAAAATGTTTCGTACGCAATCATGTAGCAATCATCTTCTTTTTCAAAACAGAGAGTTGGTGTGCAGCAAGGCGGGTTGTCAGCCTAAACAGAAACGGCACAATGGGCACGCAGTGAAAAGGATGAAGTACCACCAAGCTCAGGAAGCAGGTAGCAATCTTCTTCGTTTTTGAAACGAATTAAATGGTGTACATGAAGCGGGTTGTCAGCCGGGAAAGTCACAATAGGCATGCAAGAACAGTATGAAATACCACTGAACGCTGAATGAACGCAAAATGGTCGTTTTCGTAGTGCAAACAAGCAGATATTTTGGACCCTGTCGTATCCTGCCATATCCTGCCGTGTCCTGCCGTATCCTGCCGTATCTGCCGTATCCTGCCGTATCCTGCCGTATCCTGCCGTATCCTGCGTATCCTGCCGTATCCTGCCGTATCCTTCCGTATCCTCCTGTATCCTGCCGTATCCTGCCGTATCCTGCCGTATCCTGCCGTATCCTGCCGTATCCTGCCGCATCCTGCCGTATCCTGCCGTATCCTGCCGTATCCTGCCGTATCGAATACGCGTAACAGGGAAATCCCTCTGCAGTCACAAGGCTTGCCGCCGTGCCGACGATGACAACGTCAGAGACATCATCTCACCAGTGTACATTCCGTCCATGAGCGGCTTGCAAGTCAGTCTCAATGGGGGAGAGGAAATTGAACTTCGGCACGTCGAAGTGGTGTCGATAAACGGTTGATTCCTTTGGCAAGAACCGGTATTCCAGACGATCCAGATGAAACGCGTCACTCTCGGCCGAACCGTTGAATTCGAGCTCTTCTCGTTCATCGACATACACATCTCCTCGAAAGGAAACCGGTCAGCGCCAATAATTCCCGAGGTCATCATATCCACTTTTTCAGGGGGACATGAGGTACTTTGAAGCTCCCGGACTTTGGATAAGATCTCCACAATTTTAGAAGGGGAAAAGGCTGGTATACCTCTCGTAGGTCGGTGGTAGGCGTGTGACCCTCTGGATCTCCTTTTCGAAGTTGTGGTAGGTGACTTGTCCAGTGGTGATCTGGTAGGTCGTCGACAGCTGAACCAAAACAATTGGCGCCCCCGAAGTGACCACATTGTAGGGGTATGGTCCGTTTGACTGGCCGAATGGATGATACTCCTGCAATTGGACCATGAGGTCTTGGGTTCTAACTGCGGCACATTGGTCCTTTTGTACCCGAGTCGAACGGTACCTCAAAGGCCTTGGAGTTGACGTCGTCGAAGGAGTAGATCAGTGTTGTACGCGACGAAGAGTGCTCGGTCCTCGAATAGCCAATCGTCTGCTCAACAGACTTTCATGAGGTCACCAATGAGCCGGAAGATTGAGATAGCCGATGGGGCTGATCGATGCATCTTCTTCACTGTCCAGAAACGCCGGTATCGAAAGACCAGGTCGATTCAGTCGACGAAGTGGATCGGGTCGCTAATTGCACAGAGCTGTCGATGCATGCGATTAAGGCGTCGGATGTCATTTGGCAGGTTCTCCTCTTCGAGTCGATTGCGGAACTTGAAGTCGATTTCCTCGTCCCAATTTCGCCATGTGACGAGAGCTGATGGAGAATTACCACAGGCCGCTTGAATTCGGCTGTACCACTGATAACCAGGTGCGCTGCCAGAGTTCTCGTTTTCGTCGAAGGATGTGTCGCAAGCAGCTCGCATGAGACCGAAGGGAAATGCTGCGGCTGTGCGCCAAACATCTATGTTGATGACCTCACGTAGGTTGTTAATGCATTCTCTTGTCCTCGATTCGGCATGTGTCTGCCGCTGATTCAGTGGGTGATGCTTTTCGACCGAGTTGGATGCGATGACAGGCACATTCGGGTCGAGTTTGCTATAGTATCGAGCGAGCGGGTCCTCCTCGTGTGTCCCAAACTGATAGGGCAGTTTCATTCCAAATTCGCCCAGATATTGCAGTTCATCGACGATTTCCAACTCGTTCTCATAAGTCTCCATGTAATACGGTTGCCACAGGGACTCCGGTCGATGGACTTGATCATAGCCAGGTGGCTGGCTAGTTGAATAAGACCAGTCGCGTCCGTAAGTATCCGGCATGTCGTAGTGTTCCACATTCGTGCCATATTTGTCGTAGTCGGTGTAGGTGGTGGTTCGAGTGGATGGAGTGGATGCTTGCGTCCTTGGGGTGCTCGACTCTCCCATCCATGATTCTTCCACCCATTTTTCGTCCCATCCGGGCACTGATCAAAACAAGATGAATTCAGTCCTATCCCGTGTAGCAATTGCGATCCTTCTCCTCCTGTGGGTCGAACCACTCCGATCATGAGTCGGACTATTCCTTTGATTCAGTTTCGGTCTGATCATCAGGCTCCCAAACGTCTTGGCATTGCTGTCGACGGTATTCGGCATCATCTGGGGGAGGGCACACTGGTATCTTATAGAGTCCGAAGTCAACGTCGGTCGGGGGTCCTCCCTCCCAGGTGGACACTAGAACTGGCATGTTGGCAACGGCTCGTTCGAGTATCCGTCTGCCAGTCTTGCCTCTTGACTTGATGACTCGATGTAAAACTTGGGGCATAGCCATGTCAAGATTCCATGTTTGTTGCCCATTTCTCCTTTGCACACTCATGTTACCTCTTGTGTGCCATTTCAGATGTACATTTCTATGCTATCTCAGCTTTTGATTGCAATCCCAGATTTCAATCCCAGAATTAATTCCGACTGCAGATTTCAGTTCTGTCTTTTCATTTATGATGTTGCATTGATTTTTTTCAATTCTGCGGTTTGCCAGCATTTGTTCTAACATTATTTAGGTTTCGGATTCGTTGGGTGGCTGTTGCTGTGTGTGTGCACGCGCCGTGGTCGCGCCGTAATGCAGCCCAGCCAATCGAGTACCCTTCCAGTTTGGTGCTAATAGTGTTAGTTCTATCCTGTTATGGAAATGGAAGCGAATCAGAAGCTAGGGCAACTCCAGTGGATGATAGAAGGCCCGGAGTTATGGATCTCGCTAAACCCTGGTGAGGTGCCTCCGCCACACCGGCTGTGGCCCTTGGGTGCATCACTGCACTTGGGAGGAGACTGGTGTACGTTAATGGGCGCATCTGCTTCGGCAGTGCCACGCCTACGTGCATGGGGGACCACGAGTCCGTGGAAGCTGGAGGAGCCCTAGTGGAAGAGGAGTAGAAGTGGAAGTGGCTCACGTAGGCGCACCACCCATCCCGGGATACATTGGTTGTTGCCTTGCAAATGGATTCCATTTGGGTGCCACACCATATTTGGTTTTGGGGTCTCATGCATTAATTCTAAGAGTTAACATTGCATTTGTCATTCATGCATGGTTCATTGATGGTGCGACTAAAAATGATGGTGCCCACGATTCCATGGTCAAGGTGAACATTTAGTGTCTCCTCCTCCTAAGGTAGATTTGGTGCTTTCCCTCACTCTCCCTCTCTCTCCCAAGTCGTCATACTCCTCAAGAGGTAAATTGAGCACTTAATGCCATGTGACCGTTGTCTTTGATCATTTGAGCCTCTTGGGCTATTTCATTTTTTTGCAAGTGCCCGTGGCTTGGGAGTTATCCAATTAAGACATGCCGTGGTTTCGCCGTCTTATGATTAGACTCAAGGATAGGCATTGGTTGAGGCTTCGCCACTCTCTCTCCAAGTGCCTGCATGCTTCCTTTGGTCAAGGCTAGGCGAAACTCCCTCCCCATGCATGACTTCTCTCATGGTGGATCGGTAAATCTCTGTCAAGGGATTTTGTTGGGGAATATCTCTCATCGGGCATCGTTAGGTGACTTTCTCTCCAGGCACGTGCTCTCTTTGGGTGGAGGTTAGGTCCCATGAGTAGCCCGGGAGGCCATTGGCCTATTGTGTGCTTCTTTGCCCAAGGGGTGGATCTCCATGTCAATGGTGTATTGCTCATTTGGTAATTTGGGTTAGATTAGTTGTTGATCATTAGAGCTAACCGGGTCATGGTTTGGTGCGTTTGGTGGTGCGTTTACATGCCCCATGTGACAATGTATGTGCACGTGCACTTCCTTTCCTCATGTTGGTGTAGTCAAGACGTCTGGAGACTCAAGTGTGACTCATGTGCTCTTTGGGGATGGCCCGACGGTGTTGTCAATTCCTTCCACTCCTCCACCCGCGGTGAGACCATCCATGTCGACGGGTAGAAGTAGTGTGAATTTTGGTTTGCACCCTTGTATGCATGACCTTAAGTCCATACGATGATGCTCATGCCTATGAACGCTCCTTCTTGCATTGCATGTGGTCCGACCGGAAGAGTAGGTTGAGTCTTACTGGCGCTTGTGAACTGTTTTCTTCTTCTAAAGGGTGGACCTACCTTGTGCCCGTTTGGACCCTCTTTGGACCCGTGGTCGTCCCGTGTGGACCAGTGGACCATTTGTATCCGTCTTGGAGCCGTGTTCGACCCTTGTTGGACTGTGGCTCATTTTTGGATCGTTTGGTGGTTTTTTCGGGACCATTGATGGACTTTTGGTTGGATCATTGTTGGACCGTATAGGATTCTTGGGTCATTTCGTCATTGGGCTTTCAATTGGAATTGTTTGCGTCATTGCCGAATTGGCAGTTGGGCTTAGGCAGGGCAAACCATCCTACCAAATTGAGGAAGACAACTACATGGGATCCGCACCATGGGGATACCGGTTCTTTGAGAGGATTCGGATGGTAAATCAATTCGGTGAAGCAGCCGAAAGGGTTTTGATTCATGAGTGAACAATGGAGGCTCATGATTTAGCAATCTTGCCGGCGCAGGTTGAGGAGCTAACGGGTGCGTTGAATTATCTCGGAAACTTCAATTTCGAGGCGGTTTCATCTGTTTTGGAAATTCCCCAGGTCATCCAAGCCCTCCCTCGCGAGCTTGAACTCCATGCGCAGGTAGTACAAGTAAATGGCTTGGCTTTGACAGCGCGAGTAGAGGCATTGGGACAATTTTTGAAGGAGGTAAGCAACGAGGTGCAGGACCAGAGGTCCCAGTTGGACTCGAAGAGAGCAGAAATGCAATCGACTTTAAAACAAGCGACTGCAGCCGCTCCAGAATATCACCAAGTTGCTGAAGCCCTTAAGCCGAAGGTGGACAATTCTCGCCAAGGGCTGGAAGCAAGCCACGCACGAGTTGAAACGGCAACTTGAGGGAGTGTTGAATGATGTCTCGGGTTGCTTGCCACGCCTTGCCTTCGTAGCTTGACACTCATGACATCGCCCAAGATGTTTAGCAATGTCGGGTGACAGATTACGCCTATCTCTTGGCAAATCGTAAGCAAGGCACCAAAATGTTCTATCAAAGAACTCCACAGTTTGCTCCACCCGAGGGTGGCCATAGGAATGCATTGCCACTACCACCTCTTCAAAAAGAGATGTAGGGCACACAATCGTTCCGTTGAACCGAATCTTTTTTTCGTCATCGTCCCACCTCATACCGTAATCCCAATAATTCGGGTTTGAGATGACTGGATCAGACTCAAAGTGGGAGTCAGGAAATCATCCCGATAATGCTCAGTCCAATCCTCATGGAGAATTTCGGACTGAGGTGGTATGTTCACCTTGGACACGGCACAAATGAGTCCTTCCGACTCCGGCCAATACGACAAATGACTCATCCGAGCTTGAAGATGGGCTGCGTAGCCAGAAATAGTTTCACCGGACTAATTTGCTGCATATCCCTTTACAGAAGCAATAGATGCAGCAAGCGGATCTCTATCTCCGCCCTGTCTGTCCTGAATGTCCTGAGCACTGTTGTGGAAACACTGAAGAATGGAGCGCCAAGGTTGTACCCAAGCTTGATGAGCACTTAGAGCCTGCACCGTGGCACATCCAAGCCATTGGAGAGTTAAGACAGCCCCCATGGCAGTAATGGCATTGAGAAGTCCTGTATCCCACTGGACTTGCATCCTACGGGCAGCCTGCAACGTGCGTCCAATTCATCCAATGAACCGCCTTGACAAAGATCTTCCACCAAAGCAAAGCATCCCGGATCCGGTAGGACAACAAGTCCATACCGAGCAAAAAAAAGCAAACCAGGAATGGCTCGCGGGCCAACAGAGGCCAAAAAACCAAGCAATCGGCGCAGCGAGCCATCACGACCTGGGCACTTCTTTCTACGGGCACAATGATATCGCTCCAGACCACATATTTGCCACCTTCCAACTCCTTCTCACCAACTCCGACTAGTTGGAATGGTTACGTGGCCACCTCCCGGAATCGTTCGGGAAATAATTCTGAAACAGCAACCAGAAATCACCTCACTGCCGGTGTCCCCAAGCGATAGTGCCTCTATTCGTTCAGAGGTCCCTTTGTGAGGGATATATATCCCGGGAAGGATGACGCCCCTCGGAAGCTTCTCGGCGTGCCCAGGTCGAGGCACCGTAAAATTTCTTCCTCCGCCCCACTGATGCGAAGAACGGGACGCGTACAATATCCTTCATCCCATGCCTGGGCTTGATTTACCCACATAATGGGGCATACAGTCGCCGGTGAGGGGCCCATATCCCTACCAGCCTGGTCAACCTTCTTGGATTTCCAGCGTTGCCGGCGAGTTTCCAAGTTGTTTCGCTTACTGAGCCGCCCCTCGGCCTTGGCTTTCTCCCGCAACTCCGGAGGGAGCGTCCAACAATCCTCCGGCGGATGCAGCGTGCTCCCGCAGCCCTTGCAAGGTGGAAACTTCCAACCTTTTCGTGGTCCTTTTCTTTTGCCACCTCCTGGTGCAGGGGGCTTCGCTTGGCCGCCCTTCCCAATTTTCTTGGACTTGAATTGGTCGTGAAGCCACTGGGGTGCTTTGTGGGGATGCATCACCCAGCAATCCTCACGGCTATGTCTTTCCTTGCCACATGCCGGGCACTTCGGGAAGGATCTCTCACCTGCGCCTGCTCGTCCTGACATGGCCAACACCTGGGCTTCACATATTTCTTGAATGTCCGCAATGCTCAACTCTGGGTCCGCTTGTTCTTAATCTTGGGGACCTTCGGGATCCTCTGTTTTGTTCATGCCCCAACTCCTTCTATGCCTCTCACCCGGCCCGATCAATTCTTGTTCCCTGTCCGTTGAGGGTTCCCTTGGTTCGGCGGGGTCGATAGCTTGGGTTGCGGCAATTCTTGGATGGCATACCCAAATTGTCGCATGATGTGCCCCTTCTTGATCGCCAATTTGTGGCGGGACATGAGGGAGTTCATCACCAAGATGATCCTCTCAAGGTTGTCAAATTCCAGCCCAACCTGGGTCTACTCCTTGATGATTTCCTTGAACACCTCATCCACCTTCATTGTCGCAAAAACACCAAGTAGTCGATCTTTTGCCTCCCGGTGCGTGTTTCTGTCGCGAACACAAAGGCCAAAGGCGAGGAATTGTCCCACAAAGTTGATGAACTCGCGTGGCGTTGGAGTTAGTGAAGATGGCTGGACCGTGTGGAAGGCCTCCAAGATCACATTGTCGTTCGCCTCCGTGAAGACTTCCTCCGTCACTTCCCTCAACAAGTCGTGGTACTTGAATTAGTACCGATTCACCATTTCTATGAGTTCGTTCGACCGAGAGGCGGGAATAAGAGAAAGCAAAACTGCTCTCCTCATGGCGTCCCTCAACCCGTACATCCTCTTGCGCTCCCAAGCACGAAAGTCTAAAAACCACCTAATGGCAGTGGTCCCACTTCCATCCCACCTTCCGGCAACAGACATTCCTTGAACGTCTCCCAAAGTTCGCGGGTCCACCACCGGAACTGCCAGTCTCCCATGGACCCCGGGAGGAATTAACCGCGCATCCGTTCCTTCAAGTTGGGGCTTTTCTCAGTGAAACGGGGCGTCCAGAATTTGTTCAGGGCAAGCTTCATCAAACGCCATCGCACGTGGAATTCCTGACCGCTTTTGTTTCGGAAGCCCAATTCCATCCTTGAGAGATTCTTGTCGGTTGAACAACTGAAAGATTATTCGTGGCATAAACTGACCCTCACCGTCCGCCTCAAAGTAGCGGTGGTCCAACCCGGAGCAATGCCGCCAATCACCCCCCAGGCCAGGCGGGGTATGTCCCTGGTGGGTGCGGTTCCCATTCCTTCTACCACGTGGGGCTCTACCCCGGAATCCCCGTTCATCCAACCGCACGGACGACCAGTCATCCTCGCCTGGGGGAATCCAAACCCCGGTAGGCTTCCCGCAACCCGTTCTTCCCGCGCCGGCACTGCAAAAAATTGGACTCGTGGTTCGGGCTTCGGTGCCGGAATCCCAATTGGATCCACTTGTGGTGTACTTGCATGCTTCAACAATTGATATTTGTTCTCCAAAGACTCCAATTTTCCTTGTAATTTGCGCATGACATAGGAATCCGGCTGCATCCCTTCGGGTGGAGCGCCATGGGGTCGGGTCGGGATCTCCTCCCTGAGCGCATGTACCTCATGCTCACTTTGTTTCAACCGGGTCATGAACAATCGCACCTGTACCTCTACGGCCTCAACCGTGGCTAATTCCAGCTTGGGCATAGTTTCCCAATGGTGCATTTGGCCCGTGAGCATAGCCACTTGTGCACTGGGGATCTCCGGGTTGGCCGCTATGCGTCTCACCTCCGTTGCGGGCACCTTCGCCTCTCGAACTTCCCCTGTGGATGTTGACGAAACAGCAGGGTGCTCCAAGTTGTGTACCCGATTGATAAGCTGGGAAAGAGATGCCCTGGGATTTTCCACCATTGCTTCTACACCATGCACCCATTTTTTGGCATCCTCAAAGTTGAGACCTATCCGCCGGATTTTCTCAGGCATGATGGTGGTGACACGGTCAAAATTCAACACCTTGCCTTCCAAACTCTTCAATTCCTCAACTGATTTGTCCAATTGCGCCCGGTGTGAACTCCACCCAGTCTGCTCCTGTTCCGCAGTATCCCTTCACATCCCTGGCAATTGACTTTTGTAAATTGCCCGAGTGTTTGCAGAAGTCCACTGGAAAAAAGGTGGACTATCTCATGGTCATCGTCTGCCGTCAATTCGGGTATGTATTGGCAATCCCTTGTCAAAAAAAGGGATCGGACAGTAAGAGTGCTGCTTCTTTGTTTTTGGATCGATGCGTTCATATGTTTGGGTTGCCAAAAGACTTCATTTGTGACAATGCGCGCATTATCAACTCTGAATTTTCTAAAGATTTGTTCGCCATGAGTGGAGTTGAACAACACAGCTCGGTGGCCTACCAACCACAGAGCAACAAGCGTGCTGAACGAGCTGTCCAAAGTATTGCAAACTCACTTAGGCTGTAGTTTGAGCAGCGTGCGGGTTCCAGCAAGCACTTCTGGGTGGAAAAGTTGCCATTGGCGCTTTGGGCTTTGAACGATTTGCCGGGGGCAGTCAGTGGGTATTCCCCACATCGACTTCTTTCTGGGGGAGATCCTGTAGGTTCGGGGGATTGTTTGCCCGTATCCCTACAGCATGGGGCTGAGGATACAGGATATATTTTTGCTCGTATGTTCGACGAAGGCCCTGCAGTCCGAAAGCGCCTTGAAGACCTCCATGCCAAGGAATTTGCCACAATTTTGGCCAAACATCCGGAGCAATCGGTCACGCCCGGGGACCGTGTATGGGTACGTAGTCGTATCGTAGAACCTCCTGTGCATGGCAAGCTCGAAAGGCTTTGGCAACGTCCTTGTGAAGTGTTGAGACGCATTTCACCGGGCACCTACCGTGTAAATATCCGAGGAAGGGAAGAGATCTTCACTTCTCGGCGATTGAAGCCCTATGTCCCTTACAAGGACGACAAGAAAGAGCCTTCCCACTATTATAGGGATAGGGAAGGGTTGATTGCGACCGACGACTACGTGGTCGCGCGTGTTTTGGAGGATCGTGTCGTCAGGGGCAAGCGACAGTGGCGAGTCAAATTTAGGGGGTTCCCTGAACCTGTGCGGCATTATGCAGGCTCTTTCATGCATCATATCAACAATACATGGGCTCGGTACAACCATCGGAAAGGGATTGATGTGTCTTTGTCAGATTTGCACTGAATTATTTTTGATTTTCTATTTTTTTACCAATTACTGGCAGGTTGGCCCTCCAGCAAGCTTTTTCATCGAATTTTCCCCGTTGGAGTGGAATGCCATCTCCTCAAACTTTATTCAGGCAATTTCGCATTGATGCTTTGAACCTTTTGCCTTATGATCGCTTTGCCCTTATCTGTTGCCATTGATTGAGGGTGGTTGTCTCTCCTACCCACATGTCTTTTCTATTTGTTTGACCTACTCCTCCCATCTGCATTGTGATGTCCTTCTCATAACCGACTTGCATTTCCCTCACAATTCTGAATTGCCGGATGCAACCATGCCATCTTTTTTTATTGTTGTGGGTGTTTCAGTGCCTATTCCATGGTGTGCCCACCACTTTGGGCACTTGGGATGGATTGCAGCTTGACACGTTGAATCGTTATGTTGTTTGGGCTCCTACCCCTATTTTGAGGTTGCAGGACGCGATGGCGGCCGCCAATTCTGCTTAGGGGGGGCCTAGTCTTTCAAAAGCGAATGTTTCTTTTTTTCGAACACCACGTTCTATTTTATTTTTAGTAACGAAATTTCTACTTTCAGAACTCCTGCCCATCGGCCCCGTTTTGCGTTTCCTCAGCGTTCGCGACCATATTTTTGCACGCTGATCGCATTGGTGAGGTCGGTTCCCCTCCAGCGTTGCCCTATTTCGAGATACAACTTTTCTGCTTCGCTATTTCTACTAACAAATGTTACTATCTTTAAAAAAAACTTGATGTTTCATTCCTCCGAGTTGGTGGCACCTGGGGACATTCTGAACTGTTGCTCGACCATTTTTTGCCATGCCCAACGCATTACATTTGCACCAGCGACCCCCCAGACAGACCCTCCTGAAAACGTTTTTAGGGTAGGGTTAGCTAGGATCAAAAACCATGGTTTTGCCATAATTTTGACATATCGTTGAGTTGGAGGATTTCCTGAGTACGTAACTCCATTGAAAACTCATTCCAGATGCAACCATGGCTTTTAATTTGCTTCCTGCGTCCACCTTGGTCTCAAATGATATAATATTTGGTGAAAAAAATTCGGAGAAAAAATGTTTTTTCGGACCATTTTTTCTTCGAAAAAAATATTTTTTCTCCCCACTTCCTCCATTGATTGTCTTTGGTGACCTCAAGGTGCATTTCAGCATTGTACGGCTCTCATTCTGCTTGCTGATTCCCTTAACGCCATTGGGTGGAATTTTTTCGCTCTGGCTTGGCTTGTCGCCGGGAATTAGCAGCTAGGGAGGGGGGTGTCAATGGCACGTGTGGGGGCTTTGGATAGGTATTTTATCGCCTAAACACCAGCGGTTGGCTTATGCAGGGTGTTCAGGGCGAGCAAGGGGGGTGTTTATGCAATGCCCACACCCGTGTGGATTTTGCACCCACCCACCCGCCCTATGATGCTTGTTGGTACTCGTTTACATGACTCTGACCCTCGTTTTCTGGCTTTGGCGTGACAGAGCATCTGGGATGTCTGAGTCAGGGAGGGGGGTGTAAAAGCTAGGGCATTGCCATGTCAAGAATCCATGTTTGTTGCCCATTTCTCCTTTGAACACTCATGTGTTCCATTTCAGGTGTAAATTGTTATGCAACCTCAGCTTTTGATTCCAATCCCAGATTTTAATCCCAGAATTAATTCCGACTGCAGATTTCAGTTCTGTCTTTGTATTTATGATGTTGCATTGATTTTTTTTGTCTCTGCGGTTGGCCAGCATTTGTTCTAACATTATTTGGGTTTCCGATTCGTCCATTGGCTGTTGCTGTGTGTGTGCGCGCGCCGTCTTTGGTCGCGCCGTAATGCAGGCCGGCCAATCAAATACCCTTGCAGTTTGGTGCTAATAGTGTTAGTTCTATCCTGTTACGGAAATGGAAGAGAATCAGAAGCTAGGGCAACTCCAGTGGATGATAGAAGGCCCGGGGTGAAGGATCTCGCTAAACCCTGTTGAGGTGCCTCCGCCCACACCGCCTGTCGCCCTTGGGTGCATCACTGCACTTGGGAGGAGGGCGCATCTGCTTCGGCAAGGCCATGCCTACGTGCATGGGGGACCACGAGTCCCTTGAACCTGGAGGAGCCCTAGTGGAAGAGGAGTTGAAATGAAAGTGGCTGAGGTAGGCGCACTGCTGGTCTTGGGATACATTGGTTGTTGCTCTGCAACTGGATTCCATTGGGGTGCAACACCATATTTGGTTTTGAGGTCTCATGCATTCATTCTAAGAGTTGACATTGCATTTGTCATTCATGCATGGTTCATTCATGGTGTGACTCAAACTTGGTGGTGCCCACGATTCCATGGTCAAGGTGAACATATAGGCCCTCCTCTTCCCAAGGTAGATTTTGTGCTTTCCCTCACTCTCGTTCTCTCCTCCAATTCGTCATACTCCTCAAGAGGCAAATTGAGCATCTAATGCCATGTGACCGTTGTCCTTGATCATTTGAGACTCTTGGGCCATTTCATTGTTTTTCAAGTGCCCGTGGCTTGGGAGTTATCCAATTAAGACATGCCGTGGTTTTGCCGTCTTATGATTAGACTCAAGGATAGGCCTTGTTTGAGGTTTCGCCACTCTCTCTCCAAGTGCATGCATGCTGTCTTGGGTCAAGGCTAGGTGAAACTCTCTCCCCATGCATGTCTTCTCTCATGGTGGATAGGTAAATCTCTGTCAAGGGATTTGGTTGGGGAATATCTCACCTCCGGCATGGTTAGGTGACTTTCTCTCCAGGCACGTGCTCTCTTTGGGTGCAGGTTAGGTCCCACGAGTAGCCCGCGAGGCCATTGGCCTATTGTCTGCTTCTTTGCCCAAGGGGTGGATCCCCATGTCAATGGTGTATTGCTCATTTGCTAATTTGGTTTAGATTAGTTGTTGATCCTAAGAGCTAACCAGGTCATGGTTTGGTGCCTTTGTCGCTGCGTTTACATACCCCATGTGACCATGTATGTGCACTTGCACTTCCTTCCCTCAAGTTGGTGTAGTCAAGACGTCCGGAGACTCAAGTGTGACTCATGTGCTCTTTGGGGATGGCCCGACCGTGGTGTCCATTCTTTCCACTCCTCCACCCCTGTTGAGACCATCCATGCTGACGGGTAGAAGTAGTGTGAATTTTGGTTTGCACCTTTGTATGCATGACCTTAAGTCCATACGATGATGCTGATGCCTATGAACTCTCCTTCTTGCATTGCATGTGGTCCGACCGAAAGAGTAGGTTGAGTCTTACTCGCGCTTGTGAATTGTTTTTCTTTTCTAACGACTGGACCTACCTTGTGGTTGTTTGGACCCTCTTAGGACCTGTGCTCGTCCCGTGTGGACTAGTGGACCATTTGTATCCGTCTTGGAGCCGTGTTTGACCCTTGTTGGACTGTGGCTCATTTGTGGATCATTTGTGGGTTTTTCCGTACCAGTGGTGAACTTTTGGTTGGATCGTTGTTGGACCGTATAGGATTCGTGGGTCATTTCGTCATTGAGCCCTCAATTGGAATTGTTTGTGTGATTGCCGTGCTCTGAGGGACTTGAGTGGGTTGTGAGCTTGGAAATCTCTGCTGGTTTTATTGATCGGAAATTGGTTGGTTGGCAATTGTCAAAAATGGAAGATTCACCCGGTTCAAGTCACGTCGAGGGCGAATTGTTGGTAGCAGCGTGTGGATTTTGCATAAACACTTGACCACTTGGTGCTATACCGGCAAATGTCCCTCGGGGAGACACACCTTTGGGCTTGTAGCTGGAAGCTCCTTTGCCTCCTCCTTTGTCGCCTTAGCCCTTCAAGCTGCCCGCATAAGGTGATCGACTGTAGCTCGGCTGGGCTTGGGTCGATGCGACAGATCGGCTGTACCTTGGCTGGGCTGGGGCCAATGCAACTGATTGACTGCGACTTGGCTGCGCTTCAGGTCGATGCAACTGTAGTTGATGTGGCGTTGCTGTTGTGGATCTCGTCAATATCGATGACGTTTCACGCAGGGCTCAAGAGGGTGGAGTTCGAGATGAAGTCCGGGATGCTCGGGTGGCGGAGCTGTTAGTCGAATGTGTCTCCGAGGCTAGGGCGGTAGATCTGGACCCACGCATGAGTTTTCGAAAGTTCACGCTGTAAAGAGGATGAAGTTACTCAGGGTGGACTGGAAGGAACTGAAGGTACACTGGGTATTCATCTAGAGCTTTGCTTGATTCCCAAGACCACGTGTCGTCATCGCATTCACATCAGTATATGAATATGCGGCGCTTTTTGGACCCTACTCGACATCTAGCCAGAATCTTAACGAGTCGAGGGGAAGCTCCTGTCTTTACGGTGGCATTGGGAACTCCCACATTGGTTGTCCCTCCTGATGGACGCAGGGCTTTATGCTGCCCTGATTGAAAACGCGCAACCAGTCTAAGGGGGCAGGGATGTCCAGTTTAGCATTCTCGCCCTTGTTGAGCACCTGGAGAACTTTGTATGGGCCACACCAAATAATATCCAGTTTTTTCTTATGTCGATATTCGAGTACTAGCAGCTTCCATGGCTCTCCCACCTCACCCACTCAAATGTGTTGGTCAATTTGCAGGACCGCATGCATTTGGCATGGACGTTCCCGAGCTAGCATGGCGCGCACAGAAGCGAAGGTACATTTAGCTCGATGCATGTAATCACTCAATGTCGAAGGTTCATGTGCATGAGATGTCATTCTGGGGAAATCAAAAAGAAAATGGGGTGTGCGTCCCTCATCTATCTGGGAAGGTGACAGTCGAAAACTGTTGGATGTCGGGTTGTTGAACTGGATCTCGGCGAATAATAGGTCAATGTCCCACTTATTGTTACCGAAAATGCCGTGTGTTCGTAAGCGTTGAAGGATCGATTGGTTGCATCGCTCCGCTAGGCCATTGCCTGGAAGGTGGTTGGCCACCGTTTGGTGCATCTCAATCTTGAAACCGTGCGCCAATTTTTTCCACGCCTGGGACTCAAACAGCTTGTCTCAATCACAAACAATTTGTCGAGGGCATTCTTTGAGTCAAATCACTTCACGTAGGAATACGTAGACGAGGTCATCGGCTGTCATGTCCTGGCGAGAAGGGATGAACATTGCACGCTTCGAAAACTGGTCAACTACAGTCATAATAGCATCATGACGTTGTCTGGTCGGGGGCAGTCCAGAAGCTCAATCAACAGACACGCTATGCCATTTGATGTCGGGCAGCGGTAGCGGTTCGGGCTTCATGGCGGTGTTGACGTGTCGCAACTTAGCGGCTTGGCACACGTCACAACTCGACCGAACGTTTTACGGCCTTAAATAGCTGAATAGATACCGCCGTAAGCACTGTAGCGAAGTTTGGAGCGGAGCGCCGTACCTCGCGCCCTCTAACAGGCCGTATAGGTAAGGATAAATACTTCAGGAGCAGCGCGTAAAAACCGACAAATATTTTCCTAACATGCCACGACCTCCGTCTCGCACCCTCTCGCTTTCTGGTCTTGTCCATGTACCTCCACTCCCCGTTTACACCCCAGTCTCCCCGTTTTGGCCCTCCTTGTTGCTGCAGGCTGGAGCGGGCAACAAGTCAAGACTCAAGTCAGGTCAAAAACAGGAATAAGACAAAAGACGACAAAGACAATGCCATCAACGTGGAGGCCGCGGGGTAGCACGCAAGACAGTGAGCCCAAAATGGTCTTGCTGCCTGCCTGCATGCGTGCGTTGGGTAGAGTGTGATTTTTCTTTTATTTTCAAAAACTAGAAAATGGTTTTTAAGGGATAAAGGAACACCCGCAGCAAAGGAGAACACACAGCACAGCCCAGCAGCAGGGCACCAGAAGGCAGCACAGCACCACAGAACACAGCACGGCACAGCAAGACACCACGACACACCACCCCACGCAACAAGGCAGCACCACAACACCACAGAACGCCAAGGGAAACACCACAACACACAGCGACTAACCACAGCACGAGGCACCAAAAACAGCACAGACCAAACCGGCACCGAACAACACAATGCACAGCGCAACTCAGCACCGCACACACAAAGAAAGAACACAAACCAACACCACCAGCAAAGGACAACGGACAGCAGGGCACCACAGCCCAGCACCACAGGGCAACACAGCACCGCAGAACACAGGACACAGCACAAGGGAGCGGGGTACCACAACAAACAACAGCACACAGCAGGGCAGCAAGCCAGGCGCCCAGCAAGGACCACCCCCGAAAAAGAACGCCAGCGGAAAACAACGGCGGGCAATCAGACCCAGCAACGAACACCCGGTGACTACAGGCAACAACACACAGCACCAGCCAGCGCAAACGAAACAACAGGGCACCACGAGCAAGACACGACACAGACAGCAGCACACCGCACGACAGGCGGCACAACAGAACAACACAGCACTGCACCCCAGGACAGAACACAACCACGCGCCACGACACGGGACCAGGCAACGGCAACAGGGGGCAGCAGCACGTCCCAAGAACCCAGCCCAACACAAGCACGCCACACAGCACCAGGCAAAGCACAAAACACACCACAGACCGCAGCACCACAGGACGCGACGCACAACAACGCACAACACAGTGCACCACAACGAGGAAAAACAAGCACAAACAGCACCGCAAAACGACAGCAGAGCACAACAGCACAGCACCACACGACAGCACAGCACCACAGAACACGACACAGGAATCAGGGCACCACAGCAAACAGCACCAACTAAAGGGAAGCAGGCCAGGCGGCCAGACAGGAACACTGACACCGAAACAGGCCACCAGAAAACAACCACGGGCAACCAGACCCTGCACCGCACCACAGTACACCAAAGGAAACAGCACAACAGACGACAACGCACCACGACACCAGGCGCCAGCAACAGCGCGCACCACGTGAAGAGCAGAACGCAAGCGCACCGGCACAGCGCAGCACAGCACCGCACGGAGCAAATGAGACAGGGCCCGCACAGCACAACACCCCAGGACACACACAGCACAAAACACAGCAGCAAACACCAGCACGCACCAACACGCCACAACAAAACACGCACAACACAGAGCACACAGCGCCGGGGAATACCGCAAAACACAGCGCCAAAAAGCACAGGACCCCAGGGCAACGGGCAGCGCCAGATGTCAGGTCACAACAAGCAGCGGCAACGAACGATCGAAACAAAACAACACAACACACAACAGCACAACACCGGGCGGCACAATGCGCAGCAGCGCGGCGCAGCACCGCACCCAGGGACACAGCACAGCACAGCAAACGGCAACGCAGACCAAGACCAGACAGCAAACAACACAGGGGGGGGCAGCAGTCCGGGAGGACCGCCGACAAACGCCAAGCAAGCAGGCAAGAGCAAAGCAGCAGAGGAAAAACACAGAACACCGAGCGGCAGCAACGACAATCGCGAGACACAAAAGGGGGGGGGGGTAGCAACCACAAGGGAGTAGCCAAAGGCCAGGCGGGAAACACAAAAGCAGCGAGAGCACAGTGAGGGCCGAGCAGCAGGAGGTCAACAAAACAAACAGTAGGAGGGGGGGGGGGGGGGGGGGGCAGGAAAGGCCGGGGGAAAAAAGAAAAAAAAAAGGGGGGGGAAAGAGAAAAAGGAGGGCAAGAGGAAGTAAACCCCAGAGCAAAAAAAAACCATACGGGGCAGGGGGGGAGGGGACCACACAGCGCCAAGGCCCAGGGCAGCGGGGGCCGGAAACCAGAAAAAGTAAGAGACAACGGGGGCGCACAAAGAAAAGAAAAAAAAGACAAGAGTGGCAGGGGGCGAAAAGAACACACAGGGCCATGGCCCGAGGCACCCGGGGCTGGAAACCAGAGAAATCAGAAGACAACAGAGGCGCGCAAAGGAAAGAAAAAAAAACCACGAAGGGAAGAAAGAAGGCAACCAAAAGGACAAGAAGGGGGCAAGCCCAGCCTGGAGGGGGCCGAGCAAAGCAGAAGGACGAAGCGGCCAAAGGAAAGGTGAGGCGCACCAAAACATGCCCGAGAGGCCGGCCTGCCCGACCCAGCCAGGAAGGACGAGCACACACACACGCGCACGGGACCCGGGCATGGCGTCCTTCGACCCGAAAGGGGATTTTTCGGCGTCCACACGAAACAGCCCCGGTGCACTGGCGGAGTCCCCAGTCCAACGACAGACAGTGCGGGAAACTGGACGCGCGACCGGATCCACACACGCCAACCACCGCAGCGCAAGCAGCCCAAGACCAACGCCAGAGGGACCTGCCAGGGATAACCCCATTTCCGGGCACCGAACATGTACGACACGCAGCGAGCCGAGCGCCCCTGCTTTGGCGGGGGCCAGCGGCAGGCAGAATGAACCCGGTTCTCGGCCGGCCTCCACGTGTCCCGCGCAGCCGCCCCATAAAGCCAGGGGTGCAAGCCTTCGGGGTGGGGAAACACACCACGGCGTCAGGAACGCCCACCAGAGCATCGAGAGCGACCGGACCGGAAGACGCGCGGCGCACCACGCGGGGTCACGAGGCACACCAGAGAGGCACGTCGCCAGACACAACCAAGGCACACGGACACGTGCCAGGCAACAACGGCTGCGGGGTGCCGCAAACCCGGACAGCGGGCACAGCACGCAACGAACCAGGGCACGAGAACAGGTGCCAAGCAACACCAGCTGCCGTCCGGATCGACGTCTGCACGCCCGGCACCGAACCCAGCCCTTGCCGGCTACGGAACAGCTGCCGTCTGGATGGAAGAATTTGTCGCCCGGCAGCGTACCCCGCCCCTGCTGGCTACGAAACAACTGCCGTCCAGACGGACGTGTGCGCGCCCGGAGGGTACCCAGCCCCTGCCGGCTACGAAAAGCCGCCGTCCGGATGGAGGAGTGTGCACCCTGCAGCGACGCCCCGCACACGCAACACCACACAAGCGACACACAGCACGACACATCGAGTGAGCACACCGGTGAACAGGAGCTAAGTGGCCCAGGACGCCGCACACGCAGCACAACACACTGAGCGTCCACAGCAGTGAACGGGAGCCAAGTTGCCCAGAACACCGCACACCAAACACGACGCACCGAGCGAGCACACCGGTGAACAGGAGCCAAGTGGCCCAGGACACCGCGCACACAACGCAACGCACCGAGAGAAGTAAAAGGTGAACAGGAGCCAAGTGGCCCAGGACACCGCACACGCAGCACAACACACCGAGCGTGCACAGCAGTGAACAGGAGCCAAGTTGCCGAGGACAGCACACACCAAACATGACGCACCAAACAGGCACACCGGTGAACAGAAGCCAGGTGGCTAAGCACACCACACACGCAACGCAACGCATCGAGAGAAAACAGCGGTGCACAGAAGCCAAGTGGCCAAGGACACTGCACATGCAACACAACACACCGAGCGGGCACAGCGGTTAACAGGAGCCAAGGGACCCAGGACACCGCAGGCGCAACAGAACACACAGAGAGGGAACACCGGTGAACAGGAGCCAAGTGACCCATGACACCGCAAACGCAACACAACGCAGCGAGCGGGCACACCGGTGAACAGGAGCCAAGTGGCCCAGGACACTGCACTAACGACGCAACGCAGGTAGCGGGCACACAAGTGAACAGATCGGAGTGGCCCAGGACACCGCACACGCAACACAACACACCAAGCGGGGACACCGGTGAACAGAAGCAAAGTGGCCCAGGACACCGCACAAGCAACACAACGCACCGAGCGGGCACACCGGTAAAAAGGAGCCAAGTGGCCCAGGACACGGCACGCGCAACACAACACACAGAGCAGGGTCAGCGGTGAACAGGAGCCAAGTGGCCTAGGTCACCACACAAGCAACGCAACGCATCGAGCGGGCACATCGGTGAAAAGGAGCAAAGTGGCCCAGGACACCGCACGTGCAACACAACACACAGAGCGGGATCACCGGTGCACAGGAGCCAAGTGGCCCGGGACACCGCAAACAAAGCACAACACACCGAGCGGGCACACCAGTGAACGGGAGCCAAGTGGCCCAGGACACGGCACAAGCAATGCAACGCAGCAAGAGAAAGTTTTATAGTGATTTCAACACTGTGTTTGTGCCTCTCCTGCTGCTTGCTGCTGGTGTAGGGTTTCTTGCTGCTTGTTTTTGAAGATGAAATTGTTTTAGTTGCTGAAATACAATCAATCCAGGATAGCCCAAGCCAGAGATAAGCAAGTAGAAGAGAATCAGGATCAAAGCATGAAGGGCTGCAGTGTAAACAGCGAGAGATGAAAGGATATTCACAGAAACTGCAACTCAGGACACATCTGATTGTATATTCACAAAGATAGCTGAAATGTTTTGGAAAAAGAGTTGGAAAACTGCCCCATGGTCACTCAATCTCCATAGTGCCATCTCAGGAGATGTGCACTCTTTTCTTTGGGTCCCATATGTGCTGACGTGGCAGGGCATGTGGCGATGAGGTCACTGCCATGTCACATGGGATCTTCCTACTTAGCTAGGCTGACCGGGAATTGAACCCAGGACCTCTCAAAAAGAGGTGCCCAGCCCCCTAGGGTGCATACCACTAGGACAGCTAGGAATTCATGAGAAAACATAGATAAAGTCATAGGCTCTGCCCTGGATATGTGAGTTCTCAGTCGACTCAGGAAAAGATGAATTGTCTCACAATGATAGGGGATTAAGGGGTCCACTCCATATCCTGATTTAGTGTTTGGTTCCATAGGTCAAAATGTGCTATCACCACTTTTGGTTGGACCAATACCAAGATAGAAATGCCTGTGTGTCCAGTGCATCTCTAATACAACTAGAGTATGCCTCAAAGCATTGGAAAAGCACTTTTTCTTACTCCCCCCTTGTGCTGTGGTGGCCACCACTGTCGCATTTTCAGGAAAGAGGGATTTTTTCTTGGCCTTTCCTTGGTTTCCACATCTACTTTAAAATATCTATAGTTTCCCTCACACAGAAAAATGGACGCTCACCATGGCTGGCGCCTTTTTGCTGCTTTGTTCGTGACATTTCCTACAGAAAGCTCAGCGCTCATGGCGCTGCCGGGGTTTCTGTGGCTTGGTTGGGATAGTTTGGGAGCATGCCAAAACATGTGCATGTGCATCCCTCCCTCCAAGACGCAGCGCGACATAAACCCAACGCAAGACACAATATACACACTCGCATGGGTTCTCGTAAACCTGCTGGCGACCTGTGACCTGTCTTAGGGCAAAGGGAGTCGTTAAAGAAATTGAATTGCCCCTTGATGGGGTCTTGGGTGGTGCTCAGTCTCCTGGCTGCTGCTCTTCGGCCCAGAAAGCGGCTTACTCAGCAACGCTTTCGCGAGGATATCTGCAGAGACAGGAATGGGAGAATTATGGACGAATCCACGCAAACGGGAAGCAACAACACCTAAATCCGTCAAATGACGGCCTAGAACCTTTCTAAGACAACACACCTGAGCAGAATCCAATTGTGCATCAGAAGCACATTTTTATAAAAATTATAGTCATCTCTCGACTTTTTAAATCAAGAAATTCCTACGAATAAAAAGGCGGCGCGCAGGAGCGGCTCCTAGCGAAGCGCCGGAAAATGCACAAATAATCAGATTATAAACGTATGTCTCACGTAGACTGGAAAATGACGAGACAGAAATTAATAAATAAACATACAGATTCCACCCACACTGATAGTAAGAATCAAAATCCAAGAATTCCAAAATCAACGAAAAGATTTCAATGAATCAGGTATAAACCACAGGTGTGCTCGTCTCGTATGCAGCATGCACATTGCTCGTCTCGTGTCTCCGTAAATGAGTCTTGTAACTGCGCTAACAAACGATAGAGGGCTAGATTAGAAAGATTGCAGATGAATATAGGTAAGATCAGGGTGATTAGACATACACACAGATGCATAGCGACGATTTCGCTTGCGCTTCGTTTTTTTTCCTCACCTTGCCTCACTCTCCAGCGGTAGGTAAGGTAGGTAAGCCCCGGTGGGGCCACCCCCTGGTGGAGTTCGTGATTGTGGTTAAGATTGGCAGGTTTGCCAAAAGCAACTCGTCCACTCGTGCATGCTCGGGCATTCACACATGCATTAAAGGGTAGGCCACGCGAAATGCGCACGGTAAACCTTGTTTAGGTTACCCAGGGGCTCCTCGGTACGTTCTTTAAGAGAACCTGAGGAGTCTCTTAACGCTTGCTTGCTTGACAGGGCGTGTTTGAGGACAGTGTATTATAGGTCACACTGAGAAGCGTACAATACGTGGAGTGTGGCTTGGTTCCTCAGCCGCAAACACCCCTTCATTGGCCTTTGCTTTACAGGTGGGCAGGTAGGGTGATTGGTGCAGCAGCATACCATTTTTTTCCAGCCCTGCTAAGCAAGGGCGCTGATCACACAAACAATTGACTGCACCTACGCCAGGAGTTGGCGAGGGCAGTTCGACTCCATCGACATCCACGCTGTGCACGCAACAAGAGCACCCCTTCCCTCCAAGCCCTAGCAGGGGAAACGCGTTGTGGCGTCCCCTGTTAGGCCACAGTTGCTTAACAGCGCTGTGTTCTCTTGTCTCCTTCACAGGAGGGTCGTTAGGACCCACGACGTGATCTTCAACCACACCCAGTAGAGTGTGCGTGTAGGAGTGGTAGTCCTGATTGGGGGCTTGAGCCAGTTGCAGAAGTGCTCGCCCACCAGGATGGTGCCACTGTAGGTAGGGTGTGTAGTGTAGTGGTGTCTCCTGTCCCGCGTGCTTTTTCTCGTCGGCAGGGGAGTGCGTTAGCTTTTGGCCTTTAGCAAAAATGGGTGTTTTGAATGCCCTTAGCACACTTGGCCACCCCTCCCCTCTAGTAGGTAGGACCTTTGCCGTCTTCCCCCAAGGATGGGCGCCACCACAGAAATTGGGCGCCATAGGAGTGGTACCAGTACCTGACTAGGACCTTCGGTCCGACATCAGCGAAGCCCGGTCTCCGGGAGCCACGCCCAGGAGAGAAGTGAGACACACACGGACATACGTAGCACACTTAGGGGTAAGGAGGCCCGGTATGGGCCTAAAAGTGGACAATGATTGCAAAAAACACTTAGGGGTAAGGTTCAGTCCCTAGCTTTAGTCTTGGAGGCAAGCGTCTCAGCGAGCCTCAGCAACTCACCAAGGTTGTTCTGGGACAAGTAGTCAACCAGAACTGAGTTTAGGCGTCCCTCAGGTAGAACAAACGCAGAGAAGGGCTCCCAGGTGGCCTCTCCGACTCCAAACCCTTCCCAGAGGGTGAGGAAGCACCAACCCTGGCGATAGCGGTGGCGTAGGACAGACTTCACCAGGTAGAAGCCCTCTTTAGCCATGTCCTCGGCGTTCATGTCAGGGAGTTCCCCTTCAACTTCCATAGGGCTGGCAGCCCCTTGTAGGTCTAGGGCGGCGATTTCCTCGTTGTTCAGCTCCCACCCCTCCCCACAGAGGTCTTCAGGATCATAGTAGCGCTTCAGGTGTTGAGCAGCGCACACCAGGGTCCCCCCTAGACGGGGAGAACACCGCACGGTGATACGGTGTCCATCCACTGATAGAATCTTGTACGGCCCGAAGTATGGGTCATCGCTGGTAGAGCGTGGCCAGGCGGGTAGTCCACTGTGGTGCACCAGCACCCAGTCCCCCTCTTGGTAGGTGGCCGGTACTCGATGCTTGTTCTTCTTGTTCCACTGACGCTCTCTCACTCTCTGGAGCATAGCCTTGGCCTCGTCCACCTTCGCTTGTTGCTCTTGGACCCATTCACGCACAGAAGAATGGGTGTCCTCTGGATAGGGGGCATGTAGGAACCATGCCGGGCGGCCTAAGAATAGCTCATGGGGCGAGTAGCCAGTAGCTGAACTCTCTTGGGAGTTCATCATCAAGGATATGACGGGGAGTAGTCTCACCCAGTCTCTGGTGCGTTCAGTTTTGCACCATATCCGTACATTCTCCTTCAGGACACGGATCTGTCGCTCACATAGGGGGTTGCTCGTGTGCGAGTAGGGAATCCCCGTAGACACCTGGACATTGAGGGATCTCAGGACCCTCTTGTACCAACCGGTATGTGAGCGTACTTGTACGTCCTCATCGGAGTTGATCTCTTTGGGCGCCCCATAGACACAAAACCACTCCTCAAGGAGTATCTTGATAGTCTCCTCCCCGGTAATGTGCTCGGTACATGGGAACACCCTGGTAAACCTGGTCAACCCACAGGTCACCACGAGGGCAAAGTCATAACCCCCGAACTTCGGCATCTCCGTGTAGTCCACGTATAGAACACTGTTAGCACAGTGAGGGATGGGCAGGGTCGAGTAGAGACCTCTGTCCCTGATAACCCCTGGTTTGCAGGTCCTGCACGGGCACTTGTCCACGATAGGCTGGAGGGTTTTCCGCAGTTGGTCGTCAGTCAACGTAGTGTGGAACCACTGCTTGAATAACCTCAGGGTACGGTCAGCACCCACATGACCGCTGGACTCATGGGTCCACTTCAGCAGCGCTGGGACTCTGTCACTAGGCACCACGATGCGGTCCTCGTGCCAGAGGTAGCTCTCGTCCCTCTTCCACTGATCTTGGTTGACCAGGAGGGGTTCAAGGCGTTTCTCCAGGCGCTTGTAGATATCCGCAAACTCCTTCAGGTACTCCGATTGTTGGAGTCCATCCAGGGGGCGTATCATTGTCATGTTGAGGTCTAAGTGGACGTCCATACGGCTGAACGCCTCTTTAGCCAGCGCTTCAGACCGGGCACCAATCAGGGCGTCGAAGTTGTTGCGGCTGATGTAGTCTGCACACTCGTTCTTCACTCCCTGGATATGGTGTACCGTCAGCCGTAGTTGACTGAGGTAGGTCCACGGGCGCCGTAGCTTGGCCTTCTCAGGTGGGGGGCCCTTCTGGAAACTGCAGACCGGTTCTTGGTTGCACAGCCAGACCACAGGGTTACTCCCCAACAGTCGTGCTTGTGAGGATAGCACCAGCATACCCGCGAGCAATTCCTGCTCATAGGTGGAGTAGTTCCCCCGGGCCTGGTTCCACTTCCAGTTCCAGTGGCCCAGAGGTACTAGGACCCACTTGTCGTCAGGGTAGCTGTGCTTGAGGGTTCCATCTCGGTTGAGACGTTCAGTCCCCCACTGGGAAATGGCCGAGTCGAACTCCTCTTTCTCTAGTGCTTGTAAAGAAGGTCCCTACCAGGACCGGCCCCCGCTGTGCCCCTTCCGCCTGTAATCCCTGCTGACTTGCTCCGGATCAATGCTTGCATTTATCAAAATCCAGGGTCAGAAACCAAAAATATAGAAAATAGAAAATACAATCCTCCTTCAACCCTGACTGGCAACCAGATCCCACAAATACAGCAATAACCCAATTCACAATCCAAATCAGGCTGCAGGCTTTCGTTCAGCACACCGGTCGTCTCACGGTGGCGGGCATGTACAAGAATTGCACCAAGGAAGAAAGCCCTGAGATTGGCATATGAACACAAATAAAGCAAAGTTGGGGAAAGATGGAAACATATACAATCACAGCCATAGACCCCTCATTCCCTGGACTCAAGACCTTCCCTTGACTCACCAACATGATGCCCTGAACCCAGTCCAATAAGATGGTTAAATGCCACATGTCAAAAGTCATTACATAAACCCCAAAAATGTGTTCACTCCCAAGCCTCTAAATCCTAGCCCAATA
The DNA here is from genome assembly GCA_964036045.1 of Eutreptiella sp. 'Long Island Sound 2002'. Taxonomy (NCBI): domain Eukaryota; phylum Euglenozoa; class Euglenophyceae; order Eutreptiales; family Eutreptiaceae; genus Eutreptiella; species Eutreptiella sp. 'Long Island Sound 2002'. The sequence continues at coordinate 88,489,172 of OZ038382.1, read as the reverse complement.
GGGGAGGTGGCGTGTCATGGCCTAGAGTGGCACTCAGGACCATGCCCTACCCTGACATAACCTTGGTTGGACTAGGTGTCGAATGGGCTTGGAGAACTGCCCCATGAAGATGACCTCACAACATGGCAAAATCAGGCAAATCACACCATTATGCCCAAAAATCAATTATATACTCAAAAATGCATATGGCAAATGTTCATATGCTCTATGCATGTGTCAAACCGGAAAGTAATATACAAGGGTGATATAGACCAAAAGTTCCATGCTCAAGAATATCCCATCATTGGCTCCGAAACTCCTCCGGTTATGTACATGGCATGCTTCACAAGTCAGCTCATGAGTTTGAGACCTAATTTTGTGAGGCCTCGTGTGCCAAGCCAAAGTGACCACGTGATCCGGCGAATGGTGAGGTACAACACCGAAGCATATGCCAACATATAGTTCACGGATCTCTAGGCACTTTGCTGTTAGCCGACCAGTTGAGCACATAAAGCACAAAAATGAGCATAAAATGAGGTCAAAAACACGAAAATATGTCCAAATACAAAGTTGTCATGATAGTATATCTCTATGCTCACCCATGATATCCGCTCATGATTCAATACACAAATGATTGGAACCATTTGCAAACAATTCCCCCACTTGGATCCCCAATCGGGCGCATGGAGATACCTTCGCCACTAATATCTACATGCCCCATGAAAATGGGAGTGCACCCATGGATCTCTTTGTCAAACATACCATGAGCAATACATACGCGGTAGACTTGGTCTAGCGCTTTGAATTCCACAATTGGGACATGGGCAAGGCCCTTGTCACGTATGGCTCCCCATCTCTTCGACCACACGAAGATATATAACATGGGCGTGAGCATATCAAGACATATACCATGCATATAAAACATACCCTCAAAAGTGGCTCCCACCATGATATGCCAAGTCCCTCCATGGACATAACTTCACGTTAAAAATACGTAGGAACCCAAGGAAAGATTCAACCCCAACACTCATGCGGCACACTCGAAAGTCGCATTAAAATATTCGGTTGCACGGTCCAAGAGTTATATATCACTTTACACCCTCTTGAGCCTTTTCCCTTGCTACACCAGGCATGTGTGCGCACCAAAGGCGTTTGATGCTCCTTAAATTAAGTTGAGACTAAGGCGCTTGCAACCCAATCTTCTTTATTCTCTTTCCTCACACTCGCGCGTAGATATGGCCCTTCAAAGTGGTCCCACGATTCACTTTTGTTTCCCTTATTTCTCCAAGTCAAATGGGTGGCAAGCATAAGGGAAAAGAGTATGATCATTCGAAGAAATCCAAATCAAGTGCGGCGATGTCGAAGTCGAAAATCCGATTTGGACATCGCGAAAAATTCGGAATAAAATTTCGAGTGCTTATTTAGAAGATTGCGGAAGCAACGAACCCTTTGCTGATGAAATCTGACCCTTCAACGGAATATCCGCCAAAATATCTGGAAATAACAGTTAACCAATCGGTTAACGCAAAATCGCGAGCCAACTGACAGTCGCCGATACATTGACCATCAGAACGAGAGGGTGAAAAATTACGGAAACATTATGATAATAAAACCCTGTTGATTCCTGATATTCCGATATATAAATCTCCGCTGGCGGTTCCTCGGTTCTGAATATGGCCGCTCAGAGCCGGAATGGCCAAACCTATCACACTATCACATCAGGTTAGGTCAGATGGATGAGAGAGTATGATATCAGCCAATGGCGGCTTGCCGGCACATAGATACACACCCCAAGTGACCCCAAGATGGCCACGGGGGTCCGAACCGGCTTCACCCCCCTTCTCAGAGCGTTGTATCCGCTCGGAAACCAATGAAGAGAGGACGGGAGGACCCCAATGGGCTCCAACCCCCCCCTCCATGTCCCAAGGACACATGGAGGCCCCACACACGTCGTAGGCGTCCCCCATGCCACAAGGGAGGGGTGAGGACACTGATACTCAGCGCCCTACGCCATATCCGGTCTCCTCTTGATCTACAACATGGACCAAGGGGATCAAAGATAGAAAAACGTCGTCGGTCGACCTAAATAAGTATACCACAATGAAATATATATGTGGAGATCGAGTGAAGGGGGTATATGGCCAATCAAGGCGGAAAAATCCCCGGATGGACGCCCTCACCCGTCTCCCCATTCACAGAAACAAACAAAATGCCAGTGGGGATCCATTACGGTGCTACAGCAGCAACCAAATGGACCAATACGTCCTTGACATCCAAAGAAATATTCTTTTTCTTTAGGTAGTCCATCCAGACCGTGGTGTACCTCGGCACAAAACTGCTCGGAGGTTCCCACGAGTCCCTGGATGCGGCGAATCCCTTCCAGCGGACTTTATAAAGCCTTCCCCCAGGCGTCCCCGGGTCCGGCTTGTCCGCCAGGATCTTCTCAGCGGTGAAGTCGTCGTCCTCACCCTCGTCGTCCGAGTCCACATCGCCGGCCGTGAACTCGAAGGTGACGGGACGTCCGCTGGGGTCTGGTGCTCGGGGACGAAGCTGGGTGTGGTCGCGGTCCAGGATCTTGTTATCCCCCACACGAACCGCATACACATCCTGCCCGACCTTCCGCACGATTACCCCCGGCACATACCAGGACGCCTGCCGATGCCTGGACAGGACATCCTTGTGGTGCCGCTCCACCCACACGGTGTCTTGGAGAGCATACTTCTGGACCTTTCCCTGCTTGAAGTACTTGGCCCTCTTGTCATGCTCGTCCTGAAGTGCCTTGCACACCTTGGCTGCCGTGTCGTCCGCCTCAGACATCATAGCGTTCGCATCCCGGGCCACTTGGCCATGGTTCAACCACGGGAGAGTGCGTGACACTCGATTCCGTAGGAACAGGATGCGATGGGGCGACAGTCCAGTGGGTCCCGGAAGGTCGTGATACGCTTGGAGTACTCTCCACAGCGAATTATACCAATTCCGGCCAGGTTCGTTGATGTGTAGCTGGCGGAACTTCTCGAACATCTGCCGCCCGGCCACCTCAGCCCGGCCATTCGACCGGCTGTGGTATGCCACGGTCTTGGCATGCCGAATCCCCATGTGCTTGCACATCGTCTTGAACCACGTCCCCACGAATTGACTGCCCCGATCGCTGCAGATGACCGCTGGGACATCCAAAATCGTCAGCGAATGCCTGAACATAGCATTAGCGACGGTCTTGGCCTGCAGCCCCACTCCATGCTTGTCCTTCTTGTCCTTCTTCTTGGACTTCTTGCCCGGGACTGCCACGATATACCTGCTGTGCCTGTCCACCGCCAGGATGACACAGTCGTAGGTCTCTCCTTCCACGGTGACCTCAGGCATGGCGAACACATCCATGGCCACGGACCGCATAGGGGCCTCCGGTATAGCCGTATACACCGGGTTGCCCGCTGTGGAGTGGTTGGGGCTCTTCGTGGCCCGACACACGGCACAGTCGCTGCAGTACCTATCCAGGATGGCGTAGTACCCCGGAGGGAACTTGAAACGCGACTCCAGGTCCTGCTGCATTTTGTCTCGGCCAGGGTGCATGAGCTGGGCGTTGTGCCAATGGTCGATGAGCTCCTCCACTCGGTTTTCGGGCACCAGCAGCTTGTCCTTGAGGAACAACTTGTCGCCATCCTCGGTCAAGCCCTCGGGCCATTCGTCGTCTGACGGGGCGCTCACGGCATTCCAGTACTTGCTCCGGTGCTCGGATGCCGCGTAGTCATCCGACCAGTCCTCTGTGAGCACCGACCTGACTAGCTCTACAGGGGCCACCATCCATTGCTCGAGGGTTTCCTCTCGAATAGCTTGGACGCGGGCACCCCGGAACTTGGCCAGGTCTGTACGGTTTGCCATCACCACAAAACACTTGACCCCCTCTTGCTCCATGACCTTCCCCATCTCCATGATGCGCTTGGCCTCCTCGGTCTCCTCGGCGTCGCCATGGCTGGATATGTCCATCCACGCCTTGCCCTCGGGGTAGGCCCAGCGACTGAGGCAATCTGCCACAGTGTTGTCCTTCCCCGGGACGTACACGACGCTGAGGTCGAACTTGGCGAACGTCTCGTGCCATCGGGCCCTCCTAGCCGCTGGTCCTGAGGGGGTGTCGACATGCTCCTTGTGCCAGCTCTGTAGGGACTGGTGGTCCGTGCAAACCACTACCGGCTGCAGTCCGATGTGGCCAGACCACTTCCTGAGCGCACATACAATGGCGTATGTCTCCTTCTCCCTCGCGGTCCATGTTCGGCGTTGGCCCTCGGCCAGGATCCTGCTCCAAAACGCCACGCGTACATGAGTCACGTCGTCCCGGACTTGCTCGAGGACTGCCCCCACGGCATAGTCCGAGGCGTCTGTCCGTAGCACGAATCCCTTGTCCGGGTCCACCAGGAACAGCCCCAACTGCCCCAGGAGTCGCTCCTTCAGGCAGTTGAACGCATCCTCAGCCTCAGGGGTCCAGGCAAGCTTCTTCTTGCTCCCCTTCCGGCCATCGAACTTGCCCACTTGCAGCATCTTGTGCAGCGGCCCCGACAGTTCTGCATACATCCGGACATAGCCCGAATAGTAGTTGCAGGGCCCCATGAAGGACCGGAGTTCGCTGATGGTCTGGGGCTTTTCCCAGTGGTGCAGGGACTCCAGCTTCCCAGGCATGGGACGGCGTTGCCCGTGACCAACCACGTGACCCGCGAACTCCACTTCCTTCACGAAGAGTGAGGCTTTGGTGGGCTTGCACACCATGTTGTGCTTGTCTAACTCGCTGAGCACTCGGCGCAGATCCTTCTCATGCGCGTCGATGAGCTCGTCCTCAGTCATGTTCTTCGTGCCGGACCCGATGATGATGTCATCCACGAAGGGATCGGCACAGTCCCGGACAGGACCGAGTAGGTCCTCCATCATGCGCTGGAAAGCGGCGTTGCCATTCTTGGCACCCATAGGCACCACTTTCCACTGCATGGGCCCCAGCGGCGTCGACATCGCTGTGCAGGGCCTGGAGTCCGGGTGTAGCGGCATCTGGTGATAGCCGTGTTTCAGGTCCAACACCGTGTAAATCCGCTTTTTCTGTTGTTTTTGGAGGATGGAGTCGATCAGGGGAAGCGAGTACGAGTCGTGCTCGGTCTGCTCGTTCAAACCTCTGTAATCAACCACCAACCTCCACTCGCCCTTCTCCTTCTTGGGCACGATGAAGGCTGGGCTGGCCCATTCACTATCGGAGGGTTCGATCCATCCCCGCTCAATGAACTTGGCCAACAACTTCTTCATGGCCTCGGCCCGATCGCCCTGAAGTTGGTACTCCCGATGACGATAGATCTTGGGGTTCGGCTTCAGCTTGATCTTCGCTGTACCAAACCTCCCACGATCTGGAGGGTTCTTGTTGGCGACGCCACTGAATAGCCGCGGATAGGCATGGATCAGCCTCTCCTTCAGCTCGGCGACCTTCGGGTTCTCCTGGGCCTCTTCAGCCGCTTGCTTCGGTATCGATACAACCGACCGCACTGCGGTATAGGCCTCTTCTGGGTCCGAGTCCGACTTCTCCTCGTCCGACATGCCGTCTTCATCGTCGTGGGTCGCGATTCCCACCGATAATCTTCGAAAATTTGCGGCCTCGGGCTGGTGCTCGTCGCTACCGGTTCCCACTCTTGGAAAACCCCACGTTGGTGGGTCCGACCCAACCGGACCATCGTATTGGTCCGCGATGTGATCCATGACCCTCGCCACGAACTCATCCTTCTCGTACTTGCCGGTGACCAACATCTTGTCATCCCACCAATGCGGAGATGTGACCATGGCCCGCCTCTTCTTGGCTGCCACACGGTCGTGCATCCCCATCCGCATGTAGTTGACGACGTCGTCGATCTCGGCGTGGGACAGGACGTCAATGCCATCAATTAGCTGATCCGTCCCCTCCTTGGGCTCAAACATGACCTTCATGGGCACCGCCTCCACCCTACGGATGAATGCTTCATCACCCGTGGGCTGGGCTTGCGCCTCATCCACCAGGAAAGCCTTGGTACCCCACGCTTGACCCGGGGAGGGCATTGATACACCCTTGGCGTCGATGAACAGCTCCTCCTCTGGCCCGAATGACATCTCGTTCAGGGTGATGGAGTCCAGCGTCGACTTGAGACCTTCCAGCGGACATGGGTGGATCCTATGCCGGTAATGACCAGGATCCCCTTCGCCCTATCTGCGACGATCTTCTCCAACGTACGTCTGGTGTTATCCAGGGAGCCATGCCAATACATGGGCCCCCACTCCTTCAAACCCCAATGCCTGTGCCAGGCTGATTCTCCTCGATGCCAATGCCTCCTACACTTCCGCAGAAGTGGGGCATCCCGGGAAGCGAAGACGTCCGTCTCGGGCACTTCAGCTCCCAGCGTCTGAATCATCCTGGCGTACACTTGCGGCGCCATTCCATACTCCGTGAGCTGAACTCCACGGTCTCCTCTGGACTTGGCACCCACAGCTTGCACCGCTCGGACGATCCGATCCTCTTCCTCAGCATTCCATTGGGATGACCCACACGCATAATCTGTGGACAGCCATGTGGGGCACTCATCGTCCTCCCGGACCAGCGTTGCGCGATGGGGAAGGGCTCCAATGGCGTTGGCCACCATGAAGTCGTACCCCATGATCATATCCCAATCAGTAATGTCGGCCACGTAGAAGTTCCCGGATAGAGTGCTTCTCTCCGCCTGATCAGGGCGGTTCAAGCGCTCATGCTCCCAGAATTCCATGCTGATAGTGGCCTCATGGGTGCCACCACCCATAATCTCTCCGTTGGCGACCTTCAGGCGGACCGGTCTCCGGCTGGGCTGCAGGAATTCCTCCTTGAATAACCCTCTCCGGACCAGGCTCACCTCGGCACCCGTATCCACCAACACATCCACCACCTTCTCCTCTCGTCCGCACCGTACTCGCACTTTCAAGTGCAACTGCCGCTCGTCGCCATGAGGTGTATGGACGACTCTCACGGCATGCAACTCTAGCACGTCCGGGTGCATCAGGACTTCAAGGGTATGGTCACGGATGGTGTAGATCTTGGGTTGGTCCTGCCCGTCCACGGGGCTCTCCGTGGTCGCTCCTTCCTTCTTGCCATGTCCCGTACCCACATGTACTTCCCTTGGCAGGGCGCTCCAGGGGTTGGGAGTGGCGAAACTCAGTGGTTTTGGCTCTTCCGGAGCCTTCTTCGGCACCCGATGTGCCTTCGCTTTCTCTGGGATTCCACTGATTTTCGGAGGAGAGACCTCCGAGGTCCCACTCCCGTGGGGGCTCCTCTAGACTTGGCTTCCCGCAGCCCCTTCCGGCAGCGATCCGCCAGGACTTTGTCCACAACGTTGCTGGGCTTTGAGTTCCTCCAACGTCCTCAACATGTCCTCAGCAACTTCCTCGATCGACCTCACTCGTCGGTCTTGGCCAGGTCCACCACCATAGCCTCTTCCTCCGCCTTTTCCTTGGCCTTTGCCTTGGCCTTTTCCCCCGTCTCCGCCCTTCGCCTTCCAATCGGAAATCCGCTGCTCCTTGGGCTTCTTTTCGGGGTGAGCGGCGAAGTAGGCCTTCTTGTCCGCCTCATACACCTTGCACTGACGGTGGTCATGTGCATGGTTGTTTCCCTTGCCATAACAGACCCAGCACCCGTCGTGCTGAGACCTGTACTCTCGGAACGAGAGCGGTGGGTTCCCGATCCTCCTTGGCTCTTTGCCCTTCTTGGGTCCCACCTGGCTCCATCTGGACCGATCCTGCCCATGGTTCTTCACGTTGTGCGCCACGAACGCGAAGAAATGGGCCTCCTCGTGATCCTCCCGGGACCAGTGGTCTTGGCCACTTCCACTACCATCCTCCGCAGAGTTGGCCGTGTCCTCCTGGATCTCTCGATAGTGACGGTCTTCTCGGTGGCCTCGTTGTCCATGACCATGTCGATCCTGCACGTGGGCCTCGTTCTTCGCATTGAGCTTCAACTCCACCGTGATGTATTTCACGATCTCGTCAAGGCTCATGCGGGCGAAGATGACTTGCATCCTCAGCGGCTCCCCGCGCCTCCACTCCACGTTGTTGAGGCGCAGTAACCTTTGCCCCATGGAGTCCCCGAATACCTCCACGTACACGGCGTTCTTCAGGCCCAACATCCGGTTGGGTTCGCCCAGGTTCCTCCTGAAGAACTCCATGATACCCGCATGGGTATCCTCCGCCGCCATAATCCGCACCGCCACGCGCTTCTTCGCCCTCTTCTTCTCCTCGTCCTCCACTCTCCTCTTCCAGTTGCCGGGGAGGACGTCCTTCAGCAAGTGGCGGATCTCACTGGCCTCGTTCCAGTCTTCCACCAACTTGAGGCATCTGCGGTACTTCCGCAGATACCGGTTCCACTCCCGGACCCGCAACTCACCGCGGTCCAGCGGCAGTGGAATGGACCACAGGTCCTCCAGCTTCTGGTTTGGAGCGTCCACCCGCTCCTCGTCCTCCAACCACTGGAGGCAGGCCTGCTCCGTACGGATCAATCCTTCCCGGATCTGATCCCGCAGCTCCTCTTTGAGGTCCTGCGCCAGCCGGTGTGGGAATGTTCGGCACTACCACTTGTCCCGCGGCGCTCCCCGCATCTCGCCGACGACCTCCTCGGCGAAGTCCTCCCAGTCCAGGATGAAGTCATCCAGGTTGGACGGGTTCCCGTCGTAATAGGGGATTTTGATTCCCCTGAGGTCGTCGATCCTGATGGCGTCACCGACGTCTCCAGCCACCACTCCACCAAGACGGATACCACCTGTGGCCGGGGGGTGTGAGTACACTCCCCGTACATCCCTCTCCTCCATGGAGTGCGGTCCAGTCGGGCCTGAACCCATGGGGTTTGGAATGCGGGAAGGACTTGCTCCATCGGCCGTCCATATCCCCGTATTGGGGTCCTTCGCCCACAGGTTTCCGCTTGGATGGCCTCGACCATGTCCGTCGGCGCTTCCCATGGTTCGCCCCTGCATGGTATGGTTCTGGATCTTCTCTTCCGCATAAACTGCATATGTAGTCGTAGCGGGCGGTGGATCCTGGGTGGCATGGGGCATCTGCACCGTCAGGCTCCTCGGGTCTGTGATTATGTTCCCTCTCCCGCCTGGACCCAGCCGGTGCCGTGTGTTCCCCGAGCATTGTGGATTCGCTGAATAGGGGAACAAACGGCAGCGCACCCGGGTCAACACGCGGAGGCGCGTAGGGTGCCTCTGCAGGGCCGCCCATGGGTTTCTCCATGGCGCTCCTGAGGGTCTTAACCCGCTCCACCAGCTCTACCGCGGCCGGCTTTGCCGGGAGCTCCGGACCCGAGGCGAGGGGCTGTCGCTCCTCTAGCCTTTTCAGGCGTCCCGACATGTCCTCCACTAAGTGGAGGAGGCTGTCCACCACTTGCTGCTGCTTTTGCAGGGCCAGCTCCAGATTTTCCCGGTACCGGGCCTGATCCGCTCGCAGCTCCTCCATGTGGTTCCCCGCGGCCGACTGATCGTCCAGGATCCCCGCGACGTCCTCCTCTAGGGCATCCTTGGCGTTGTCCAGGCGGTCAAGGTGACGCACAATGGCGTCAATCCCCATCTTCGGGTACTTGCCCATGAGGAAGGACACGTGCTCACAGTGGCACGTAGCGTGCTCTCCGCCGGATTCAGCGCATCCTGCGGTTCCCGGCACCTCAGACTCATCGCCCATGGGCGTATCGCCTATGGCGTCCGTCTCTGGTTCTGTGTGCCGGGGCACCGGTGCCGTACGGGCCCTGGCTGGCCTCTCCAAGCCCTCGGCGTCGTGCTTCAGGGCGGGCTCGGGGGCCGTATGCGCCCTGGCGATCGGCGCGGTCGTCTCCGACTCCGAAGGTGGCTCGTAGGCTGTCCGATAGCCCTCGGAGTGCCCCTCGGATTCCCACAACCTGACCGGGCTGGGGTCCGTGTCCATAGCCCCGGCGTCTCTTGCCGCGGACTTGGGTGACCCGCGCTTCCGGTAACGCCGGGCCCGTCCTTCACTGCTGCCTGAATGGCAAGCCTCATCAGAGTCCTCCGCGGCGGAGCGGAAGTTGCATGCCTTTCGGCAGCGACGCTCACACATGGAGACCAGGTCCTCCATGTCACGTCCTCCTCTTCCCGAGTGTCGTTCTTCTCTTCGGGCTTCAACTTCCGGAGTTCGCCATGCTCTTGAACGTCTCGGTCCTTCAATGGCTCCAATCTCCGGCGTGGTCTCCACCGAGTCCACAATACGCACCCGGGGCGTACTTGGGCAGGGCTCATGAGGGCCCAAGTCCCCGGGTCGGCGGTAGGTAGGGGCAGCAGGTAAGCCTCTGCTACCATAAAGAAGGTCCCTACCAGGACCGGCCCCCGCTGTGCCCCTTCCGCCTGTAATCCCTGCTGACTTGCTCCTGATCAATGCTTGCATTTATCGAAATCCAGGTTCCAAAACCAAAAATATAGAAAAAAGAAAATACAATCCTCCTTCAACCCTGACTGGCAACCAGATCCCACAAATACAGCAATAACCCAATTCACAATCCAAATCAGGCTGCGGGCTTTCGTTCAGCACACCGGTCGTCTCACGGTGGCGGGCATGTACAAGAATTGCACCAAGGAAGAAAGCCCTGAAATTGGCATATGAACACAAATAAAGCAAAGTTGGGGAAAGATGGAAACTTATACAATCACAGCCATAGACCCCTCATTCCCTGGACTCAAGACCTTCCCTTGACTCACCAACATGATGCCCTGAACCCAGTCCAATAAGATGGTTAAATGCCACATGTCAAAAGTCATTACATAAACCCCAAAAATGTGTTCATCCCCAAGCCTCTAAATCCTAGCCCAAAGGGGGAGGTGGCGTGTCATGGCCTAGAGTGGCACTCAGGACCATGCCCTACCCTGACATAACCTTGGTTGGACTAGGAGTCGAATGGGCTTGGAGAACTGCCTCATGAAGATGACCTCACAACATGGCAAAATCAGGCAAATCACACCATTATGCCCAAAAATCAATTATATACTCAAAAATGCATATGGCAAATGTTCATATGCTCCATGCATGTGTCAAACCGGAAAGTAATATACAAGGGTGATATAGACCGAAGATCCATGCCCAAGAATATCCCATCATTGGCTCCGAAACTTCTCCGGTTATGTACATGGCATGCTCCACAAGTCAGCTCATGAGTTTGAGACCTAATTTTGTGAGGCCTCGTGTGCCAAGCCAAAGTGACCACGTGATCCGGCATATGGTGAGGTACAACACCGAAGCATATGCCAACATATAAGCAACATACCAGAGTTCACAGATCTCTAGGCACTTTGCTGTTAGTCGACCAGTTGAGCACATAAAGCACAAAAATGAGCATAAAATGAGGTCAAAAACACGAAAATATGTCCAAATACAAAGTTGTCATGATAGTATATCTCTATGCTCACCCATGATATCCGCTCATGATTCAATACACAAATGATTGGAACCATTTGTGAACAATTCCCCCACTTGGATCCTCAATCGGGCGCATGGAGATACCTTCGCCACTAATATCTACATGCCCCATGAAAATGGGAGTGCACCCATGGATCTCTTTGTCAAACATACCATGAGCAATACATACGCGGTAGACTTGGTCTAGCGCTTTGAATTCCACAATTGGGACATGGGCAAAGCCCTTGTCACGTATGGCTCCCCATCTTTTCGACCACACGAAGATATATAACATGGGCGTGAGCATATCAAGACATATACCATGCATATAAAACATACCCTCAAAAGTGGCTCCCACCATGATATGCCAAGTCCCTCCATGGACATAACTTCACGTTAAAAATACGTAGGAACCCAAAGAAAAGTTGCTATGCAACACCAACACTCATGCGGCACACTCGAAAGTCGCATTAAAATATTCGGTTGCACGGTCCAAGAGTTATATATCACTTTATACCCTCTTGAGCCTTTTCCCTTGCTACACCGGGCATGTGTGCGCACCAAAGGCGTTTAATGCTTTCTAAATTAAGTTGAGACTGAGGCGCTTGCAACCCAACCTTCCTTACTCTCTTTCCTCACACTCGCGCGTAGATATGGCCCTTCAAAGTGGTCCCACGATTCACTTTTGTTTCCCTTATTTCTCCAAGTCAAATGGGTGGAAAGCATAAGGGAAACCTGATTCCGGCATAGGGAAAAGAGTATGATCATTCGAAGAAGTCCAAATCAAGTGCGGCGATGTCGAAGTCGAAAATCCGATTTCGACATCGCGAAAAATTCAAAATAAAATTTCGAGTGCTTATTTAGAAGATTGCGGAAGCAACGAACCCTTTGCTGATGAAATCTGACCCTTCAACGGAATATCCGCCAAAATATCTGGAAATAACAGTTAACCAATCAGTTAACGCAAAATCGCGCGCCAACTGACAGTCGCCGATACATTGACCATCAGAACGAAAGGCTGAAAAATTACGGAAACATTATGATAATAAAACCCTGTTGATTCCTGATATTCCGCTGGCGGTTCCTCGGTTCTGAATATGGCCGCTCAGAGCCGGAATGGCCAAACCTATCACACTATCACATCAGGTTAGGTCAGGTGGATGGGAGAGTATGATATCAGCCAATGGCGGCTTGCCGGCACAAAGATACACACCCCAAGTGACCCCAAGATGGCCACGGGTATCCGAACCGGCTTCACTTGCAATTGGAACAACGTTCCACCACCGCCCACATTGCTGGCGTCGGTCACCAGGATAATCTCCTCTTGTGCCTTAGGCACGCCCAAGCACTTAGCGTTGGCCACCTTGTCTTTGAGCTCGTCAAATGCTTGTTGCTCTTGTGGGCCCCAGCGCCAAGTAGTACTCTTCTTGATCAAGTCCGTCAGAATGGTGCTGGTGTAGCTGAAGTTTTTGATATGGCGGCGATAGTAGTTGCACGCCCCAATGAAACTCCGTACATCATGAAGTCCTTTCTTGGGGTCTTCGTGTTGTACCTTGGCATCCATCAGGGGTTTGGCCTTAGAGGTCGCTGGGGTCCACCACCCATAGCCAAAGTCAAACCCCAGGTACTGCATGGTCTCCTGCATGAACTCCCACTTCTCTAGCTTGAGTTGTGTGTGGTTCTCCTGGCAGACCGCAAAGAACTCACCCAAGAGGATCAGGTGATCCTCCTGGGTATTGGTCCCGAGGCATACATCGTCGATGTGAGCTTCCATCTGGAGCCCATGGGTTATAAGCTCCTGCACCTTAGGTCTCCTTCGTAGGATGGACAAGATCTTGTTCATCAGCTCTTGGAATAGAGCGGCTGCGTTGGCCACGCCAAACGGCATGAGCTTCCACTTGAACACCCTCCCCTGAGGGGTGATGAAGGCCAGTAGCTCCTGAGCGTTGGGCGTCAGGTCCACTTGCCAGAAGCCCGCTCCTCTTGTCCATCTTGGTCTTGTAGCGACAGGAAGCTATCTTCTCCAGGGTAGACTCCAGATTGGGAATGGACCCTGAGTGGTTCAACGCTTTCTTGTTCAGCTCTCCGTAGTCTACTACCAGCCGTTTGGCTGTAGACCCAGGTTTAGCCACCAGGAAACAGGGGCTGCAGTGTAGGGGGTAGTCCCCGTCCTTGTACTCCAGGACTAGGCCAGCGTCGATACATTCTTGTATCTGTCGCTCAGTCTTGTTGGCCTGCTCTTTAGGAGCTGGATAGGGTCTCCTCCGGATCTTGTGACCCAGGAACTCGGGTTTCAGATTGAGGTTCATCTGTACCAGCTTGTCACATGAGGCTGGAGGGGGTAGTTCTCCGAACACCTCCAGAAAGGTCCTTATAAGGTTCTGCACCCGCGGGTCCAAAAGCTAGATCTTGTCCTCCATGTCCTCGTCAGAGTGTAAGTTGCTTGCCCCCTGCGTAATAGACGCCGGGAGGTGATCCTCCACCGACTCTTCGCCCTTGGTAGTGTCCTTCAACCCTTGGTAGGCATATAGAAGGTCTTGTTCAACCATCTCTGGTGGACGATGGCAACATAGGCACGCTCGAGGGGGTTCACATACACATTCCTCCGAGAGGTCGTCCTCCTCTGGGGTCCTCACATGGGCGCCCCACACGCTCTTCATGAGCTTAAGATCTACCTCTCCTTGCCAGGTGGTGATCTTCTGTTCGAGGTCCTCCTTCAATTGGGATAGATCTCCCATACGTCCTTGCTTCAGTTGCCATGAGCTGCGGGTAGGCTCAGCGTAGCATAGCTTTTTCGCCACCAACTTCCTCTTGGAGTCCACGTACTCCCTTAGCCTGGATCGAGGGTCCAGCTCTTCGTCCACGGGGTCTCCCACCCTCATGGAGAGTAGGGGCTTCAGTGGGGTGACATACCCGGCGTTCTCCACTTCCTCCACACAGGTCTGCACGAAGAAGGCGTCGTGCTCAGTTTCGTCATCTGAGTGGATAGAGCTAGGTAGCTCAGATAGTCCACACTCAGAGACTCCATCAGTAACAGGCACATGGCAGGGAGAGTCGGGGGCGTTGGTGTCAGTCACGACGTACTCATCTCCTCCGGGTATAGTCTCAATAGCATCTTGAGGTCATAGTCGATCCTTCAAGTCACCCAAGGCGGGTCCGTCGCTTTCTCGTTGTATAGCCTGGACCAGTGTCGGGTCCAGATCATCCCAGGGGATGGGGGTAAGACCTCCGTCCACCACGCTGAGCATACTCCCCCATCCGGGTTTCCCAATAGGTGTCTTACGCCCCAGAGGCACCTAGATGGCCTCATCAGGTAACCGAACAGAGCTGATAGTCAGACTGTCCAGGAGGTATCGCCAGTACTCGTTGCCCGCATGGGCTCCCCTCTCGGGGGAACACAGGACCATACGGGAACGGTCCAAGGCCACCTTGGTTAGGACCTTCCCCAGTTCACTGAACCTGGGCCCGTAGGCCGTCCCAAAAGAGGGCCAGTAAAATTTGTAGCTGCAGTTCTTCCCCTTGCTGCAGTAAAGGTCCAGTACATGCTGCTTGTCGCTGGCGAACAACTCCACACTCAGGTCTTCTCTAGAGTAACCCAACTCCTTCAGACCTTGGTCTAGGACTTCTCCAAATAGTTGGTAGCCCTGAGGTTTGGAGGCCGCCATCATGTTCGAGGGCTCCTCCTTTGATAGCCTCAGGTAACTCGAGGTATGTTCCAACTGCTCCAGTGGCACAGACTCTCTGCCACTGCCGTGGTCCATGTAGAGGAGGTAGGGCGCTTGCAGCGTCAGGGATTGTATCTGGGAGTGCTGCACGAAGAAATCAGTCCCCAATACAAAGTCGAAGGCCTCAGTGTCCATCACATAGAACCGATGGGCGATAGTCCGGAAGCCCATAGGTACCTCCACTTCACAGTCCCCGCAGCTGTGCACCACATGTCCATCCCCCATTCGTATAGCCGCGGTGGTCATGGTGTTCTTCAGGCTCCCACAAGGTAAAGTTTTCTTCGCCACTATAGATATGGTGGCGCCAGTATCCAATACCGCCAGGTATTCTCGTCCCCCTAATCGGATACGTACCCAGAACACCAGGTCTTGGGTGCCACCAGAGCGTCCCCGTCATAACTCCGCGGGACAGGTCACCTCGAACCCCTTGTTCCGCAATTTGCGGGCCATCCTCATGAAACGGCTTCTCTTCTTAGTGTTGCCCTCATCACCACCTTCGTGCTCCCGCTTGGCCCCTCGTTCCTTCTGGGCCTGCGTCTGTGAGCGTGTGGTAGGACCAGACTGCCCTCCAGAGGGCTCGGAGTTCCCTAATGGATTAGGGTCCGGGTTGCCTCTGTTCTTGTCCGTGTTCTTGTTGTCCTTGTCCGGCTCGCGGTTAGCGCCTCCTCCTCTTCCAGCTTGACTCTTGTCTTGCCCTTGTCCACGTCCTTTCGACTTGCCCTTGCCGGAGTCGTTGCCTTCGCCCTTGCCTCCACCTTTGCCTGAGCCTTTGCCAGGATCTTCACCCTTAAGCTTCGCCGATAGGCGTTGCTTATGGTAGCACTCATCCTCGTAGTGCTTCCTCTTCCCACAGAAGGCACACGTGATGGTGCACCTGTAATGATCCCGCAGCTTTGCTTTGGCGCCGGTGTTCTTCTCCTGCTGCTTCCCCTGGACTACGAAGCAGTCTCGCTGCTCGCAGTCAGGGGCGTGCTGCAGGTGGCCCTGCTCGTCTCTGGCATCACACCAGAAGAGCTGCTTGACGTTCTCCATGATACGGGCGTGGGGGTGTTTGGGGGTAGTACCCTGCCCAGGTCTGGATCCTTGGTACCCTTTGCCATGGCCTCCAGAGCCTCCTCCTCCAGGACGGTAGTTGTTCAGGTGCTGGTCGCTTTCTTTCTCCAGCGCCAGCTCCAGGAGTAGCACGCATAGATCCTTGTAGCGCAGGGATCTAGCCTTGCGCTCTGCCGTCGAACGGCACTCGTCCCACAGCTCTGGAGGGAGCTTAGCCACCAACCAGAAGAGCAGGTCGTTGCTGCTGTAGGAACCGGGCGTCAATCGTCCAGCCCAGTGATCCAGGTCAGCCAACAGCTCAGAGACCCTGCCAGGTTTGGGGTTGTTGGGCAGCACGGGCAGGTTCTGGATCTCGGCTCTGATGGAGAGGTCGGTTTCGTGGGTCGGGTACTGCCTCTCCAAGGCAACCAACACATCGGCAAAGGTGGCGGAGTTAGTCACGATCTGCCTGACCTGCTTCTCCAGGTACTTGGTCATACAGCACTGCAGGAGCAGATCGCACTTGACCCGTCCACTAGCGTGGGTTTGGCCGGTCAATCGGAGAAACCGGCCAAAATTATCAGCGAACTCGCTGAGGTCCTTGCCTGTGAACTCAGGCAGGTTCACCACGATCTTGGAGGTGGCAATAGCCTTCGCCTCCTGAGACCTGCGTCCCTCAGGGCGTCGGGTCTTCCTCTTCCTCTTCTTCTTCTTCCCACTTGGGCTCTCGGGGTCCTCCGGGTCATCGTCCTCCGAGGGCGAAGCAGAAGTCATAGACGGCGGCTCATCATCGGAGGGGTCGCCGCCTAGATCACTAGAGCCATATAGCTCCACGTCCACCATTGCCCTCAAGGCTGTCAGCCCCAGCCGGTCCAGCTCGGCTCTCGTAGAGTTCGTCACGTGGCTGTAGGGCGGCTGGGCCGTTCTCGGTACGAAAGGACTTCTCGGTATCGCTGCAGGGGTCGGCATCGGTCGGCTCTCCAGGCTCCCAAGGGTGTTTGTCAGCCCTGCCACCAGGTGGTTGGCCTGTACTCGATGGGTGGACACTCCCACCGTGGTAGGTGACGCTTGGGGCGGTATCATCAGGGGCTCCAGTTTCTCTCGAATCTCTTGAGTGAGGTCGCCCACGATTTTAGAGGTGGCTCCTGGGAGCACCTCGTTGATCTCCGACCGCGTCAGGGACCTGTTGGAGGATCTCCCCGATCCTCTACTCCTGCCTCCAAGAGACTCAGGTCCTCTCCTCAACCCACTCAAGGTTGCATACCCAGGAACATCCACATAGTTTCCCGTAGCGGGTAGAGGATGGTGATAGTCAGCCGCATACCATCGCGGCGCAGAACTGGAGGCCACCTGCTCACTGGCAGTAGTTGCCTCAGGATACGCAGTGGTAGGTGGGCCAAGACCATAGGCAGGGTAGGTAGGCATACCAGTAAAGCCTGTGCCCTCTGCTATAGGCGGGTTGGTTATGGGTGTGGATGTTGCAGCGACTGGGTCTGGAATTGGGAGTGTGGTGGTTATAGGAGAGGGTGATGCGTGGAGGCCAGAAGCGCTTGGTGCGCCTTCGAAGGTAGGCTCATTGGTCAGGTCTTGCCCTTGGTCTTCTTCTTCGTCTGCTATGCCTTCTCCAGCATCTTTCTCGCTCTCTCTCTTCCTCTTCACTGGATGAGTGACCACCTCCTCGACTGAGAGGGCCCGGAAGGCCGACTGGAGCCCTTCCAACGAGTCCTCAGCCACGTCCACTGGCCTATGTAAGGGCTCCGAAGGTACAGCGCTAGGTCCAGGTCCAGGTTCACCAGGTGCTGGCCTTGCTGGTGCCTCAGGCGCTGTCTTCACATCGGTGTCCTCCTTCTTTGTATCCATCTTCGTTCGCCCTTCTGCTTATATGCGACTAATCTCGGCGCACTGGTTGTACGGCACGGGGTTGCTGCCAGTACGCAGAGACAGTCTGCCTCTTGCTACCAGAAGGTTTTATAGTGATTTCAACACTGTGTTTGTGCCTCTCCTGCTTTTTGCTGCTGGTGTAGGGTTTCCTGCTGCCTGTTTTTGAAGATGAAAATGTTTTAGTTGCTGAAATACAATCAATCCAGGATAGCCCAAGCCAGAGATAAGCAAGTAGAAGAGATTCAGGATCAAAGCATGAAGGGCTGCAGTGTAAACAGTGAAAGATGAAAGGACATTCACAGAAACTGCAACTCAGGACACATCTGATTGTATATTCACAAAGATAGCTGAAATGCTTTGGAAAAAGAGTTGGAAAACTGCCCCATGGTCACTCAATCTGCATAGTGCCATCTCAGGAGATGTGCACTCCTTGTTTTGGGTCCCATATGTGCTGAGGTGGCAGGGCATGTGGCGATGAGGTCACTGACATGTCACATGGGATCTTCCTACTTAGCTAGGCTGACCGGGAATTGAACCCAGGACCTCTCAAAAAGAGGTGCTCAGCCCCCTAGGGTGCATACCACTAGGACAGCTAAATATAAATTCATAGGCTCTGCCCTGGATATGTCAGTTCTCAGTCGACTCAGGAAAAGATGAATTGCCTCACACTGATAGGGGATTAAGGGGTCCACTCCATATCCTGATTTAGTGTTTGGTTCCATAGGTCAAAATGTGTTATCACCACTTTTGGTTCGACCCACCCTAGTGACCCCTTTTGCACACCATGGTGCCATGTCCTATGTTCAACCGGTGTTCAACTGACTTCATCTGGGCCCTTGAACCACCCCTGAACAGCGGTTGAACACCCCCACCGCGCGTAGTGCAATTTTACCAAAAATTAAACTTTTGACGTATCACCATGCCATTCAAACCATCCATGACGATGTACCATGCTTTTAACAACATACTAATGCCCAATGCACTATTCCATGCCATACCCCTCACATTGCCACTCCCTTTCTATCATGTCCAAGAGTAGCGTCAACGCCGCCTTGGTGTTCAACCATGCGGTTGAACACCCCACTGGACACATTCCCCTAAGCTTTGACCTTCATTGTGGTCCTTTGGCTTCCATTCTATCGTGGATGGTGTTCAGAGGTTTTTGCAGTGTGCACCTGCCTTATCCAAATCAATTATAACCACAAAACCATGGATTTTCTGCTACTTTCATATTGCCGCCCATACGCGTTCGGCCATGTTCAACTGCGTGTTCAACCGCGCGGTTGAACACGGTTATACACGGTTGAACACGGTTGAACACACACTGGAGCGCGTTAGGAGAAATGCCGCACGTAATTGCAATCACACAACAATGGCACCAACAATTCACGTCAAATTGGATGAACAATCCCAGTGCCTGTCACCATGGGAACCCCAGGTCCAGGAGTTCAGTGCGCATCGGAGCGGGAAGGCGGTGCCACGCGATAGATGTATACGCCACGATGGCATACCTTTCACCCTCCCATCGCTCCGGCCCATGCGTACGCCACGCATTGAAAATCACCTCCTTTCGTGCATCCACAACAACCCCTTGCACAATTTGACGCCCACATTGCATCCATGCTTGACGCTGCGCCCCCCCCTCCCCCCCACCACCCATCCACGCCGTAGTAAAGAAACCACCACCACGGAAATCACCCACCGCCACCACCCCACTCAACGCGGAGTCATCTCTTGGATGTTTGTGTACATCCATGGGTGCACATCCGTTGCCCCACACGATGGAAATTGCGGTGTAACTGAGGGACGGTAAACAAACCGTGAGGAAATTATTTACAAGGCGCACAACATGTGCATCATCATGTGTCCTCTTAGACATGCCCACGTGTGTAAACGTCGGAAACTTCCTTGTTGCTCCCCATAGGATCCGGCGGTACTCTCCTCCATTCTTCTTCCTGTGGAGCCATTCCTTCAAGCCTTGTAAGGCTTCATGGACCTTGTCGGCTAGTCACTTTGAGTCCACGGCCCATAGCGCTTGCGTCTCCGGTCCGACCTCCTCCTTCCCATCATCGGCACACTCCTTCTCCCTTGTGCTCGCCATTGCCCTTTCGCTCCCACCTTCGTGCATGCCGTCTTGAGGTCCACCTTCCTCCTTTGCATCATCTCCAACATGAGGTCGTTCATTCTCCTTGGCATCGTGCTCCACCTTGGGGTTGTTGAGGGCATCGGACATGCCCTCCTTGTTGGCATCGTCCACGGACGTGCCCTCCTTGTTCGAATCCTCCACGGACATGCCCTCCTTGTTGGAATCGTCCACGTCATTTGAAGTGCTCTCCTTCATGGGATCCTCGGAGTCCTCCTTGGTGCCATTGTCCGACGCATTGGTGGTACTTCCCGCGATTGCTTCCGTGCTTGCGATTGCTTCCGTGCTTGCCCCATCTTGACCTCCATCTTTTGTATCTCCCCTCTCGGTTGCCGCGTCTTGGCCTCCATGTTTTGCATCTCCGCTCTCGGTTTCCTTGTCGTGGCCTCCATGTCTTGCATCTCCGCTCTCGGTTTCCTTGGTCGCTTTCTCCATGTTCTCCTCCCACTTCGCCAACATGGCCTTTGCCTCATCCTCGCTCGTGAACGCTGTGTTGCGGAGGCGCACAATGACTGGCCACGTGACGTTGGCCTCACTCTGCTCTCCGGGCCATTGGGGGGGGGGTTTCACCATCTCCTCCCCCTTCCGTGGCTTAGGGTCGTCCTTCGTTGGCTTTGCCACGGCGCCCACTGCGATGCGGTGGCGCTTGTCTGGACCCTCGGTCAGCACCCACCGTACTGCGGATCCCGCTGGCAACCCGAACTTCTCACGTGCCTCTTGGCGCTTCTCGTCGAGGCGGCGTTTTTCCTCCAATCGTTGCACTTTCACCATCTCCTATGCAAAAGCGTTGCAGAGAGTTCAACCGAGTTCAACTGCGTTCAACCGTGTTCAACCGACCGGTTGAAGTGTTCAACCGTGTTCAACCGTGTTTCACGACGTACCGCCACACACTATAGCACCGGCATGCTTCGACGTTGTGAAGGCGCATTGCAACCAAATGTAGAGGCATATGCATACGCAGGAACATGGGGACATCACCTCTTCCGCTGGTGCGCTTGCTTGCACCGTGGTACTTGTGCTTGCACTTGTCTCCATTGCGCCACTTGCCTCCATCGCGCTACTTGCCTTCGTCGCGCCACTTGCCTTCGCTGTGCCACTTGCCTCCGTCACGTTCGGTGTTGACCGTTGTCCTTCCTTTGCTCCCACATTTGCGTTGTTGGCGTCTTTGGGCCGCAGAGATGCCTTCTCCTTCTTGTCCTTGTCCTTCTTGTCCTTCTTTGGTTTGGCCTCGATCTTCTTCTTCTTGTTTGCCTTGGGAGCCTCCTTTTTCTTGGGAGGTGTCCATCCCTCATCATTGTCCGACAATTGGCTTGCACTTGACCCTTTTGAGTCGGACGACGAGTCCGCTGACGTTGCCACCCGTTGCCGCTTTTTGGAATGCACTCCCCGCCCGTCCTTCTTCTTCTTCTTGTCGGTTTTGTCGTGCACCCTTTGTTTGAGCGCAGTCTGCGCTTGGAGGAGCAAAACCTTTGGGCTTGCACTTCCTCCCTTTGCTTGTGGAATTGCCTTTGGTGGAGGCTTCAAGTTTCCACGAATGGGGACGTGGACTTTTGGCTCTTCTCGGAAGGGTGATGTTGAGCTCTCTGCCTCGTCGACCACGGGATTTTCACTCTCCACGTCTCCATGATCCGGCGCAAACCATGCATTAGAATTCTCCCACCACGTGCCATCGTCGGTGTTCATGTCATCCCTCAATTCCTCCTTCACGCCAAACATTGGTTGGGGGAATTGCTTCGCCTTGCCCGACTGACTCCGATGCTTTGGGGTGGACTCCATGGGTGTGCCAATCGCATGTGTGTCAATTGCATGTGGGGACCCGCCATGTGCAAGCTCTTGGAGTGCGCGATGGAGTCCTCGGGTCCATTTCTTCACGAGGGCGTCGCGATCGGAAAACCGTGCACCTGGCCCATGCCACCATTCATCGATGGGTAATGGCGGCCATGCTCCATGGAGCATGACCGCCGGTCCGCGTTTGTCAATGACGAACATGTGGGGTGGGACGTCTTGGGCCGACAACTAAGAGAGATGAGCGGTTGAATGGGGTTGAGGTGCGAAACCGACCGGTTGAACACCGGTTGAACACATGTGGCCACCACCTCATATGCACGGCACCCCCAGCGCACTAACACAGGGTATTCAATTATCTCTCCGTTCGCTTTGCTTCAACTGCCCGGTTGAACACGGTTGAACACCGGTTGAACACTTGTTGCACACACCTGCTCCACGCCTCGCATCATTGACGAAGTGCTTGTGGCCGCATTGGGTAGTGTGGTTGGTGGTGCAACCGCTGCAGGTGCCTCCTCCATGCTGGACTTCTTGCTGCGCCCCCCACTTGATATGGTTCCCCCGACCTCGACCATGGACGGCGGTGACGCGTTGTAGTTGGTGGCGTCGGAGGCGTCATACCAATTGTGCGGCACGGACTCCACGTTTTTAAAAAAGAATTGCGGCCCATGGCCCTTGCCATGGCCGCCACGTCGGCCAGCACACCCAGGGCCGGTCCATTGGGGTGCCACTGCAGTCCCCAGCCCGTAGGATTCCCATACCCTAAAGAGGGCATGGAGGGCGGTCTCCGACAACGTCATGGCAATTCCGGGGCGCGTGCTCAAACCAATCCTCGAAAGTTTCCACTCGGCCCAATTCTGGGCTGTGAGTGCTTTCGTTGTCCACGGGTGGCTCCGGTGGCCATGGAGGTCATACTGGGCTTTTTTTTTCATCCACACCCCGACACTCCTCCGGTACATGAACCGGGGTGTGATGTCCCGGAGCCATCTCCATTGAGGGGAGTCATCCGCCAACGACGATGAGTCGTGGCACACCCCAAATTGGGTCAACTCCTCCTTCGCTGGGAACAAAGCATCCAACGCTGGGACCACTTGTGGCAAAGACAAGGATGCTCCTCCTGTTGTACCCCCGCCTATCGGCCCCGTTGATCCCGTAGGACCACTTTGGGTCGGCGCAATTACATTTGGGTGTGGTAATTGCGGCGCGGCCAATTGCGGTGGTCCCAATTGTGGCACTTGGGCACCTTGTGGTGCTTGCGGTCCTTGTACCCCTTGTGCGGCTTGTAAGAACTGCATGAGTGCGAGCCCAATCGCTTGTTGCGCCGACGCTTGTTGTCCTTCCATGACGCCCCCCTAGAAACAAAGAAAAATAGACACTCGCGCGGTTGAACATGCTTGCACACCTCAACTGACCGGTTGAACAACTTGAAGTGCCGCTGAACACGGTTGCACACGGAACACGGAGCATAAAGTATGAAGCACCAACGACAAACCACATAGCCCACACCTAGAGTTTGATCATTCTCCGGCCGCACTCGTACGTACCCACGGTGGTAGCTCTTTTGCCAGAAAGATCCTTTCGTGCGCTTGTTTTAGCATGCGCTTATCACGAGCTACACGCCCACCGGGGCCACCGCCACGCCCACTTGAGCATAAGAAGTGGTCTTTTAATATATAGTCTAGTGATTCTACTATATCCCCACTAAACATTCCCGCCCCCCATGGGTAAATATTTTTCAGAACCTCCGTACCCTCTCTTCTAAGCCACAAAAGGTAAGGTGACCGCTTATGCGGACAAATTAATTTCTGAAATCGACGTGCCACACGTTTACACTTTGAAAGGGCCGCGGCCTCGTAGCGCCATGATTGCATGGCCGTCAATGGACTCCATGAGCTCCTTTTGTGTTGCGACATAATTAAAGAAATGCGGTAAGTCCCATCGTACACCAACTTTGCCATTGTGAATAGTGGTTTCCAATTTTTGCGCCTTACCCAATCGTTGCCATTCACAGTGCATACGCTTGAAAGATGGAAATGGGTGCACCCAATGAACATCCAACTTTTCTTGGGCAGCGTTTGTTCGCCGGTTGTCCCAAGATATTAGATTCTTGTACCTAAATTTGAGGCATGTTAATTCGAACAAAGTGACGCGCACAACGTGAACGTTGGTGCACAACGTGAGCGTTGGTTGAAATCGTTCAACTTGTTCAACCGGGCAGTTGAACATGACTTTAACAAATGTTCAATTTGTTGTTTTCATGAAAAAACACTTGATGGTAGCATGTAAATGGGGCCACAATTGCATGTGGAAGAAGACATATACATGAGAGTTCGATGAAACCTAGGTAGGCACTCTATGTTGCACAAACATGAGTCGCATTTGTTTCATATGTGTTCAACCGCACACTTGAACGCATCTCGCATACGGTTGAACACTCCTTGCATACATGCAACGCACCATGGTATGCATGTAGGACATGTAGAGCACCTATTTTTCGGCATTTCCAAGTCAAGGATCAACCGGACGGCATCCTTGGGTGTAAACACCCTTTCCATGACCTTCCCGTCATTGCGTCGACTACGCCGCCCACTACCCATTCTAGTCTTGAGGCGTTCCCATAGTGTACGACCACCCTTGGATGCGGTGAACAAGTTGACCAAATCACTCATCAATTCATCCGATTGTAATCCAGTGTAGTGATCTGCAATACATTGCTTCAAGTTTGACGTTGGCATTTTTGATTGTAAAATGAGAGGGATCCTTGCATACAAGTAAGAAACCAGAATGGGGAATCTCTTGGTGCTCTAATTTGTTCTTATTGTTACGTTATTTTTGGTGACACTACCATATTGCACAAAGGTGAAATTAAATATTCTTCAATTCAATGCGTCATGTATATAGTAAAAAGCGAGCAGGTGGCAACTACTACACACCATGTGCATTCCCTTTACCGCCACGTGTTGGCCACCACGTGCCGGCTCCAGTTTTCATGTATGTGGTCACCACACCGCCACCTGCCCACTGGTAGTAGGTTCCAGGTTTTAACTGGGTTTTAGGGAACAGCTCAAAACCAAAATTGTGGGACAGGCTACATCTACCAATTAACCACTGTTGAACGCGTGATCGCGCGAGCACGCGCCACCGATTGGCGCGATAGGCCAGTTGAACTGTTCAACCGCGTTCAACCGAGTTCAACTGGGGGGTTGAACAGCAACATGCTGTTCAACTGGGTTCAACCGCTGTTCAACCGCTACGCTCAAAGGTGTGCAAAAGGGGTCACTAGGGAATACTAAGATAGAAATGCCTGTGTCCTCAGTGCATCTCTAATACAACTAGAGTATGCCTCAAAGCATTGGAAAAGCACTTTTTCTTACTGCGAGCGGGCACACTGGTGAGAAGGAGCCAAGTGGCCCAGGACACCGCACCCACAACATATCACATGGGGCGGGAGCACCGGTGAACAGGAGTCAAGTGGCCCAGGACACCGCACAAGCAACACAACGCACCGACTGGGCACACCGTTGAACGAGAGCCAAGTGCCCCAGGACACCGAACACGGAGCACATAGAACACACCATGCATGCACACCGGTGACCAGGAGCCGAGTGGCCCAGATCGCCGAACACGCGACACACCTCACCGAGTCAACACAGCGGCGAACGGGAGCCACATGGCCGAGGACACCACACACGCGACACAACGCCCGGAATGTGCAGATTGATGAACAGGCGCCAAGTGGGCCAGGACACTGCACACGCAACACACCACACTGAGCGGGCGCACTGGTGAACAGGAGCCAAGTGGCCTAGGACAGCGCACAAGCAACACAAGGCCTTGAGCGGCCACACCGGTGAACGGGAGCTAAGAGGCCTAGGACACCGCACAGGGAACACACAGAACACACCATGCGCGCAAACCACTGAACAGGAGCCAAGTGGCCCAGGACACGGCACACGCAACACAACACACCGAGCGGGCACACCGGTGAACAGCAGCCAAGTGGCCCAGGACACCTCACAAGCAACGCAACGCACTGAGCGGGCAGACCGGTGAACAGGAGCCAAGTGGCCCTGGACACCAAACACACGACACAATACACCGAGCGGGCACATCGGTGAAAAGGAGCCAAGTGGCCCAGGACACCGCACACGGAGCGCAACGCATCGAGCGTGCACACCGGTGAACAGGAGCCAAGTGGCCCAGGACACCGCACACGCAACACACCGCACTGAGCGGGCACATTGGTGAACAGGAGCCAAGTCGCCCAGAACACTGCACACACATGCACACGTAGGGCAGCCGAGGGACGGGAAAGAACCAAAATTCCATGGGTCCAGCGCACGGGGGCGACCCAGCCGGCCCACCGGGCGAGCAGCAGGGGCAGTACCACAAGGCCGCTGGTCCGAGCCTGGCCAGGTTGCATCGGGGACCATGGCAAACGTCACCCGGAGCCATGGAAGCAACGGGTGAGAGGCGAGCTGGTACACAGTCCAGGAGGGGGTCGCCTGCCAAGCAGAGAGGCCGCACAACTCAAGCCACAACAGTGAGGCGGTCATACCGTAGACTGGCGGGAGCAATACCCCTTTTGGTGAGAGATACTCCATACGGCTGGGCAGCCCCCAGAGCTGCCGTTCAAAGGAGGGAGCATGTGGCCCTACCCATGGACACATGTGGGGACATCCTCCAAGCCAGGACACCTGGACCGGGTTGCCGCAACAATGCCTTCCCAAGCACATGCAGGAGCGGCTTAAGAGGCACCTGAACTAGGGCAGTGGGAGGGACAGATTGTCCCCTTGGTAAGACCTTCTCCCTGCATTGTCAAAGGAGGCATGCCGAGCTCCCGACGATACCTACCTACCTACCTTCGAGTATCCCTAAGCCAGTCTTGCGTCTTGACATGATGACTCGACCACTTGGTGCTATACCGGCAAATGTTTCTTGGAGGCCACACCTCAGGGCTTGTACCGGGTAGCTCCTGTGCTTCCTCCTTTGTCTCCCCTGCCCTTCAAGCTGCCCGCATAAGGTGATGGACTGTAGCTCGGCTGAGCTTGGGTCAATGCGACAGATCGGCTGTAGCTTGGCTAGGCTGGGGCGGATGCAACTGATCGACTGCGACTCGGCTGCGCTGAGGTCGATGCAACTGTAGTTGATGTGGCATTACCGTTGTCCATCTCGTCAATATCGATGACGTTCGACGCAGATGCTCGAGAGGGTGGAGTTCGAGATGAATTCCGGGATGCTCGGGTGGCGGAGCTGTTAGTCGAATGTGTCTCTGAGGCTCCAGCGTTAGATCGGGACCCACGGCTGAGTTTTCGAAAATTCACGCTGTAAAGAGGGTGAACTCACTCAGGGTGGAGTCGAAGGAACTCAAGGTAAACTGGGTCTTCGTCTAGAGCCTTGCGCGATTCCCAAGACCACGTGTCGTCATCCGATGGACACCAATATAGGAATATGCGGCGCTCTTTGGACCCTACTCGACGTCTGGCCAGAATCCTAACGAGTGGACGGGAAGCTCCTGTCTTGACGGTGGCATCGGGATCTCCCACATTGGTTGTCCCTCCCGATGGATGTAGGGCTTTTTGCTGTACTGATTGAAAACCCTCAACCAGTTTAAGGGGGCAGGATGTCCAGTCTAACATTCTTGCCCTTGTTGAGCACCTCGAGAACTCTGAATGGGCCACGCCAAACAACATCCAGTTTTCCCTTGTGTCGATATTCGAGTACTAGCACCAACCATCGCTCTCCCACGTCACCCACTCAAACGTGTCAGTCCATTTTGAGGAACACATGCATTCGGCATTGACCTTCTTGAGCTAGCATGGCGCGCACAGAATCGCAGCTACATTCAGCTCGATGCATGTAATCACTCAATGTCGAAGGTTCATGTGCATGAGATGTCCTTCTGGGGAAATCCAACAGAAAATGGGGTGTGCGTTCCTCATCAATCTCGAAAGGTGACAGTGGAAGACTGTTGGATATCAGGAAGTTGAACTGGATCTCAGCAAATAAGAGGTCAACATCCCACTCATTATTAACGAAAATGCCGTGTGTTCGCAAGCGTTGAATGATCGATTGGTTGCATCGCTCCGCTAGGCCATTGCCCCGAGGGCGGTTGGCCACCGTATGGTGCATCTCACTCTTGAAACCGTGCGCCAATTCTTCCCATGCCTGGGACTCAAACAGCTTGTCTCGATCACAAACAATTTGTCGACGGCATCCTTTGAGACGAATCACTTCACGCAGGAACACGTAGACGAGGTCATCGGCTGTCATGTCCTTGCGACAAGGGATGAACATTGCACGCTTCTAAAACTGGTGGACCACAGTCATAATAGCATGATGACCTCGTCTGGTCGGGGGCAGTCCAGAAGCTGAATCAACAGACACGCTATGCCATTTGATGTCGGGCACCAGTAGCGATCTGGGCTGCCTGGCGGTGTTGAGGTGTCGCAACTTAGCGGCTTGGCACACGTCACAACTCAAATTGTAGCGCTCTACATAGTGTCGAACATTGGAACAGACCTAGCCACGCTTGATCAATGGCATGCTTCAAACTACTGCCGAATAGCTGCAAAACTTGGACTCGTGGTATATGGCCACAACGGAGGTTACAAGCGTTCCAGGTACGAGAACACACTTACCCACTGTTGACAGGGGGTAGAACTTACCGTCGTCGAAGGACAGTTTGGCATGTCGAAGTTGGTGTCGTGCCGTAGGGCTTCAGATGGTGATCACGTAGATGTGCCTGGTGCGTGCATCTTCTCGGTATGCTGCCACCCACACTGCTGACCAAGTCAGGTCCTTGCATTGATAATGTCGGTGTACTCAAAGGTGTGTGCCTTTGAGGCCTGAGGGGTACGGTGTGCTTGGGCCAGCTTTGCGTAAGGGTACTGGCTGCCGGGTGCCGTCTAGATGGCGTGAACAGCGGAGGAACTCCGTCAAGGTCGGGGCATATCGAAGCTGTTTGCCAAAGGTGACTCGAAGGGGGCGGTCCATGTCCACTTCGGGAAGATCATCAGGGTCGGTTGACTGGTCTGGTTTTTGGTTGCAAGCGTCGTTGAGGCCTCCTGCAGGCTCCTGTGAATCTTCGGTCACCACGTCGTCGGTTGGCAATGGTTCCAGCCCCTCCGGCTCGATCGCTGCTGCTGTGTCGAATTGGAGTGCTGGCTCAGCGTCAGCGTCAACACCGGGATCATTCCCCACGGAAGGTCTGCTTGGAAGCGACACGTACAGATGGTTGTATGGCTGGGGCCACACTTCGTCATGCGGGAACGAATCTTCAAACACGTGTAGAAATTCCTCAACAGGTTCTCCTTCAGGTGAGACCCAGTTCTCGACGAAGGGTACCACAAAAGGTCATGTACGTGTAGCATTCTCGATGTCCATCAATTGTCCTGACGTCAGGCAGGAACAGGCCTCCGCTGCTGGATACTCGAGACCCGGCATATACCACAGCGTGAGGTTGTATTCCTCGCGGAACCGCGACCAACACGCCTGTCGTGGTGTCAGTGGTTGAGGACAGGTCTGGAGATAGCAAAGGCTTTCATGGTGGGCATGTACGTGTACTTGCTGTGGTCCTCGAAGGAGATGGAACCACACTTCAGGGCTAGTGCAATGGCGAACAGCTCCTGTACTCGGATAGGTTATCGAGTTCCAGCAGGTTCCTTCTTTCGTGACATAAAGGCAATAGGTTGCAGATGTCCCTTGTACTTGCCATGTGATCATGGCTCTGCTAGTGTAGCCCACACACAATCCTTGGAAACATCTGTGTATAGATGGTACGGCTGCTGGGCGTCGATAGCACTCAGATCTGTCGCACTGATCATTGCTTGCTACGGCTCAATGAAGGCAGTTTGTTGCACGGCTGTCTACACCCATTCCAAAGCTGCCTTGGACATAGCAGTGAGCGGAGCTGCTACAGCCTGGAATCCTTCGACAAACTGTTTGTAAAATCCGCGCAGACCGATGAACTGTCGAACTTCATGAACAGTGGTCGGAGGAGGCCCACCTAGAATGACCCTGATCTTCTCGGGGTCCATGTCTAGTCCATCCTTATCGATCACGTATCGGCAAAAGGGAACTCGTGGTTGGAAGAATGTTGAATTGTCCGTGCAGGAAAACAACTGGTGTCGTTGTAATAGTTCATGCACTAAATCGAGGTGTCGTTTATGTTCCTCTGTCTTCTTGGAGAAGATGAGGATGTCGTAGATATACACCCACAGGAAGATCCCCAAGTGATCTCGAAGAACGTCATTGATGACACCATGGAACGTCAATGGTGCATTGCAGAGGCTGAAGGGCATGACAACCCATGGGAAGGCCCGTAACTGCAAATCTGGTGGAACCCACTGACAAGGTCGATCTTTGAAAAAAGCGTACAGTGCTGCAGCGTGCTCAGTATGGATTGGAATGAAGGTAGAGGGTATCGATGTCGAACGGTTCAAGTGTTCAAAGCACGGTAGTCGACAAACATATGCCATTTTCCATTTGCCTTTCTCAGTAGCAGGCAACCTGCTCCATATGGACTTCACGATGGTCGAATTCGGCCAGTTCGCTGCAGCTTGTCCAGTTGGCATTGAACCTCATCCAATACACTTGGGTCCATTTTGTAAGGGTGTACCCACGGGGGGTTGCCCTCAGTGGTGAGGCGTATGCGATGGTCTCTTCCAGGTCGATGCGGAGGCAATTCCCCGAACTCAGCTCGTTCCCGGTCGTAAATACCTGCCCATTTGTGTATTCGAATTGGCAACTTGCGTCGAACGTGGTCAATTCCATCATCGTTGTTCTTATCTTGCATGTTGTGCATTTGGTCGACCGGCACTGCTGGTCGAGGCAGGCAGCACAGGAATACTTGATCACCAGTGAGATTGGCTCGACGGATCTCCCCCTTAAGCTTCGGCAACGAGATGTACTCAATTTCCATGTGGCTGCACTCCTGATGGGTGATACCATCCTTTGTGTCGAAATCATTGAGGGTGTCGGCATCATTCTTGGTATGTGTCAACGAGCGTAGGTCAGTGTGCTCTTTGGCAGGTGGTGCAGGGCTTCCAGCCCGGCTCGCTTTTGAGGTACTAGATGAAAGTGTCGAGAGGAGACTCAACTTTGAAATTGCTTGGAACTGTAACTGAGTGGATTCCCTGGATTCATCGAAGGACAATCGGTATAAAGCCGATCCGTGTCGTACGTCTGCATGCTGGTCCCTCCAGTTGGCAGTCGGGCTAAAGCTTCCAAGCCATGGTAACCCAAGCACCACATCCAGCAGAATCTCCAAAACCTTGCAGTGGTGTTGAAATATGAATTCTCCAAGTCAAACATAAGCCCTCGTGTAGTTTCGCACTTCAACTTGGACAACTCTGGCAGTCATGATGAATGCCTGGGTGTGTGAGTTTGTCGTGGGGAAGTCGCGTCCTCCTTGCTGTTTGCATCAATATCGCTCCACAGTCGACTAACGCATGTACTCCCGAGTCAAAAGCGTCATCTCCGCGCGCACAAACGCGCCCTCGAACCGTGTACAGGGTCGCATTTTCAGGTACTGTTCTCTCGACGTTGACACTCCGACAGGTCAAATTTTCTGCAGGCCTTTTTGGTACTGGTGGTGCAGTGCAAGTCTTCTCCAAGAAGTCCGCCACTGGGTCTTTGAAAGTGCTTCTTAGGTCGTTGTGGTTCGCTCCCTACTCTTGGGGCGTGATCGAAATTGTCCTTTACTGTCTCGGCTGTGCTCTCTTCGCGGCGTGCCTGACCTGGATCCTCGAACATCTCTTCCTCTGGAGGGTGGTGGATTCTTCTGCCAATTGCAGGCTAAGTGTGCTTGCTCGCCGGAATTGTAGCAACGTTGGGTTTCTCGATTGTCATGACAATTTGACAGATCACCTCTGCGCTCCCCAATGTACGCATGCAACTCTTCTCTGACCTTGGCGATAGAATCGAGGTTCATTGGTTCAGGTATGGTCGAAGGCATTGGAGCTGCACTCGGAGTTGACATGGGGTTAATGTGGGGCGTTGGTATGGGGTTGGAAGGAAAAATTTTTGAAGTCGAAGTAGGCGGAACTGTCATATGTAGAGGTCTAAACACCGCAGCACTCGTGGTATCTCCTGTAGGCATGGGATCGTTCTGAACTTCTTTGAGCTGATAACCAGCTGCCATGTATGCTTGGGCAATGGTGTCCAGGAGCGTATCGAAGCCAAATGCTGTCCATGAGTGCCATGTTGAACGAACCTCAACGATGTATTGTCGACGTACGGCATCATTCGACAATCCTTCAATGAGTCGAGAGTTAACGAGGTAACCCATCTGGAGGTCACTGATGTTGATTTTCCACTTGATGACCAGGGTTCAAAAATGTTTCACGTATTCTGCATGTCGAGGGAACTCACTTTCTCGCAGTGTCAACATGCGAGATAGGTACACTGGTTCGTGGGATATACATTCAAAACGCTGTCCCAGTACTCCCATCAGCTCGAACCAATCATCTTGTACTTGTTTCGTCAGACTATGATAATATTGGATAGCGTCGCCTTCGAGATGGAACGGCAGGGCAGTGACTTGAGGGAGAGGAGAGTTGATGTCGGATAAAATGAAAGCTTGCATAAGGTGTTCTTTGCATGTTCACCCCCCCCCTGAACTGGGTTTCCAGATAAATTCGAACCAACTTGCGTAGACGTTCCACCTGGCGACCCAAAGGTTTCGAACCCTGGAGTGCGGTCATTCATCCATGGATCAAAAGAAGGCGCATGTAGAGGTGGTTGCTGCGGTGGAATCTGCTACGGTGGCTGGTGGTTGGAAGGCAAATACGTCGGCAATTCGAAGAAGCGTGTGAGAGAGGTGGTTGTGGGTGAGGGTGTTGCGGTGGAGGCTGGAAGTGCTGGAATAGCGGCTGCTGGTTCGGAGTCTGCTGCTGATTCGAAGGCTGTTGCTGATTCGAAAAGTACTGTGCAAACTCTTGGAGAAGGATGTAGCCCTTCGAAAACTCTCCTTCTAGCAGTTGCAGTTTGTTTGCTGCAGCTCTGGTGGCGTTCTCCGTCGACAGTTGCAAGGCATCGATTCTTTGCTCGGCTGCTGTCGTAGCGTTCGCTGCCGATATTCGCATGGCATCGATCCTTTGTTCCAATTCAACGTGCTTGGGTTGGGCTTCGCTGAAGGCCGATTGCAAACTGCGGAGATCGTGAACCATGCAGGAGAACCACTCGCCTTCTCGGTTTGCGATACGCTCAGCTATCAATTGTTCTACCGAATTCGAGAACTTGTGGTGCAACGGCGAGTCAAATCGAAACAGGCAATCTCGAATAAAATGCAGCATAGCGGCTTCATCAAAAGTTTTCTCCATGGCGGAGGTAATTCAACTTGAAATAATCAAATAGGGCGTCACAGATTGTAACGTAGAAGGTCAAATATAATGATCCCCCACCACCTAAGTGGCTTCCACTTGATGTGGTTCGACTTAGTGGCTGTCCTTTTTCTCGAAAATCCCAAAATACGAGGGCCCTTGCGCAGGATCGTTAAGCGGGGCACCACATGGAACCCAATCCACAAGTCGAAGACAAAAGCCCTGTTCGCAGATATCAAAATATCATACACAATTTCGTTCATATCTACCCGCATCTCGATGTTTCATATATATATTCGCAGGCTCCAGTGCGCGATTGCGCGTTAGTTTGCTCCCTGTGCTGCTGCTGCTCAGAACCATAACATTTTTTCCATATTTTGTGTGTGCTTTGCTTAGAGTAGATTGTCTGCCAGGTGGCCTTGCCAAAGGCAATATAATTTTTCGGTTTTTTGTTTCTCTCGATTTTGAGCCCAAAAAGTGTTCCCAGGCCCCCACCCCATGGGGTTTGCATGCGACACCGTGCAATGAGCACTTGTGCAGTTTATGCACGTTTCAGTGATTTTGGCTATGTTGGCGGTTTTGACGGCCTCCGTGACCCCGTGGTACCCCCTCTGAGGGGTCTGAGTGGGGATGATCTGACAGTATATGCCTACTAGGATACGGAAGGACATTTGTGGCAGCCTCTAGCCTTGCTGAGAGCTGTCACAGCCCGTGCCAAAGGCGCAAAATGACTGTTTGCACCACTAATGGCCTACGGAATGGGCTGGTCCACAACCTGCTTATGCAGCTTTTAAGCCCGGGTAGCTCAAAAATCGAATTTTTGGAAAGTTGTTTTTATGATATTGTGATCACCCAAAATGACCACCCAAGGTATATAAAGCATGTTCTGAGCTGTTTTTGTGTGTTATCTACCCTATTCGGGATTTAGATGCTGGGGGGCGGCGGGGGGAGCGGGGTCCCAAGTGATTGAGACACAACCTGCTCGTGCAGTTTTTCATTCCGGGCAGCTCAAACATTGAAGTTTTTGATACTTTTTTTGTGATAGCGTGGGTACCTAAAATGGAGCTGCAAGCTGCAAAAAGCATGTCTTAGGCCAAACTTACAAGTTTTCCACCCTACTGGAGTATTAGGTGCTGGGAGGCGGGCACTCTCAAGGGATTGGTAGACAACATGCTTATGCAGTTTTTCACCCTCGGCAGCTCGAAAATCGAAGTTTTTGAAACTTGGTTTTATGATATTGTGACCACACAAAATGACCATCCAAGGTCTGTAACGCATGTTTTTAGCAGTATTTACATGTTTTTCAACTTTTCTTGGGTGTTAGGTTGGGGGAGGCGGGGCCTCCCAAGGGATCGGTCTACAACCTGCTTATGTAGTTTTCAGCCCGGGTTGCTCAAAAATGGACGTTTTTGAAACTTATCTTTTTGATTCCATGATCACCTAGAGTGACCATCCAAGGAATGGAAAGTATTTTTTGGGCAGTATTCATGTGTTCTTCACCCGATTTGGGGTTTCCTTCCAGGGGGGGGGTCCCCTTAGGAATCGGTACACAACCTTGTTGTGCAGTTTTTCACCCTGGACTGGTCCAAAAAAGCGCCTTCACCCACAGCCAACAAGACCGCCTAACCAGCTAGCACCACCAAACTAGCCAGGACAAAAAAAGACACCTAGCCAAACCCACCCTAACCCGCACCCGTGTACATCAGGACGCGCAAGCTGCACCCCTGGGGCGCGCCCGCCGTCAATGCCCCAACGATGCACACCACGACGAAGAACCAAGCACTGCTGCACTGCTGCACCAGATGCTCATGCCGGTGCCTGCAGTGTGCACGCACCCCCTTTTTCATTTGATATTTTCTGTTTAGAAAAAAAAAGAACAACAAAGGGGGGGAAGGAAACGCGAGAAAGCATAAAAAATCATCAATACAGAGCACACACAAAAGGACGAGGGCACAAAGAAAAAGAAAAACAAAAAGGGGCAGAAAAAAGGAGGAGGGGGGGGGTCCGCTACGAAGCCACCAACCACACACACGTACTGCACACAGCGCGCGCACCAGTGAACAAGCGCCAAGTGTCCACGGACACCGCGCAAGGAACACAACGGGCCCCCTCACCGGTGAACAGGCGTCAAGTGGCCAAGGACACCGCACACGCGCACGCAGCGAGGGCGGCGGAGGAACAGGGCACAACGAACCACACCCCCAGGGTTGGACGCACTGGGGCGACGCAGCCGACCCGCCGGACCAGTGGCAGGAGCGGTACTCCAAGGCCACTGGTCTGAGTACAGCCTGGCTGCGCCGGGGACCATGGCAAACGTACCCCGGAGCCATGGCAACAACCGATGCCAGGCCTGCCGGCACACAGCCCAGGAGGGCGTCGCCTGCCAAGCAGCAGGGCCCCGCAACTCGAGCCACAGGGGAGAGGGGATCGTACGGTAGACTCGCGGGAGCAATACCCCCTGTGGCGAGAGATACTCCACACGGCTGGGCAGCCTCGAGAGCTGCCACCCACAGGAGGGGGAACGTGACCCTACCCACAGGCAAATGTGGGGACAGGCTCCTACCCGGGACACCTGGAACGGGTGGCCGCGACACTGCCTTCCGAAGCACCTGCGGGAGCAGCTTAAGGGGCGCCTGACCTAGGGCAGTGGGAGGGACAGGATGTCCCCTTGGTAAGACCTTGTTCCTGCATCCTCAAAAGAGGCATCCAAAGCTCCTGAAAATACCTACGTACCTACCTTCAACCCATTCGGGTTTTTGTTCCAGGGTTGGGATCTCCTAAGGAATGGGTACACAACCTTGTTGTGCAGTTTTTCACCCTGGACAGGTCAAAAATCGGAGCTGAAAGCTTATTTTTTGGATACGGTGGTCACGTAAAGTGACCATTGGAACTATGTGAAATATGTTTTGACCCGTAATCATTAGTTTTTGACAGTTGGATGCAGGGGAGGGGATCTCCGTGGCCGTGTCCAAAGGGATTGGTACACACCTTGGTGATGCAGTTTTACACCCTAGGCAACTCAAAAATCGAACTTTTCGAAACTTATTTTTTTGATACCGTGATGACCCAAAATGATCATCCAAGCTATGTAAAGCACGCTTCAGGCCGCAATATACGTGTTCTTTACCCCACTTGGGTAATGAATGGGCTGAGGAGGGCTCCCAAAGGATTGGTACAAAACCTGGATATCCAGTGTTTCAGCCTATACAGCTGAAAAAACGAAGTCTTCGGAACTATTTTTTTGATATTGCGATCACCGAAGATGACCATCAAAGGTATGCCAAGCATGTTTTCAGGCCGTATGTATGTGCTTTTCACCCTATTTGGGGATTAGCGCCGGGGGGGGGAGTCTGCTAAGGGAATGGTAAACAGCCTGTATATGCAGGCGTTCCCCTTGAGCAGCTAAAAAATGGAAGTTTTCGAAATATACTTTTGTTAATAAAGGGGTCACCGAAGATGACCATCCAAGGTACGTAAAGCATGTTTCATGGCAAATTTATGTCGTTTCCCACCCTATTGGGGTATCAGGTGCGGGCGGGGGGGCTGGTCTCCCAGGAGATTGGTAAATGACCTGATTATGCTTTTTTTCACCCTGAGCAGCTAAATAATCGAGGTTTTCGAAGCCTATTTTTGTGATACCGTCATCACCTCAAATGATCATCCAAGCTATGTGAAGCATGTTTTAGGCGTTATGTATCACTTTTTTCCCTTATTTGTGCGTGCGTTGCTTGGGGTGGATTCTTTGCGAGGTGGACTTGCCGAAGGTTTTTTAGTTTTTCGCGATTGTGATCCGAAAAAGTGCTTCCGGGTCCCCACTCCATGGGGTTTGTATGGGGCGGAGTGGGACGAGCCCTTTTGCAGCCGATGCGCCTTACAGATGTTTTTGCTCTGTTGGCGGTGTCGGCGACCTCCGTGAAGTCGTGATACCCACTCTGAGGGGTCTGAGTGGGGATGTCGTGACAGTATATGCCTAATAGGATACAGAAGAATATTCCTTGCAGTCTCTAGATTTGCTGAGGACCGGTCGAAGCCCGTGCCAAAGGCGTGAAATGACTGTTTCAACCAATAATGGCATAGTGAATCGGCCGGCACATAACCTGATTATGCAGGTCTTCAGACCGGGTAGCTCAAAAGCGGAAGTTTTAGAAACTTGGTTTTATGACATTGTGACCACACAATGTGACCATCCAAGGTATATAAAGCATGTTTCTGACCGCATTTGTGTGTTTCTTGTCCTACTTGGGTATTCCGTCCGGGGGGGGGGGTCCCCCAAGGAATTGGTACACAACTTGCTGATGCACTTTTGCACCCTAGGCCACTCAAAAATGGAAGTTTTGGAAATCTGTTTTTTTGATATTGTGATCACCTAAATTGACCATCCAAGGTATGTAAAGCATGTTTCAGGCCGTATCTACATGTTTTTGACCTTACTTGGGGATAGGGCTAGGGGCGGGAGGTCTGCCAAGCATTGGTACACAACCTGCTTATGCAGGTTTTCACCCTGGGCAGCTCAAAAATTGAAGGTTTCGAAACTTGTGTTTATGATATTGTGATCACCCCAAATGACCATCCAAGGTATGTAAAGCATGTCTGAGGCTGTTTCTACATTTATTTCACCCTGTTTGGGTATTCGCCCCACAGGGGGCGGCAGGGGGGGGTTCTCAACGGATTGGTACACAAGTTGCTTATGCAGCTTTTCACCATGGGCAGGTGAAGAATCGAAGTTTTCAAAACTTGTTTGCATCATATTCTGATCACCTAAAATGACCATCCAAGGTATGTGAAGCATGTTTTAGGCTGTATTTGCGTGTTTTCACTCCATTAGGGTATTAGGTCTAGGCGGGGGGGGTCTTCCAAGGCGTTGGTACATAACCTGCTAATGCAGGTGTTCACCCAAGGCAGCTCCTAAATCGAAGTTTTGAAAACTTGGTGTTATGGTATTGTGATCACGGACATTGGCCATCCAACGTATGTAAAGCATTTTCTAAGCCGTCCCTCTGTGCTTTTCACCCTATTTGGGTATTAGACCCGGGGGGCGGGTGTCCCAAGGGATTGGTACAGAACCTGCTCCTGAAGTACTTCACCCTGGGCAGCTCAAAAGTTGAGGTTTTTGAAGCCTGGATTATGATACTAGGGTTTCCCTGATACGCGTATTCGATACGGCAGGATACGGCAGGATACGGCAGAATACGGCTGCAGGAGGTCACAGGCACATGTGCGTGCAGATAGTCGCAGATGCATTGCGCTTGTAGGATTTGCGATTATTTGTAAATTCGAGATACTGTCATCGCAAGATTCATATTGTATTTGAGTATGCAATTGTTGTATAGTATTGTGTTCTGTACTCACAGGGCTTTTGTCAAATGTCACTATGATTTGGTGTATTCGTGTTCGTGATCATCATAGTGCTTCATGGTAGCATCATCACGTTGAAGTCCTGCGAGACTATGGGATCCGTTTCTGTATCGTATTGATGAATGGCAGATAGTGTTGGCGATTATCAGCGTCTTGTGCGAGTGTGTCAAGAGTTTTGTAGTAGTAGTAGTGTAGTGGGCACAGTGGGGTCATCAGTCAACGCGCTGGCCAATGAGTACTTGAAAGAGCTCGCTACGGTTGACGAACCAGTAGAGACAGTCAGCGTGCTGTGGCTCCGTTGTTACATGAAGGAGGGCGCCAACTCAAGCGGCGCCAAGGTTGAAGGTTTGGGACTTGAGTTTTGCAGATCAAGAGTTTTCGTTGATGAGAGGACTGATCAGTGCAAAGCCGAGTCGTCAAGTAGACGTGACCGTGACCGACCATATAACGGAGTGGACTGCGCCGCCAACAAAAATTTCGTGAGGATTCCGGCGAGCTTTGCCTTTAGAGATGCAGTCTGTTGCGTGCAGTTTTTTTTCGATGTCTCGGTGGTCTGGATTGCTGAGGGCTCTGCAGCGTGATGAAGCGTGCGCTGCTGATGAGCAGGAGCGCCCTGCCGTACCAAGGCGTCGAGGCTACGAGACAAGTTGGGAGAACTAGCGCGCCTTCGCCTTGTTGTGATGAAACAGCGCTGGCGAAGAGCGCCCCTTTCCCTTGTTGCTGGTGGACTCGTGGTGTTTGCCCTGATGAAGGAGTTCAGGTCTGCTGACGCAGCGCATCTCTGTAACGCGCAGGGCGGAGGGGAAAACCGCCCGGGCTTTGCCCTGAAGGAACCCCACTAAAACAAGTTCAGCAGTGTTTTCCTGCCTTCCCACCCTCCGTTTGTTTGTACCACTTTTGTGGTTGAGATTCTGATTGAGTGTAGATTCATGCGAAAAACAGGTATGGCCCTGACGTTCCACAGGACTCCGAAGTGTGCCCTTTGGGCCTGCCTGGGGCGCACTGATGTGTGCCTTTACTTTTGTTTGGCTATTTGTTTTGGTTTTTTGTCCTTTTGAATGATCACAGTTTTCTCACATAACAGGAGATGCATGCTAGTGAGTATATATTGACGTCAATGTCTGTTGCAGAGCGCTCAGCACAGTGGCCCTTCAGGCCTAAGCGCACTGCTGTTATTGGCGAGTGTTCTTGCTCTACACTTTGTAGAGTGTTGCAGTGGTTTGTGCTTTGCTTGGGGGACACACAAGGAAACACAGTGTGCTTCTGCTTTGTGCACTGTAACGTGTGTACTTTGTCTGCTGTTTTTTTTTCAACTTTTCAAACAGCAGGAACCAAGCAGAGAAAAAAATCATTGCAGGGAGCTGTACTGTTTTACAACACAACTCTTATATATGTAGACGCGTTTCGGTAAAAACAGGTTTTGCTAATAGTAGAGTCCCTGAATGGCTAGCCCCACAAATTCACCGCGTAGATGTAGCCCTCACCTCGCCCCAGACCACCAACCCATAGCCCTGCCAGTAGTCAGTGGGATAGACACTGTGGTGATTTTCTGGCTTTACTGATTCACGTGTCCAGTATGTCAAACAAATTGCATAGCAGGTAAAATCTCAGTTCAGTGAATTGGTGTGGAACTGCACCACATGATTATTGTTTTGTTTGCCTTCAGACCAGCACGACCCACAGCTGGTTTCTCCACCGGAGTGGGGGGCTGATGGGGTGTACAGTGCATGGATATTGGCCTGATATATCATTGTAGTATGAAAAACTGGTAGCCCTGAGGCACTTGAGTGCAGCTTGATGTTGAATATACTCTGAAGCAATGATGCTAACAGAATGATTGTTATATGCTGGTGAACATTCAGGCACAGACTGATGGTTTGTTGTTCTGATTTGTAATTTGATGTCATGTTGAGCCCATTTCTGATATTGTGTATGTTTGAGCCCATTATCTATGTGTTCTTGCTAAAGTACCCCACTCAGAATGTAGGTAAACCCGAAAAAAGGTAGGTGGACCATGGCCTTAAAAGAGTGGTCCAGGGGAATGTACAACAGATTATATATCTATGGCCTGTGCCTCCAGGTCCAATTTTCCGGCCTCAGATGGCCTAGGAGGGGGGTGCAGGAGGTCACAGGCACATGTGCGTGCAGATAGTCGCAGATGCATTGCGCTTGTAGGATTTGCGATTATTTGTAAATTCGAGATACTGTCATCGCAAGATTCATATTGTATTTGAGTATGCAATTGTTGTATAGTATTGTGTTCTGTACTCACAGGGTTTTTGTCAAATGTCACTATGATTTGGTGTATTCGTGTTCGTGATCATCATAGTGCTTCAACGGCAGGATATGGCAGCATACGGCAGGATACGTCAGGATACGGCAGGATACAGCGGGATACGGCAGGATACGGCAAGATATGGTAGGATACGGCAGGATACGCCAGGATACGGCAGGATACGGCGGGATACCGCAGGATACGGCAGGATACGGCAGGATACGGCAGGATACGCGTATTACAGGAATAAGGTCGTATTAGGGAAAACCTATTGTGATCACCGAAAATGACCATCCAAGGTAAGCTAAGGTATGTAAGGTATGTCTTAAGCTGTATCTACGTGTTTTTCAGCCTTTTTGGGTATTGGCCCCATGGGGCGAGGGGGAGGGGTTCCCAGGGGATTGGCACACAACCTGCTTATGCAGTTTTGTACCCTAGGCAGCTCAAAAAATGGAAGTTTTCAGAATTTGTTTTTTTTGATGTTGTGGTCACCCCAAATGATCATTCAAGGTATGTAGAGCATGTCTTAGGCTGTATTTATGTCTTTTTTCCGTATTTTGTGTGATGGCTGCTTAGAGTAGACTCTCTGTGAGCTGGCCTTGCCAAAGGCAATACATTTGTCTAGTTTTTGCTTTGATGTTGAGCCCAAAACGTCTTTCAAGGTTCCAAAGCCATGGGGTTTGTATGCGATACAGTGCAATGAGCACTTGTGCAGTTTATGCACCTTCGGGTGATTTTTGCTATTTTGGCGGTTTTGACGATGTCGATGACCCCCTGGTACCCACTCTGAGGGGTCTGGGTTGGGATATTCTGACAGTGTATGCCTACTATTATACCGAAGGATGCTTTTTGCAGTCTCTAGACTTGCTGAGAGCCGTCACAACTGGTGCCCAAGACACGAAATGACTGTTTCCATCAACAATGCCCTAGTGAATGGGCTGGTCCACAACCTGGTTATGCAGGTTTTCAGCCCAGGTAGCTCAAAAATCGAATTTTTTGAAAGTTGCTTTTATGATATTGTGATAACCCACATTAACCATCCAAGGTATATGAAACATTTTTTCTATTCATTCATTCATTCTGTGGCGGCTTATACCCCTGCCTGGCGAAGTCCGCATGTGTTCGAGTACAGCAAAAAATAGTGACATCGCGTGTGTGTAGCCGTATCATAGGAGGTGAGATTCGGTATGGGTCAGTGCTCTTTGCTGTTGGTGCCAGCTTGATGGGACACATAAGGCAGTGATCAGAAAAGGTCCAGGTCAGCCCAACAAGGGTCTGTCGCGAGGCAAATGATACAAAAAACTATAACGATAGAATAAATGATAAGTTAAATGGAAACTAAAAATTGGAAAAAGCGAGAGCGTTATGGAGCAGTGGCTTCCTGCTAGATGGCCACCTAGCATGCGGATGTGAGTGTGCTGTGTTTTTCTGGGCATCTCTACTGTTTCTGTGCTGCTGGGCTGTGTGTGTGTGTTGTATGGTTTTGGTGCGCTGGAGGGGGGGGAGCGGGCATGTGGGGAATCTGTTCTGGCAGCCTGACAGAGGAGCAGAAGGCGCAGCTTGACCCTGCTGGGCGAAGCCAGAGGGATGCTGCTGGGTGTTGTCCGTGATCCCTCGAGTTTTTTCTTTGACTGCTGTGCTAAAAATGGCCGGCGGAGGCAGGAAGGATCCAGGAGTTGCAAAGCAGGGCAAAGGGACACTGACCTGTGAGAATAATGCTGCAGAGTAGAGGCAGTGATCTGAGCGTGTACTCCTATGTCTGATGGTATTGCCCAGTTAACTTAGAACCGTGTGGACTTCGCAGAACTCTGGGTTCCGCTTGTCGCTCGTTGAACCTGAGTGCATGGCTGGAGGGTAAGTGCGTTAAGATGTGCTCATGGCTGATAGGTATGTGGGGGAAGTGTGTGCGTGAAGGCTGCATCAAGGCGCAGGGGGGGGTAATGAGCCGGTGCGGTGTGAGTGACGGTCTGCTGTGCGATTGAGATACGTCTTCAGGGGGGGCGGGCTGTGGCAGGCGGTTCTTGTGGCGATTGTTTGGAAAATGTGGGGAGGGTGCACTGACACCAATAAGGAATGTTTGGGGGGGGGTCTGCAGTGAAATCTGGTGTAGGCGGTTGGAGGAGTCAGGTTGAGGCTTTCTGGTTTTTGGAAGATGGGCTGGGTGGTTGTGGTGGTGGTTCGTGATGTGGTGCCGAGAAATCGTGGAAGACCAAAAACTGCTTTATATTAGAGGGAGGGGGGCGTGACATGGGAGTGTGCGTTTTGATGCTGCTTTTTGTGGTTTTGCATCTGGTAAGATAGGTGATGTGTGTCTGACGGGTTCGGGCTTGTACTGAGGAGCGTTGAGGCAGATATGTGAAGGGTTGGAAGTGCCAATTTTGTTGAAAAAGAATCCAGGAGGTGTCATTGTACGGAGT
Source organism: Eutreptiella sp. 'Long Island Sound 2002' (assembly GCA_964036045.1). Taxonomy (NCBI): domain Eukaryota; phylum Euglenozoa; class Euglenophyceae; order Eutreptiales; family Eutreptiaceae; genus Eutreptiella; species Eutreptiella sp. 'Long Island Sound 2002'. The sequence continues at coordinate 88,445,850 of OZ038382.1, read as the reverse complement.
TGGGTCTGAGATTGATGGGAGAGGAGAGTTCTGCAGTGCTGTAATGATTTTAGGAATCAACGCGTTGAGCTGCTTGTTTGAACTTCTGAATTCGGCGATGAGGTCGATGTCCTTGATTTGGATGAACGATGTCGTGATTGAGATGGGGATAAGGAAGCGGATTATGTTTCTCTGGTCTCTAAGGTTTTTTCTGGATATTCTTGGTAGACATAGAAGGCTTGAAGGGCAGGAAAACGGTTCTAATCTGCTGGAGTAGAGGGATGGGCCAAGTTGAAATGATGCTGTTCCTCAATGAGGAAGTAAATGTGGAGGAGCAGAGAGTGATGTATGAAATTGGGTCCAGTGGCTGGGAGGTGTTACAGAAGGGGCAAGGGCGGGGTTGTATTGTCATAAAAAGGTGCAAAGCCTTTGATACTGTAGATTGCATTGGACCACCTGAAAGGGGGAAGGAAGAGGAGGGGGGATTTTCGATGCCACATGAATGACAGGGAGACAGAAATATCTGTGTGTACGGGGTGGGGAATGAGGTTGCAATATTCAGCCGGTGAACGTTTCGAGAGCAGAGGTGGACCGTGCAAGTAACAAATTGGGAACATTCGGGGGACGTAGTGAAGTTAGGGACGGTGGCTGTGGCTGCCCATTTTGCCATGCGGTCAGCAATTTTGTTCCCATGAATGCTTGCATGCGCCTTGATCCATGCAATGTGAATGGTTGCTGAGTTGGCGTGCTGGAAATGCGGGATACGTGACAGCACGTTTCCGTAGATACGATCGGATTGGATAGGCGGTGTGTGCTTAGTTTGTAAAAAATTGATTTTGTTGACTACGGCTTTCTTGTCACAGAAAATAAGAAAAGTTTTTTGAATCGAGGCTGAGTTGACTGCATCGGTAATTGACTGTAGGGTGGGAATGCAGCTTAGGAACTCAGCTGCTGTGCAACCTCGTTTGGGACTGGGGGCTGCTCTGACCTGGGTTTCAGAGTGCAGGGGGAGGGCGATAGCCGCGCCAGTCAGCTTTTTGAATGGGGGGGGTGTACGAGCCATCCGCAAAAATGTATTGAGCATGAGGGAATCAGAGATAAGTTGGAGGGCTTGATCCCAAGCCCATGATTTGACGAGGTGGAGTAGGATACCAGAGGTTTCAAGACTTCAGGGGCCAGGATTTCGTAGAAATGAAGTGTAGTATTGATTAGCCCTGCGCTCAGGGGGTGTATAAGTTGGGAGGGGGTTAGGGTGTGTTGGAGTGTTGGGAAAGTTTTTTCAGAGTCGTGGTGCTTGCGCAAGATGAGACTCTTTTGGACCAAGTCAAAGTGGATAGTTGCTGTGTTGGTTTGGGTGCCTGAGACCGGCCCTGAAAAGGTTCCTGTAATAAATTTGACCCTGATGGATGTGTCCAGGGGCAAATCCTGAGGGTTGCGGGGGTTCATTGGAGGCACACCAAACATGCAGTCTTGAAGGAATTAGGCAGATTGCATGGTGGAGCGTTGGAAGGGGTTTACGGTGGGGGAGCGGAGGGCAGCAATGACATTGTTGACCGCGGGGGGTGGGGGCGCTTGAAGCAGGAGTTGGTTGGTGATGTTGATGTTTTGTCTTTGGATTTCCGCTGGCATGAAGTTCAGTTTGAGTCCTCCAACACAGGGGAGGGAGTGCTTGCATGCCGTCGGTGTGTTTGCGGCAGCAAGCGGGAGGAAACTAACAGCGATAGTCGTGAAATATGCGGATCACGTGTTTAGGGCCGAATTCCAATACAATCTACCCCATGGCGTTCAGTAAGAGCACTTGAGGAGTATTCTGGGAATTCCCCCCCGGCCCCCTAAAAGCCTAGGTGTCGTGCAGTTTGGGCTTGGATGGGTACACGGACGAAGAGAGCCAGAGCCATTTTGGGGTGTGCAGTACGTTGTCAGATTCCAGGCTTTGGAACGTATACTTGAAGTCTCCCGTGAATATACAAAGGGGATGTTCCTGCATGAGGTTCTCAATGATCACCTGGGGTTCATGCTTCAGTGACGGGTCTTCGGGTGCATAAACAGACGCAACGAGGAATTTGGGAAAGTTGGGCAGGCAGACAGTGGCAGACACAAGAATGCCTCTGTGGTGTCTCAGTTGGAAAGGGGATGCATAAGGAGCTAGGTCTGCAGAGAAGGCTAACAGAGCTCCATGCTTGTAGTATGCAGATGGCAGTCCAGAGAGTCTGTCCTTGGAGGTAGCCGCAATCACTAGCGGCGTTGAGGGGAGTACTGATAATTGCCGGGCAATTTCACCCTGCTTTTCATTTATTTCCTGTCCTGCTATGATGTTGTACTGCTGGACAATTTTGTGTGAAATGAAGGGAAGGGGGAGTTTTTTCTGAAGGTTTTGAGACTGGAATTTGAGGTGTTGTGGCAAGGCAGGGGGGGCATATTTTGCTTTGAGGTTACTGAAACTTTCCCACGGGTTGGGATGAATGTTGCCATCAGTAAGGGACGGTTTCCTGCTGAAAGAACAACGGTAAGGCAAGATCGAGTTCCAACGGCAGGGGGGCTGGAGGTACAGGGCTTCGAAGCGGGGAGGTGTTGGGCGTGGCCGTATTCATGTGTTTTGCACCCTGTTTGGGTATTATGTCCAGGGGGGGGGGGGACTGCCAAGTGATTAATACACAACCCGCTTGTGCAGTTTTTGACCCCAGGCAGCTCAAACATTCAGGTTTTCCATACGTATTTTTTGATAGCATGGTCACATAAAATGGCCGTGCAAGCTACAAAAAGCATGTCTTAGGCCGAACTTACATGTTTTTCACCCTACGTTCTCTGAGACGTCACAAGTTTATCAGTGCAAATTCCGCAGTTTGAGACACTTGTAATGGGCACACACATGTATGAGACAGGAGCCTACAAGCAGACCACGCACAGCGCGCGAACATCAGTAGCACTCGCAGATTGTGTATTGCTTTTGTTGATGATTGATTGTCATCTAACAAATACATTATCATTCCTTTGTACCTTAGACAGTGGTGCACAGGGTATCACTTTGGTAAATCACCACTTCATCGACTTGGATTGTGCTCATCGTCTGCATTGTGCGGGCATTTGGTTGGTGTACCCCTAGGATTACCAATACATTTACGAAAGCTTGCCTCACAGTCCTATCGTTGGTTGCCGTCTTGCTTTTCAAGCCTTTGGTTTTTTGGAGTCCTTTGGAGTGCTGTTGGTTGTTTTTTCATCAACAACGTTCTGATCGCAGTTCGGAGCTATGCTGTCTGACGCTACGGTCCAGACCATGTTGGTGCCACCGTCATTATTATTAGTTTGGAAGCTGACTCCGGATGCTATCTTACCCTCTGTCTGTGATCCTGATGATGCTGGGTGTATGTTGTGCAGCGCCGCGGATCTCGTGTTGCCTGCCCGTGGTAAGGCGCGGGTAAAAACGGACCTTGCCATCGCGGTCCCTGAGGGTGCAAACGCGCGCATTGTGCCGTGTTCTGGGCTTGCCTGGAACCACCATCTGCAAGTTGGCAGCTCAATTGTTTGGGCTGGGTACTGTGGAAACGAGGCTGTGGTGCTCTTTAATCGTGCGGCTGAGGACGATGCGGTCTGTTGTGGTGATCAGGTTGCACAACTGATCCTGGAGCACTTCGCCGTCCCAGAGGATGTGCTGGTGCCTGTTGTGCCTGCGCGTCCTCTCTGCAGCCCTCATCAACTCCAGCACCACCTTCCCAGCGCTCATCCCAGTTCTGTGGCGCCACCATCAACCTTGTCATCAAGTTCTGCAGCGCCGCTGCCATCCTCAGCGACGCTGTCGTGCGCGCTGTCAACCAGCTTGGCAGCGCCGCTGTCAGCAGCGCCATCGTCAGCGCTGTCAGTAAGCTTTGCAGCGCCAGTGTCAACGCCGCTGCCGGCCTGAACACCGGCAGCATCACCCCCTTTCAGGGCGCAGCCATACGCATTGCAGCGCCCTCGCGCTAAGGGCGGTGTATAAGCCTTCTGCCTTTCGGTTTGTTTCTCTTTACTTGTGATACCGAACCTGCGCTCAAGCATCCTGCTAGGTCTCTGGACAAGCTGCCGGTGGAGATATATTTTTTTTTGCCATGCTTGTGCCTCTGCACCAAGGGCAGGTTTTGTTGCTCTGCCGGTCTCACAGTCAGCACTCCTTATGCACTGCACTTTCTTTTGTCCTGCAGTTCAGTACGGACTTGTTGCACTGTCAGCACTTGTCTTTCCTTTATCCTCATCCTGCCCAGCGGTGTTATTTGTTGATACTTTTGAGCTGCTTTATGCCTGAGATGGAGACCAGTTTTTTCGGTGTGACCTTCGAGGAGCACCTCTGGTTCAAAGTTGGTGCCCAGATCTTTTGCAGCTTGGATGTTTCCCCTTGCTGGCCACTTTTTGTTCGTTGTTCTGGTTTCAGATCTTTTTCAGGTCTGCCATCTTGGCTTTTTAGCCAGCTCCTAAACTTCCTTTTCCCGACGTATCTCAGGTTTCTAAGTGTTCTACAACACACTGTGGCTTTAATCCTGCATCAGCATGCCTCTTCTCATCTTGCATCAGCATCAGCCTGCCCCTCTGATTGTAGCTCTGTAGTGAAGGTGACATGGGCTTGACTAGAGTTTTGAGTCATAAGCCAAACGTCAGTTGTAGGTTTTTGCAGACCAGGGTCTGTTTGCGCATTCAGAGGTCACATTCTCCATCTCAGAACTTTGAGTGGCCCTGCAAATCTGAGTGAGGTACAGCAGGTGACTTATCTGCTGAAGCAATCTCTTTGTTGGGTTGATTTCTGGCACTGTTTCACGGTTCACCGTGGATGCACAAGGCACGTGGTGAGGTCTCAGTTTCGATGCACTGCAGCACAAGGTTTCAGTTTTGGAGGTGTGTGAGGTTGCAGTGAGGTTACGGTTGGGATGCACCGTGTGTTTGTGAGGCTTCAAGTTCGTGAGTGCACTGCTGCTCCATTCCATGCCACATATCACTGCGCACAGGCTGCAGGGTGCACAATGTGAAGCGTGCAGTGTGTCCAGCCGTCTTGAGTGTGTATGTACTTTAGGCTCTTCGCTGTTGCTCCTGTGTCGTACTTTTGGGGGCCGAGGTATATCAACATATATTGGTGCTACGATCAGATGAGCTTGGCATCCCACTGCAGTGAGCAAGCCAGAGAGGATACAATGTTGTGTATATTCAAAATGGTCAGTCGGATTTCCAAACAGATCCATTTATTTTCTAACCTTTGAGTTGAGTGAAGTTGAGCCCTGTGTTTGGGTTGAGGGTAGAGGCGATGTGCCCCCCAACAGTGGGACAATACCCAGCGGACCTGAGGCCACCTGAGCGTGTGGGTGCCCCCTACATCGGAGGACACAGAGTCCGGGGGTATAGGGTAGGCCAGGCGGAAGAATTACACACGGGGATGCACACGCAATCATATAGGTGCAGGGAAACTGTGGGTGCCCCCCCCCCCCCTGGTTGACTGGACTCAACGCGTGCCACGGGGGTATAGGGTACACCAAGGGGGACCCCCCTGTAATAATTTACTGAATGGAAGTGAGTAATTGTCTGCACGCTTTGCCCCCACTGATTTGTTGTGAATCCCTCCATGGGTTCGTCGCGTTTTGCGGGGGGGGGTGTAATTGGCACACACATGCATCAGACAGGAGCCTGGAAGCAGACCACGCACAGCGCGCACACACATCAGTAGCACTCGCAGATTGTGCACTGTTTGTCTTGGTAATTGATTGTTATCAAACAATTACATTATCATTCCTTTGTACCTTAGACAATGGTACAGAAGGGATCACTTTTGTAAATCAAGACTTCATCGACTTGAATTGTGCTCATTGTGTGAATGGTGCTGGCATTGGGTTGGTATACCCCTAGGATAGCCAAAACCACACTAAGATACATTATCGCAAGCTTCCCAACCTTTTAGGGACACCCTAAGGCACCGAAGGTGCCACAAAGGTACCTCTAGGAACCTGAGGTATCTGATGGGCTTTGGCAATGTTTGGTGTCAGACATCCCCTCAGAAGCCCTGCCTATATCCTCCACTACTCATCCATTACCCCCGCCTTTTCAGGTCTCAATATGTACTTGATTTACCACAACAAGTCCTCAATCCAAGTTACCCGAAACTTGAAATCTTTGGGAAACTTCAGGGGACTAGGCGCATTTTTATTGTATTTTGTGCCGATCAATAGAGAATTAAAATCCAGTCATATTTGTGGGCATACTTCGGTGAAAGTTGCAAAGGTACAGGACCTTGGCGTTGGCTTTGGTGCCTGCGTGAACCGGCGTCGCGCCAGTTCGCGTAAATACCGCCAGTTGGTGCCCGTAGAACCAAAATCGCGGAACCATGAACTGGCCTTTTCGGAAACTCAACCGACGCTAGAGATAATGATTTGAGTTCACTGTTGCTTGATTCAATAGAATACGTTTATTATAGAACAAATAAACTGTGAGGCGGTGAAACAAAAACTGAAAACTGGGCATCGCCATGATGCCCAGGCAAAAAAAGAGGCTAGGAACATTAAGGGGCCTCACCGGCACCTTATGGCGACTTTGTATTCCTTTGCCCCCCATTTGACTAGTCATCGCATGTCATTTTTATGTGTTACATAGGGTCACTTCAGCAGGGCATGTCTTTGAGCCACTGCCTGCGTAACCTTTAATGTAAAAGACATACGAAAGCCATAACTGTCTATTTTGATTGTATATTACCTCAACGTGTGAGTTGCAAGTAGATTCGAAGTGAGGAGTGATTTTTTTAGTTTGAGTCAGAAAAATGGGATTGCAACAATACCATGAATTTGGGCATGGGAAGGAAGGTATATTCCCTCCCATGGTGTACACGGACCCAAAACACTTTGGGTCGATTAATTTTGATATTGGGAATTCATTTCATGACCATGGTGGGTGAAGCCATCCATGGTGGGGCTGCCATACATGACCAAAAGAGCAATTGTGGACCATGATATGGGCCCACTATGAGAGCTTGATGCGCTATGCCAGCAGCTTGGCGCTCTGTATCGTCCCATCCCGCATGTTTGGGCATGTCTGGAGTGCATGTAATGTCTGATTCATTGAGGTTTGAACCCATGTCGAAGCGCTAGATCTATTTTGATGACTTACACTTGAGCACACGCTTTTTCATGAGGTCAAAGTTTGACATGATATTTGTAGGATATCATGGAGCCGGAAGTCAGGTAAAAGCTTCCTTTGTACGTACTCCATAGAGACTTCTGAGAGATAGAAGAGTTTGACGCCCCTGGAGCCTCAAACATCTTCTTTTCGTAAATTTTTCCAAATCGTTTTAAGCCTTCTTCAATATGTCATTTTCATATCAATTTTCACTCATTTTATGCCAATCATGGGCTCACTTCCCGGGCTCCGTTCCTGAAGCCCGTGGAGAGTTTGAACCCAAGTTGTGTTCCTGCATGTTTGAGTATGTGTTCACCTTGCATTTCGTCATTGTTTGCCCCATGTACGCTCATGTGTCAAGTTTGAGTACAAAAAAATGACTTACTTTTCTATCTTTGAATTTCATAACCTCACTTGTGGTGACCAGCGAGAGCAACTACTAGGCAGCTTTCGTGCAACATTTGGATCCATTGTGGTCTACATGGTCCATACTTTGCATATATGGTCTTCCTCGGACCGCTCTCATGCTGGTCTGCTCGCTGTTGCTGAATTTGTGCATGCACGGCTGAGTCAATTTTATGCTTAGGAAACATTGCCTGGCATTCATGTCCAATTCTTCCCCGTGTATGTGCTCACTTGTTGAGCTCATCACTCTACACCATTGTTGAGTTTGAACCAAGGAACTGATTCGTATGCGAGCCAGCACTTGAAAGAATTTGGCTCTCATTTGGATGTTGAATTGTGAATTTCTGGCATCTCACAACAGCTGGGTCTCCGAAATTGTTTGGAGATATATAACTTCATGTGTCCACTTCAGGGACTTGGTTTGTTTGGTTCTTCGGGCCACATTCCCGTGCTCTTGACCCTCATTCACTCCAAGGTATCTACGCTGGGTATCCAGACTCGTTTGGGTATGCTTCATAACATACTTAAGTTATTAAAACCGATTTTTCCAAGCCTATTGCATAGTGGTGTTACATGGCCCGGACCAGGTCTATAGAGAGCCTTGAAAACCACCCTGTCATGTGGTCACGTTGCAGGCTAACAGTAAAGAACTTATGAGGAGTTAGACCTAGGGGTCTTCTCCTATGCTTCAAAGGTGCTCTGTACTTTACGTTGAGCATTGACTTGAAGCTTACTGGTACATAGGGTCACTATTTTGAATTTTCCAAGGAAATGTGTCAAAAATTCTAAATTTCATGAGGTTCCTTCAGGTCCATGGCAAAGCTAGGCCACATGCCGCCGCGACCACCCTGTACACATGGGCAACACGGGGGGACCTCCCACACCCCACCCTCCACCACGCCTACTCCTGGCCCACCCCCTTCCACACAGCAGACCGCCCCTACAAGAGGCCCAAACACACAGGTATGCACACCCCCGCCCAGGGGGCCCAGCACCGACACGATGCGAGGCGCAAGGCCCGCACCCTCCACGACGACCACACCATCCCCCGCATCAGCGCCCCCCCCGCCAGAGTGTCAGATGCCACCCACAACCGCACGATCACAGGCATCACCACGGACTGCCTGAACCCAGCGGCGTCGCGGGCAGACGCCGTATGGATCAGCGAAGGGCCCTCCCACACACGGGCGGTGGCGCGCCTCCACAACATCCAACCCCACAAACTCCAGCGCGCCGTCGGACCCTTCGCCGTACACGTCACCCCGTACGGCATCGACCACCCCCGGTGTGAGCACCATGACCCACCCTGCTCCACCCCATGCACCTCGTTGTTGCGCCAACCGCTGCCGGCCCCCACCATCACGGGCAACATGTACCTGGGCACCGTACCGGGAGACCCGGGCATATACATCCTGCCCAACAGGTCCAGGGAACACGCCATCCCCCTCCACGGTGTAGAATCCCTCGCCCTGGGACCGCCTCCACCAAAACACCAACACCAGCACATCCCGGGGGACAAACGGACACAGGCGCCAGACGGGGGAAAAAAGGCCCACCAACGCGCCCTAGCCCACATCACCGTCCACCCCGCAGCCCACCTACCAAAGGACTTCGGCACAGAGCGCCACATCGTCCTGGAGGGGCAAGCCCACCACATCATCACCGCCGCCCTATACACCCTCGCCGCCTACGAACGCCACTGGGACCCCACAACCATCCCAGCGATGCCCCCACCACCGCAGGGCCCCAAAGATCCCGTCACCCCCTTCCACATCGATCAACTCCTAAGCCGCAGGGCCAGCCCACAACTCCACCCCTCCAGGATAGAACTAGCCATCGCATCGTGGGACACCCCGGACACGCCCACCCAACAACCCGGCATCCACATCCTCAAAGCGGACGCCCAATGGTGGTTCCTCCACTGGGCACACAGAGTCCTCATGGCGGCCCAGGCCTATACCCCGGAAATAGACCCAGAAGACCCCCCTCAGGGCCGACAGCGACTCCTCCAGGCCACCACCCTCACAGGCCGCGAAGGCGCCCCCTCGGAAGCCCTCCACACAGCACTCTACTGGGCTCAAGGCTCCCCCAACGGCCCAGACACACCGGAACCCACGGAGGCCGGGGTCATGCAGGCGAAGGCCCTGAGGAACTACCACCTTCACCACCCCTTCGACGACAGCCCGGCTGCACTGCCATGGCCATCAGATCCCCCGGAGACCGTGCGCAAGCTCGCCGACATCATGCGCAGCCAGGCGAAAGCGAACATGCAAACGCCGACAGAACCCCCACTGAGGGATCCGGGCCAGCAAGCAACGCACCCCTTCTTCAAACCCCACGCCCCCCAAGCCCCGCTACCTCCAGTCCAACCCAAGCAAGCGAGACGAAAAAGGGGCGCACCCGCCCCCAACTAAGCCGGAAAAGCAGCGACCTCCCGACCCCCCGCATCCCACTCGACCCACCGAGCGAACCCAGACCAAGCAGCCTCGTCATCCTCCCTCCCATCATTACCACCGCCCCACCCGGACCAAGCATCCTCGTCATCCTCCCTCCCATCATTACCACCGCCCCACCCGGACCAGGCATCCTCATCATCCTCACTCCCGCCACCAGTACCGCCCCCGCCCGAGGCGTACCAAGGATTCGAAAAGGGCGCGAAGGTCCAGCAGCCCTTCCGCAACGACCACACAGGCGACTGGATCTGGTGTGAGGGCACGATCCAGTACCGCCTCCGCGACCCGGGGGACAACGGGGGGCCACACATCCGGGTGATCTGGCACCGCCAAAAGGAGCTAGACCAAGGCAGCAGCGCCCCGGACAAGCCAGAAGGCTACACCCTGGAGCTCACCAGCGCCCACCCCATCGGACTCCGCACCGAAGAGAACAAGGCCCACAGAGGCACCAAATACACTGGGGAGCTCCCCCCGGAGTGGAGCCGAGGCCTCCCCCCGCCGCGCCTACCCAAACGCCCACCAACCGGCAAAAAGCTTCCGAGCCCCAGTCCCCCTCCCTGACGGGGCAAGGGCCGAGGGCACAAGCCTCCACAGCCCCGGCCCGCCCCCACCGAGGCCACCGTCAACCTCCTCGACCTCAACCACCCGGCCGTCACATACTCCAAGGACGCCACAACTGCCCTCCAGGAGCTCCCGATGGCACAGGATCCAGGGTGGGTTCCCCACCTCCTCGCCTTCCAGGAACAAGGCCTACAACGCGACGACCCCCCAGAAACCACCCCCATATATACCCCGGACCAGAAAGCGTACAAATGCTACTGGCACAAGGGGACCCCCCTATACGCCCATACCGGCATCCACGTCCACCTCGTCCACCACCTCAGCGTCCCAGGGAGGCTAGGTGTCTATGAGGTCGTCGGGGACGGAAGGCAACTCAACGTCATCAACGCCCACGTCCCCTTCGGCGACGCCACGGAACCCTTCCTCCAAGCCCTGGCCGAGGCATACCGCCAGATGGCCATGCTCGCCCCGACAATCATCATCGGCAACATGAACGCCGCCCCCACCCCGGCGGACCGAGGGGGACAGGCCACAACCCAGGACCAAGCAGTCTGCAACACCATCGAAATGCTGGGGCTCGTGGACCTGACGGCCAACCTCGAAGGCCAACCATCCGACTTCCCCCACCAAACAGATGCCGCCCGATCCTGCTATGGCAACCCCACCACCATCATCCGGGCAGAGGCCCGATATGGACCCCTCCCGCTGGGACCCACAGGCCATAGCCCCCTGCACATCCGCCTCACCATCCCCAACCCTCCCCCCCGCCCCCAAGAGGATGCAGACCAAGGCCTACCATCCCCCTGAAGATGCCCCAACTGCATGACAAGCATGCCTGGTCCCAATATCACAGGGCCATAGACCGCGCCCGGCGCATCCAACCGCCATGCGCACGGCCGCCGTCGCCTGCGGCCTCCAGCAACACCCCCACACAGACGACCACCAACCACCCACGGCCCTAGGGGACATGCTCCATGACCTCTGGCATGCGAAGCAACAACTGGCGACCCTCCTCCACACCGACACCCCCCAAACCCGCCGCCAGATACACCACTGCAGGACAAAGATAGCCCACATCAGGGCAGACCTGCAGCGGTGGCACATCCACAGGCAACAGCGCATCTCCCAGGAACACGAACGGTATGCGCAACATGAACTCCCCTACAAGGCCATCCGCCACCTCAACGACGCCATGACCGACACCGGCCACCGCACCATCACCACGGTCCGGCAGGAGGACGGCTCCCTCACCAACGACCCAGCCACAGTGCTCCAAGCCACCCAAAACAGCTTCCTCCGGCAACACACCCCCACCCAAGACACACTGGACCCAGACACCCAGGCCAAGATCGACCGCCTCCCTCGGGTCTTCAACCACGCCCAGAGGGGGCAACTGAAAAACGCCCCTTCACCACCCACGAAGTACGGAGGGCCATCCACAGTCTCCGGCAACACAAAACCCCAGGCTACGACGGCCTCCCTGCGGAGGCATACTACCACCTCCCTGCCCACCTCCTCCGCATCCTCGCCCACCGCCTCCGGGACATCGTCACGGGGCAGACCCCCCTGCCACCAGACTGGGCAAACTTTGTCCGCCCCCTCTACAAAAACGGGGACTGGGCAAACCCGGACAACTGGCGCCCCATAGTCTGTGCGGTCACGGAGGTCAAAATCGTCTGGACCATCCTCCTACGCCGCATCCGCCCCCACCTGGACCCCCACATACCAGCCAGCCTCTGGGGGGCCATCCCAGGCCGGTCCCCACACGAGGCCATCTTCCTCCAGGACACCATCGCCGACATGGACCCGGTGGACCTCATCATCGCCTCCCTCGACGTCAAAGGAGCCTTCCCGAACACCCCCTGGCTCCTTCTAGAAGCGGTGTGGAAACGCCTGGGCCTCCCCTTCTACAACTTCGCCTCCGGCTACATTCGCACCCGCAAATACACGGTCCGCACTGGAGCAGGCCTCAGCCCCTTCCTGGAGCCAGGCAGCGGGGTCCCCAAAGGAGGAGCAGAGGGCCCTTTCCTGTACCTTCTAGTGACGCTCCCCCTGGCCCTCGCAATCGAGCAGGATTACCCGGCCTACGCACCCTACCCCCTCCTCTCCCCCCTGGGCGGCTTCGCGGACGACACCAACCTCACGGTCGCGCACACCCCACACGAACCGCATGCCCCGGACCCCGGGCCAACGGTCACCCAACAGGCCAATGACTTACTGGACGTGACCGTCTTCTACCTCTCCCACAACAACCTCATCGTCCACCCCACAAAGTCAGTGGCCATGATCAAGGGGTCTGCCACACCCCCCACCCTAGCGCTACAAGGGCCCCCCATGCAAGTCGTGACAACCACCACCCACCTGGGGGTAATCCAGGCCGCCAACTCTGAGGACGCCACCCTCCCTTCCAAGTTGCAATCACACCTCGCCCATCTCCCCACATATGCGTCCCCGACCACCAAGGCCCTCTCCCTGTCCCACCAGAGCATGGCGTACTACCTCACCGGGGTCTTGAACGCCTCCATAGGCTTCCAAGCACTCCACCTGACACACCCCACCACCGCCCTCCAGCCGGCCACACGCGCCGTGACGGAGGCATGGGCAGCACACGGGGGCTGGCCCACCTCCATACCCACCCGCGCCATCCGAGCGGCATGGCCCCACTATGGGGACGCCATAGGGGACGAGGTGAAAGCGGCCTACACCAGACACACCGCCCTCCTCCTTCACCGCATGACCCACAACCATTCACCGGAGGTCCGCGAGGTCACCACAATCCGCCTCCAAGCCGCACAACGGGCCCGCAACACATGCCCGCGCTGGGTACTCCACCAGACGGGCATGCCCACCAACATGCACACGCGCCTGTGGAACCACCTGCAGCTTCTCCTCCCATCCCCACACCACGCCATACTCACCAACAACGCGTGCCCAGAGGAAGGACCTCTAGCGGTCCTCTGCGGGGACCTCCACCATCACCCCAAGGGCACCATCCACACCATAGACCTTGTCAGGGCCTCCATCACCGTAGTATACGTCATCCTCCCCGGAATGCGGGTCCTGCACCACAGCGGGGCGCACAACACCCTCTTTCTACAGCCTGCCGAAAGGCCTCAATACCGCCTCTTCCACAAGTACCTCACGCAGACGGCACGAGCAGCGGGACACACTCTGCCGGGAAGCAAAGACATGCAAACAGCCTACCGAGAATTCACAAAAGAACACCCCCGACCCATCCCAGCGACACCGCCCTACGCACCCACCGGCTCGGAACACGAACCCGTCCCCCCGGTGACGGGCCCAGTCCCACCACTAACCCTACTACTGGCCCCGAATGAAGCCAAACCCACGCAGACCACCGTCATCCACCACGGGCCAAATGGCGCATACTGAAACACCACATGACCGCCCGAGACCTACCACGGGTCCCCCATGACTCCCAGATCATGCCACGCACATGTTGGGCCTGTGACCCCGAGGCACCAACCACACCATGGGCCGTACTACACCTCATAGCACGCCATCACACCCACCCCACAACCCACCTACCACCACAGGCCTACGCATGGGTAGCCCCATGGTTCCACCGCACCGACATCAACCCCACGGTAGCATGGAACTCCGACCACGCGCCCAAATGGCTCTTCACCACTACACCCACATGGCCCCGCCCCGACCCGGCAGGGGTCGCCATCCGTTACAGCATGTACGAGCCAAGCAGAACAGGCAAGCAGGAGCACCCCTACTATCCGCTCCACCACTCCTGCCACACACCGGAGCACCGAACACAAACCCTCACATGCCACGACCTAAACCCAGACACAGCAGACATCCTCCACTACATCTACTCCTACCTCACACAAGGACAGCCGGAGCAGGGACGCATAGCCCTGTCCCCCGAAGCGAAACACATCATCTCCAAAGGAATAGGGCTGTACGCCACCCCCATCTTGCAGCCCACAACCCCAGTAGCCCACCTCGCCACGGGCCTCGCCATATACGCCTACCTGCCCATGAACCCATGCCGCCTCCCACAGCCATCACCGGCGGACCGGCTCTTCTTCACCGACGCCTCAGGCGAATCAGCCCTCACGCCCATCACCGGGGGGGCCACCCTGCAGCTAACCCACACCGGGGGACACTACCACATGGACCACCACAAGGGCCACACCACCTATGGGGCCTCCTCCCACGGGGAGCTAGGGGCCATGGCCGACGCCATCACCGAGATCGAGGCCCACCTACCCGCCGACTCCCCGCACATCGTCCGGGTCTGGTTCGTGGTAGACGCCACTGTCGACACACACCTGCTCCTTCGCATAGCAAGGCAACCACTTCACAAAGCCACCGCGACGAGCCTCGGCACCCAGGCACTGCTGCTCTGGAAAGCCCTTCGCAGCCTTCCCCCCTATGTCCAACTCCACATCGTGAAACAAGAGTCCCACAGACACCAATACCGAAATGGTAAGGTCGACAACCAGGCAGTACACCAGCGCACAACGCACCTACCAGCCCTCCAGATCCCTGACCTCGGCCGAAACCACACACACCTCCAACACATACCCCGCGTACCCGAGCCCCATCAGACCCCGGACTGAGTACCAGAGGACGCCCCCTATTCCTCCCACGACAGAGCATACCACTACACCAACCCCATCCAACATCTCGCCCGCGTACTCGGCGACGCAGACAGCCGGGCGCACATCCAGGAGCTCCAGGACAGACTGCAAATCCCCCTCTACCACTCAGCGCTGCGCCCAGCAAACGTCGAAGCCCACCTCCAAAAACAACGCGTCCAGCTCCTCAGGGAGCAACTACCATTCCTCACCAGGGTCGCCAGATGGCTCGCCCGCAGACACATCCACGTCCCCGAAGAACACACCCGTTGCCGGTGCGACCACACCACCCCGGAGGACTAGGAACACTTCAAGAAATGCCCCCTCCATACAGGCAGGGACACGCTAGTGGGCCGGTCCCCGGCGGAAACCCTACGACAACACGAAGGATGGCCAGCCCACAGCCACGCACACCAGGCCACCGAACACCTCTTCCGGGATCCCCTGGTCAAAGAAGCCACCATGAGAGGGGCGGTGACACAGGTCCTGCACCGACACCTCACCAGCTGGAGGCAGTCCGCAGAGCAGCGGCCCAAATGGTGCACCGCAAACAACTCCTGTTAACACACGCGGAGCAACTCACCGACCCCACCGCCAGGGAACACATGCAGCGTCTCATCCATTACCATGCCGTGCATGACCTGGAGGTCCACGAACCAACTCCGCGCCCCGCACGCGCCCCCCATCTCCATCCGCAGGCCTCCAAGACACCACCACAGCGCCCCGTGGCCCATCACTCACCCAAGAAGCCACCCGGCACCGCCCAGCCCGGCCGAGCCCAACCAGGGCCAACCATACGTCAACATAGACGCGCAAGACCCCAGCAGCCCATTCAGCCCACCCCCCCCGGACCCGGGGCACCCCCCCCTCACACCGGCCACCATCCGAGACCCCGACCTCCTCCGAGCAACCCTCCAAGGCAGGGCCCAGACCACCCCCCTGGGCCGGTACCGCCTACAAGACGACTGGACCAAGCTCACCGTCAAAGCCCTCTAGGACCTGACCACCCCGGGCAGCGGCCTCCACGAGGCCATCGTAGACCCCGTACTCTGGCGAGCCCGCAAACAGACCCAGGGCCAGCACTTCTGGATCCCCCCCGTCGAGTGGGGCCAGGCCCTGACACACCACACCGGCATCAATGTCACGCGTCGAGGGACCGTACGCCTACGACGGGCCCCAGCGGAGAAGGACCACCCAGTGGACCCAAACCGCCCGGAGCAGTGGGAACAGGCCACCGCACCAACCCGCGACACCGCTCTTCGCGCCGCCAGCCTCCGCACCCCAGACAACGACCCCCCCCCCCCACCTACAGACAGTGACCAGCCCCCGCCGGAGGTCTGGGTTACAGTCCTCGAGCGCGGGCACTACTACGTGATAGCCGCTACGGCTACGTCCACCGACCCGCAATGGCTCGTCAAAGGGACAGGCACCATGCTCGCCACAGGGACCGCCCCACCAGGGGCAGTAAGGGACCCCACCACCCAGCACAGGGTCCTCAGGGGCGTTCCCCAGCCAGGGGACAAGCCCCTGGCCCAAATCACCTCACGGAAGGCGTGCTACTACCTTAGATTGGCCATGCTCTGCCTGACCCGCTGGATCCAGCGCCGCTGGCCACCCACGGGGACCGTGCCCTGGGTTTGGGCCATCCCCACCGCCCAGACACAAGTTGAGGCGGGCCCGGACACGCGGCCAAACCCCCCCCCCCCAGACCGCAGCAATCCCTCCCCTGCGGGTACCACGCCATCCACAGGGTCCTCAGCCGCGTGGGTCTTAGCCCACAGCTAGCATACCCCCTTCCCACCACTGACCAAGAGGTCCACCAGATTTGCAGGCTTGTCTGCGAAATCCTTGCCGCGGCAGCAGAAGACGGCAAGCTTCTCCTCCAAACCGCCCGGCCTACCACTGACCACGCAAGCGCGCCGCGGCGAGCGGACACATACACAAACATAGCACACCCCACGGCACAATCCCCGCCCATGCCCATCCCCTCTCGCTGCTCACCCGGAGACCCACACACGCCCACAATCGCGCGCACCCCCGGGCCCCGCGACACGGGCCTCCCCCACCCGCCCGTACACCAGCACACGCCCGCCACACACCCACCTGCTGGAAACCCCTCACCCCCCCCCACACTCGACAACCCACACACACCCGCTGAGAGGAGCCCCGCGCCCCGCGACACGCCCATCCCACCCAGTGGCCCGCCCACGCCCCCCGCACACACCCCAGAAGACCCAGGCCCACCCCCCCCGGCCCCTGAATGCAGCCCACGCAAACTGTTCCCCCCCGCGGACGCCAACCCACACCACCTCACACATTGCAGGACCCGGGCCCAGCCAAGGCCAGAAGGGGAAGGCCACAGCCCCGCGCCTCCCTCCCCCGCCGCTGCCGACCAGACCAGCCCGCCGGGCCGCCAGGTAACGACCGGGCCCTGCCAGCCGCCGGCCCTCAACCTACAGCCCGAGAACATGCCCTCCATCCTACCCGCCGTGGCCGCAGCAGAAGCCGCCGCCCGCAAGCCCGCCCGCATCACAGCCCAACCCGCGTCCAACACCTCTTCCTCATCCTCAGCCTCATCCAGCTCCTCCACCTCATCCTCCGACCCCCCCCTCCCCGCCGCCCTCATCCTCAAGGCCACGGCAAAAGCCAAAGCCGCGGCCGCACGCACCGACCCCCCGACCCCCACACAGGCGACTCGGGCACCCCGGCAACGCACCGGGAAGACCCCCAACCCGACATCGGCGCCCTCACACCTCCGGAGAGAGGTCCTCCTCAACCTGGAACCGGACCGCAACCCCAAACCCAACCCCGAACCCAAGCCGGCAGCCACGTGAGCACACACAACACCACAAACGCAACGACACAAACCCAACCGACACCGCACCAACCCGAACCCTCACCCAAGCCAGGACCCCCCACCCACCACAACCAACACCCCCCTGCCACCGGCACTCACCACCACCGCAGAGGCGGCCACCCAACACAACCCCGTCCAAGCCCTCGTCCACATCCCCGTCACCAAGCGCCCCGTGATCCATCCCCCGCAAACCACTACGAGCGCCGGCCAAACCGACCCAGCGACGTGGGAACCCTCGACCACCGTCACCGTCAAGCCCGGCCCCCAACCCGCCACCCCTGCCCACCACATAGTGCAACCCCAGGGGCTGCCCACGATGCCCAACCCCCCACCCCGTCAAGGGGGACTGGAAAACCCACAAGGGGTCCATGGGCCATACCCGCAACACCAACCCCACCACTACCAACACCACCACCACCAGCGGCCCCACCACCACCACTACCAACACCACCCACACCACTACCACTGCCCACCACCCTACCCCACCGGGCTACAACCCCCCGTGCACGAACAGCACCAGCGAATGGGATGGCAGCCACCGAGCGCTCCACCCGCATACCCCACCTACCGCCAGGGGCCAGCCCCCCCCGTACCAGCCACCCCCCCCGTATCAGGAACCGTATCCCCCCGGCCACCACGTCCACACCGAAGGGGCCCCCCGGGCCCAACCCCGCCAAGGACAGTCACTCGACCTATATCACCAGCCGCTGCCGCCACCACACCCCTATGTGGTGGATCCTTGGACAACGGGGGACCTCCCCCCCCCCCCCAGTACCAGGCGGCACCACGCGAAGCCCCCCAAGACCCGCCGACGCCTCCTGACTGGCCCGACTCGAGTAATCAGGCCCGGTCCCGCAAACAGCGGCGCTCCCGCCCCCCCCCCGCACGGCACACTCGCCCCCGGCGCCCACACACTCCACACACTGCCGGCGCGCCTCAACCACCCACTCGCGCCGCTCCCGCTCCCCGAGGTACCACCATGACCCACCGAGACCCCGCTCCTGCCGCTCCCGCTCCCCCGGGCGCCACCACGAGCGCCACTGCCGCCCCATGTCCACCTCCCCCTCCCCCCTCCGGCCATACAAGACCCCACCCCCAGCCCCCACCACCACCGCTCCCGCTCCCCCCGGCGCCGCCAGGCACGCCACTGCCGCCCCACGTCCACCTCCCCCTCCCCCCACAGGCCCCGCCAGGCTCCCCGTTTCCCCCGCCGCCCATACCCATCCACCACCCCCAGGCCCCCGATCCACCACTCCCGCTCCCCCGGACGCCACCAAGCGCGCCACGGCCGCCCCATGTCCACCTCCCCCTCCCGTTCCCCGCTCCGCCCGTACCCATCCTCCACCCCAAGCCCCTGCCACCGCCGCTCCCACTCCCCCAGGCACCGCCACCCCCACCACCACTACAGGTCCACGTCCTCCCCCCGCCGCTCCAGGAACCCGGGCACGGACTCCTCCCCCCCCCAGGCCCCCGCCCACCTCGCCTGGTGGTCTGCCCCCGCTTTGCAGGAGCTCCGCCGCTGGGTGAAGTGGGCCGGGGGAGCGGGAAGGCACGATGAAGTGCACATGGTGCATACCTTCGAGGAGGTGTGTACCGGCACCCCCGCCGACCCCAACGAGGCCGCCCCGGAATCCATCATGCCACAAGCGGCATGGGAGGCCCTCCTCCGTGATGTGGTCCAGGGCCTCCGCCCCCCCTACACCCCCCAAGCCCTCCGCCGATGGCTCCAGGCCACCCACCCCCGGGCCTCGGCCGTCAGCGCCCCCTCCCCACCCCGCCCCTCCCGCCACCACCACACCAGGAAGGGGAAGGACAAGGGCAAGGGGAGGGCAAGGAACACCAAGGGGCACTCAGGCAAGAGGGCACAGAGGGGCTCCAAGTGAGGGCAGGCACTCATAGGGACAGAGCGCTGGAAGAGACACCACATGGGGGCGGGAAACCACCCAAGAACCAGGAAGGGGCAGGAGCGGGGACCAAGGCACGGAGGAAAAGGGCACCACGGCAAACGCCAGGACCCACACCCAGGAAGGGCAAACCACGACGGGGGGACCAGCGCCGCCTTACCCCCACCGGACGCCCCACGACTCCGCCCCTCCCCCCCTCCAGCACACACCGCCAATCCAAGCATCAGACGCCGTACGGATCACATCAGCGCACACCCACCAGCCTCCAGAAACCACACGGGGAATGGAGGGCACACCTACACGGGGAGAACGGGCCACACCCACAGAGGAAGCAGCGGGGGACGCCGCCGCCCGGCGCACCACCACGCCCTCACCGCCAGGCGACGACCCCGGCCGCCACAAGGGCCACCTCACAGGCACCGGAAGAGGACGAAGGCACGGCCACAGAGACCAGGGCTAGGGACTGAAACCCCCAGAGGACACGGGACCAAGGCATAGGCCCCCATGGAGGGCAACCCGTCGGACGCCTACCCGACCCACCAGCCCGAGCGGCACGCCCAAGC
The DNA here is from genome assembly GCA_964036045.1 of Eutreptiella sp. 'Long Island Sound 2002'. Taxonomy (NCBI): domain Eukaryota; phylum Euglenozoa; class Euglenophyceae; order Eutreptiales; family Eutreptiaceae; genus Eutreptiella; species Eutreptiella sp. 'Long Island Sound 2002'. The sequence goes on along the minus strand of OZ038382.1, from coordinate 88,425,393 downwards.
CCCCACAGCACGGACCCAGCGAGACACCCACACCTAACCACACCCCCCAGCCACCAGCCAGCCACACTCTGGCCCGCACCCCGCACAACGACACAGGCCAGGCTGACCTCCACTAACCCACCGCTGCACAACGCGAGACCACGGCACACCGCACCACAGCGCGCCACAGTGCAGCGCGCCACAGCACGACGCGACGCGACGCGGCATAGAGCGGCACAACACGGCACGACTGACCCTAACCTGAAGGACTAACCGAAGCAAGCCACCGCACACCCCGGAAGGCGCCGCACCAGCACGCCACACACCGGCACTGCAGGCCACACACGGGGCCACAGCGCGCCCGGCAACAACGGTGGCGGACCACCAAGAAGGTTGAGACCAGCACCCCAGAGGGGAAAGGACACGAACAACCCCAGCCCCCTAACCCAGAGCCACACTCAGCCGCCTGGCGCAGCCGCCCAGCCGGTAGAGCCAGGACCTAACCCGGCAAGAAGGGGCGCCGAGCCCAACGTGTACATAGCCCACCCGACCCATGGGGCCGGAACACGGCCAAACAGTACGCAACCGCCAACAGCAGCCCGGAAGACAACACTGAATGCAGGCCAGTGCGTGCGCCAGCCCAGGGAAGGCAGAGGGAGGAACAGGCAGCCCCCCCCCAAAAAAAAAAAAACAGAGGGGGGAGAGGGGGGGGGGCGCGAAAACAGCCCACAGCAACCCAACCGCCCGCCAACACCACCAGAGGCGGCCAACCCCCCCCCCCCAGAGGGCACCGAAGACAGGACCCCCAAAAGGGGCACAGGGGGACCACCCAGCCAAAACCAGCAACACCAAGCCAGGAACGGCGACCAACCGGGAAAAGGGACACCGAAACATGCAGACACACGCCACGAAAAAAAAAAAAGAGCCAGCAGCGAAGCCCGAAAGAAAGGGGATGGGGGGACAGGGACCACAAGGCCCGGGACAGGGACACCCAGCAACCAAAAAAAAAAGCGCAAAAAACACACCCCGACAACCCAGCCAAGAAGGGCGGGGCACAGCCGAGACCCGGGCCCAGCACGCACGCCCACACCGCACGCCGGTACCAGAAACGGCGGGGGGCAATCAGGACGCGCACGAAACCACACACGTCCCATAGGCAGGCCAAAACCGCGAACACCACGAACAGCCGACACTAGAGGGACCACACCACAAACCGTGCCCAAACACACCCACCCAAGACCTGGGCCAGGACTGGCGGGGTTAACAAAACCCACACCCAACCGCAAACCGGACCCAAACACAAACGCCGCACAACAGTAGGAAACCCAGTGCCCACAGCCCGGGCACTGAGGCAGCCCGTGCCATGCAGGTGACCCGGCCAAACGAGATCCAGAGACCGGGGGTAAGGCTGCATCCTAAGGCCTGCGCTGCTTTGGGACTCGAGGCGGAGCGTGCGACACCCAAGCGCCTCGGAACCCTAGTACCAAGAACGTGCATGCATGCCTTGGGAACAGGATACGCCAGGAAGTCCGGTGAACCTCTAGGGTTCCGCCCAAAGGAGGGACTTGCGCAAGCATGGGGGCAGACCCTCCTGGCGAGACAAGCACGTCAACCTGGCGGCGATCAGCCCTCCCGGTGTTGCCCGGGGCCGCTTTGTTGGGGGCCAACAGTCAGGTCTAGCGGGATATAAGCCGCCTCCCTCTACACGCGCGGAGCCTCGTCCTGTTCGTCACAGGGGCAACGCCAGGGGGAACCATGGGGCGCCTCTCCACGACCGAGTGCACCTACCTACCTACCTTATCTGCTGAAGCAATCTCTTTGTTGGGTTGATTTCTGGCACTGTTTCACGGTTCACCGTGGATGCACAAGGCACGTGGTGAGGTGTCAGTTTCGATGCACTGCAGCACAAGGTTTCAGTTTTGGAGGTGTGTGAGGTTGCAGTGAGGTTACGGTTGGGATGCACCGTGTGTTTGTGAGGCTTCAAGTTCGTGAGTGCACTGCTGCTCCATTCCATGCCACCTATCACTGCGCACAGGCTGCAGGGTGCACAATGTGAAGCGTGCAGTGTGTCCAACTGTCTTGAGTGTGTATGTACTTTAGGCTCTTTGCTGTTGCTCCTGTGTCGTACTTTTCGGGGCCGAGGTCTATCAACATATATTGGTGCTACGATCAAATGAGCTTGGCATCTCACTGCAGGGAGCAAGCCAGAGAGGATACAATGTTGTGTATATTCAAAATGGTCAGTCAACTCTCCAAACAGATCCATTTATTTTCTAACCTTTGAGTTGAGTGAAGTTGAGCCCTGTGTTTGGGTTGAGGGTAGAGGCGATGTGCCCCCCAAACAGAGGGACAATACCCAGCGGACCTGAGGCCAGGTGAATGTCTGGGTGCCCCCTACATCGGGGGACACAGAGTCCGGGGGTATAGGGTAGACCAGGCGGGAGAATTACACACGGGCATGCACACGCAATCATATAGGTGCAGGGAAACTGTGGGTGCCCCCCCCCCCCTGGTTGACTGGACTCAACGCGTGCCACGGGGGTATAGGGTACACCAAGGGGGACCCCCCTGTAATAATTTACTGAATGGAAGTGAGTAATTGTCTCCACGCTTTGCCCCCACTGATTTGTTGTCAATCCCTCCATGGGTTCGTCGCGTTTTGCGGGGGGGGGGGTGTAATTGGCACACACATGCATCAGACAGGAGCCTACAAGCAGACCACGCACAGCGCGCACACACATCAGTGGCACTCGCAGATTGTGCACTGTTTGTCTTGGTAATTGATTGTTATCAAACAATTACATTATCATTCCTTTGTACCTTAGACAGTGGTACACAAGGGATCACTTTTGTAAACCAAGACTTCATCGACTTGAATTGTGCTCATTGTGTGAATGGTGCTGGCATTGGGTTGTTATACCTCTAGGATAGCCAAAACCACACTAAGATACATTATCGCAAGATTCCCAACCTTGTAGCGACACTCTAAGGCACCGAAGGTGCCACAAAGGTACCTCCAGGAACCTGAGGTATCTGATGGGCTTTGGCAATGTTTGGTGTCAGACATCCCCTCAGAAGCCCCGCCTATATCCTCCACTACTCATCCATTACCCCCGCCTTTTCAGGTCTCAATATGTACTTGATTTACCACAACAAGTCCTCAATCCAAGTTACCCGAAACTTGAAATCTTTGGGGAACTTCAGGGGACTAGGCGCATTTTCATTGTATTTTGTGCCGATCAAAAGAGAATTCAAATCCAGTCATATTTGTTGGCATACTTCGGTGAAAGTTGCAAAGGTACGGGACCTGGGCGTTTGTTTCTGGTGCCTGCGTGAACCGGCGTCGCGCCAGTTCGCGTAAATACCGCCAGTTGGTACCCAAAGAACCAAAATGGCGGAACCATGAACTGGCTTTTTCGGAAACTCAACCGACGCTAGAGAAAATGAATTGAGTTCACTGTTGCTTGATTCAATGGAATACGTTTATTATAGAACAAAAAAACCGCGAGGCGGTGAAACAAAAACTGAAAACCGGGCATCGCCATGATGCCCAGGGAAATAAAGATGCTAGGAACATTAAGGGGCCTCACCAGCACCTTATAGTGACTTTGTTTTCCTTTGCCCCTCATTTGACTAGTCATCGCATGTCATTTTTATGTCCTTCATAGGGTCACTTCAGCAGGGCATGTTTTTGAGCCACTGCCTGCGTACCCTTAAAGCAAAAGACATACGAAAGCCATAACTGTCTATTTTGATTGTATATTACCTCATTGTGTGAGTTGCAAGTAGATTCGAAGTGAGAAGTGATTTTTTTAGTTTGAGTCATAAAAATGGGATTCCAACAATACCATGAAGTTATGCATGGGAAGGAAGGTATATTCCCTCCCATGGTGTACACGGACCCAAAACACTTTGGGTCAATTAATTCTGATGTTGGGAGTTCATTTCATGACCATGGTGGGTGAAGCCATCCATGGTGGGGCTGCCATACATGACCAAAATAGCAATTTTGGACCATGATATGGGCCCACTATGAGAGCTTGATGCGCTATGCCAGTGGCTTGGCGCTCTGTATCGTCCCATCTTGTATGTTTGTGCATGTCTGGAGTGCATGTAATGTCTGATTCATTGAGGTTTGAACCCATGTCGAAGCGCTAGATCTATTTTGATGACGTACACTTGAGCACACGCTTTTTCATGAGGTCAAAGTTTGACATGATATTTGTAGGATATCATGGAGCCGGAAGTCAGGTAAAAGCTTCCTTTGTACGTACTCCATACAGACTTCTGAGAGATAGAAGAGTTTGACGCCCCTCGAGCCTCAAACATCTTCTTTTCGTAAAGTTTTTCAAATTGTTTTAACCTTTTTTCAATGTGTCATTTTCATATCAATTTTCACTCATTTTGTCCCAATCATGGGCTCACTTCCCGGGCTCCGTTCCTGAAGCCCGTGGAGAGTTTGAACCCAAGTTGTGTTCCTGCATGTTTGAGTATGTGTTCAACTTGCATTTCGTCATTGTTTGCCCTATGTGCGCTCATGTGTCAAGTTTGAGTACAAAAAAAATGACTTACCATTCTATCTTTGAATTTCATGACCTCACTTGTGGTGACCAGCGAGAGCAACTACTAGGCAGCTTTCGTGCAACATTTGGATCCATAGTGGTCTACATGGTCCATACTTTGCATATATGGTCTTCCTCGGACCGCTCTCATGCTGGTCTGCTCGCGGTTGCTGAATTTGTGCATGAACGGTCGAGTCAATTTTATGCTTAGGAAACATTGCCTGGCATTCATGTCCAATTCTTCCCCGTGTATGTGCTCACTTGTGGAGCTCATCACCCTACACCATTGTTGAGTTTGAACCAAAGAACTGATTGGTATGCGAGCCAGCACTTGATAACATTTGGCTCTCATTTGGATGTTCAATTGTGAAATTCTGGCATCTCACAACAGCCGGGTCTCGGAAATCCTTTGGAGATATATAACTTCATGTGTCCACTTCAGGGACTTGGTTTGTTTGGTTAATCGGGTCACATTCCCTTGCTTCCGACCCTCATTCACTCCAAGGTATCTACGCTGGGTATCCAGACTCGTTTGAGTATGCTTCATAACATACTTAAGTCATTAAAATCGATTATTCCAAGCCTATGGCATAGTGGTTTTACATGGCCCCAACCAGGTCTATAGAGAGCCTTGAAAACCACCCTGTCATGTGGTCACGTTGCAGGCTAACAGTAAAGAACTTATGAGGAGTTAGACCTAGGGGTCTTCTCTTATGCTTCAAAGGTGCTCTGTACTTTACGTTGAGGATTGACCTGAAGCTTACTGGTACATAGGTTCACTATTTTGAATTTTCCAAGGAATTCTGTCAAAAATTCCGAATTTCATGAGGTTCCTTCGGGTCCATGGCAAAGCTAGACCACATGTCAATTTTGGGCCAGCATTTGGTCCATGGCCTACCAACAGTGGCTATGTGTTATATTTGGGTTGTTGGACTCTCGGCCTATCCTTGAACCGTCCTGTGTGTAAAACAGGCTGATGGTACCTTTTTGACGCGAGTAAAAATGACCCAAAAAATTGTGTGTTGGAGTTTGCTGCTTTCTTCCAAAGCCAGGCGGAGGTAGGGTCAGTACCTCCGGGACAATGAGCTCCTTACTGAATCCTTTGTGCATGCACTTTACCCGACCTTAGGCTATCACTATGACGGAGTGATTTGCATCCTTTTCTCCCTTGTTTTTCACTATTCTGGAATTTCACCAAAGTGCGCAGCCCATCAGACTGGATACAGTGTCCTGGTATCGTTGAGATATACCAAGGGATTTTGGGATTATGTTGATGGATTGTAGCTCTTTGGATGCTCCCACATGGAATTCTCTGAGACCCCCCTACCGTGGCTAGGGAGCACTGGAATGTCAGTCATCTCTGAGTTCTGGTTTCTCCTGCTTGTGTTCCCTGATGCCTGCAGTAAATGTCTGGGCCCATGTTAAATTGTATCTTGCCCCCCAATGAGTGTCAGGGTCCAGGAGCTGGATTCCCATAACTACCATTGTTTGTGCAGGGGACTCTGTCCAATTGCTCTGACTCCCTTTGTGCCAATCTGTCTTGTGTTCATACTGTTGTTGTGGTTACATGATGTATCTCTTTTTGTCCTTTTAGGTACGAAAGGGCAACTTTTGTGATCGCTGCGCTCATACTGAGTCCCAGCAAAGTTGCAGACTTCTTGTCTAGTGCTGTGCCTTCGCTTGTGTCTCGCTCCGGTGAGGGAAACGCGCCCGTACGGGCCCTGTTCACATGCAAGTGGGTAAGAAAGCACCGGGAGTACTATCACAAAAGTCTGCTAAGGGCTACGCCAGAGTACCTAGCACAGAGGTGGTGTTCACAAATATCTCCCCAGCGAGGACAACTTCAGATTCGACACCTCCAGCCCAACATGCAGGACCTGGACCCGCGAACTCGGGAGCCCGTCCTTTTCGTGGCAGCCTCCGCCCTCTGCATCACCGGCTCCGGGCCCCGTGCGTCAAACTCAACAAGCAGCTCGGGGTCCAATGGCGGGCAGCCCCTTACGCCTTCCCTGAGAGGGCTGAGGACCCCTAGCGTGGCCGTTGGCACTTCACCGAGGGGATTGGGCTCATGAACGACCTAGGGCAGCGGGCCTTCCTATGAGGTGAGCCGCCTAAGAGACCGTCAACGTGCAGCAGCAATGCCAGGAGCTCGACGCCTTGGCCAACCACTACCGAGGGTGCGCTGCCGAGTCTGCCAGCGTGCAGTGGAAAGCCATGGCCTTTGTCAGCGACCTGAGTTTATTCGTCCGCTCGCTCGCCCGACACACCTACGCCGGGCTGACGCAGGGTTGGACCGAGGGGCACACCCTGTGTCAGCGGGTCTGCCACCTTGATGACCAGCTCGGGCGGCTCAGTGGGTCTGCAGATGAGCTCTGGGCCGAAAAGCTGAGCCAACTCAGTGTCCTCACCGCCCTCCAAGTCCAACAAGCGAACACCGCCACCGCCGCCACCGCCGCCGCAGCCGCCTCCAACCTGGCAAACATCAAGGCGGCCATGGCGATTGAGATCAGGTGCGCTGTGGAAGTTCAGCTGAGCCCCCTCATCCAGCAGCTCAACGGGCTCGAGCAGCGAGAAGCGGAGCACCGTTGCGCCCTACCCGGCTATGTCGACGAGCTTAGGGACACGATGGCGTCAGCTGCCGCCGGGACCGGTTCTACCGCCGGTACTACGGCGACCCTGCTGGATCCAGCCACCCAGCCCCTCAAGACCAAGCTCGCAACCATTGAGGCAGAGCTGCAGCAAGTCCAGCTCACCACGGACAACGAGCGGCGCGCGGGATATGATTTCTGGCAGTGCATCACTAATAGCATAAGCTTCATGACAACCGTGCACGTGACGTCAGCTCAGCCCCTCTTGGAACCCGTGCCCCCCCCCCCGAGATTCTGATTGCTTTGTACATCAGGTCAGGGCTCAAGGGGAACGCCTGACTGCCTTGCAGAATCAGGTGGCAGGCTGTAATGATCTGATAATGGAGTGCAAGAGCCAGCTTGAAGGGCTGCAGGGTGAGGGAGATGATGAGGAAGGGCCCCGAAAGGGTGACCTTGCCACTCATGGGGCCCATCATCCTGTACATACTCAGATTTCAGTGGCCTTTCTGAAACAGCTTGTCATGTTGCTGATATACATACTCGCGTGCATGCGACGCCCCATCCCCATGTGCATGTGATCCCACAGCCGTATGTACATACACATGTGCCTTGTGCAGCCAGGCAGGCAGCAGAGACATCAGAATCACCGGGTCATCACCCCCCCCCCTCCCAGGGGCCTACGGAAATGCAACCAACAGGTTATCACCCCCCAGTGGTCCCCCAAGTGCAGAATTCAGTTTCTCTGGACCCCACCCGCCCCCCCGAAGCACATCAGTATTGTGCGGAGAGGTGTCACCTTCAGGGACTCCCTTCTCGGCACTTTGAGAATCGGGGAAATTTTGACCCCATGGTAATCCTGAGATGGCCGGAGGATGAGGAGCTTCCTAAGGTCAGACCAGTAGGGATTCCTGCTTGGTGTATGCCCTTTGCTGAAGTCCCTCATGATCCGGCCCCGAGCCGAGTGGATAACGCCTCTACCTTCAACCAATTCTGGGCAATCATGGGGCAAGGGGCCTATGGCCATCAGGCCAGCCCCCCTCTGGACCACACATTCCTTTGGGACCTGCAGCGGGCCAGCCTCCGTCCCAAGTGCGATGAAAGGGCTGAAATCGTGCACCACTAGCTCCTGAAATGGAGAAGGTGGGAACGGTCAGTGGAGCGTGCCCTGGGTGAGGAGGCACAGATTGTTGAAATCCTGGGCTCCAGACCCCTCGAAGATCGCCGGCCCCATTGAAAACCGCCATCTCCTACGCGGAGGTAAGAGAGGAGGTGGAATGGGAGGCGAGGAAGAAGACCAGTGTAGATCTCTTCACGGATACCTACAAGAGTACTGCGGTACCTGATCATTGCACAGCATCAGAACTCAGTGGGATCCTTAAGGATTTCTGCTATTGGGGCAAGAGGGTGAGGGGAGAAGTCACCCTGGAGGAAGCCAGCAAGCACTACCTGGACGCCCTCCGTCCGCACTCTGACTTGACACGAAAGGTCATTTCAGAGCAACCTAAGTGCGGCCGGTCATTTGACTATGTCCGGCTGTACCTGTTTGTGCAGGCCTACTTCCTGCAGCAGGAAAAAGCAGATGAGCCCCTGGCTCATTTGCGGAGGCGGCCCCAGGGCTTCAAGGTGCACCAGGTGCAGGAGGGCCCTGTGGAGGAGGCTTGTTCCACTTCGCCTGCCAGGGTCCACAACCTGCTGCAGGATCCTGAGTACGCCCCTCCTGCACAGAGGGAGAATGACAGCTCACCAGTGTCCCCTGACGAGGGGCTGGAAATCAATATGTTTGGGCAAAAGATCACCAAAACTGGACCCCTCTGTAGCTTCTGTGGCTTCTAGGGACATGATGTGGAGACTTGCTACGGCAAGCATCCCCAGCTGCGACCGCCCTTAGGGGCACGCAAGAGGGGTCTGAAGGAGGGACGCCCCTGCAAGGGCTGTCGCAGCGCTTGGCACACCCCGGATCAGTGTTGGAAGCTCCATCCACACTTGAGATTCCAACCAAGGAAAGCTGCCCCAGCCCACCCAAAGCAAAATTAGAGGGCTGAGCGGACGCGAAGGCGCGTAGGCCCGCTCACAGGACGCCCAGGGTACCCCAGCCCGAGCAGTGACTGCCTGTGGTGTATAAAACACGCGGTGCGCGTCACGGGGCTACTCAGGGGGGATGAACAGGAGGTACTGACACCGCCCCAATCAGCGGTAGTGGACTCAGCAGCCAGGAAAGACCTGATCCTGCCAGGGACCTTCTTTTCTAAGTCCCTGGAGCCCCTGCTGTCGGCCCTGGACTTTCAGTGCATCATCGACACGGATTCTAAAGCCACACTGGCCATCAGATATTAGTTGGTACCAGATCTGGTCCGTACGAAGGCTGACAGTCCAATGCGGCTGATTGCGGCGGGATCCCATTCTCTGAAGGGAGGCACCAATTGTCTACATGGGGCCCTCTTACTCTCTGTATCACACAAAGGGGAATACGACCGAGCCTGATGTCCTGATGCAACTCTGTACATCGCTAACATTGGGCCCAGAGCCATCGTGGGGTATCCCCTATTGGCTCCGAATGGTTTGGCACTCTTCCCAGGGCAGGGGTCATTGATTTTTGAAGAGGGTCTCAGCGGAGAGACTATCACTGTCCCGGCCTCTGAGCGCCCACTTGGAATCAAACTGACCAAGGTTGAGAAGAGCAACCTGATTCAGTCGGTCGTCCCATTATAATCTGTTTCTGCGCCAATGGTTACTGAGGATGGTCCATCAGATTTCAATCCCGACGAGGGTCCAGTGAGATCTCTGGAAGTGGGCACCAGAAGGTTAAATGCCCCAGCGGACCCTCACACTCGGCCTTTGGTCCCTAATGAAGGGGTCCACTCCTGCACAGATGGATCTGCGTTTGTCGATGGGTGCCATGTCCCTGCCTCCGCGGGATACCTCTGCGCTCAAAAAAGGCACGATGCAAGGCATGCGGGCGAGAGCGGACAGCGCAGACTGCGCATTTCTGTCTCTTGGTCTGAACCGTTCAACAGTCCCTAACCCACCATCGATACCCTGACCTATTCTGAAGTGACAGCACCTCATGGGACAGTTGGCACACACACACAGTCCTGAACACACAATCTTCACCTCAGGGGATCATGCAGAGGCCTTCACAGGTTCTACTCTCACCGGCAGGGATCAGCTGTGGAAGCGGTCCTGATGCCCACGTCATACCCTCGACCATCATCCCCATTACACCTGAGTTGCAGAGCCGTTTGTTGACGCCCAGTTCAGCAGGGTACAGCCTGAACGGGGCTGGAGAGAGGACGGATCAGCGGTCCACAGACTGACCAGGGCTGCCTTCAAGGGCAGTGACCAAGGATCTCAGTCCATAGGATGGGATTACCATAAGTTAGTATCAGTTGTACTCGCCCCGTCCGGGAGTATAGCCACCCACCCTGGGATTCACCAGAACTCCAGACTATGCATTGAGAAAGATACTCCTCCTGCCTCAGCGCCAAAAAGGGGGTGCCCACAGCTGGTGGACGCCCTATGCATCATGACATCCCTCTTGGCTGACTTGTGCCATCAGGTGAAGGCAGCCCACGAAGTGGAGCCAGAAAAGCATACAGCATGGCCTGAAGTGTCAATGAGTGGTCAGCCCATCAGGTTGCAACTGGGGGTCCCAGCTGCTGGTACACACTGGGACCAGACCAAGGAGACGATGGTCGATGAAACACTTTCCTCCCTTTCTTCTATCCCCACTGTACTTCCTCCCCCTGATATCCGGCAAGAGCCATCTGATCAAGGTCCTGCAGTCCAGTTGCACATCTCTGGGGAGTTGACCAAGATGATCGCGGTCTTTGCCGAGGATGGACTGGACATTGGTGACCAGGACCTCTCAGGAGTCTCTTGGATTGATGTTCACAGTCAGAATTTCGATTCCTGTTCGGGTGATGAAGGTTCTTTTGGTTTTGATCCGCACAATGAGCTCACGGGTCGGTTCTGATACTCACGGGACCGAGGGGGTGTGGAATCTGGTGCCATGCACATTACTGTCATGGACCTGCAGGACCCACAGGACAAAGCCCCCATGGCAACTCCAGCCCCCACGGGTGCTTATCAGGAAATCCGGACGATACGACCCCGACAGTCCGCTTGGACACCGCGGAAAATGAGTATCCAGGCGTATTCAAGAATGAAAGATATGACCTGCGCCCGCTATGGCGCGAAAAGGTGGGTGAGTGGCCGGGAAGAACTTTGGGGACTATCAAGCCCCTCCAGCCCATACTCAGCCCCTTTGACTGCCTCGTGCCTGTGAGTGAAGTGCGTGTGAAGGGTCGACAGTGGCCTGAGTGGGGTCAGGGAGGTGGGGGAAGGACAATGAAAAAGCGAAATCAGACTGGACTCTTTCCCCCCCGTAAGATGAAGAAGGCACCAAAAGGGTATATGTGCTTCTGGGGAGGGGAGCATCATACTCTTTTATTGTGCCCGCTAGCTAGTGAGGTGCCGTAAACAGTGGAAAAGGTCATATTCGAGGGGGTAAGGGGGTTGCAGTGGGACCAGTCCGAAGGAGAGAGAAGTGCTTTTGGAGTTTAGGGGAGATTGCAGTGGATTGGTGGAACATACCGAAGCTGGAGGGTAATCTTTTGGATAGAAAGGGTTAAGCGCTCTCTCAGGAGGGTCAGCTGCAGTACCGCGCTGTACCTTTCGAGGCCCTTGTTATTGAGCAAGAGGGACTGAACTAGACAAGCTGGAAACAGCCCTTGGATGATCCTGACCTCAAAGAGGTCTTCTGTCAGGGAGCCTGGTGTCCCCAGGGTACCACTGCAGCCCCGGGGGTCGGCAAAAGACCTGTGGGCATGAAGCGCCGGAACGGGAATCTCCTGGCACTGAAGAGGGCAAAAGAAGGGTATGGCCCCCCTGACTCGCCCGACATTGATTTGATTCATCCTGCATTCCACAAGCCCGGCTTACAGGATGACATAAATGGCCCCGGTCGGCGATGCGAAGTGGAGTCATCGTCCCGGGACAGCCCTGCTGCCGGAAAATCACCCTGAATCACCTTGAGAAGGTGGAGTCCTCTATCTGCAGCCGGAAAGTGGTGGATTGGATGACTGACCCCGTTGGCACTGACGCTGCCAATTGGGTCGATCACAGGACCCTCACTCCAGCAACTGTTCCACTCGAAAACTCGATCAGTGCGCTCGGTCCTAGAGGCCGACGCCAAGGAGTTCTCACAGCCCCATCTTCAGAAGTTGGTGGAGTCCTACCGCAAAAAGCTCCTTGATGAATTCAAGAACACAGTTTTCAATTCAGAGCGGACTAATTGGGAGGAGATCAAGGCCAATACGGACAAGAGGAGACCCAATCAGTGGGTCAAGCTGGAGCTGAAAGGGGGCTCAAAACCTGTGGCTTTCAGCCCCATCCGAGCAGTAGGTCTGTGGGAAGAAGCGCTGAAAGAAAAGGTCCAAGGTTTTGAAAAAATAGGGTGGATTGAGGGATCCAAAAGGGCTTGGGTGGCACGTGGGTTTCTAGTGCCGAAATCTGAGGTTAACAAGTGGAGGTTAGTCATTGATTAACGGTACTTAAATTCATGTCTCAGGAGACATGAATTCCCCCTACCGGTCATTGAGGACCTCCTCCAGTCACAGCAGGGGAACCATCCCTGGACCATCCCGCACCTTGAGGATGGATACCACCAGATGCCCCCAGCGGAGGCAAATCGTCTGCTGAAGGCTCTCTGTACCCCGTGGGGAATGTATCAGTGGAACATCCTGCCCATGGGGGTGAAAGTGGGACCACAGGTCTACCAGAGAATGGTCACCCACTGCATCAGGCACCTGCCCCCCACGATAATGGTCCCTTTTGATGATCCGCTCGTGGGTACGCCCCCCTTCAAGGCTTCCAGGGGTAAGGGTAACCTGTCGGACAGTTGTGTCCTCGATGAGGAGGCCAAAACTGACCATTATGAGTTGGGCAGAAAGCGTTTTTGATGCCTTGCCGAGCAGCACCTCCAAGTGAAGGATGAAAAGTGCCACCTTTTCTGCCAAAGGGTGAAAAATTGCGGTCACATCCTTCATAAGCAACGGAGATCCCCCGCCTTCGAGAAAGTGGCTGCAGTTCGTGACTGAACTGAGGCCTTGATTCGTACTGCGAAGCAGTTGAAGGGATTTCTTGGAGTATGTAATTGGTATTCCATTTACATACCGCAATATGCTTCCCTGGCTGCGCCCCTGATTGACAGCCTGAGAGGAATGTATGAGGGAGCGCCTGAGAGAGGCAAATGCAAGGTCCCCAAGGACCGCAACTTCATTGAATGGACTGAGGTCATGAGGCAGAGTTTCGCCTAAATCAAGGAGGCAGTGTGCGGGAATCGTGCAATATATATCCCCAATGACACGGGTGAATATGCGACTCACACTGATGCTTCGAATTTCCGCATAGGACGTGTGTTGGAGCAGCAATTGCCTGATAGTAGCTGGGCTTCTTGCGCCTTCTACTCAAAAAAGCTCGAATGCCACATTCGGTATGGTCCCGAGGGCGAAGCCCTGGGCTTTACTGGACAAAGTTCGTGGTCTGTGCCAGAAAAGGAGACCTACACACTGATGTCTTGCCTCCTGAAGTTCAAGATGAAAATACACGGCGTAAGGTCATTTTTTTCACGGACCACAAGTCCCTCAAGTCATGGTACAAGGAGGATCACTGTACCATGGCAGGGTCCCTTCATCGTCCCGGCTGCTGGCATGAGTTGTCTTCGCGGTACAACATTCTTGTCGTATACAAGCCGGGTAAGGACAATGATGTCACGGACGGGATGAACCGGTGGGCCTACCCTGCAGGGCTGGTGGATGAGACCAACTTCCATGGTTCGGACACGGACCTCAAGGGGTATGAGGACTAGAAAGCCCAGAAAAAGGCCAGAAATGATGCCTTCATTAATCGGCTGTCCATAACACGCAAAGGGAGTGAGTGCGGACCCTGGTGCAGCCATACAGCCAAGTGCCATGGTCACTGCAGCGGGTACGGCAATCTGCGTGCGGCCAGCTACTAACCCTGCTTTCATTATGAGTGCCGCAGCTTGGAAACGGCCACTTCGGACAGGCTGGATGCCCTGAGAAGAGCTGATGCTCTGCTCCATCCAAAAAGCAGGGCCCACGTGACTCTGGACCCCCTTCCTGCTGATCGGCCACTCACCGCGGACCCCCCTCGGTGTCTTGATTGCCTGGATCACGTGTGGTGTGGTGTCCTGAACCTCCCGCACAGTGCTCCTGACGATCCTGACTTTGATTCTGAGGCTGAAGAGTCCGTGGGTATTAAGTTCTTGAAGGATCCAGACCTGCATGGTATGGCCCATGTGATGACGGATTCTCCTCATGCTCCCCACGCCCTGATTGCTGCCGTCACATCCGTGAATGTGGCCCCACAGTGTAGTATCCTGTATGAGGATTGAAAACAATCCTGGGCCGAGGACCCCGACCTGAAAGTCCTGCTGGACTGGGATATCAAGAAACGTTGAGTATGCAATCTACCGGTGGCATGAACCACAATGGGGACACCCCCATAGCAGGGTGGATAGTAGGGCATTGGTTCCTGTGGCCATCCTGAGCAACATGATAGAGGCATTGCACTACTTTGCAAATCCAGGTACCCCGAAAACCCTGGAACTGTTCAAGCGACAGTTCCATGTCCGTAATCCGTCCGACAATGACATCCGGGACAGAGTGAAGGAGGTTGTGGATGCCTCTGTTGTATGTGCACACTGCAAGGCACGAAGGACCCCACATCCTGACTCATTGGACCCCTTCCCTGTGCCCTCCTATCCGTTTGCATCACTGGCCATGGACTTTGTATCTCTGCCTGAAGTTCAACATCCTGAAACAGGGGTGAAGGTGCATTATGCGATGTTTATCGTTTGTGGTTTGACAGGTTATATCCTGGCCATCCGATGTAGACAAGAGGGACTGACGAGCCATACAGCGCCGCCCTCTTTCTGCACTATTATGCCTTTTTTACTGGGATGCCAAGGGAGGTACATTCTGATAATCGGTTCAGCATCTCCTCAAAGTTATTTGACGCCCTGGGTGGTCTGGCTGGTATTACCCAGGCCAAGTCTATAGTGTATAGACCACAGAGTAATGGGCTTGCAGAGCGGGCAGTCCAGTCCATTATCACTGCGTTGCGGCTCCACTTGGTGTTCCGCAAGCTGGACTGGATCAATGCCCTGCCATTTGCCCTGTGGGGTCTGAATGACCTACCGGGCCCCATCGCACTCTACTCACCGCACCGGCTGGTTTTTGGCCGCGACCCTGTCGGGTTTGGCGTGGTACCCCCCCTGACCGTGGATACCGGGGTGGAGGATGCGATCGAGTACCCCCGCCAGGCTGAGGACGAATGCCAGCTCATCAAAACAAAGTTGGTTGACCACCATGCCCGGGAGTACCAGGCATTCCTCAATAGACACCTGTCTCTGCAGTTTAAGGAGGGAGACCGCGTATGGGTGCGAGACAGGACCAACCAGCATGGCCTACATCCCAAGCTGGACAGGTTATGGCAGGGCCCTGCACAGATCCTCCGTAAGGCTTTCAGGAATACATACTTGGTAAGGCTGAACCGTAAGGGGGTCATTCTGTGGGTGGGAAGGCTAAAGCCCTATATAACCCGACGAAATGGGTTCAACCCTCCGCTCCATCATTACTCTGAGCGTCGGGACCTCCACGACGACTCCTATGTTGTCGAGGATGTCCTGCACGATGAGTAGAGGGGTAAGGTTTGAGGAAAGCAACAAGGTCCAAACAGCCCTTCGAGGGCGGCAACCTGAGATGAAGAGTCAAAAAGCAGGGTTTACACCGGCCTGAATGGCATGATGTCACTGGTTTCCTGCATGACATCAATAAAAACTGGCTGGACCACAATCAGCGGCACCACATCACGGTGTCCACTGATTGCTTTTTGCACTGAACGGCGCCTTTTGTGGCTGGCCAGGCCGGGGAGAAAGGCTCTTGCGCACCAACCTTTTTCAGGGAGGGGCGGGAGCCCAAAACCAAGTTCAATCGGGGGCTGAGTACCGCTGCATGTTGCTGTCCTCCTCTGCCATATGTCAATGAGACCTGCCAGCCCTGTTATAGACAAACCCAGAGCCGGGGTCTCTGCCTGATTCCCGAAGGCTGTACGGTTGCGGTTTGGGGATTAGAGCATGACGACTTGAGCACGGGGGCTGGCTTGGGGGAGGGATTCATTTGCAGAAGTGACTGGTGAGTGCCAGTGTTGTAGCACTGATTGGTTGCGCCGTGTTAGGGCTGTTGAGGGCTGGCGTGAGAGAAACGTGTAAGTGTGGCTTTTTCAAAGAGATGACACGTTGGACGAAGATGAGGACGATTGTGAGTTTGTGCTCGCGGGAGGGGGGGGGGCTGGTGCGAAGTACCTTGTTATGCGGGGAGAAGGGGCGGAAACAGAGGCGGAGGCGGCGAGGGGGGGTGCTGGTCGAGGGGGGGGGAGAGGTTGAACATGTCCCGGATCGTGAGCGGCCGTTTGAGGGGCGGAGGCTCTGGCTGAGGCTGGCTTGAGGTTTTGCGCTTCAGCGATAGAGGCCTGACAGGTCTCGGGGGCTGGCGGGCGTGTTGCTGGGCTTTGGCGTGTGCCGCAGGGGGTGGAGGACGGGGGCGCTTTGGAGGCTTGTGTGCCACTTTGTCCGGGAAGGGGGGCAGATGGTAGGCAGGGGGGGGGTGCTGTTGGGCGGTGTGTGACGTGCTGTAAGGCGACCAGGGGCGCCCCCATGAGTTGGGGCCCGTGGGGGCTGTGAGCGGGGCTGGGGGGGTTTTTCGTTTAGCCATTCCAGCGTGCGGTCCAGGGTATTGAGGAGCAGGGGAACACGAGCCTTCGGGGCGAGTTTTAAGTCATGACAGTGTGCTGGTTTGCTTCGGCCGGAGGGGGGGGTTGTGAGTTTGGTGTACAGGGACATGGGGACAAGCCCCTGGGACGAAATTGCGCCTCTCCCCGACGTGTGTGGTCGCGGACCACCATTGGGACACCACCGTGGTGAAGGGGGTGCGACAGCACTGAATGTAGGTTTGCACCAGGCGTTCGCACGTTGAGCAGTGTGAGACGAAAGAGATAACATCCATTGGGTGCGGGTCGGGGCAAGCGTGGCAATGGCAAGGGCGCAAGTCGTTGCGGAAAGCAAAAGGCGCCATGTTGAAGTTTCCGGAGGACCATTTGAAGGGGAGGCCTTGGAACCATGAAGTGTGGTTGTAAAAATGGAAGCTGGACGGTGCGTGGATGTTTTCGTGTTTGTGGCAAGGGAGGAGGTGCTTGATTGAGGTGGTAGTCAGTTTGTGTATGACGGGCAGGGGGCCTCTGGATATGCCGCCTATCGGGGCGGGGGGGGAAGGAGAGAGGGGTCCAAGACCATCACGTGGACGGCCCACTTTGAGTAAGCATCCGAGATCTCATTCCCCACAAACCGGGCGTGCCCCTTGATCCCCCCCAGACCCTGGATCATCCCTGGGCGTAGGGAGGCCTGGATGGACTGAAGAGTGGATTCCCAAGTGCCGGCTGGCGAGCGTGACGGGAGGTCTGGGGGGGTGCTCGGGGAGAGAACAGTGATAACGCGGAGGTTGTCCCCTAGCACGGCAAAGGTGAGGTGCGGATGAGATGCAAGGACCCACTGTAGGAACATAATAGCCGCCAGGAACTGCGATCCTTCTGAGGGCTGGTATGGGGACGTTTGGCACAGCACCTATCTGGAGCCATTTGGGAAAAACAGGGTGGCTGCAGATCCGTAGCCCAAGGCGCCCGCTGAGCCATCCAAATACACCCATGTCGTGCCGGGGGACGATGTGAGGAGGAGGGCAAGGGCTGCTTCACAACCCCATTCTTCGAGGTCATCGGGGTCAAGGGAGTGAGGTTCATCTGGGAGCCGGTACAGCTCGCCATGCAGCGACGAGTCGAGCAGAACTCCGCTGTGTGGCACGCGGGGGGGGGTTGAGGATGTACTCTTGGGGGTGGAGAAGGGGAGGGGTAAGCAGTTCGTGGTGCACTGCCAGTCGGGGGTGGACAGAAATGGCTGGGTTTTGAAAGGTGTATTCTTTTTCGTTGCGGCGGAGACCGGGGTCTTTGATGGTGTGGGTGCTGCCGTCCGAAAACTGGAGTGTGGCCGATTCTGTGTGCACCCCCGTGACAATTCCTAGGTGGAACCCTAGATCTTGGGGTGTTCGTTTCAACCTGATGCCGAACTTGCTGTGTTGTGGTGCTGGTTTGGTGGCTAGGAACCGGACTTGGACTTTCTTTTTCAGGAGGAAGAGGGAGGGGGGGTAGGAGGCCCAGAGGCCGGTGCTGTGGTACCGGAGGCCTATGGTGTGGCACGCATCCATGACGGTGTCTTGGATTGAGTTGCGTGTGGTGGAGAGCATCGCTTCGCAAAAGGATTCGTTTGTTGAGGCTGGGCCGTCCCCGTTGAGGTACCTGATTGCGGCGTTCATCAGGGCCATGCAAATGGAAAAAGTGAAGTGGCGGAGTCCTAAGCCTCCCTGGTGGCGGGGGGTGTAGCGGTCCTTAGGAGAGACGAGGCGGGAAATCCTGTTGGCCTTGTCCGGGGAGGGGTCATGTGCAAAATTTTGCCAGATCATGGCCTGGAGGGCTCCCAACTCGTTCAGGGCCAGGGGGTGTGCCATGAGGCGGTAGGAAAGAATAGCAATGAGTTGGACGTTTCCTAAGAGAATGTATTCCGAAAGGGTGAGCCAGAGGGGTTGAAGGGTTGTGAAAAAGGAGCCCATTTCCGACTTGGCCACTGCCAGCGTTTGTGCCTCGTGGTTGGCGGTGAAGATGTACACCCCTAGGTATTTGTAGCAGTTGTGTGGTTGCCCCGTCTTCTGGTTGGTTGTTGACAGGGGGGTGCCCGAGGGGGAGGTGAAAGTTCTGGGGGGGGCTGTTCCCATAGCATGGATTTCGGTTTTGCTGAGGTTTAAGTCCAGGCCCCACTCCCTGGCGACTGTGTCGAAGAAATTCAAAATTTGTTGTATGCGGTCCCCATCCCGCCGATCGATAGAGGAGGTCGTCAACGAAGGCGTGGCCTGACTCGTGTGGGGAGGGGGGTGCCGTGATGTGAGGCGGCAGGGCGAAGAGGAGAACATTCAGGTAAAGGCAGAAAAGGATGGGTGGCATTGGGCATCCCTGCCGAGCACCTCTGGTTTGCAGGTGGGAGGAGTGGGTGTGCCCCGACACCACTGGGAAGTCACGGGGGGCACGGTACAAGGATTGAATGAGGTTTACAAGGTGTGTGGGAGAGTTCAGGCAGGACAGCACTGTGAAGAGGGTGGTTTGGGGGATGGAGTTAAAAGCCTTATTGAAATCAATGTGGAGGCTGTAGCTACCGACTGATTCCCGAAATGTGGATAAGAGGTTGAAAATGTGGTCTTGGCATCTGCGGTTGGGAAGCCCGCCGAACTGGGTGGGGTGTATGATGGAGTGTTCGATGGCCGCTGTCAGTAGCTCACGGTTGGCGTGTGTTGCAATCATTTTGTAAACGCTGTTCAGCAGGGCTATAGGCCTGTAATTTACCTTTCTTAAAGAGCAAGATAATTTTGGCTTCAAGCCATTTCTCGGGCAACGGTTGGTGGAGGTAGTGGTTACATACCCTCCAAATGAGATGTTGGACAGGGGGGGGGGAGATGTGCAAAGTGTAGTTGTTTGTGAAGTCCCGCCCGCCCGCATTGTTGGGCTTTGACCTCTGGAGCGTGTTGCGGAATGATTCCCAGGTAATGTCAGGGAGAGGGCTGTGTTTTGTTGGTTCGGGGCAGGTGGGGGAGTGTGTGAGCAGGCAATCCACCAGCGTGCTCGGCGGTGCGGAATCGAGGCTGCCCCCCAGGGTGAGGAGTGTAGAAGAAAAAATAGAGCTCACTTCTTTAGGGGTGGAGACGAGCTGTGTGGCGCCCGGGCGCTTCAGCGTTATTTCACCGCGTTCCACGGGGTTGAGCGCCTCGTGGATGGTGCGCTTGATGCTAGTTTTCCTCACTAGGCAGCGGTGGATTTTGGTGGTTGCGGCCTTGTTCACTTTGGTTTCTCACTCCTTGACGAGTTTGTTGAGCGTGTCCATGGAAGCGGGGAAGTTGGGATGGTTGGGGGGGGAGCAGGGTTTGCAGGGACGCTTTTATTTTCTTAACCAGAGCCGAGGAGGTGGGGTGTGATGGTGTGGTGATATTGTGGTAGCTGGTCGCTACTCCTTCCAGCACCACATCTGTGAAGAGCTCTATGTCTGCCGAGGATAAAGACTCAAAGCGGGGGAGGGTAGACTCACACCATCGCGCCAGGGGGGCCAGGGAGTCGTGGTGCTTGGAGCGCTCCCACTCCGTCACCTTGCGAAACATTTTCCTCTTAATGGTGGGTGTTTCGGAGAAGGGGTGGGGGGGGACTTGAGAGGTGAACGTGACGGGGTGGTGGTCTGATGTTTTGTCGTCGGTTTGGATGATTGCAGAGGTGGGGGCAAAAAATTCCGAGGCCGCCCGGGAGAGTAAAATATGGTCGAGTCGGCTGCTGCTTGCCCTGTACAGGGTGGGGTATCGGGAGAAAGACCGCTGGGTCGGGTGAAAGTGCCAGAAGGTATCGATGAGGCGTGGCGGGTCGCTCGTGACCTGTCTGCAGAGCCATGGCCACTCGTTGTCTATTTGGAGGTTCGCTCCGTCCAGCTCAGGGCACATTATGCAGTTGGTGTCTCCGCCTAGGACGTGGTTGGGATACTGATGCATGAGTGGCCGCAGGATATTTTCAATTTTTCAGCGGTGGACGTCCGCGCTCGGGGCGTATACCAAGACCAACAAGGTGGGCGGGGCCCCCGGGAGGGTGAGAACGGCTGCTGCCAGTAGCCCTTCCGTATCGAGTTTGGGGGAGGGGGGTAACGAAACGGGCGAGCCGGGGGGAGCAAACCCAAACTACCCGTGCTCACCTCTGGAGTGTTTGTCCTGGCTGATGTTTGAAACAATGGTGGCTTTAGTGCCCGAACCGTAGGCGTATACGTGGGGAAGGATGGGAGCGTGATTGATCTCTCGGAGGAAGAGGATGTCGAAGTCGTTCTTGAGGTGTCAGAGAATTTGGCTGCTCACTATAGGTTTCTTCTGCAAGTTGTGGAACAGAAAACGCAGTTCTGAGGGGAGGGGTATGGGGGGGCGGTGAGGCCCTTGGTACCCCTTCCGTAGGCGCGTACCGCACTTCGGGGGGGGGCGGGATAGGGGGGGGCTGGGGGGGTGCCGGGGAGTCAGGGAGGCTGGGCTGGCTAAGGCAACAGAAATGCTGAATTTGGTCGGCTGGTACCCCGCCGAGGCAAGCTCCTCGTCTAGCCACTTGCCGGTGACGGAGGAAGCCGTGACTGGGCTGGTGATTCACTGAATCTTGACCCTTGTGTCTTCATGCAGAGGGGGCTGGAGAGCGCAGGAGGCGGGTATCCGGCCCTCTGGCTGTCGTGGGTTAGCTTGCCTGTGGGATGTGGCGGAAGATTAGAGCGAGTCGAGGGATGGTACGCGGGACAGTTAGCCCAAACACTTCGTCTTCCCTCCTTCGGGGTATCCTGTGGTGCCACTCTTGGCGTGCGGCCCCCCTGAGGACCAGGAGCGAGCAGGCAAAGAGGCGGATGCGGAAAGAGTTCCCGTTGGAGGGGTTTTTAAAGAACATTGTGGTGTCCGACTGGGAACCAAAAATGGACACCAGGTCGCCTAGCAAGGGGTCGTCCCTGTGGTAGCCGATGCCCTCTCCCGGGAGATACATTGTGCCCGTGGTTTGGTTGGGGGGGGGGGGGTGCGAGAGGCCTAGTCGCTCCAGCGCGGCATTGTAGGTTTGGATCATAGAGGAAAGCTGTTCCGGGATGTCCGACGTGGCAGTGACTGTGCTCGGGCCGAGGTATGCGTGGCCGAAGTGTTGGACTGAGCGCACGTGGTATTTCTCCCACGTGTTGTCGTGGAGAACCTTTTTTACCGTTTCCTCTTGGCTCTCGAAGAATACGTCGCGGATGTAATAAAAACAAGTAGGGACGCGGGGGTCGATTTGTATCTCCGAGGCAGGGGTGGGGGCATCGTGGTCGGGGGGTAGGAGGGTGGTCGCTTCGCCTCCCAGCAGGGCAAGCAGCGGGACGCTGGTCTCGGACATCTCTTCGATGCGGTTTTGTCCCGGCGTTGGCGTAGCGGCGTCGGCGTCGTCCGGTGCCGCGTTCCACTCGCTGATGCGCTCAGTCAGCCCCGTCGCGGGCCTATCACGAAGGGCGGAGACGAGCTGCGACACGAAGGCCGTGGACCCCAAGGCGGCGCCCGCTTGGAGGCGTTGCACGATGGGTTGCTCGTGCTCGGCCACATCCGGGTCTTGAGCGGGGAGTATCTTCTCGAGGGCGAGGAGGTTGCGGTGTAGTGGGGCAAAGGCAGCGTCTCCATATTTGAAATCATGCGCTAGCAGCGCAGATTCCTCCTTTTCGTAGACCACGAGGTGGGCTTGTTGGTGCTCGTAGGGAGGTCGCGTGGGTTCGAACGACACGTACGGACCAAGGAACCCCGCTTGGACGCGCAAGTCGAGGGCATGCCCCGATCTTGGGGCCACCAGGAGCACGGCGGTCTTCGGGGCCTTAGACGAGTCGTATGAGGGCGGGGCCAGCGTTGCGTGGGCTCGCTCGGGGGCGCTTGAAAGCGCGGACCTCGTATTGCTGTCGGATCGTGACGGAAACCGCACCAATTGCCCATCTATGCCATGAAAGAGGACAATGCCGCATGAGTGGAAGAAGCGGATACCTAGCGTTTGGACTCCGGTTTTCATGACGTTGCACGGCGCGTGTGTGGTGTCAATCGCCACGACCATGGAGTCTTTAGACCAGAACATCGCTCCTAAGGGCGGTGAGGCGCCCTGTCCTCCAAGTAGGCTGGCGATCATCATGGTGAGCATTTCCGGGGCTTGTAGGTCTTTGTTTCCTTCCTTCCGGTCTCTAGCGATCACGGCTCGATACACTTAGGTAGTCGGCAAAGCGTGCATGTCCATTGCAAGGAGTCCCCCGGTGAGGAATTGGGCGCACTCGCGGACTTTAAACATGAGGTCCTCCGCAAAGCGGGATGGGAGTTCCCGATCAAACCGGTAGTAGGCCCAATGCGGGCTCTCGGAAGGAACTATGTGCCCAAAAGGGTAGTAAGCATTCTTGGTGTTCACCGATGCGCTTGCTAGCGCGGGGACAAACATTTCGTTCATTAACTTCATGAATGCACGGGCGTCTCCAATTTTGCGCTGTTTTGGTTGAGACTTGTCTCTCTCCTCCGGCGGCGGAGGCTCAATGTGGTCAAGGAACTCTATGCTCACCTCAAAACGTAGCGTTTTGTGCAACCGGAGGTCACGCACCGTTGGATGGGCGTGCTTGGCGGCGAAGCAGAAGGGTTCAAACTTAAAGTTGATGTCTTCATATCGGCACCCGTCAAAGGAAGAGGTTTTTAGGAGTAAGGCAACATACGACATCGTTTGATGGCCGCTCGTGCGGAACTCGCAGGAGTCTTTGCCGTCCTTTTTGACCTTCTAGGCGTCCCGAAGTTGTGCTCCGTGCATACATATCACGCTAGAAATGTGAGGAAGGAGAGGAAAAAGGGCGGAAGTTGAGCCTAGCATGCGAAACGTGGCGGCAACCACTTGAGCGTCCCACGCCGGAATAACGAACCATCCTTTGAGGTCTTTGTTCTCTTCTTTGGCTTTATCTAGCACGGTTCTTGATTGTTTAGCCCACGGGGTGGCGGTAGGCGGAGACTTCTTGGGTTCAGTTTCGGAATAGTCCAACTCATACGGCTTTAGGTAGAAACGCTTGTGCTTGAACAAAAGCTTTTCAAGCTCGTTGTAGTTATTGTGCGCAACGGAAGAGACCCTGCCTCGGTCTAGAATTTCCGTGGAGTTGCTCCCAACGAAGGCGGATTGAATATCGGTGCCTTCCACATCCAGGTAGAACTCGGAGTAGTCTTGTAGACGGCGGTAAACTTCGGGAACGAAGATGCGTTGGCGCGTGTCAAATATTTTGCCTTCAACGGCCTCAACTTGGCGTGACGGAAAGCGTGTTTATAACGGCGAATTTGAGATTTGGTGTTTTTGAAAGAGGTTTGACGGGGAATAGTTAACTAGCGTTAAAAGGCCATCGTCGGCGGCTTTGGAGCTTCCAAATAGGGTGAAATTCATGGTGTTCTCGGGATGAACGAAAAGGCGACTTGGCGTCAATTGAAAGGTTGCGAGCGTAGATTTGGACTCGGGAATTGAGGTGATGAGTTGAAAACTGCGGGAAGGGCTCCAGAACTTGAACAGCCCAGGATTTTCACCAATCACCGAATAGCCTGGACTACTGGTGGATCCATCAACAAATTGCTGAGGGTCAATCAAAAAACAAATGACACTCAGAAAGTGATGTCCACTGATTGCCTCTGGGAAATTAAGCTGTGGCTGGACCGACTGATCTGCTGTCCTGATGCCCAGCTTGAGGGCGTCTACAAACTCTACCGTAGTCGCGCGCGCTGGCGCCTGTTGCCAGAGTGAAAAAAAAAGATAAGTAAAATAAGACAGAAAAACGTTCTAGATAGCTGAAAAATCAAACTAATTAGCATAAAAAGCGCTTAGGCCAAAAGGCGCGCGGCAAAACGCGTAAAAACACCACGAACAAACTTTACGCCTCAGATAGGCAAATAACTAGCGTTGTAAGCCCTGTATCGCTATCAGGAACATAACGCCGTGCCCCTCGCAGTCTGGTAGGCAGTATACGCAAAGAAAAAAATATCGCTAGCAGCGCGCAAAACTCGAATAATGTTCTCTAACAGGCCTTGTCCCTGTACCACGCTTCCTCGCGCTCTTCTTTGTTCTCCATGTACCTCCCCCTCCCGTATGCACCCCTTCCTCCCTATGGTTGCCTTGTTTTGCGCTGCGGGTTGCTGGCCCTGGGGGATACTTGGTCAACCCCTTGCAATAACACCAATGAGCACAAGTTCAAGACAAGTTCCAATTGCAGTTGCAGTTCAAGGTTTGGCGTGCAGCGACACCATTGTGGTCGGCGGATAACATGTAAGACAAATACTTGGTAGTGGTCTTGCTGCCTGCCTGCGAGTGTGTGTTAGGTAGTGTCCAATTTGTCTTTGAAGAAAGAAGAAGTTTTGTTTGTTTTTCTTTTTTGCAGAGGATTTTAGGGTAGTGCATAAGACAAAAACCAGCAACAAAGGAAACAAGACAGCAGTGTCCAACAGCGCAACACGACACGGCACGAGAACACCACGGGACACAGCACCGGGGAGCAGGACACCGCAGCAAACCACGCGAACACACCAAACAACAGGGCAGCTTCCCTTGCGGCTGGGCAAGGACACCAGCGCGGAAACAAGCCACCAGAGGACAACATCAGGCAGCCAGACGCACAAACAGACACTGAAAAGAAGGCAGCAAAACCAGGCGCCAACCTGCTGTCAAACGGCACCGGAGCATGGCACAGGGCGACTCGACGGAGGCACGGAGCACAACAGAAAGAAACAAAGCACACCACACACAGCAGGCACCACAGAGCAACACAGCACCACACCCGAAGACACGGCGCCAAAACAGGAGACACGGCAACAGGCGACAGCAGCACCACAACAAAGCCGACAACAGAATACAGAGCAACCAGACACACAACGGCACAACACACCACACCACGGACAGAACCAGCCCAGAGCAACAAAGAACGGCTAGGCAAAGCAACGAGGAAAACTAGCCAAAGACACAACACCACGCAACAGCACGAGACCAAACCATAGCACAAAAGAACACAGCACAGCCACGCACCGGACAGCAGGCCACAAGAACGCCCGCCCGGAGGGTCAGAGCGCCACACACAACACACCAAACAGCAGGGCACACAGGGCAACGCGCGGGGCCAAAAGGAACCGCCAGCAAACAACAGCGCACGGCAACAAGCAACGAAACAACCAACACAACATACCAGCACCCCGAACGGCCAGACACAAGAAGACCAGCACGGCTGAACACAGCGCACACATACCACAGTACGGACAACACCACAAACCGTGGAACAGCACAACAAAAAACGCGGCAACGCCAAAAACCGCGAACAACAACAGGGGGCGCGACCAAAAGACACAAGCAGCAAACAGCACACTGCACCCGCGACACGGCAGAGGACGACCACAACACAACGCGCAACATCACAGCAGCGTGAGGAACCACCAACAGCAGGACGAGGCGCGGCACGGGACCCCGCAAAGCCCGCACAGGCACCAGCACGAACAGGACACAGCGGCACACAAACACCGGAACGAACCGGAGGCCGCGACACAACACGACACAGCACACCACAAGACACCAAGAGGGACAACCCGGGGGGGGGCAGGGGGGAGCCAGCGGCACATGATGCACCACAACAGGGCAAAGGACAACACCACGGCGCACGGGAAGCAGGCACAAAACAACACAGCGGCAGAGCACCAGCACAGAACAAAGGAGGAACGACTGCGCGCACACACGGCACAACACTACGAGAGGACAAAGAAGACCACGCAAAAGTAGCTACAAGAGCCGGGGCGGGCTGGGGGCACCACAAACAACACATGCAGCAACACACAGACAGAAGACACAACACGCAACAGGAGCAGCGCAGCAGCACGGCACCAAGTAGGACGCGGGCAACACATCCCGTTGCGCGGACAAAAGCACACACACGGCACAACGACCACACAGCAGGACAAACAACAACGGGGGCAGCAAGCAAAAGAGGGGTGGCGAAACGCAAGGAAGCCCCCCCCACCCCCCCTGGGTGGGGAAAAGAAGCACCATAAGGAGGAAAAGGGGCGGGGTGGGGGGGGGGCAAGGGGCACAGGCAAGAAAAACAGCAAAAGAAAAAGGAAAGGGCCAGGGGGGGGGAAGGGCGAAAGAAAGGCAAAAGGGAATGCAAAGCAGGGAAACGCAAACCAGAGAAAAATACAGAGGGGGGTGTGGTACCGGGCAAACAAAAACCCCCAAAAAGAAAACCAAAGCAGGGGAACGAAAAAAAAACACACCAAAAGGGGACACGTAACCCGAACGGCGGCAACCGAAGATGGGCCAAGGAGGGTGGCGCCCCAGCAAAAAGCAAAAAACCACACAAAAGGAGGGCAAACCCAGCCCGGAGGGGCCGAAGAAAACAAAGCAGGGGACAAGAGCGGCAACAAGAAAGGTGAGCCGCACCAGAATGCGCCCGGGAGGCCTGCCCGCCTGACCCGGCCAAGAAAAGCAAGCAGACGCAGACACGCCCGGGGACGGGCATGGCGTCCTCCGACCCGAAAGGGGAGGCGTCGACGTCCACACTAAGCACCCTCGCTGAACGGTCCGAGTCGCCGGTAGAATGACGAACGGTAGGGGAGACCAGACGCATCAGTACCCGGGTCCACATACGCCAAAACACTGCAGCGCAAGCAGCCCAAGACCGACGCCGTAGGGACCCGGCAGGGGGAACCCGACTGCGGGCCCCTGAGCGGGTACGACGCGGAGCAACCCCAGCGCTCCTGCCTGAGTGGGGACGAGCGAGAGGCACCATGAACCCGGCTCTTGGCTGGCCTCCACGTGTCCCGCGCAGCCGCCCAGTAAATCTGGAGGCGAAAGCCCCCGGTAGGGGAAGCAACCACTGCAACGGGACAACCAACTGGCGCAGCGAGAGGCACCGGACCGAATTGGGCGTGGCGCACCGAGCCAGAGCCACGAGGCACGCCAGACAGGCAGGCCGCCGGCCACCACCACGGCACAGGACCAGGTGCCAAGCAACAACGGCCACCGGGTGCCGTGAACCCTTACAGCGCGCACAACGCACATACAGCCACGGGAAGCGGTGCCCAGCAACACCCGACCCGGCGAGGGGCGCCAAGCAAGACGCACTGCCGCCGCCCGTGGTGCCCGTGGAGCCCGTGGTGATGCAGTGATGCAGTGACCAGAACAAGACCGTCGTGATGCTGCGATGCGGTGACGAGGCCATGGAGTGCCCACGACTGGATCATCAGGGGCAAAACAAGAAGGAGCAGCCAAAGCCCCAGGACAGCATCATCCGGTGAAATGAGACCAGAGGCCCCGGACTGGATCATCCGGGGCGGATCAAGCAGCAGCAGCCGCCGCCCCCTGGACTGGATCATCGAGGGACAAGTGGCGGCCTGACGACCCAGAGTGGATCATCTGGGGCAGAACGAGGAGTAGCGGCCACAACCCCAAGGACTGGATCATCCGGGGAAAGGCGGCCTGACTACCCCCCAGACTGGAGCGTCGAGGAGAAAGTGGCGGCCAGAAGCAAAGGAGACAGGAGGCAGAGGCCGAGGTGGTGCAGCGATGGAGTCATCTCCGGATGCAGCGCAAAGGACAACGCCATGGGATAGAGTGAGACAGTGAGGAGGACGAGGCCGAGGAGATGCAGTGCAACATTGATGAGGACGGGGCCGTGGTGAAGCAGAGAAGCAGTCCTGAGGATGAGGCTGCGGTTATCGCAGAGATGCAGCCATAAGAACATGGCTGTGGTGAAGCAGAGAGGGGGTGATGAGGACAAGGCCAAGGAGATGCAGGGAAACAATGATGAGGAGGGGGCTGTTGTGATGCAGTGACACAGACAAGTGGACGAGGCCGTGGTGATGCGGGGCAGCAACTAAGAGGACGAGACGGAGGTGAAGCAGTGAGACAGCGAAGAGGAGGAGCCGTCTCCTTCGCTTGTGGCCGCCAGTCTCACCCGGATGCTCCAGTCCGGGGGATGGGGGCTCCCCCTGCTTGATCCACCCCGGGCGAGCCCGCCCAGGGCGTCAGGCCATATTTTCCTTGATGATCGAGTCCTGGGGGTTGCGGCCCTTCCTTCTTGTTCTGCCCCGGATGATCCAGTCCGGGGCGTCAGGCCTCTACTTGTCCCTGGATTATCCAGTCTGCAGGGCAGCAGCGCCGGCGCTTGATCTGCCCTGGATATTGCAGTCCGAGGCGTCAGCTCTCATTGCACCAGATGATGCTAGCGTTTTGGGCCGCTCATTCTTGTTTTGCCCGGGATGATCCAGCCCAGGGCACTCCATGGCCTCGTCAGCGCATCGCTGCATCACCACAGCCTCGTCTGGTTCTCCGCATCATTGTATCACGGCAGGCCCGAGGGTGAGGTGGTGCAGCGATGGGATCATGTCGGGATGCAGCGCAAAGGACTTCGCCATGGAGATGCAGTGATACAGGAACTGGGACCAGGCCAAGGACATGCAGTGCAGCACAGTAGTGGCTGGGGCTGTGGTGAAGCAGAGAAGCAATTCTGAGGATGGGGCCCGCCGTGATGCAGAGATTCAGCCAGGAAAGAGATGATGAGGACAAGGCCGAGGAGATGCAGGGAAACAATGATGATGACAAGGCTGTGGTGATGCAGTGATAGAGACAAGTGGACGAGGCCGTGGTGATGCGGAGCAGCAGCCAAGAAAACGCGGCCGTGGAGAAGCAGTGAAGCACTGAGGAGGAGGGGTCCGTGGTGATGCAATGATGCTCAGACGGGGAGGAGACAGAGGTTATGCAGCGATGAGGTGACGAGGCCAGGGAGTACCCTGGAATGGAACATCAGGGGCAAAACAAGAAGGAGCGGCCAAAACACTACGACAGCATCATCCGTTGAAATCAGACATGGCGCTCCGGACTGGATCATCCGGGGCAGATCAAGCAGCAAGAGCCGCCGCCCTCCAAAGTGGATCATCCAGGGACAAGTGGCGGCCAGACGCCCCGGACTGGATCATCAGGGGCAGAACAAGAAGGAGCGGCCACCACCCCCAGGAAATGAGGCCTGACGCCCCGGCCAAGATCTTCCGGGGGGGATCAAGCAGGAGGAGACCAACCCCCGGACACGAGTGTTTAGGGGAAAGTGGCGGTGAAAAGTGAAGGAGACATGAGGCGGAGCCCAAGGTGGAACAGTGATGGAGTCATGTCCGGATGCAGCGCAAAGGACTACACCATGGAGATGCAGTGATACAGTGATGAGGACGAGGCCAAGCAGATGCAGTGTGGCATTGATGAGGACGGGGCTGTGTCGAAGCAGAAAAGCGGTCCTGAGGATCAGCCCCCGGTCATGCAGAGGTGCAGCCATGAGGACAAGGCTGTGGCGATGTGGAGAAGTGGTGATCAGGATGAGGCTGAGGAGATGTACGGAATCCATGATGAGCACAAGGCCGTTGTGATGCAGTGATGCAGACAAGTGGACGAGGCCGTGGTGATGCGGAGCAACAGCCAAGAGGACGAGGCCCTCGTGAAGCAGTGATGCAGCGAAGAGGAGGAGTCCATGGAGCCTCAGTGATGCAGGGACCCGGAGGAGGCCGTGGCGATGCAGCAATGCCGTGACCAGGCCATGGAGTGCCCTGGACTGGAACATCCGGGGACAACCAAGAAGAACCGGCCAAAACAAAACGGCAGCACCACGCGTTGAAATCAGACCGGACACGCTTGACTGCATCATCTGGGTCGGATTAAGCAGCAATGGCCGCCGCCCCCCCGGTTTGGATCATACATGGACAAGTGGCGGCCTGACGCCCAGGTCTGGATCATCCGGGGCAGAATAAGAAGGAGCGGCCACAACCCTAAGGACTGAATCATCCGGGGAAATGTTGGCTACTGCCCCGGGCAGGATCGTCCGGGGGGGATCAGGCAGGAGGAGCCCCCAGCCCCCCGGACTGGTGCGTGCAGAAGAAGGTGGCCGCCAGAAGCGGAGGAGACGAGAGGCCAAGGCTGACCGGTGCAGCGATGGAATCATGTCCAGATGCAGCGCAAAGGACTGTGCCAAAGAGATGCAGCGATACGGTGATGAGTACGAGGCCGAGGAGTGGCAGTGCAGCACTGATGAAGACTGAGCCGTGGTGAAGCAGAGAAGCTGTCCTGGAGCTGAGGCACTGGTGATGCAGAGATGCAGCCATGAGGACAAGGCCGTGGTGATGCAGAGAAGCGGTGATGAGGACGAGGCCGGGGAGATGCAGTTAAACCATGATGAGCGCAAGCCCGTGGTGATACAGTGATGCAAGCAAGTTGACGATGCTGTGGCGATGCGGAGCAGCAGCCAAGAGCACCAGGTAGAGGTGAAGCAGAGAAGCAGCGAAGAGGAGGAGCCTGTGGTGATGCAGTATTGAAGAGACCCAGACACTGCCGTTGTGATGCAGCCATGCGGTGACGAGGCCATGGAGTGCCCTGGAATGGAAGATTCGGGGCAACAAAAGAAGGAGCAGCCAAAACACTACAGCAACATCATCCAGTGGACTGAGACATGACGCCCCGTACTGGATCATCCGGGGCGGATCAAGCAGCCGGAGCCGCCCCCCCCTGGACTGGATCCTACAGGGACAAGTGGCGGCCTGACGCCCCGGACTGGATCATCCGGGGCAGAACAAGAAGATGCGGCCACAACCCCAACGACTGAATCATCCGGAGAAAGGTGGCCTGGCGCCCTGGGCAAGATCATCTGGGGCGGATCAAGCAGGAGGAGCCGTAACCCCCCGCACGGGAGCATCGAGGGGAAAGTGGCGGCCAGAAGTGAAGGATACATGAGGCTGAGGCCGAGGGGGTGCAGCGATAGAATCATCTCCGGATGCAGCGCAAAGGACTACGCCGTGGGAATGCAGTGAGACAGCGATGAGGACGAGGCCGAGGAGATCCAGTGCAGCATCGATGAGGACTGGGCCGTGGTGAAGCAGAGGAGCTGTCCTCAGGATAAGGCCGCCGTGGTGCAGAGGTGGAACCATGAGAACAAGGCCGTGGTAATGCAGAGAAGCGGGGATGAGGACAAGGTCGGGGAGATGCAGAGGAACAATGATGAGGACAAGGCCGTGGTGATGCAGTGACGCACACAAGTGGACGAGGACGTGGTGATGTGAAGCAGCAGCCAAGAGGCCGACGCGGTGGTGAAACCGTGAAGCAGGGAAGAGGAGAAGCCCATGTTGATGCAGCGATGCTGAGACCGGGACGAGGCCCTGCTGATGCAGCCAAGCGGTGTCCACGCCATGGGGTGCCCTGGACTGGATCATCCAGGGCAAAACAAGAAGTGGCGGCAGAAACACTACGACAGCATCATCCGGTGAAATGAAACCTGAAGCCCCGTACAGGATCATCCGGGGCCGATCAAGTAGCAGGCGCCGCTGCCCCCGGGACTGGATGATCCACGGACAAGAGAATGCCAGACGCCCTGGACCGGATCATTCGGGGCTGCAGGCCAGTCCGCAAAAGGGCCAGGCCCGACCGGCCGCGCAGAGGCGGGCCCGGTTAATCGGGTATAGCAGGCCAGACGTAAGTGCTGGTAGCTACGCCTCTACGCGTTAGAGCTGCACCGGACGGGCCGCGCAGAGGCGGGCCCGGGCATCTGGGTATAGCGAGCCAGACGTAAGGGCTGGTACCCATGCCTCTCCGCAGCCCAACCATGCATTAGTCACTCCTTCAGCAGGTGGGACACATAGGGTGAAGTGGTGCACACTGGACCGCCCACCTTGGTAAACCAAGGGCGCAGGTCACACGCACAGCAAAGAGCCCAGGCCAGGAATAGCAAAAAACAAACGAGTAAAGCACCCTCCAGGAGGAATGGCGAGCGACTAACAACTGAAGGGCCCTGCCCCTGGAAGCAGAGGGGTTGAACAACTTCTACATAGTCACCACGTACACAAGCGGGGCAAGTATACAGAGCACACCATCCCTCCAAGCCCCAGCACGGGTACGTGTAGTGGCGCCCTTGCTAGGCTACAGCCGCAAAATAACGCTGTTTTCTCGTGTCCAAACACAGGTAGATCACTAGGGCCTCGCCACCCTGCATAGCCAAGGGCGCAGATCACTCACACAGCATTACGCCCGAGCCAGGTATGGCGGGGACAGAAGAATGAAGTACCCGCAGCCAAGAATGGCGAGGGACAAACAACAGAAGGGCCTTCCGCCAGGGATTGCGAGGTCTGAACAACAACGTCAAGGACGGCTAGACCACGTGCGGTCCACGCATACAAGACACACCACCCCTCCGAACCCTAGCAGGGGTACGTATGGTGGCGTCCTTGCTGGGCCACAGCTGCTTAGAGGCGCTGTGCTCTCGTGCCAATACACAGGTAGGCCAAAAGGGCCTTGACATCGGAAATGTGGCCTGACGCCTCGGACTGGATCATCCGGGACTGGTCAGGAGAACGCAAAATGTGCGCGGGAAAAAGGGGACAGGATAGGAGCGACCCGTGCAAGGGGCACAAAACGGTCCCGGGATGGATCAGGATCCAGTGGGCCCGCGCCACAGGGTTGCTGGCGCCCCGCTGGGGTATAAACACGGCAAGAGGGATCAGATGAGGTCAGGGGGCAAGGGAAGGGGTGTAGCAAGGGCAGCACAACAGCCTCTGGTATCGGAAAACATGTGCGCAGAAAACAGGGGACAGGAGAGGAGCAACTCGTGCAAGGAGCAGGAAACGGTCCCCCGGATGGATGAGGATCCAGTGGGCCCGCACGACTGGCTTGCTGGCGGCCTGCTGGGGTATAAACACGGGATGAGGGATGAAACGCGGGGACTGCACCAGTGACAAGATGTAGCACAGGTGAACGGGACATCGCGGGGTTGAGAAATAATAAGGGCAGGGAAAATTGGGCGACACAAAGCTCCAAGCAACAGCCCTGTGGGATTGGGAAACCAGTTGCCATGGAATGGTGAACCATGGACAACCATGGGGAGCCTGACCACCGGAAGTCGGGAAAAAGCCCTGGATAGCGGGATTCCCGTGAGGTGTCCGCCAGGGTGAGGCTTGACCCTGAGGCCAACAGGGCAATGGCCTGAGTACACGTAGGTTCACGCGTGAGCGGATCCCAGGGGAACGTGAAAACGGTCGCCCCCTGGCCTCCAGCCACGGATGGACAAAAACCAAGTGCATCCGGGAGCCAAGTGGGTACCCCAGCCCGTGAGGGATGGGGAGTGGTGGAAAGTGGTTGAGAGCAATGCTGCGCTGTTCGCGACGGCTGTCCACCGGATACCCGCCTGCAGGCACCCTAAAGGCTCTGCTGGGGGGGGGCAAGGCCGGAAGATCCTTGGACGGGGGACCGGATGGTGCTGAGATCTTGAGGGCAGCAACTGAAGAAACCTACCGCCGGTCATGCCCAAAGAGAACCTGGTTGAAGTTCTCGGCCGTGAGGTGAAACGCCAGGGGAACTGATGGTGAAGAGCTCCCCTTCCTGCAAGAGGCGGCCTCCATGTAAAACAAACAGGGGGATGTCAGATGAGGCGGGGGACACGGCCGCCCTTACTTGCTCTCTTACTCCATGCCCGGGAGTACCAGGCATTCCTGAAAAAACACCCGTCTCTAATTTTCAGGAGGGGGACCGTGTATGGGTGCAAAACAGGACCGACCAGCGTGGCGTACATCCAAAGCTGGACAGGTTATGGTAGGGCCCTGCAGAGACCCTCTGCAAGGCTTCGAGGATTAAATACTTGGTAAACCTGAATGGTAAGGAGGTCATTCTGTGGGTGGGAAAGGTAAAGCCCTATATACCCCAACAGGATGGTGTCAACACCCCTCTCGATCATTACTCTGAGCGTCAGGACCTCCAAGACAAGTCGCATGTTGTTGAGGATGTCCAGGACCATGAGTATAGGGGTAAGGGTCGAGGGAAAGCTTCAAGGTCCAAACAGCCCTTCGAGGTCGGCAAATCGTGGTAGAGAGTAGAATACCGGGGTTTCGTGCATGAAATCAATAAGGACTGGCTGGACTACCATTAGCGGCACCACATCACGGTGTCCACTGATTGCCTCTGGGAAATTGAGCTGTGGCTGGACCGACTGATCTGCTGTTCTGATGCCCAGGCTGAGGGCGTCTACACACTCTCCTGCCTGGCTTCTAGTTAAAGTCCGAATCAGGCACATCCTCCACCCCCGGACACCCGCCTGGATGTCCCTGCAGCCCCTGAGCCGGTCACTGGCCTACAGTGGGCAGTGAACTGAGGTGGCATGTCTGGTGTTTCCCTCTCTCTTTTCTTCCCTCTGAGGTATCTCCGGACCTGCAGGTTTGAAGTACCTCTCTTTTCGTCTCCTCCTGGGATATCTCTGGACTTGACGCCCTGGGGTATCTCAGAGTCTGAACTGCATCGCACCTGAACAATGCGGGGCAGCAGTTGGGGTCATGTAGCTGGATTGGCTTGGAGTGGCACCGACCTAGAGTGCCAGGCAATACAGTGAACAACCAGCGCTCGCCAGGTCATGGGAATGACTGTGAAGAAATGAGTCTAAACACACATACAGCCCGGAATAAGCAGGGGGTGCGACTTAATTTTTTGGCCTTAGCCTCATTGATGGCCAGGCAGTTGCAGGGTATAAAGTGCAATAAGACTGCTGCGCAGGCAATGTCAAAGGGGACCTGGCTATGGCGAACCGCAAAAGCCAGCAGGGTACGTTGGAGTGCTTTGGCGTCGAGGTACCTGGGGTATGGCAATACCACTTTCCTGCTGGTACCCCTCCCACCGCCAGCGCACATATGTCCGCACCGAGAAATGTTAAACAGCTGAGGACAATGACACATCTAGGCCGCGATCTGTTTCTGTGTGTGGTGCTGAAGTTCAGGCAGTTTATAGTATTTTATTGTATACTATCCCTTCTCTCTCTTGTCCTGCCTGCCATTGCTGAGAAAAGCTGTACTCATGGCTACCGTGTTCTTTTTTTTCACCCGCTGATGGCACGCGGGCCCTTTCACTCGTGTACATATGTGGATGTGGGAAGCCGTACTGCAGGTAGTCACCTCAGTTCTTGTGTACATAGTTTGTCCACTGACCAGTTGGCCGTAGCGCTTTCTTTGAGAGTGGTCGCCAACTTGTAAAACAAATTTCGCCGCTTAGGACAATTTTAGGGGGACGATGTGATGCGTGTTGGTGTAGTTTATGTACAGAAAGGGTAGGTGTTGGGGTGTAAGTAAAGTTGTGTGGCTTTGCACGAGCCATTGGGCTACCAAGGTGGCCAAAGACTTCCTCCCAGGGCAGTAAAAAAATCACTTTACTTGTCATTTGTGGTAAAATATGCAGTGAGCCAAAAAAAAAATGAGGAAAAAGGCGAGGAAAAAGGGAAGAATTTTGTGTGCTTGTTGTTTCAAGTGTGCGGCCAGCCACATCCTGCTTTCAAAACAACCTGCAGTTTACCCCTAGGGGAAAACCAACAAACGGCTTCCAAACTGTCACAAAGCGTGCAAGGGACACTGAACTATATGAGTCTGAAAAGCTCTTTAATCAGTTCGTCTTGAGTGACCAAGCAACACAAGGTGTGCTTTGGAGTGCGAATGAAAAGTTAGAATCAGCGAAGGGATTGGTTTGCAGTAAAATTACGCCGTTTAGGCGGTGACTGTGAGTGTCGGCGTGTTAAGTCGTCCTTGGTGTGTTACACTGTTAGTGGAGTGTGTACAGTAGGGGAAGTCTTCAAAATTCAGAGTCTGCTGATCATATCGGATTGCTTGGCAAGGGGTGTGTGCTGTGATCATTGAGTGTAAGTTGTTTCCGTTCAGCTATGCGCTGAGAAAGGGCTTATATGGAACTGAGCCAGAACTGACTGAAAAAGCAGTTGGTCTGGCTCGGGTAATGTACAGATCACAAAAGCTGAGGCAAGAGCAGCAGTTCTTGCACCCCTGAGAGGTGTTGCAGCACCCTCTTTTTTTTTGTTATTTGCAAAATCAGAACCGTGGTGACCAACTCAAATTTTACATCAGTAAATGAGAACTTGGATCTGCACATGCATCAGTGACCACACCTGCTGTACATATAGTTATGATGTATTAAGATCTTCCCGCCAGCAGAAACTGTTCGTGTTGCCGATGGGCTTTGAGTGTTTGTTTTGAAAGAATATGTTCGGTTTCAGCTTTCACGTACAGGATCTTGTGGATCTCCGTTGCGGTGAGGCAACGAGCATCAGTCAGTTGAGCTGCTTCGTTGTTGTTGCTGAGACAGAAGTCACCTATGGCGTTGACATACCACAATACTTCAGCGATTGAGGTGTTGTTGTTGGTCAACTTCTCTTTGCGACTTGAGGTTCAGGCTGTGACTATGGCGGAAGTGTCTAAGGAGGTGTCGGAGGAGGTTTGCAGTTCTCGCCTCTCATCATCAGCAGCACTGCTGATATCTACTCTGAAGTGCTCTCCTTCACGATAGGGTCAGGGCATAGTCCAGTGGACTGTGTGCCTGCTGGCCACAAAGTGTGGCTGCTCTCTATGCCTTTTTCTCTCGAAGGCGGCGCACTGACGATCATTTGTTTCCGCACCAGGGAGGCCGCTTGTGCAAGCTGGGATAGGCCTACCTG
Organism: Eutreptiella sp. 'Long Island Sound 2002'; assembly: GCA_964036045.1. Classification (NCBI taxonomy): domain Eukaryota; phylum Euglenozoa; class Euglenophyceae; order Eutreptiales; family Eutreptiaceae; genus Eutreptiella; species Eutreptiella sp. 'Long Island Sound 2002'. The sequence goes on along the minus strand of OZ038382.1, from coordinate 88,388,047 downwards.
TGGGTAATGTCGAGGCTTGGTCATGCCATTTGTTTCACCTTTCCTGGCACCTAGTTTCCGCTCGTACTTGACAGCAGTTGTGTTGGATAGGCCTTTAACTGTGTTTCTTCCCCTTTGACGCACTGAGAAGATGTTCAACAAGGCGACGTTGGTGTTCACGGCTGTAGGTTGTTGTCGGCGTTGTTGCACGCGTGTAAAGGCGGCCTGTTCAGATTTGCACATTCAACATCTGCGTTTGTCTGCAGCCTTCGGAGCTGGGACTTGATCATTTTTGAGTTCAGGAAGTAAGCCTGTGGATCCCCGTCATTGCTCATTGCGGTGTTTGGCACTCGGCGGTGCGGCCACATTATCTTTGGCAGTGTCTTCAGGAGTAGAGTAGGGTGACTGACAGGTGTTCCGTGCTTTCTTTTCTGTCGCTTCGGTCTTGCTTGAGAGCGGCAATACAGCTGGCACTCTTGTGAGCTCGGCAATCGTGTTGGATAGGGGTTGAACAGTGCTTTTTGCCGATCGAAGCACTGAGAGCATGTTCCACGAGGCAAAGCTGGTGTTCTTAGTTGCTGGTTTCTGTTGGCGGTGTTGCATGAGTGTGAAGGCAGCATCTTCTGATTTGAGTGTTGAATATCTGCCTTTGTCCCCAGCCTTTTGAGTAGGAACTTGGTCATCTTTGAGCTGAGGAAGTAAGCCACGTTAGCATCTCCATGGTTGCTCATGGCGGCCATTTGTACTTGGCAGTGCGGCAATATTATCTTAGGGGGTGTCTGCAGAAGTAGAGTAGGGTGAGTGACAGACGTTCCGTCCTTTCCTATCTGTCACTTGGGTCTTGCTTGAAAGCTGCGCGACAGGTGACACTCTTGGAAAAAGGGGCGCTTCTTGAAAAAGGTGTTGTATTTTGTAACTTTGATACAGACAGCATTGCAGCGTTCCAGATGAAGCCCAGTTAGCCCAGAGACAGGCGTAAAGGGCTGTGTGCAGTTTCACAGATAACGGCCAATAGCTGCTGGCGGAATCTGGCAGATGATGATCAGGAGGGTCTGTAGGATGCAGGTTTTTGGTTGGGACTCCCCCAGGGTTGCCTACATCAGTAAAAGCCTGATGACATGGAAACAAAAATAGACACTCAAAAGGTGTTGGTTTTCAAACTACTGTGGTATTGGGTCCAGCGCGTGCGAGCTGTCCCAAGGGATTGGTACAGAACTTTCTTATGCGGTCTTCATCCCCGGCAGCTCAAAAATCCAGGTTTTTGAAGCTTGGTTTTATGATATTCCGACCCCACAACATGACCATTGAAGGTATGTAAAGCATGTTTCAGGCTGTATTTACATGTATTTCACCTTTTTTGGGTATCAGGTCGGGTGAGGCGGGGGCTCCCAAGGGATTGGTACACAACCTGCTTATGTAGTTTCTCACGCCGCGCTGCTCAAAAAAAGACGCCTTTCAGAAGTTTGTTTTGAAACACCGCAGATTCAACGAAATGAGCGGCCTGATTACGGGAAAGTCCTGGACTTGTTGTTGTGCGCGCTGGGATCCTGTCCCAGAATGAAATGAAAAGATGGGTAAACCACAAGAAAAAACTTTCTGAGTAGCTGAAAATAAGGCTAATTAGCATAAATAACGCTTAGGCCAAATAGCGCGCTGCGAAACGCTTAGAAAAGCGACGAAAAGTTTTTCTACGTGGAATAGGTGAAATGTTAACGCCGTAAGCACTGTAACGCTCGTAGGACCCTAACGCCGTCCCCCCTGTCGTCTAACTCACTATAGGCGCAAAGAAAAACGCGTCGCGAGCAGCGCGTAAAACTCGAAAAATTTTTATAACTCGCCACGACCCCTCAGGTCGCGCCCTGCCGCCTTTTTCTTCTTCTTCTCCATGCACCTCCCTCCCCACCCTCGTGCCCATCACTCCTGGGGGAACGCGGTCAACCCTTAGCAATGGACACCAACACGCTCCACGACGCCACGCACAAGTACAAGGCCGAGAACATCAAGAACGACGAGTAGCACGTGGGACACTGCAGCGTACATGGTCTTGCTGCACGCGAGTGTGTTGTGTCGTGTATAATTTCATTTTATTTTCAAAAACCAAAAAAAGAAGAAAAAAATATTTTACGAAATTTTGCAGCGGTTTTTCAAGTAGGTACAACCACACCTACGCAAGAAACAAACCAAACAAGTCGGCAGGACAGGACACCACGGCACCACGCGGCAGGAAACGCACAACACGACACCCCAGGGTGCACACGGCACAAGGCACAACGGCGAACAACACCACGCAGCGACACACCACAGCAAAACACACACAGCGCGGGGGGACAAGACAAAACACGGCGCCAGAAGGCACAGGACCCCAAGACGACGGAGAGCGCCCCTAGGACACAACACAGCGCGCGGCAGCACCAAACGTAGCAAAACGAAACAACACAGCGCACAACAACGCAACGCCAGGTGGCACAACGCGCAGCAACGCGGCGCAGCACAGCACCCAGGGACACACCAAAGCACGCCACTGAGACACGACACCAGGAGCCACCAGGACCCACCAGGAGACAACAGAGGACAGCCAGGCCCAACAGCAAACACACAAACACAACAGGCAACAACACAAAACACCAGCCAGCCCCGCGAGGGCAAGAGAGCACGGAACAGAGAGCAACGACGCAGGCACACCAGCACAGCACCGCACAGGCAGAGCACAGAAACAGAAACGACTCGGAACCAGCCCGGAGCCCAGAACAAACAGGGAACAACAGGAAACCAGCGCCACCAGGAAGGCGAAAAACAAAACAAAAGACAGGGCACCACAGCACAGCACCACACGGCACCACAGCGCCACAGGACACAGCACGGGGGAGCAGGACACCACAGGGAAGACGCCGAGCGACGGCCAGACGAGACACGGGCACCAAAGCCGACACACACCACCAAACAACAACGCCGGGCAACCAGAGCCACCAGCAGACCCCCAACAAAAGGCAGCGACACTAGGAACCAACAACACCAGCCACCAGAAACAGCACAGACAACGCGCACAGCACAACGGAAGGGCACCAGCACAGCGCAGCACAGCACCGCACAGGGCGGGGAGCACAGGGAACACACAGCACGACACCCCTGAACACACACAGGAGACGCGCAGCGGCAAGAAACAAACAACACGCACAGGCAACGACGCAAACAAACAGCAGAGCATGACAGCACACCACCACACGACAGCACAGCGCAACAGAACACAACACAGGGCAGCGGAACACCAAGACACACCACGCCGAACCACAGGGCGGCGAGCCACGCGGCCAGACAACGACAGCACCACCGAAGCACGACACCAAGACCCACCAGGAGACAGCAGAGGACAGCCAGGCCCAACAGCCAACACCACACAACACCAGCCAGCGCACACAGAGCAACGACAGGGACAGCACCACCGAGGCACACGCAGGCACACCGGACGGCCCAAGACACACAAACCCGCCCCGCACCGCACAAACGGCAAAAAAGGAAGGAAAAAAAAAACTGGAAAAGAAAAAACAGGAAACAAAGGAAAAAAAACAAAAAAAAAGGGGGGGGGGCAGAGGCCCAAGGCAACCGGAAAGCAGGAAACGCTGGAGACAACACAGGGGGGGGAGCAAGAAAAGATGGGGGGGGGGGGCAACAAGACGGCAAGGCCCAAGGCACCCGAGGCCGGAAAACACGAAAAGCAGGAGGCAACGGGGCGCACAGAGGGGGAGGGACGGGCAAGAGAAAAAAGGAAAAAAAAGGCGGGGGGGGTGGGGGGGCCGCCAAGGCCAAAGGCACCCGGGGCCGGAAAACACGCAAAGCGGGACACAATGAGGGCGAAAGAAGGGGGGGGAAGGGGAAAAGGAAAAGGGAAAGAAAAAAAAACCCAACAACAACCACCACGGGGCAACCCCAGCCAGGAGGGGGCCGAACAAGCAAAGAGCACACCAAGAAGGGCCAAAGGAAAGGTGAGGCGCACCAGAACCCGCCGAGGAGGCCGGCCCGCCAGACCCGGCGAAGCAGGGCACGCACACGCACACACGCGCGGGACCTGGGCGTGGCGTCCTCCGACCCGAAAGAGGTGGTGTCGGCGTCCACACGAAACAGCCCCGGTGCACCGGCCGAGTTTGTCGTCGCAAGACGGATGGTAAGGGAAACCGGACGCGTCAGTGACCGGGTCCACACACGCCAAACCACCGCAGCGCACGCAGCCCAAGTCTGAAGCCGGAGGGACCCGCCAGGGACGACCCCATCGCGAAGCCCCGAACGGGTACGACGCGCAGCGCGCCCTCCGCCCTTGCCTCGGCAGGTGCCAGCGGCAGGCACAATGAGCCCGGTTCCCGGCCGGCCTCCACGTGCCCCGCGCAGCCATCCATGGTGGGGGAAGGCACCACAGCGTCGAGAAAGCCGACCAGAGCACTGGGAGCGACCGGACCGGATGAGGAGCGGCGCACCAACGCGGGGCCAGGAAGCACGCCAGAGAGGCACGCCGCCGGCCACAACCACGGGACGAGGACAGGTGCCAAGCCACAACGGCCACTGGGTACCGCAAACCCGGGAAGCGCGCACAACACACGACGAACCGCGGCACGGGACAAGGTGCCAACGACAGCCGGGCCCCCACGCCCGCACACCGCACCCACGGCCAGCGGAAAGCGGGCCCCGGCCGCACGCCCGAAAAAACGGGTGGTCGTAAGTTGGAGAGCGCCCATCCCCGGACGCCCCACACCCAGGCAAGAGGCGCCCCCCCCCCCGGGCGCCCTCGTGCCGCCCCCACAGCGCGCAAGAGCGCGCGCTGTGGGGTTGGTGACGGGTCCCCACGCCCGCATCCCCCGCAACCACAGGCAGTGGGTAGTGGGCCCCGGCTGCACGCCCGAAAGGACGAGTGGTCGGGGGTGGGAGAGCGCCCGACCCCGGACGCCCCACACCCAGGCAAGAGGCCCCCCCCCGGGCACCCTCATGCGACCCCCACAGCGCGCAAAGCCAGCTCGCAAGAGCGCGCGCTGTGGGGTTGGTGACGGGTCCCCAGGCCCGCACCCCCCGCACTTACAGCCAGTGGGTACTGGGCCCCGGCCGCACGCCCGAACAGACGAGAGGTCGGGGCTGGGAGAGCGTCCGTCCCCGGACGCCCCACACCCAGGCAAGAGGCCCTCCCCGGGGTCCCTCATGCCGCCCCCACAGCGCGCAAAGCCAGGTCGCAGCGGCGGGCGCTGTGGGGTTGGTGACGGGTCCCCAGGCCCGCACCCCCCGCACCCACAGCCAGTGAGTAGTGGGCCCCGGCCGCACGCCCGAACGGACAAGAGGTCGGGGGTGGGAGAGCGCCCGTCCCTGGAGGCTGCACACCCAGGCAAGAGGCGCCCCCCCGGGGCGCCCTCGTGCCGCACCCACAGCGCGCAAAGCCAGCTCGCAAGAGCGCGCGCTGTGGGGTTGGTGACGGGTCCCCACGCCCGCACCCCCCGCACCCACAGGCAGTGGGTAGTGGGCCCCGGCCGCACGCCCGAAAAGATGAGTGGTCGGGGCCGGGAGAGCGCCGGACCCCGGACGCCCCACAGCCAGGCAAGAGGCGCCCCCCCCAGGCACTCTCATGCCGCCCCCACAGCACGCAAGAGCGCGCGCTGTGGGGTTGGTGACGGGCCCCCACGCCCGCATCCCCCGCACCCAAAGCAAGTCGGTAATGTGCCCCGGCCGCACGCCCGAACGGACGAGAGGTCTGGGGTGGGAGAGCACCTGTCCCCGGACGCCCCACACCAAGGCAAGAGGCGCCCCCCCCGGGCACCCTCATGCCGCCCCCACAGCGCGCAAAGGCAGCTCGCAAGAGCGCACGCTGTGGGGTTGGTGACGGGTCCCCGTGCCCGCACCCCCCGCACCCACAGCCAGTGGGTAGTGGGCCCCGGCCGCACGCCTGAACGGACGAGAGGTCAGGGATGGGAGAGCGCCCGACCCCGGACAGCCCCCACCCAGGCAGGAGGCGCCCCCCCCGGCCACCCTCATGGCGCCCCCACAGCCCGCAAAGCCAGCTCGCAAGAGCACGCCCTCTGGGGTTGTTGACGGGTCCCCACCCCCGCAGCCCCCGCACCCACAGCCACAGGATAGTGGACCCCGGCCGCACGCCCGAAAGGACGATTGGTCGGGGGTGGGAGAGCGCCCAACCCCGGACGCCCCACACCCAGGCAAGAGGCGCCCCCCCCCCGGGCGCCCTCGTGCCGCCCCCACAGCGCGCAAGAGCGCGCGCTGTGGGGTTGGTGACGGGTCCCCACGCCCGCATCCCCCGCAACCACAGGCAGTGGGTAGTGGGCCCCGGCTGCACGCCCGAAAGGACGAGTGGTCGGGGGTGGGAGAGCGCCCGACCCCGGACGCCCCACACCCAGGCAAGAGGCCCCCCCCCGGGCACCCTCATGCGACCCCCACAGCGCGCAAAGCCAGCTCGCAAGAGCGCGCGCTGTGGGGTTGGTGACGGGTCCCCAGGCCCGCACCCCCCGCACTTACAGCCAGTGGGTACTGGGCCCCGGCCGCACGCCCGAACAGACGAGAGGTCGGGGCTGGGAGAGCGTCCGTCCCCGGACGCCCCACACCCAGGCAAGAGGCCCTCCCCAGGGTCCCTCATGCCGCCCCCACAGCGCGCAAAGCCAGGTCGCAGCGGCGGGCGCTGTGGGGTTGGTGACGGGTCCCCAGGCCCGCACCCCCCGCACCCACAGCCAGTGAGTAGTGGGCCCCGGCCGCACGCCCGAACGGACAAGAGGTCGGGGGTGGGAGAGCGCCCGTCCCTGGAGGCTGCACACCCAGGCAAGAGGCGCCCCCCCGGGGCGCCCTCGTGCCGCACCCACAGCGCGCAAAGCCAGCTCGCAAGAGCGCGCGCTGTGGGGTTGGTGACGGGTCCCCACGCCCGCACCCCCCGCACCCACAGGCAGTGGGTAGTGGGCCCCGGCCGCACGCCCGAAAAGATGAGTGGTCGGGGCCGGGAGAGCGCCGGACCCCGGACGCCCCACAGCCAGGCAAGAGGCGCCCCCCCAAGGCACTCTCATGCCGCCCCCACAGCACGCAAGAGCGCGCGCTGTGGGGTTGGTGACGGGCCCCCACGCCCGCATCCCCCGCACCCAAAGCAAGTCGGTAATGTGCCCCGGCCGCACGCCCGAACGGACGAGAGGTCTGGGGTGGGAGAGCACCCGTCCCCGGACGCCCCACACCAAGGCAAGAGGCGCCCCCCCCGGGCACCCTCATGCCGCCCCCACAGCGCGCAAAGGCAGCTCGCAAGAGCGCACGCTGTGGGGTTGGTGACGGGTCCCCGTGCCCGCACCCCCCGCACCCACAGCCAGTGGGTAGTGGGCCCCGGCCGCACGCCTGAACGGACGAGAGGTCAGGGATGGGAGAGCGCACGACCCCGGACAGCCCCCACCCAGGCAGGAGGCGCCCCCCTCGGCCACCCTCATGGCGCCCCCACAGCCCGCAAAGCCAGCTCGCAAGAGCACGCCCTCTGGGGTTGTTGACGGGTCCCCACCCCCGCAGCCCCCGCACCCACAGCCACAGGATAGTGGACCCCGGCCGCACGCCCGAAAGGACGATTGGTCGGGGGTGGGAGAGCGCCCAACCCCGGACGCCCCACACCCAGGGAGGAGGCGCCCCCCCCCCGGCACCTTCATGCCGCCCCCACAGCTCGCAAAGCCAGCTTGCAAGAGCGCGCGCTGTGGGGTTGGTGACGGGTCCCCGCGCCCGCACCCCCCGCACCAACAGCCCGTGGTTAGTGGGCCCCGGCCGCACGCCCGAAAAGACGAGTGGTCGGGGGTGGCCGAGCACCAAACCCCAGGCGCCCCGCACCCAGGCAAGAGGCGCCCCCCCCCGGGCGCCCTCGTGCTCCCCCTACAGCGCGCCAAGCCAGCGGGCAAAGCCAGCTCGCAAGAGCGCGCACCGTGTGGTTGGTGACGGGTCCCCACGCCCGCACCCACCCCACGGGGAGCGGGCAGCCCCAAGCCAGGTAGGGGGAAACGGGACCCCCCCCCCCCCCAAGCAAGCCAAACGGGGCACGGGACCGAGGCCGGACACGCGGAGGGGCACCGACCGAGTGGAACGGCCCTACCAGCGCCCAGCACCGGGACCGCGCGGGGTGCGCGCGCCACACCAACCTGGGGAGGGGGGGGGGGCGCGGACGCTGCGAGAGCGCGAGCGCACACACACACAAAGGACACGCGGGAAAAACCAGAAGGGCAACCGGACCGAGCCCGCGGAACGCACAGACCGCATGGACTGGCGTACCACCGAGCGAGGATAAGGGACACCCAGACAGGACGGCCCGCCACACACAGCGCAGGAAATGCGGGGCGGGCAGGGGGAAACAGGGAAGACACAACACCCGGCACCGACCCCGACCCCCCCCGAACCGGCCGCCAGCGCCGCACACACACGACTAGGGCATTGCACCTGCCAAGGCAGTAGTGGCGCATAGCGCTACGCACCAGCCCCAGGGCTAGGAAGCCTCGGCGCCAGCCCACGGGTATCCCACTGGCGACAAGCCAGTAGCACGGACCCGGCGGCGCCGGCACCCCGGGCGACCACGCATTAGGGGGGCGACGCGGTGGGTAAGCGCCCGCAGCCACGGCTGCGAATTGATGCACTGACCGGGGAGTGGAGAAAAGGGGAAGCCGGGGAGGGACGGGGCTCCGAGCCCTGTGAACCCGGGGGACTCCGCCACCAAGCAGGAGGTGCTTCTTGGAGGGCCCCCCACTAGGACCCGGTGGGGAGAATATCACCTGGCCCGACCAGGTGGCCCCGCGGGCCCAAAAGGCCTCTAGTACCCGCAAAATCAAACCTCAAACCTCAAACCTGATTATGGGAAAGACGTTCGTGACGCGCAGAAATTCATCAAAGGACAGCCGCTCTATGTACATAGGAGGTCCTGGACGCCGATGATTCCCGTTCATCACATGGAGCCTTACCCACCTAGCCCCTCACTTCATTAAACTAATTACTAGCTGCAGGACTGATTATCATACAGGTACCCTTAGGTGCAGAAGCAATGAGCTTTCCTGTCCCAATGGGTAAGGACGATTTGTTTTGGAAGCCAAGAACACATGACCCGTCATGAGGTGCATGACATGGACGGGCTCTGCCGTCCACAGGGCCGTGAGCCCTCCTAGGTGGGACCGTGTCCAGGATGCCTAGATTCGGGGTGACGTGCAAGGACCAGCGTGGTTGGCATACCGTCTACTGTCCAGAGGGCTTTGCAGCCTACCATGACGGGATGTTATCTGGCGCGATACGCTCGTCTGTCCATGTACTCTTGGATTAGATGAGGAGGACAAAAACAAAAAGGGGGGATGACAAGGGATGAAAAAAGGGGGGGAGGAACCAGGCTTGGGGCGGGAGGGAACCTGCAGACCCAGAATCTGATAGAGGCGGACACTGATCGCTCAGGTCGCGTTTCTCACTGTATCACAGGTTTGGGGGGACCGTGTGGAACTGAATGGTCCGCGACTGTGGCGTAGGGGGTGATCAGGCACAAAGTCACAGGCTGGCGGGGTTCTCTACACTGAATTTTGGTCAGGGGAGTGTTGCAGATGTATAGTTTCAGGTTGGGCCAAGGGGGGGGGGGGGGGGGGGCTCGGGCTGTGACTAGCTCCGGCGGAGAGGGGGGGGGTCGGCAGCTACTAAATCAGGCTTGGGAGCCGCCCGACATGTTGCTTTCTGTCAGGGGGCTGTCAAAAATGCACATTTTCAGGCTGGGGGGGGGGCTGTGACTGGCTCTGGCGGGGGCATGTCAGAAGCCATTTCACAGACTGAGGGGCTTCCCCACATGAAATTCTCCCCTGGGGGCTGTCAGAAGCTTTTTTTCCAGGTGTGTGTGTGTGTGGGGGGGGGGGGGCTGTGATGGCAGTGGTGGAGGGGGAGTAACCCTGTGTCACTGACAGCACGCTCACGTGTTCTTTTAACTTTGAGAAATCATTTTTCAAAACACAATGCGGGAGGCCAAGGCGTCTGGGAAACCCTGAGAAAGAAGACCCGGCTTCCGTCCCTGTGGGCAACCTGATCTGTGCGGTGACTGATGCAATGAGAAGGAGCGATTAAGTGACTGGATTAAGTTGTGTAACCTCTGAGCAGTGTTTGGAGTCACCCGCGCCTGTCAAAAGACCACGTCCCTGTGTCCTGCATGGAACGTTTTGGAGCACCAGTCATTAATTGTGGACGGCAATCACTGGAGCAAGAGATTCTGAAGCAGATTGGCATACATCGAGCATTGCCTGAGTGCACATTCGCCGCGCTAAATGACCTGACTCTGCAACAAAAGCACCTGCGAAAGAGCCTGGGGAATAATCCAAAATTTGGGCTAACTCTAATCCTGGTTCACCCTTGGTGACCGGCAACCTGATGACATTGTGAATGCAAAGGGGCACTTTTGGCAGTTGCAGATCAACGCATGAACAGCTTCCGTGCCAGGTAATCCACCTTTCTGTCTACATTGAATACCGCATCTGAGCAGGCTGCTGGAATCTGGCATCTGGGAACTGAATGGTCAGAAAAAGGCTAATAAACTGGACACAGAATGCAATAAATGTACGGACAAGCATAGACGTTTGTGAAGGAAGTAGGCTGTCAAACACTGGAGCACTGCACAGGCAGGTGGGTGGCACTTCACATCATATACACAGCTAGGCAAAAATATTCGTCACAGAACCTGAGACCCGGATGGAACAGGCTGCCCAAGCCACAGTCAATGAGTGTACCCTGCAAAACAAATATGGGGAAGTGACGTCTTAAAGAACAAACATAGGGACACCGCCGCCGGTGACAGTGGGCAGAGTACATGCCCAGTGATGCACACACAACTTGCCTGTGTGGTTTTTCACGCCGGGCGGCTCAAAAATCCAAGTCTTCGAAACTTATTTTCTGATAGCGTGGTCGTCTAAAATCGCCATGCACACTACAAAAAGAACGTTTTCCGGCCGAACGTACATCTTCTTCATCCTACTGGGGTATTAGGTCTAGCAGGGGGCGGACTCTCCACAGAGATTGGTACTGAACCTGCTAATGCAGGTTTCCACCCTGGGCAGCTCAAAAATCAAAGTTTTTGAAACATGGTTTTATGATATTGTGACCACACAATATGACCATCCAAGGTATGTCAAAAATCTTTGAAGCAGTATTTACATGTCTTCTACCCTATTTGGGTATTAGGCCAGGGGAGGCGGGGGCTCCCAAGGGATTGATACACAACCTCCTAATGCAGTTTTTAACCCCGGGCTGCTGAAAAAGAGACCTTTTTCAAACTTGTCTTTTTGATTCCATGATCACCGAGAGCGACCATCCAAGGAATGTAAAGTATTTCTTAGGCAGTATTAATGTGTTCTTCACCCTATTGGAATTTTTGTTGCAGCGGGGGAGGGGTCTTGTAAGGAATGGCTACACGACCTTCTTGTACAGTTTTTCACCGGGGACAGCTCAAAAATCGAACCTTTCGAAACTGATTCTTTGGATATGGTGATCACCTAAAGTAACCATCCAAACTATGTAAAGCATGTTTTGACCTGTATTAATTAGGTTTTCGCCTTTGGGCGCGGGGGGGGGTTTCCGGGGGAGGTGTCTGAAGAGGCTGGTACACAACTTGCTGATGCAGCTTTTCACCCTAGGGAGCTGAAAAATTGAAGTTTTCGAAACTTATGTTTTTGATACCGCGATGGCTCAAGCTGACCATCCAAGCTAAGTCTATGGAGGTCCAAGGAAGTCTACGCGTGGTCGTTTGCGCTGGCGCCTAGTGCGGGAATGAAATAAAAAGACAATCAAATCACGACAGAAAATGTTTTTGAATAGCTGAAAATGAAGCTAATTAGCATTAGAAATACCTAGGCCAAAAAGTGCGCGGCGAAACGTGTAAACAGCCGATGGAGAAATTTTTCACCTTGGTTGGGCAGATAAATGGCACCGTAAGCGCCTTAACGCTAATAGGAGCATGACGCCGTACCTCTTGTTGCTGTATAAGCCGTCTATGCAAAAAAAAATACGTCGCGAACAGCGCATAAAAGTGCAAAAAAAATTTTTAAGCTGCCGTGCCCCTGCATTTACTCCCTCTCGCTCTCTTTTGTTGTCCATGTAACTAACCCCCAAGTACGCGCTCCACCCTGCCCGTTTTTTGCTTCCTTCGCGCTGCAGGTGTGCGGCCAATTACCCACAAGTTCAACTATAAGTTCAAGTATGGAGCGCAAGAGAAAAATAACCCCCACGGCGACGCCATGGAGGTCAACGGGTAAGGAGTAAGTCAGAAAAATGTTGGTGGTCTGGCCTCTCGCGCGTGTGTTGTGCTGTGTATAATTATCATTCATTTTCAAAAATGTAAAACGGTTTTTACAGTTTTGCAGAGGTTTTAAAGGGAAGAGAAGCAACCATGCACCAGCAGCAAAACAAAACAGACAGCAGGGCACCAAAGTACAGCACAACACGGAAACAAAGCACGTCAGGATACAGCACAGGAGAGGGGGGCACCACAACAAACGACAGCACACAACAGAGCAGCAGGCTACGCGGCCGGACAGGGACACGAGCAACAAGGCAGGCCACCAAAAGACAACAGCGGACAGCCAGACCCAGCAACAAACACTCACAAACAACAGGTAACCGCACACGGCACCAGGCAGCGCAAACGAGGCAACAGAGCACCACACAGCAAGAAACGACGCAGACAACAGCACAACGCAGGATAGGCGTCACAGCAGAACAACACAGCACTGCACCCCAGGACGAAGCACAACCACGGGCCACAACAGGGGACCAGGCAACACCAACAGGCCTGACAACAAGGGCAGCAGCAGGAAGCGGGGGGTTAGAGCAGGACAACCCGACACTACCAACACACCGCTGCACGACTCAGCGGACCAAACGACCAGACGACACAGCTCACCACAACACAACACAGCACCAAAGAAAACACCACAACACACAGCAAGGCACGACAGCACCACACACGACGAAACACCACACAAAACAGCACCGCACAGCGGGGCACGGCAGGACACCAAGAGAAACGGCACAGCAAGCGCCAAGAGGGAGAAGGCCAGTGACAAAACCAACAACACAACACGACAGCACACCAAACACCCAAGGCACCCGCGCCGCAGCACAGCACGCCACAGAAAAACACCGCGAACCACACAAAACAGCCCACACCAGACTGCTGCACCACATATTAAGACGGATACGAATGCTTCTGATGACACTCTAGGGTGTAGGGGCACCCACCATCTGCCTTCGCGACATGAGGCATTTTCTCCAATGATTGAGGATGAAAGGCTTTTGAGTATGAGCACTATTCAACTGACTTTTCGCCGCCGCCCCCAGCCTGTGAGGCAAAGCCCATGGTGGCTTGTATGCATTCTGGTGGTGTGACTGCTTACCATCAGGCACCTGCAAAAGACGTTCCTATCCTGGATACACGACATCAACAGCGGACGTACCATAGTCTGCAGCCAGTTTTGGCTTCTCTTGATATCATTTCTCCACCAGGTGATCAGAGAGTGCTGGTCCCCAGTATAGACATTGATGAGCCATGCCCCTGACCACACCCATATGTGTCTTCGCTTGACGGTAGTTGTCCTACAGCTCAGAAAGTGCTTATCGCCAGCATGGACACTGATACTACACACCAGAGTCCACAACCATATGTGGCTTCACTTGACGGTAGTTGTCCTACAGCTCCGCAAGTGCTTATTGCCAGCATTGACACTGATACTACGCATTAGGCTTTGCAGCCATATGTGGCTCTAATTGACGGTAGCTGTCCTGCTGCCCCACACCGCATCTAACCCGGGATTGCCCTGAGCGTTATGCTGTTCCCCCCCCTGTAAACCTTGTTCTGTATCAGCCCGAGATTCAGCAGGGACATCCCAGAGATCGCCCAGTTCATGATGCACATCTGTTGGCGTACCAGAACCACGGCTTAGCTGATGCCCCGACAGGAGACCAGGGTAATTCTCGTGCGGACGGTCCGCATTTGGGTCCTGCACACCACGCTCTCCGGCCCGACCGGGATGGGTATGAAGCATGTCAACTGGGCAGTTGTTGGGTCGCCGCCCCTCTCCAACAACATGCACACCATGACGGTCCCCCAGCAGGTGTGCAGGCTGCTGATCCGCCACATCATGCATACCGGCTTCCTCCGGCTGGTGCGCCGGTGGGCCAGGCTCAGACCAATGCTGGGATTCCACCTCAGCATGCAGCCGCGCGCCCACACCGGGATGTTTCAGCCCGGTATGCGGTACAATACCCCCAAGAGGGACAGCCCCCGAGGAATGCCGCAGCCGTACCTCCTCCGGAGGTGCCGGAATCTCCGGACCTGTACCACTTCCTCCGCCCTCCTCTGGGGCCACCCTCGGCGCCTGAGCCCTGGATGTGCCGCTTTCTTCCGGTGAACGGGGACGCTGCTGAGATTACGAAGTCTTTCCCCCCCCTGAAGCTGTGCCTCATATGGACCTGTCGGGACCTCAGGCTGCCATCTAGGAGCCCATTGCTCCTACCACTGGGGCTGCCAACGCTGCTTCGGTGTCCTTCGCCACTTGGCTCCTGATCACCGGTGTGCCAGCTCAGTGTGTTGTGTTGGGTTTGCGGTGACCTTGGCCACTTGGTTCCTGTGCACCGGTGTGCTCCTTCGCTGTGCTGTGTGTGCGGTGTCCTTGGCCACTTGGCTCCTGTTCACCGGTGCGTCCGCTCGTGTTGCGTGTACCGTGTCCCTGGTCACTTGGCTCCTGCTCACCAGTGTAGTGCGTGTGCGGTGTCCTTGGCCACTTGGCGCCTGTTCAGCGGTGTGCTCGGTCGTTGTGCAGTGTCTGCGCCGCCCTTGGTCACTTGGCTCCTGTCCACCGGTTTGCCGGCTCGGGCTGTGGTGTTGCGTGTGCGGTGTTTGTGGCCACTCGGCTCGCGTTCAACGGTGTGCGCGTTCAACGTGTTGTGTTGTGCGTTCGTTGTCCTTAACCACTTGGCTCCTGTTCACCGGTGTGCACCCTCCGTGTGTTGTTTTGCGTGTGCGGTGTCCTTGGCTACTTGGCTCTTGTTCACCGCTGTGTTTCTGTGGCGCGTTTTGTGTGGTGTGCTGCGGCGTCTTGCGCTTTTGTGTGTCTGCTGTCGTTCTTTCGTGCGCGCGGCGTGCTTGCGCACCCTACGCTTTTCTGGTCTGCTGTGTGTTCCTTGGGGTGGTTGTGGTTGCTTGGCACCTGGTTCTGTGCCTTGGTTGCGGCTGTCGGCGTGCCTGTCTGGGATGCCTCCTTGCCCTGGGTTGGTGCGCCGTGCCTCGTCCGGTCTGGTCGCCCTTGGTGCGCCGGTCAGCTCTCTCCTTGCCGTTGTGCCTTCCCCTACCAGGGGCTCGCGCCCCTCGATCTACTGAGCCGCTGCGCAGGGCACGTGGAGGCCGGCCGGAAACCAGGCTCATGGTGCCTGCTGTTGGCCCCCGCCGCCGCGGAAGCGCTGGGCCCGCTCAGCATTGTACCTGTGCGGGGCCCCAGGACGGGGTTATCCCTGGCAGGTCCCTCCGGCGTTGGTCTCATGCTGCGTGTGCTGCGGTGGTTTTTGCGCGTGTTGACGCACTCACTCACTCGTCCGGGTTCCCGTATCGTCCGTCCCTCGACAGGGGAATGGGCCGTTGCACATGGGCTGCTTTGGTGTGCGGGCCTACATCTCTCCTTCCGGGTCGGACGACGCCACGCTTGGATTCGCGCGTGTTTGCGGATGTGCTTGAGTTCTCCTGTGTGCGTGTGGTTGCACTTGCCCGTCTGGCCGGCTTTTGAACAAGGTCGGGCAGGCCGGCCTCAAGTGTGTCTGTGGTTACATTTGCGTGTCCGGGCGGCGTCCTGGCCGGGTTGGGTGGGCGCGTTCAGTTGCGTCTCATAGTTCCTGTTGCCATTTTGTTTTTCTTTCGCCACTTCCCGGGTTGCGTCTGCCCTTGGTGTGTTGTTGTCCTTTGTTTTGTGCCCCCATTCCATTCCTCCTTGCGTTCTTTCCGGCCCTGGGTGCACTTGGTCTCGACGCCTTGTGGTTGCCCCCCCGCCGTCTACTTTTTTCTCCTTCTGTTGTATCCGGCCCTGAGTGCCCTGCGCCTAGGCGGTTCAGGGCTGCCCGCCCCACCCTCTTCTGTCTTTTGTTTTTTTTGCGCCCCCACTGCTCGGTGGTTCCCCCCCCTTGATGCCCTCGGCCTTGCAACCGTTTGGCTGGGTTTCTTTTTCCTCCCTCCTGTGCGGCCTTTCGTGTGGTGTGTGCGTTGTGTGCTGGTGCTGTGCCCCCCTCAGTCCCCCTCGCGGCTGCTCCTGCTGTTTTGCGGTGTCTGGCATGCTAGCTATCAAAACACGCGGGCTCGTACTGTCCAGGGAGGCTATATCGGGCTATGGCAAGCTTGCGAGCACACGCCGACAGAAAACACCGGGTGTGGACACCCACGGTACGGGATCACTAAGATCCATTGAGGCAATGGCTCTACGGCGCTGTCCTGAGGAGGTGTCTCGTGCCATGGGGTCGTCCAAGCTATCAACTTGGCCTTGAGGCGAATCATTTAGTTGGCAGGATGCCAAAGGGTCATGCAGGCTGTCCCCGTGATCTTCTTGGACAACCTCAGGGTGTGGAGCATTAGGGGGCACCCTTCCTACCGCCGCTTGTGGGGAATGGATATTAAATGTATACGGCCCAGGAAAATCTTTTGCTATGTGGGGAGTGGGAATAGTTATTGAAGCCACAGGTCCCGGGACGGTCGCCTCAAGTGTTGATGAGGGGGTAGAGTGGTGCGTTCTAGCCCCAAGCGAACTATGGACATCTACCTCCACAACCGACGACGCGCTCGTATGCATGTCACGTTTGATCTCATGCGGGCCCCCCATATTGGATGTTTTTGGGGCCACTTCAGGACATTGCATATCTGCGGCAGCGGTGGAGTTGACCAATGGCATAGCAGTTTATTAAATCCCAAAAAGCAACCACAAAAAAGACGAAGCGCAGGAGCAGCGGCGGCGACAAGCAAGGCCAGAACACGATCTCGAAACTCCAAGAGGTCCAGAATCATCAGCAAAGTGTGCATAGTTTGAATAATATGGAAATAATGACATAACAACAAAAGAATCGACCCCATACCACATGCATCATGATCTCATCTTTTTATACTTCTTGATGTGTCCGTTGACCTGTGTAGGAATTTCCCATGATTACCTGGCAATAGTTGCCGGCTATAGAAGTGCACATTTGCTCCACTAAGGCCTGTCCATCTCTGATCTATCACATCATGTGCATGCTTGTATGATATTGTTATGTCATGTATGTATTGCCATTCCATTCCCATATATGCGTCCATTATCACGCATGCCCTCCACTCACCATTGGCATGAGCAACATTGCTCAACATTTGCCATTTTCCTGTCACATCAACATTTGTCTCTCTCTATGTTGGCCTTGCAGACATCACACAGATATATATATATACTCACTTTTGACATTGCACCACTCATTGTGATTCATCACCACAAGACAAAAAGCCGGATGTGATCATTCGCGCCAAAGACTTAGATGATACATCCTTGGTCAAACAATCCGCAGATTGCAAATTAGAAGGCACCCAACTTTGGGATTCAACCTCCTGGGTCGATAAAACATGCTTAAGAATGGCAATGTCAATGAGCAACCTTTTTTCCGTTGCTCCCTTGTGATGGTACACCGTGTCATACGCACTCTTGCAATCGGTCGTCACTTTCACCTCAAGCGCATGTCCCAATAGGGTCTTGGACAATTCATTGAGTGGCACCACCTTATCAATCACATCATTGACACCCAACAACTCCCCGGCAAAAGTGGTCCTCACCACTCGTCGAATCTTTTTAGATTACGAACAAATGAGATTCATTTGTCCACGACCCCCGGCAAAAAAATCAAACCCCCCTCAATGGATGCACATCCCTCGGCCGTACCAAAAGAGGCTTCGGAATACACAATGAATGTTCAATCCCGAACAAAAGATCTATATATCAAGGGCACATGCAAGCCTTCGGGGTACTTGACAATTCTATTTGCCAAGGTGAGATGTTTCTTCCTAGGATGCGCCAAACCAAAAGAAAGATTGCAAACTTTAAAAGCAATATTCGGCCTCGTTTGACCGGCAATCCACATGAGCTTACCAAGCAAAGAGCGAATAAAAGTGATCTCATTAGGGTCCAATGATTCGTGCGGCTTTTCGTCCGTGGGCACCACCTCCAAAGATTCAATGTATTCTTTATGACTCACATTAATTTCAAAAATGTCCCCATCTTACGAGAGTAGCTTGCTCACTTCCAAACCAATGTATGTGAACGATCCATGCTTTTCACTTCCAAAAGGGAACCTCTTGCCCAATTCGGGAATAAACTGCTCCTTCCACTTTCTTGTATCCGCATAACAAATATCATCCACATGGATTGCCATCATGCCACATAGCTCTCCCATTGATGTGAACCTGACCAAACATCCTTCAATCGTTGTTTTCATACCACCATGTGACTCCAAAAGGTCCATGTGCGACTCATACCACTTGAGACCTCCCCCCCAAACCATACACCGCCTTCTTCAACCTGCATACATGACCCGTTGGCAGGTTTGCTTCCATTGGGGGTTCCAAAAGTACCTCTTTATCAAAGCCTCTTCCTTGAAGAAATGGCATCTTGATGTCAAGGGAGCTTGGTACGCAAACATTGTTGACACATATCACAAGCATCAACCTCCATGAGTCCTTTGCAATTGTGGGTGCAGATGAATCATCCATATCATATTGCACTTCTTGAAATCCCTTGGCCACATACCTTGCCTTGCATCTTGGACATTCCGGTGTTTCTTCGCTGATCTCTGTTGTGAGGACCCATCGTCACTTGATCACACGCCCAAGGTGTTCCATTGCTTGAGCTCTTGATGCGTTGCGTCATACCATATATCCACTTTTTCCTCATGGGACACTTCCAAACACATCAATTGATCCCTCAAACCTTTCAGTTGTGTGATGGAATAGAAGAACAAAGACACATGTGCCTCCTCTTCTCCTCATCATCATACAAATCCCTCAACTCTCGTGGTAGATTGGGTGTTGTCACCTCTTCATTTCCGGTCTCATCAATCACCACCTCCTCGATCGGTGCCCTGCTCTCACTTCTCAATGTCATGTCGCCCCCCTCCATCGAGTCAACATTTGCATCACCCGTCGTATTTCTGATCTTTCTCACTCGAAATAGATGTACTCGCAACACGGACGCCGCCCACTTGACCACAATGAGGTCATCATCACTTGCCATCACCTTGCAAGGCCCTCTCCATCCACATTGCCCTTTGCGCGATGATTCCCTGCACACAAACCCCTCATCTCCGGGCTCCACATGATCACCTATGCGTGTATTCCAGTTCTCCGCCCGTTGTAATGCCATCAATGCATCTTGTTGCCAATACCTTCTCTGTGAATCCACCATCTCATGTTGCAACCTCTCCACATACCTTTCATGTTCTGCCGGTGGATCTTCCGGACACATTGAACCCATTGGAGTTGGTGAATCATCCAATGCATTTGGCAGATTGATTGTTTTCCCATATTGAATTTGGGAGGGGGAGATACCCGTGGAGCCCGGTGTAGCATTGTGTGCCATCATGGTGGAATCAATGGCCTCCTCCAATGGCATGCTTGGAGTCTCCTTGAGTGCTTGCTCAATCATTCTTCTCAAATTTTCATGCTTGGCCTCCACTTGCCCGCCAATTTGCTCCACTTGGTGTCACATCCAACCTGATTCTGAATCTGTCACCCACAAACCGAAATACCTTGTTGTCAAACTCCTTTCGCATGTCATCGATGATCCTTCTTGGCACCCTAAAGTAATCTACCCATGAAGCAATGAACATTAAGAGCACATCCCATGGTTCCTTGCTTTTCACTCTATTTATCACCACAAACGTGGAAAACAGATCAAGCACATGTAGGATTGGTATCCAATTCACAAAGAAGAGATCCATTCCCACATTGGCATTTGGTCTTGCCTCACTTGGAAAAGCCACAATGGGAGAGGGATAGGACCTCTTGTGCTCCTCATATGAACAACAATGGAAGTCTTTGTTTGCTTCCTCCAATAAACTCATGTTGATCATTGGATGTGCTTCTACCACCAAGGACTTGATGTGTTGCATATTTCCATGCCTCATATTCTTGTGGAGCTTCATCAACCATCTTGCCATATCCTCTTTGGTTGCAATGTCCTTCACTACTACACCCAAGGCCAATTCAGATTGAGATCAACATCCAATAATTCATTCGCCATGGTCCCCATGGGGTCACACTGTCATTTTTGACCCAAAGGCAACAAACGATGACCCGACCTACTCTCCAAACATTTGATACACAACTGCTTGGTAGTTCCCGGAATTTTGATGCTCACCACACCCTTGGAGACATGAAGCACCATGCCAAACTTCGATAATGTAGGTCTTGCCAACAACCAAGGCACGGGCGATTTCACCAGATCAATTTGAAATTTCAATCGAATCCCCCTCAAAACCACATGCAATTGCCCCGTTTCCACCGTTTTGAGTGTTTTCCCATCACCAAAGGTAAATTCCTTCTTTGGGCATTCCACTATATCCAATTGCGTTTTGGTGGCATCCACAAGTGTTTTGAGCCATGCTTCCCCACACACATTGGATGAGCATGCAATGTCAAAAACTCCACAAACATGTGCATCATGGGCCAAATCCAACAAAGCATTGGTAGTAGCAAGAAGCACGTTTGCACTATTTTGCACCACCTTGGATTTGCAGGTTTTAGCAATGTGTCTCTTACCACCACATCAGAAGCACTTGATGCTGGCCCACTTGGATCCTCCTTTTCCGCCACTCTGTTGATGTGCAAGAGTATTCATAGCCAACCTCTCTTGATTGTTCCCCGCATTCTGAGTGCCTTCATCGCTCAAATAGACCAAAGTGGGCTCTTGCCCAACTCAGAATTGTGTTATGTTTCTCAAAGCTCCACAAATTCTTGCCACATTCAATTCACCACCTGCGATTGCAAGAGTAGTTGATTTTTGACAATCACTCAAATCACAATTCACTATCAAAATCGCCGCAACCACATCTTCCGGTAGGTGAATCCCAGGATATATCAAGAAACCATTGGAGCTTTGTAGGCTTGAGATGTATTCGTCCATTGAAGTGTGGAGTTTGATAAATTGTGTGATGACTTTCAATTTGTTGGAACCATATTGACCTTCAAAGAAATCTCTCGACACTTCACAAACCATGCTCGCACCCTCAATTGTGGACAATTGCTCAACCGGGACAGGGAGTGCCACTCTCTCACCACACCTTCCACGTAGAGCATTCACCAATGAAGTAGTCTTCTCACCTTGAGTTCCGAGCACACCTCTCCACCATACCTAAATTTTGGATCTCCAACACCTCCATTCTCTGATTCCAACCTTCTGGTCATCTTCCAAAGTCTTTCCACCCAGTTCTGGACACCTGGGATTGATACTTGACCCTGTGCGAGCCCGTGCGTAGGAGTCCCGACCTCCTCTTGCGATCTCTTCCTGTAAATAGCGCACTTGATTCTTCAGCTCTAGACAGCTAAGCCTGAAGTTACGGACACGTTTGTCATCCCTTTCTGATAATCCTGGTACCTCCAGTATGTCCTCGTAAACATCTCTCACTTCTGATCCAGCGTACGCCGATGTCTCCATTTTGAGATCTGAATAGCTCATTCGAACCGCAAATAATCACTGATTTCAGATATATACAGATCGTTGAAAGCCTCTGTCTACCAGTATTAAATCCCTAAAAACAACCAAGAAAAAGACAAAGCGCACGAGCGGCGGCGGAGAGGAGCAAGGCCAGAACAAGATGTACAAACTCAAGAACGTCCAGAATCATCAACAAAGGGCTGCATAGTTTTAATAATATGGAAACAATGACATAACAACAAAAGAATCGACCTCACACCACATGCATCATGATTTCATCCTTTTATACATCTTGATGTGTCGGTTGACTTGGGTAGGAGACTACCCATGAATGCCTGGCTACAGTTGCAACCTATAGGAGTGCACATGTGCTCCACTAAGGCCTGTCGATCTATGAACTATCATATCATGTGCATGCTTGTATGATCTTGTCATGTCATGTATGTATTGCCATTCCATTCCAATATATGCATCCATTACTATGCATGCCCTCCACTCACAATTGGCATGAGCAAGATTGCTCCACATTTGCCATATATCTCTCACATCAACACAGCGAAATCAGAATAAGAAGAATTGAATGAATGTTTACTCTCTGCTGGGGAGGGAGACATACTTGCAGATGTGGGCAGAGAAGCAGAATTATGCAAAACAGATACAGGTCCACCAGCGGTGGGATGACACCGTAGAACAGTAACAGCCCCTGCAGAGGGCGCGCAAACGATACCTGCATGGGCCGATATGGAACAAGAAGAGAAGCCGGGTCCCACAGGACCCTGTTGAAGAGAATGGAACTGATGTACCCTGGGGGCGTGGCCATAGGAGGGAGTACGAACAGAACCCTGAGAACCAGCCTGATATGTCAGGCCAGGGAGGGGGAGTCCCCAGATGACCTGGGGCACCCGACAGGACTGGCGACGCAACGCCGGACTGAGACATGCCCACAGCTCCCAAGAATGACGGACCAGCCGAATGGCTGAGACTCAGAAAAGATGGGGTGGCATCGGCACCAGAAGCACTGGAAGGCGGCAAACCACTGCTCGGTGGCAGCGCAGTCAAATATCCAAGTGCCCTTGCTGAAGTTGCCGTATTAATGACCTGCCTACCTTCGGGGTCCAAAGCATGATACTAGTCGGAGGCGACACCCGAGCAGGAAAAAGGGTTGCCCTTTGAGTGCTGTGGTGCGTGTCCCACGACCTGTGCAACAGAACCCCTACTTACTGACAGGAGACCACAGGCAGCAGGCGGCACAGGACGCTCACGCCAACTTGACAACAAATCAGGAACGGCCGCGTCCATAGTGCCAAATGTAACACAGGGCGAAGGCTCGGGACGCTGGGCCAAATTTGACAACGGATCAAGGGCGGCCGCGTCCGGGGTAGCACGTGTAACACAAGGCGAAAGCTCGGGAAGCTGGGCTCAATTTGACAACAGATCAAGGGCAGCGGCGTCCACAGGGTCACCAGACTGGTCCAGACAGACGCTGGGGTGCGCTGGCTCAAAGAGCTGAACAGGTGGCAAGGCGCTGGGTTGCGCCATCTCAGAGACTCGCATCAAAACAGGCGACAAGGCGCTGGGCTGCGCTGTCGCAGCACCAATCCCCGCACGTTCAGGCAACTGTAACCTTGTGGGCAAAATCGTCACAGGTTGTATCCCTAATCCGACACATGCAGGCGGCACTTGAACTCCAGAGGTGCCTGGCAGTGCTGTCACAGGCTGTATTAGAGGAACAGCACTTCTGACGCATGCAGGCAAGGCTGGAACGGCGGATGTGCCTGGCAGCGCTGTCACACGCTGTATTACAGCAACAGCACTTCTCACGCAGGAAGCAAGGCTGGAATTTGGGAGGCACCTGGCCGCGCTGTTGCAGGACCCAAGGCCTTGGGCTGCTGGCTATCGCAAACGTCTCTTTTCTCTACACCAGCAACAGCAATACCCTGATGTATGGACGTCTGTGGCTGCTTTGTTACGGAATCCAACCAAGCATCCAAAGCAGCACCAGGCGGCAGTCCAGAATGTACAGATGCAACCTGAAGGAACCTGAATCCCATCACGTAATTGATTCCAATCACCCAATTAAATGATGGATGCCCGTAGTTGTTCGTCTACCACCACTTGTTGTTCGACCAAGACCGTGGTGGAAATGGAAGACGCGCCCGTTGATGAGGGCGCCCATGATGGGACCCCGGAAGAAGAAGATGACAAAGAAGGCGGAAAGGACATCCCCGCCGATGACGGCGTGGGGGAATGCAACACACCATGAACCGGTGGCGGTGATGGTGTATCGCTGCCCGGTGACTGCAAAGAAGGCGATGGTCCCAACGGAGATGGTGATGGCATCCCATCCCGATGGGCTTGGTCCCAGTGAATGGCTGCAGAATCCGGCGATCGCGGCTCGGACCCTTGGCCTGACATCATCATTGGACCGTGGATACTTACAACTCACGGGCAAAAGCAAGGAGCAATTTATGGCCTGGGATGGGTCTTTAATTACAAGCACACACCACGTGAGTTCTGGAAAAAAGGGAAGAATTTAAGTATCAAAGAGGAAGGGAAATATTTTTCGTGAACTAAGCTCGGTTACAAAGATTCTGGAACCAAAGCGCTACCATCTACCAAGAGGGACGCTCTACCGAATGTTCAACTGAAAAAGAAAATGCAAGGCAAACACAAAACACGAGGCAACAGCACAAAAGTGCAGGTGAGCGACAAGAGTGCGCAGATCGCAGATCGCGTGTGCGACAAACAGCCTGTAATATTCGCAGTGAAGAAAGAGGATCATACTGTGTATAGTGATTTGTGGATTACGTCTTTTGTTTAGGCATGAACAGTCCTGATCGAGTCTGTCTGTCGCACACGCGATCTGCAATCTGCGCACTCTGGTCTGCTGCCTGACACTGCACACCCGCGACCACAACACACTACATACTACTCCGGTCCTCAAACGTCTAGAAAAGAGGAGGAAATGCAATACAAATGTCACGTGCACATGCAAAGCAAGTGCACAATGCTTAACACAACTTGGACTTTAATTAACACAAAAGATCTCGAATATATTCCCATGCATGAAGAGGTTTGGTGAAGTACAATATGCAATTATTACAACAAAGGCATATGTCAATGAGCTGTGTGTATGCCATGTGTGTCAACAAGCATTACTCAATTCATGAAATCGTATGCTACAAATGCGATCCCTTCTTAAGGAGAGGTAGTAGCACTGAATCAAATTCCGGAGTCAAAAGCTTAAGACCTGGTATTTATGTGTGCTACTTGAGTTGAAAATATCGGTTCATGCATTTGTTGTTTCTTGTTTGGTCAGGTAGGTCAAGTGAGTCCCATTCAGAAATTCGCGATCACTCCGCGACTTACTCAGCAGGCAAGTGATCACAGCACTGCCGTTCAGAATTTGGCCGACAGTGTGTGATCCTATTGTCCTCTTTCTGTTCTGTGTCAAGTACACCGCGGTCCGGGGCTCGATGGTCGAGGTTTCTACCGACCTCCCTTTGTCGGTCTCTCTGCATATACTGCGCGCAAGCGGCAAGGTCCGGGGGTTGCAGCACCTCTCCTTGGATTGTCACCGGCACGGCCTGCCAGCACCCCGCATTCCTGCTGTGGTTCCAGCAACCAACAGAAGTCCAGAGGCCCTTCGCGGAGGTGTGGAAGACCCTCATTGAGGACCAGGAGTTCTGCTCCATGTTCGCGGGGTTAGTGGATGGGGGCGCCCAACCGGCAGACCCCAAGCTGGTGGCGCACATGGCCAACCTGCTTGGTGCCCTGGCCCCGGCGCCAACGACCTCTGTGCGGGTCTGGGGCTACCCCGGGCAACCCGGCCAGGTGATGGATGAGTATGCACAGCTTTGGCGCCATGCCCAGGAGGCTTTTGTGCCGCAGGTGCCCATTCGCCTCCACCGCTGCACCAAGCTGGCCCACAGCACCGTGGACCGACCGGTTTGCGACCTGGATCTGGAGGGGGTGCATGAGGACTGGCAGGGTGTGCGGCTCGGTGCGCCCGACACCCACCACCCAGACCAGTGCTGGGAGCGGACCACCCGCAGCTCCCGCCAGCAGCGCTACCAGCCTGTGGTGTCCAGGGCACCGATGCAGCGCCTGAAAGGGTCCGGGGAGGTGCAGCAGCAGCCTGAGAACGCCCAAGACGCGCCGGACCACACGGGGGACGTGCTGATGGCCAAAGAGGAGCCGGAGGCTTTCAGCGGTGATGAGGAGGACGCGGACATTCTTTAATGTCCCTAGCTGTCCTCCTCCTGAGTCTCTGCCTGCATGCGGTGGACGGGCCATGGTGGCAGCCCGCAAAGGAGGTGGTGACCTGCAGCAGTGGCGGCAACAGGACCCCGCGCCCCGGCGGCCTACCGCACGCACCTGGTGCCAGCGGTGTTGGCAAAATCGCCGGTACCAGCCCAGGTGCCCCCCCCTCGGGGAAGGCCCAGGGTCCGGACCCCAGAGCCGGCCCGAAGGTGTCTATACACTCACAGCGCAGGAGCGCGCACCGGTGCAAGCCGAAGCTGGTGGGTCCTCACTGGGGGAGCGTTGCGGCCCGGGCGGCAGTGGCAGCGTGGTGGATTGACGAGGGGCTCAGCTGCCGCGGCCCTGCGGCTCCACCTCGAATGGGGTGCGACCCCCCTTCACACTGAGCGGGCACACCGGTGGACGGGAGTCAAGTGGCCAAGGGCACCGCACACACAGCAGACTGAGCGTGCGCAAGGTCGAATGGGAGCCAAGAGGCCAAGGACACTGCACATACAACACCACACATCGAACGGGAACACCGGTGCACAGGAACCAAGTGGTAAAGAACACCACGCACACAGAACACCCAGAGACCGCACCGGTGACCGGGAGCCGAGTGGCCAAGAACACCGCACACAGAACACCACACACAGAGCAGGCGCAGCGCTGAACAGTAGCCAAGTGACCCAGGACACCGCACACACAACACAACACACCAAGCAGGTGCACCGCTGAACAGGAGCCAAGTGGCCAAGGACACCGCAGGCTCAGCACACCGAATGTGCACACCGGTGGACAGGAGCCTAGTGGCCAAAGACACCACGCACGCACCACAACACACCGAGCAGGCACACCGGTGAACAGGAGCCAAGTGGCCAAGGACATCCCACACACAGGACACTGAACGTGCACACCCGTAGACAGGAACGAACTGGCCAAGGACACCGCACAAACAACACAACACACAGATCGGGCACACCGGTGAACAGAAGTCAAGTGGCCAAGGTCACCCCACAAACAGCACACCAAGCGTGCACACCGGTGAACGGGAGCCAAGTGGCCAAGGACACCGCAGACGCAACACAACACACCCAGTGGGCACACCGGTGGACAGGAGCCAAGTTGCCAAGGATATCGCACACACAGCACAACGAGCGTGCGCACCCGTGAACGGGAGCTGAGAGGCCAAGGACACCGCACACACAACACCACACACCGAGCGGGAACAGTGGTGAACGGGAGCCAGGTGGCCAAGGACACCGCACACACAGCACAGCAAGCAGGCACACCGGTGAACACGAGCCAAGTGGCCAAGGACACCGCACACACAACACCACACACTGGAAGAGCACACCTGTGAACAGGAGCCAAGTGGCCATGGACAGCACACACACAGCACACCGAGCGGGCACACCGGTGAACAGCAGCCAAGTGCCCACGGATACCGCACACGCAACAGAATACACCGAGCAGGCACACCAGTGAACAGGAGCCAAGTGGTCAAGGACACCGCATGCAGGGAATACCGAGCGGGCACACCCGTAAACAGAGGTTAGTTGGCAAAGGACACCGCATACACAGCACAACACACCAAGCGGTCACACCGGTGAACGGGAGCCAAGTGGCCAAAGACATCGCACGCCCAACAGAATACACCGAGCCGGCACACCGGTGAACAGGAGACATGTGGCCAAGGACACCGCATACACGGCACTGTGAGCGGGCACACCGGTAAACAGGAGCAAAGGTGCCATGGACACCGCATACACAACACAACACACCACGCGGGCACATCGGTGAAGAGGAGCCAAGTGGCCAAGGACACCACACACGCTGCACAGCGAGCGTGCACACCGATGAAAGGGAGCCAAGTGGCCAAGAACACCGCACACGCAACACAACACAGCGAGCGGGAACACAGGTGAACAGGGGCAAAGAGTCCAAGGACACCGCGCACATATCACGCTGCGCGGGCACACCGGTCAACAGGGGCGGAATAGCCAAGAATACCACACACGCAACAGAACACACCGGGACGGCACACCGGTGTAAAGGAAGCAAGTGGTCAAGAACACCACACACGCAACACAACACACCCAGCGGGCACACAGGTGAACAGGAGCCTAGTGGCCAGGGACACCGCACACGCAAGACAACACACGAAGCGGGCACACCGGTGAACATGAGCCAAGTGGCCAGGGACACCGCACACACAGCACACCGAGCGGGTACACCGGTGAACAGGAGCCAAGTGACCAAGGACAGCGCACACGCAACACAACACACTGAACGGCCACATTGGTGAACAGGAGCCAAGTGGCCAAGGACACCGCACACACAACACAACACACCGAGCGGGCACACTGGTGAACAGGAGCCCAGTGGTCTAATACACTGCACACACAGCGCACCGAGCGTACGCACAGGTGACCAGGAGCCAAGTGGCCAAGGACACCGCACACAGAACACACCAGGCGCGTGCACTGGTGAAGAAGCACCAAGTTGCCAAGGCCACCGCACACACAGCACACCAACCGTGCTCACCGGTGAGCAGGAGTTACGTGGCCAGGGACACCGCACACGCAACACAACACACCGAGCGGGTACATTGTCGAACAGGAGCCAAGTGGCCAAGGATACCGCACACACAGCACAACCAGCTGCCACACCAGTGAACAGGAGCCGAGTGGCCTAATACACTGCACACACAGCACACCGAGCGTGAGCACCGGTGAACAGCAGCGGAATGGCCAAGGACACCGCACACAGAACACACCAGGCGCGTGCTCCCGTGAAGAAGCGCCAATTGGCCAAGGCCACCGCACCCACAGCACACAAACCGTGCACACCAGTCAACAGGAGTTAAGTGGCCAGGGACTTAGCCCACGCAAACTGCACCCTGTGTTGCGCATTGAAGGCGCAGAGAAGGACTGGTTCAAATCGGTGCAAAAAAATATTTTTTGGATGGTTGATGAACGTGTTTATGGTCGCAGTGAAATAAATTGCTTTCTCTGGCAATGCGCAACTCCGTGTACCTGAATGAGCCGTTGTTTAAGTTTTACAGTGCTCTGAGCGCGCAAGGCCTCGCGCACTCGAGATATTCCAAGTAGAGTTTGCTACGAAACGTAAAAACCCTAAGGACTGGTGGTTGTAGAAGTACAAAGATTTCACACATTATTAAAACTCACATTGTGTTGACCAATGAGCATGAAAAGTGTATGACGGCCAGACATCCCATGTTCTGTGAAACACATACACTCTAAAGTAGAATAAGATACCATTTTAGGCATCCGGAATGCGCGAGGCCTCGCACCCTCTGATCACGTTACGTAATGGTTTGCGGGATGGATATGACGGGTGCAATTGCAGGTACAGTCCCAGACCAACAAGCACGCTTGATGTTTGCTTTGTATGTGTGTGCCCACACAGTGTTCGTCACGTATAACACGGCACACAGGATTGCCCAACCAAAACACAAAGTGCGCGAGCCCTTGCGCACTCAAACCACACAAGGAAATTAAAAAGCAGGCAGGCCAGGCTACGCCGGCATTTACAGTCCCTCTCAAGGTTACCACTTGTGACTGTCGATTATACATCGGTAACCTTCGACATATTTGTCAGGGGGTCAGGGGAATGATTTTCTCTTTTCCAAAAGCCACTCAATGGCAGACATTTTCAGTTTTAAGGGCGGCTGTAGCCTTCGCTGCCCGAATGATAGGGGTTTTCTTTTCAACTTGGATTAAAGAAGGAAGCAGAACAGGAAATTGTGGTCGGCAAAACGGTTTTCGGTCTCTGGCAACAGAGCGCACACAAACAGCAAATACAAATTGCAGCGGCAGCGTGCGCACTAGAAACGACGACAGGAGAAGGCCAGATTTTTTCAAAGACGCTGTTTTTAAAGAACGCTGACCGAAATGATAATTACGAGAAGTGCGCAAATTCAATCTAACACAGAAAGACGCAGAATGCAAATTCTCGCCCGGAAATCCGTCAAGCATCGAATGACTGCAGAAGTAAGCAAAGGACCAGCAGCACTAAGAGAGGCATGCGCTGCAGAACCAGCATACCAAACAGCAGTGCGCACGGAGGAACCACAGCAGATACACAAAAGCGGAACACGCCGCAGCGCACCACACAAAACAAACCACACAAACACACCGGTGAACAAGAGCCAAGTGGCCAAGGACTCCGCGCACGCAACACAACACACGGAGCGTGCACACCGGGGAACAGGGGCCAAGTGGCCAAGAACATCGAACACACAACACAACACACTGAGCGGGCACACCGTTGAGCGCGAGCGAAGTTGCCACAAACACCGCACAGGGAACACCACACACCCAGCCGGCACACCTGTGAGCAGCAGCCAAGTGACCAAGCGCGGCGCAGACACAGCACAACGAGCATGCACACCGGTGAGCAGGACCCAACTGGCCAAGGACACCGCACATGCAGCACACTGATGAACAGGAACCAAGTGACCAAGGACACGACACACGCAACACCACACACCGAGCGGACACACAAGTGGACAGGTGCCAGGTGGCCAAGAACACTGCACATACAGCACACCGAACGTGGACGACGGTGGACAGGAGCCAATTGTCCAAGGACACCGCAGACGCAGCATAACACACCGAGCAGGCACACCGGTTAACAGGAGCCAAGTGGCCAAGGACACTGCACACACAGCACACCAAACGTGCTCACCGGTGCACAGGAACGAAGTGGCCAAGGTCACTGCACACGCAACACAAACCACCCAGCGGGCACAGCGGTGAACAGGAGCCAACTGGCCAAGGACACCGCACACACAACACAACACACCGAGCTGGCACACCCGTGGATGGGAGCCAAGTGGCCAAGGACACCACACACACAGTACACTGAGCGTGCGCACAGTCCAACGGGAGCCAGGAGGCCAAGGACACCGCACACACAACACCACACATCAAACAGGAAAACCGGTGAACAGGAGCCAAGTGATGAGTGAACACCACACACACAGCACACCGAGAGGGCACATCGGTAACCAGGAGCCAAGTGGCCAAGAACACCGCATACAGAACACCACACATGGAGCGGGCGCAGCGCTGAACAGTAGGCAGGTGACCAAGGACACCGCGCACGCAACACCACACACCAAGCAGGCGCACCGCTGAACAGGAGCCAAGTGCCCAAGGACACCGCACACACAGCACACCGGACGTGCACACCAGTGGACAGGAGCCTCGTGCCACGGACAGCGCACACGCACCACAACACAGCAAACAGGCACACCGATGAACAGGTGAAGCCGGTCTGGCTGCCCGACTATCATCTTTGGCACAGACCTCGTAATGGTCAGCGCCGTGTTTAATATTTATGCGTTTTCTGTCTACTTTTTATATATGCTTTTGCATATTTTATTATTGTTTGCGAGCTTGGAGACCGAGCGTGCTGCAAAGCGCCAGACGCGGTCGCCAGATCAAAGATCTGACCATCAGCATTGACTACAGAGTTTATGAACCTCACGGATTTATAGTATAAAAAGCCTTTTGAACGCTGTAGTTATAATCATTGCGAATGCGCGAACTTATAAAGACGATTCTCGAATGTTGTAGAGTAGATCGTTGACGAAAGGGCCAGGTGTATGCCCTGTTCTTTGTATGTTACGTGTCTGCAGGTATGCGCCAGTGGTGAGGCCCGGCAAGGGTCTATGAATTATTCGTACAATGGGTATGGATGAACCTCATGCAGAAGGATGCAAAAGACGACATGAAACATGTTGAGCTTGCATGCCACTGACGGGGTTCAGGTGTTGTTTGCAGGATTTTTGGATAAAAGCAGCACGGCCTTTCCGAAACAGCAGGTGGCGTTCAGCGGAACAAACATGGAGTGAACAAGTCCAATTGGGAGTGAACAAAGAAGTTCAACCCAAACAGGTCCCAAAGGGAAATAAGGAGCCGCCGGACAACTCCAGCTTCCAAGAAATGGCGCCAAACACCAAGACCAGGAGAACCCATGGGGCTAGGGCTCTGGCCCTGTTACAGAAAGATTCATAAATGGTCTTGCAGGACCGACGGACTGACGGACGGACGGAGGGACGGACGGACGGACGGACAGACGGACAGACGCACGGACGGACAGACGGACAGACGGACGGACAGACGGACCGACGGACCGACGCCCACGGACCAACCGACCGACGGACCGACGGACCGACTGACCGACCGACCGACGGACCGACCGACCGACCGACCGACCGACCGACCGACCTCATAATTGATCTGGCAGGTCTTGCGCCCACCTTGCCCAGGCCGCACCGCATGTCAGACGACGACGGTGAATTTCATTCTCTGGCTCTGGCTCTGTTACACAGGAGCGAAGTGGCCAAGGACATTGCACACACAGCACACCGATCGTGCACACCGGTAAAGAGGAACCAAGTGGCCAAGGACACCGCACACACAACACACTACACGGATTAGACTGCGCAGTTAACAGGAGCCAAGTGGCCAAGCTCATGACACACACAACAAACCGAGCTTGCACACCGCTGAACAGAAGCCACGTGCCCAAGGACACTGCAGGCACACACAACACACCCAGCGGACACATCGACGGACAGGGACATCGCACACACAGCACACCGAGCGTGCGCACTGGTGAACGGGAGCTAAGAGGCCAAAGACACCGCACACACAACACCACACACCGAACGGGAACACCGCTGAACAGGAGCCAAGTGGTCAAGGACACCGCACACACAGCACACCAAGCGGGCACACCGGTGAACACCAGCCAAGTGGCCAAGGACACCACACACACAACACCACACACTGGAAGGGCACACCTGTGAACAGGAGCCACGTGGCCAAGGACACTGCACACACAGCACATCCAGCGGGCACACCGGTGAAAGAGGCGAAGTGGCCACGGACACTGGACACACAACATAATACACCGAGCAGGCACACCAGTGAGGAGGAGCCAAGTGGCCAAGGACACTGCATACAGGGAATACCGAGCGGGCACACCGGTAAACTTGAGCCAAGTGGCAAAGGACACCGCGCACAAAGCACAACACACCAAGCGGTCACATCGGTGAACGGGAGGCAAGTGGCCAGTGACACCGCAAACGCTACAGAATACACCGAGCGGGCACGCCGGAGAACAGGAGGCATGTGGCCAAGGACACCAAATACGGGGCACACCGAGCGGGCACACCGGTAAACAGGAGCCATGTGCCCAAGGACACTGCATACACAGCACAACACAGCAAGCGGGCACACAGGTGAACAGGAGCAAAGAGGCCAAGAACACCGCACACACATCACACTGCCCGGGCACACCGGTGCACAGGGGCCGCATGGCCAAGAAGACCTCACAGGCAACAGAACACACCGGGCTGGCACACCAGCGAACAGGAAGCAAGTGGTCAGGGACACCGCATGCGCAACACAACACATCAGGCGGGCACACAGGTGAACAGGAGCAAAGTGGCCAGGGACACCGCACACGCAACACAACATACCGAGCGGGCACACCGGTGAACAGGAGCCAAGTGGCCAGGGACACCACACACACAACACACCGAGCAGGCACACCGGTGAACAGTAGCCAAGTGGCCAAGGACACCGCACACACAACACAGGAAACAGAGCGGGCACAACGGTGAACAGGAGCCACGTGGCGAAGAACACTCCACACACAGCAGACTGAGCGTGCGCACCGGTTGAAAAGGAGCCAAGTGGCAAAGGACACCGCACACAGAACACACCTGGCGCGTGCACCGGTGAAGAAGCACAAATTGGCCAATGCCAGCACACACACAGCACACCAACCGTGCACATCGCTGAACTGGAGTTAGGTGGCCAGGAAAACCGCACAGACAACACAAGACACCGAGCGGGTACATTGTCGAACAGGAGCCAGGTGGCCAAGCACACCGCACACACAGCACACTCAGCGGGCACACCGGTGAACAGGAGCTGAAGGGCCAAGGACACTGCACACGCAACACAACACACCGAGCGGGCACACCGGTGAACAGCATCGAAGTGGCCAACTACACTCCACACACAGCCTGCGCACCGGTGAAGAGGAGCCAAGTCGCCAAGGACACCGCACACAGAACACACCAGGCGTGTGCACCGGTGATAAAGGGCCAATTGGCCAAGGCTACTGCACACACAGCACACCAACCGTGCACACCGGTGAACAGGAGTTAAGTTGCCAGAGACTTAGCCCACGCAAACTGCACCCTGTTTTGCGCATTGAATGCGCAGAGAAGGACGGGTTCAAAACAGTGCAAAAAAACTATTTTTTGCATGTTTGATGAATGAGCTCTTGGGCGTAGTGAAAAAAATTGCTTTTCTTGGCATTGCACAACTCCGTGTTCCTGATTTTTTCCGGTGCTCTGAGTGCGCGAGGCCTCGCGCACTCAAGATATTCCAAGTACAGTTTGCTACAAAACATTAAAAACCCTAAAGACTGGAGGGTGTAGAAGTACAAAGCTTTCACACGTTATTGAAACTCACGTTGTATTGACGAAGGAGCATGGAAAGTGTATGATGGCCAGACTTCCCATGTTCGGTGAAACACATACACTCTAAACTAAAAATACAATACAAATTTAGGCATCGGGATCTCTAATCACGTTATGGAATGGTTTGCGGGATGGGTATGACGCGTGCAATTGCAGGTACAGTACCAGACTGACAAGCACATTTGATTTTTGCGGTGTATCTGTGTGTAGACGCGGTGTTGGTCACATATAACACGGCACACAACATTGTCCAACCGAAACACAAAGTGCGCGAGCCCTCGCGCACTCAAACCACACAAGCAAATGAAAAAGCAGGCAGGTCAGGCTACGCCGGCATTTACATTTTCTTCCAAGGCTACCAATTGTGACTGTCGTTTATACATCGGTGACCTTCGTTATATTCGTCAGGGGAATGATTTTCTCTTTTCCAACAGCCACTCAATGGCAGACATGTCCAGTTCTAATGGCGGCCATAGCCTTCGCTGCCCGAAGGATAGGGATTTTGTTTTCAACTGGGATTGGAGAAAGAAACGGAACAGGGAATTGTGGTCGCTAAAACGGTTTTAGGTTACTTGCAACAGAGCGCACGCAGACACCAAATACAAATAGCGGCGGCAGCGTGCGCACTAGCAATGACGACAGGAAAAGGCCAGATGTTTTCAAAGACGCTGTTTTTAAAGAACGCTGTGCGAAATGATAATTAAAAGAAAGTGCGCAAATTCAACCTGACACAGAAAGACGCCGAATGCAAATGGTCGCCAGGAAGGTAGGAGAGGTGGGGTAGGTGCACTCGGTCGTGGAGGGGCACCCCTTGGTTCCCGCTGGCGTTGCCGCTGGGACGAACATGAAGAGGCTCGGCGCTTGAAGAGGAGAGGCGGCCTACATCCCGCTAGACCTGACTGTTGGCCCCCAACAAAGCGGCCCCGGGCAACACCGGGAGGGCTGTTTGCCGCCGGTGTGATGTGCTGGTCTCGCCAGGTGGATGTGCTGCCGTGCTTGCACGCGTCCCCTCCTTTGGGCGGAATCCTGGAGGTTCACCGGACCTCCTGGCGTATCCCGTTCCCAAGGCATGCATGCACGTTCTTGGTACTAGGGTCCCGAGGCGCTTGGGTGTAGCACGCCCCGCCTCGAGTCCCAAAGCAGCGCAGGCCTTAGGATGCAGCCTTACCCCCGGGCTCCGGATCTCGTTTGGCCGGGTCAGCTGCTTGGCACGGGCTGCCTCAATGCCCGGGCTTTGGACACTGGGTTTCCTCCTGTTGTGTGGTGCTTCTGCTCGGGTCCGGGTTGCGGTTGGGTGTGGGTTTCGGT
This sequence comes from Eutreptiella sp. 'Long Island Sound 2002', assembly GCA_964036045.1. Lineage (NCBI taxonomy): Eukaryota > Euglenozoa > Euglenophyceae > Eutreptiales > Eutreptiaceae > Eutreptiella > Eutreptiella sp. 'Long Island Sound 2002'. The sequence goes on along the minus strand of OZ038382.1, from coordinate 88,352,293 downwards.
AACCCCGCCAGTCCTGGCTGGGGTCTCGGGCGGGTGTGTTTGGATACCGTTTGTGGTGTCGTCCCTCTTTTGCCGGCCCGGGTTTGTGGTGTTTGTGGTTGGGGTTGGGTTTCGGCCTGCACCCCACCTTTCGTGGTTGGGGATATGGGACGCGCGTGGTTGCGTGCACGCTCCGCCTGCACCCCGCCGTTTCTGGTTCCGGTGTGTGGTGTGGGCGTGCGTGCTGGGGTCCGGGTTTCGGCTGCGCCCCGTCACTCCTTGGGGGGGTGCTGGGGTGTGTGTGTGCTCGTGCGCCCGTCCCGCGTGGTCTCCTGCACCTCCTGGTTGGGGGTGCTGTGCGGGGGTGCGTGTTTGTTCGCGGACCGTGCTTGTTCCCCGCCTTTCCTGGCTGGGGTGTGTTGTGTGGGCGTGGGTGCTGGGCCCGGGTCTTGGCTGTGCCCCGCTCTTTGTGGTTGGGTTGTCGGGGTGTGTTTTTTTTTCGTGTCCTGCTTTGGCTTTGTGGTGTTGGTCGCTGGCTGTCCCTGTCCCGGGCCTTGTGGTCCCTGTCCCCCCATTCCCTCTCTTTCGGGCTGGGTTGCTGGTCCTTTTTTTTTTTTTTCCTCCCAGCGTGGTGTGTGTCTGCGCGTTTTGGGTGTCCCTTCCCCCGGTGGGCCGCCGCCCCTGGCTTGGTGTTGCCGGCTGTGGCTGGGTGGTCCCCCTGTGCCCCTTTGGGGGTCCTGTCTTCGTTGCCTTCTGGATGGGGGGTTTGGCCGCCCCTTGTGGCGTTGGCGGGCGGTTTGGTGGCTGTGGGCCGTTCTCTCTCCCCCCCCCCTCCACCCCTGTTTTTTGTTTTGGGGAAGGGGTCTGACGGTTCCTCCCTCTGCCTCCCCTGGGCTGGCGCACGCACTGGCTCGCATTCTGTGTGGTCTTCCGGGTTGCTGTTGGCGGTTGCGTTCTGCTTCGCCGCGTCCCGGCCCCATGGGTCGGCTGGGTTATGTACACGTTGGGCTCGGCGCCCCTTCCTGCCAGGTTAGGTCGTGGCTCTGACGGCTGGGCGGCTGCGCCAGGCGGTGTTGTGTGGCTCAGGGTTAGGGGGCTGGGGTGGTCCGTGTCTTTTCTCCTCCGCGGTGCAGGTTTTATCCTTCTAGGCCGACCGCCACCTTTGTTGCCGGGCGCGTGGTGGCCCTGTGTGTGGCCCGCGGTGCCAGTGTGTGGCGCGCTGGTGCGGCGCCTTGCGGGGTGTGCGGTGGCTGGTTTTTGTTAGTCCTTCAGGTTAGGGTCAGCCGTGCTCGTGTGTCCCGGGTGCGGTCGGTGTGGGCGTGGGGACCCAGCAGAGGCCCCACAGCTTGCGCCCTTGTGGGCCGGCGTTGCTCGCTGTGGGGGTGGCGGAAGGTCGTCCCCGGGGGGGTGCCTCCCACCGTTGTGGGGGGCATCTGTGGTCAGGCGCTCCCCCTCCCCGAACTGCCCGCCCAGTGGGAGGACCGTTGGGCTCCGCCACCCAGATGCTGTGGGCGCGGGCGTGTGGGTGTGGGGGCTTAACACTGTTCCCTTGCCCTGCATGCCCTGTGGGGGCTGCGTGCCGCGAGGGTGGCGGGGGGCCGTCCCCGGGGGGGGGTGGCCTGCCACAGTTGTGAGGGGCGTCTGGTGTCAGGCGCTGTCCCTCCCCCCAGCCGCCCGTCCTCTGGGGCGGGCGGCCAGGGTTTTGCGACCCAGGTGCCCCGGGTGCGGTCGGTGCGGGCGGGGGGACCCAGCACCAGCCCCACAGCGTGCGCCCTTGCGGGCCAGCGTTGCTCGCTGTGGGGTGGCGGAAGGGCTTCCCCGGGGGGGGTGCCCTCCACCGTTGTCAGGGGCGTCTGAGGCCAGGCGCTCGCCCTTCCCCGACTGCCCGCCCACTGGGCGGGCTGATGGGGTCCGCCACCCCTGTGCTGTGGGCGCGGGTGTGTGGGTGTGGGGGCCCAACACTGGTTCCCTTGGCCTGCATGCCCTGTGGGGGCTGCGTGCCGCGGGGGTGGTGGGGGGCCGTCCCTCGGGGGGATGGCCTGCCACCGTTGTGAGGGGCGTCTGGTGTCAGGCGCTGTCCCTCTGCCGGCCGCCCGTCCTCTGGGGCGGGCGGCCGGGGTTCCGCGACCCGTGTGTCCCGGGTGCGGTTGGTACGGGTGTTGGGACCCAACACCGGCCCCATAGCGTGCGCCCTTGCGGGCCGGCGTTGCTCGCTGTGGAGGTGGCATAAGTACATTCCCGGGGGGGGTGCCTTCCACTATTGTGAGGGGTGTCTGAGGTCAGGCGCTCCCCCTCCCCCGACTGCCTGCCAACTGGGCAGGCTGTTGGGGTCCGTCACCCACGTGCTGTGGGCGCAGGTGTGTGGTTGTGGGGGCCGAACACTGTCCCCTTGGCCTGCATGCCCTGTGGGGGCTGCGTGCCGCGGGGGTGGTGGGGGGCCGTCCTGGGGGAGGTGGCCCGCCACCGTTGTGAGGGGCGTCTGGTGTCAGGCGCTGTCCCTCCCCCGGCCGCCCGTCCTCTGGGGTGGGCAGCCGGGGTTCCGCGACCCGTGTGTCCGGGTCGCGGTCGGTGCGGGCGTGGGGACCCAGCAACAGCCCCACAGCGTGCGCCCTTGCGGGTCGGCGTTGCTCGCTGTGGGAGTGGCGGACTGGCGTCCCCGCGGGGAGTGCCTTCCACCGTCATGAGGGGCGTCTGAGGTCAGGCGCTCCCCCTCCCCCGACTGCCTGCCCACTGGGCGGGCTGTCGGGGTCCGTCATCTGCGTGCTGCGGGCTCGGGCGTGTGGATGTGGGGGCTCATCACTGTCTCCTTGGCCTGCATGCCCTGTGGGGGCTGCGTGCCGCGGGGGTGGTGGGGAGCCGTCCCCGGGGGGGACGGCCCGCCACCATTGTGAGGGGCGTCTGGTGTCAGGCGGTGTCCCTTCCCCGGCCGCCCTTCCTCTGGGGCGGGCAGCCGGGGTTCCCCGACCCGTGTGTTCCGGATGCGGTGGGTGCGGGCGTGGTACCCAGCACCGGCCCCACAACGTGCGCCCTTGCGGGCTGGCGTTGCTCGCTGTGGGGGTGGCGGAGGGGCGTTCCCGGGGGGGTGCCTTCCACCGTTGTGAGGGGCGTCTGTGGTCAGGCGCTCCCCCTCCCTGAACTGCCCGCCCACTGGGCGGGCTGTTGGGGTCCGCCACCCACATGCTGTGGGCGCAGACGTGTGGGTGTGGGGGCCCAACACGGTCCCTTGGGCCTGCATGCCCTGTGGGGGCTGCGTGCCGCGGGGGTGGTAGGGGGCCGTCCCTGGGTGGGGGTGGCCTGCGACTGTTGTGAGGGGCGTCTGGAGTCAGGCGCTGTCCCTCCCCTGGCCGCCTGTCCTCTGGGGCGGGTAGCCGGGGTTCCGCAACCCGTGTGTACCGGATGCGGTCAGTGCGGGCGTGGGGACCCAGCACCAGCCCCACAGCGTGCGCCCTTGCGGGCCGGCGTTGCTCGCTGTGGGGGTGGCGGAAGGGCATCCCCGGGGGGGGTGCCTTTCACCGTTGTGAGGGGCGCCTGAGGTCAGGCGCTCCCCCTCCCCCGACTGCCCGCCAACTGGGCGGGCTGTTGGGGTCCGCCACCCACTTGCTGTGGGCGCGGGTGTGCGGGTGTGGGGGCCCAACACTGTCCCTTTGGCCTGTATGCCCTGTGGGGGCTGCGTGCCGCGGGGGTGGTGGGGGGCCATCCCCAGGGGGGGTGGCCTGCCACCGTTGTGAGGGGCGTCTGGTGTCAGGCGCTGTCCCTCCCCCGGCCGCCCGTCTTCTGGGGCGGGCGGCCGGGGTTCCGCGGCCCGTGTGTCCCAGGTGGGGTCGGTGCGGGCGTGGGACCCAGCACCGGCCCCACAGCATGCGCCCTTGCGGGCCGGCGTTGCTCGCTGTGGAGGTGGCGGAAGGGCGCCCCCGGGGGGGGGTGCCTTCCACCGTTGTGAGGAACGTCTGAGGTCAGGCGCTCCCCCTCTGCCGACTGCCCGCCCACTGGGCGGGCTGTTGGGGTCCGCCACCCACGTGCTGTGGGCGCGGGTGTGTGGGTGTGGGGGGCCAACACTCTCTTCTTGGCCTGCATGCCCTGTGGGGGCTGTGTGCCGCGGGGATGGTGCGGGGCCGTCCCCGGATGGGGTGGTCTGCCAGCGTGGTGAGGGGCGTCTGGTGTCAGGCGCTGTCCCTCTGCCGGCCGCCCGTCCTCTGGGGCGGGCAGCCAGGGTTCCGCGACCCGTGTGTCCCGGGTGCGGTCGGTGCGGGCGTGGGGACCCAGCACGGGCCCCACACTGTGGGCCCTTGCGGGCCGACGTTGCTCGCAGTGAGGGTGGCGGAAGGGCGTCCCCGGGCAGGGTGGCCTGCCGCCGTTGTGAGGGGCGTCTGGTGTCAGGCGCTGTCCCTCCCCCGGCCGCCTGTCCTCTGGAGCGGGCAGCCCGGGTTCTGCGACCCGTGTGTCTCGGGTGCGGTCGCTGCGGCCCTGGGGACCCAGCACCGGCCCCACACCGTCTGCCCTTGCGGGCCGGCGTTGCTCGCTGTGGGGGTGGCGGAAGGGCGTCCCCTGGGGGGGTGCCGTTTGCCGTTGTGAGGGGCGTCTGGGGTCAAACGCTCCCCCTCCCCCGGCTGCCCGCCCTCCGGGCGGGCTGTCAGGGTCCGCTACCCACGTGCCGTGGGCGCGGGTGTGCGGGCGTGGGGGCCCTGCACCGGCCCCGTGGCCCGCATGCCCTGTGGGGGGCTGCGCGCCACGGGGGTGGCGGGGGGCGTCTGGGTTCAGGCGCCCCCTCTTCCCTGCTGTCCGCCCTCAGGGCGGGCTGCCGGGACCCGCTGGCCGCGTGCCGCGGGTGCGGGTGTGGGTGTGTGTGGTGTGTGTGGTGCCTGTGCGGTGTGTGCCGTGGTGCTGGGTGTTGCCCTTCGCCTGTCCCTCTGGTGCCCCCCTCTGTGGTGCTTTGTTGCTGTGTTGTGCCCCCCGTGTGCTTGCGGTGCCCCCTTCCCTGCGCACGTCCCTTGCTCGTCTGCTGGCTACCTCACGTTTTCTTTCGGGGCTTCGTCGTTCTTTACCCTTTCCTCTGCCCTCCGTTGGCTCGCCCTCCTCCCTGGCAAGCACGTTTTACCTGCCTCCGCCCTTGTGTGTGTCTCGGTCTTTCCCCTTGCCTGCTTCCTTGGCCCCGGTTCTCGGGCCCTCTTCTTTCTGTCCTGTTGGGTCCTGTGAGACAGAGGGAGGATTGGGGTGTGTGGGCCTACTAGGTAACTAGGCTACTAGGTAACATACTTGCGCTTGTCTCCTTACCCATGTTAGCGCCATTATTGTTGCGTTCTCCGTCGCCTTGCACACAACGTACCTGTGTTTGCATTTGTGTTCATACCATGGTGCTTGTTCGTGGCGGTGGCGGTCGTGTGGCCCGTGCGGGCAGGCCTGCTTGTTGTGTTATGCTTCCTCCTGTGTTGATGGCCTACAGAGAGAGGGAGGAGGGTGGGTTTCTTGGTGGTTACCCGGTCGGCTGGTGCACTGGCGTGGCGGCGTTGTTTACGTCGTTCTCTTTGTCTATCCTGGGTCCTTCTATCCCCGTGGTGTTCGCGGCGGCGGTTTGGGCTCGCGCTCCCCCGCCATACCTTGCTCGTGCATGCTTGCGTGTGTGGGCATACCACTTGCTCTTTTTGTGCCCTCGGGCTTGTGGTTTCTGTGTTCCGTGGCGGTGGTGTCCTCTCTAGTGGTGTGTGGCTCCCCTCTCTCGGTTTCGGGAAGGTGGGCGCCCTTCATACCATCGCTTCTTCCCGTTAGGTATTCCCTCATACCACTCGGTGTTGGCGGCTTCTTGTTCTTCGCGTGTTCTTTGGCGGCGTCCACATTTTCTCCGGCATTGGCGGCTTCCTCCCGCGTTGATGGCCTATGGAGAGAGGGTGGGGGGTAGTTTTCAGGGCATTTCCTCCGTCGGCGTTGTGTGCTTTGTGCTCGTAGTCCGTCCTTGGTCCTTCTATTCCCGTGGCGATTGCTGCGGCGGGTTCGGGCTCGTGCTCTTTTGCCATACCTTGTTTGTGTTTGCTTGCGCGCGGCATACCACTCTTGCTCTTTTTGGGCCCTCGGGTCTGCGGTTTGTGTGTTTGGTGGCGGTGGTGTGCTTTCCTGCGGCGGCGTGTGGCTCCCTTTCCTCGGTTTCGCGGGGGTTCCCTTCATACCATCGCTTCTTTCCGAGTGGGCTGCCCACTAGGTATTCCCTCATACCATCCTTATTCCGTTCCGCGGTGTTGGTGGCCTCTTGTTCTTCGTGTGTTCTTAGGCGGTGTCCACTTTTTCTTCCGCGGTGGCGGCCCCTTGCTCTTCTGTTGGAATGCTCGAGCATGCACAAGCCTTCCAACCTGACTTCCAACGAGACTTCCATACTTTAATCACTCTTTTCTTTTCCTCCTAATCTTAGAGTCCTAATCCTCTTAATCTGAGAGTGAAGCAAGATGAGGGAAGAAGCGAAGCACAAGCGAGACACGACGCGATGCATAAGTGTGTATGTTCTAATCAGTGCAACAAAAAGAGTGGTGTTGCTGTAAGAGCAGTTGTCACGGTTGCCCCACCTTGCACCGCAGGGCAGGACTGATAGCCAGCCGTGACAACCAATCCCTGGCTGAAGGCCATCTGTTTTATCTGGTCTCGGTTGGTGGCGCGGGCCAGGCGCTCGTTGCTTCTCTCATGTGCGCGGCGTGGAATGACATGGTATCATACTTGCCTGGCTCCCTCGTTTCCCTCCTTCTCTTTTCGTGTGATGTGTGTCTTGTCGCCGTTATGCTCCTTGCGTGGGTGTAACATACTTATCTCACCCACATCTTTGCGTGTTCCGTGTGTTGCGGCGGCGTTGTGCTCCCTATGCAACCGGGCGTGCGGCGGCGGGGCTTTGTCGTGCATTGGCATCTTGCCATTGCCATCCTTGGTTGGTCTCATACTCCTGCGGTGGTGTGGTGTGTTACCTACTTTTGCCTCGTACGTGTTATCCCCTCTCTCATTTCTCTGTTGTGCTTGTCACGGCGTATTTTAGCATGCCTTGTTTGGCGTAGGTTTATATCCTACTTGCACTCAACACGGCTCCAAACACCTCTTTGGCTACCTTTGTTCGTTGTCCTTCCCGCGTGCGCGGCGTGACATGTAACATACTTGCGTGGCTCCCTCTTTACCCAGCTCTTTTCATGTTTGGCGTGTTCCGGCACCGTCGTACCCCCTATGCGAGTGGGCGTGCTGGGGCGAGGCTTTTGCATGCATGTGTGCACACTTGCGGTATGCCGCCAACATGGCGCGGTTTGTAACGCACACTTGCCTCCTTGCCATCTTTTTGTGTATGGTTTTTGTTACGGCGTTATGTAGCGTTGCGTGACATATAGCATACTTGTTTTTCGGCGGCCGGTGGCGTTGTTGTTGCTTGTGTGTGTTATTCTTGCACCCGGCACCTCTTTGGTCACCTTTGTTTGTTGTCCTTCCCGCCTGCACGGCATGACATGTAACATACTTGTGTGGCTCCCTTTTTCCCCACATCTTTTCGTGTTTCGCGTGTTACGGCGCCGTCGTACTCCCTATGCAAGTGGGCCTGCAATGCATGGTCTCATACTTGCAATACGTCTCCATCGCGGCACAGTTTGTTACATGCTTGCTCTCTCCTTGCCTAGATCTTACCGTGTTGTGCTTGCTACGTCGGTATTTATCGTTGCGGGGCATATAACATACTTGTTTTTCGGCGGCCGGTGGCGTTGTTGTTGTTTGTGTGTGTTTTGTTTTGGGGCGCGCAAGGTGTGGTGTGCCGTGCGGTGCGGTGCGGTGTGCGGTGCTGTCTCGTGTTGTGCCGTGTTCGGTCGCTGGAGGTCAGCCTGCCCTGTGTCGTGGTGCGGGATGCTGGTCAGAGTGGTGCTGGTTGGTGGCCGGGGGGTGCGGTTAGGTGTGGCTGGCTCGCTGGCCCCTTGCTGTGGGGGCCTGGGCGTGCCGCTTGGGCTGGTGGGTCGGGTAGGTGTCCGTGGGGCTGCCCTCCCTGGGCGCCTGTGCCTCGGTCCCGTGTCATCTGGGGGTCCGGGTCCCCGGCCCTGGGTGCTGTGGCCGTGACTCTTCTGGTGCCTGTGTGGTGGCCCTTGTGGCGGCCAGGGTCGTTGTCTTGCGGTGAGGGCATGGTGGTGCGCCGCGCGGCGGTGTTCCCTGCGGCTTCCTCTGTGGGTGTAGCCCGTTCCCCCCGTGTAGGTGTGCCCTTCGTCCCCCGTGTGGTTTCCGTCGGCCGGTGGGTGTGCGCTGGTGTGATCCGTACGGCGTCCGACTCTTGCTTCGGCGGTGTGTGTTGGGGGTGTGCGTCCCCGGGAGCCGTGCAGCGTTCGCTGGGGGTGCGGCGGCGCTGGTCCCTCTGTCGTGGCATGCCCTTCCTGGGTGTGGGTCGTGGCGCCTGCCGTGGTGTCCTCTTCCTCTGTGCCTCGGTCCCCGCTCCTGCCCCTTCCTGGTCCTTGGGTGGTTTCCGGCCCCCACGTTGTGTCGCTTTTGGTGCCCTGTCCCTTTGGGCGCCTGCCCCTTACTTGTGGCCCCTCCGTGCCCCCTTGCCTGATCGTCCCTTGCCGTTCCTTGTCTTCCCCTTGCGCGTGCCCTTCCCCTTCGGCAGATGGCTCAGGCCTGGGGGTGGGTGGCCTGGAGCCATTGGCGGAGGGCCTGGGGGGTGTAGGGGGGGCGGAGGCCCTGGAGCGCGTCGCGGAGGAGGGCCTTCCATGCCGCTTGCGGCATGATGGCCTCCGGAACGGCCTCGTTGGGGTCGGCGGGGGTGCGGGTGCGCACCTCCCCGAAGGTGTGCACCATGTGCACCCCTTCTCGCCTTCCCGCTCCCCCGGCCCACTTCACCCAGCAGCGGAGCTCCTGCAACGCGGCGGCAGACCACCAGGCGAGGTTGGCGGGGGCCTGGGGGGGGGGAGGGGTCCGGGATCAGGGTCCTGGAGCGGCGGGGGGAGGACGTGGAACTGCGGTGGTGGTGGGGGGGGCGGTGCCTGGGGGAGCGGGAGGGGCGGTTGCGGGGGCTGGGGGTGGAGGACGGGTACGGGCGAAGGGGGGCACGGGAGGTGGAGGTGGACATGGGGCGGCATTGACGTGCTTGCCGGCGCCTGGGGGAGCGGGAGTGGTGGTGGCGGGGGGTGGGGGTGGTGGATGTGCATTGGCAGCGGGGGGAACGGGGAGCCTGGTGGGGTCTGTGGGGGGAGGGGGAGGTGGACGTGGGGCGGCGGTGACATGCCTGGCAACGCTGGGGGGAGCGGGATCGGTGGTGGCGGGGCCTGGGGGTCGGGGTCGTGTACAGGTGGAGGGAGGGGCAAGAAGTCCCGTGGGGCCCGTGGGGGGAGGGGGAGGTGGACATGGGGCGGCAGTGGCGCGTGTGGTGGCGCCCGGGGGAGCGGGAGCGGCGGGAGCGGGGCCCGGGGGGGGTCCTGGTGGCGCCTTGGGGAGCAGGAGCGGCGCGAGTGGGTCGTTGAGGCGCGGTGGCGGTGTGGGGAGTGTGGGCGCCGGGGGCGAGTGTGCCTTGCGGGGGGGGAGCGGGGGCGCCGCCGTTTGCGGGACCAGGCCTCAGCGCTCGACTCGGGCCAGTCAGGAGGTGTCGGCGGGTCCTGGGGGGCCTCGCGTGGTGCCGTCTGGTACTGGGGGGGGGGGTCCCCTGTCCTCCATGGATCCGCCACGTAGGGGTGTGGTGGCGGCAGCGGCTGGTGCTATGGGTCGAGTGACTGTCCCTGGCGTGCTTGGGTCCGGGGAGCCCCCTCGGCGTTGACGTTGTGGCCCGGGGGATACGGTGCTTGGTACAGGGGGGGGCGGCCCCTGGTGGTACGTGGGGTATGCGGGTGGAGCGCTCGGTGACTGCCATCCCATACGCTGGTGCTGTTCGTGCACAGGGGGTTGTGGCTGCTGGAGTAGGGTGGTGGGCAGTGGTAGTAGTGGGGGTGGTGTTGGTGGTGGTGGTGGTGGGTCCGCTGGTGGTGGTGGCGCTGGTAGTGGTGGGGTTGGTGTTGCGGGTATGGTTCTAGGACCCCTTGTCGGTATTCCGGTCCCCCTAGTGGGGGTGGGGGGTCGGGCATCGTGCGCAGCCCCTGGGGCTGTACTGTTTGGTGGGCAGGGGGCGCGGGTCGGGGGCCCCGCTTAACGGTGATTGTGGTCGAGGCGTCCCACGTCCCTGAGTCGGTCTGGCTGGCGGCCGTGGTGGTTTGTGGGGGGTGGATGACGGGGCGCTTGGAAATGGAGATTTTTACGAGGGTTTGGACGGGGTCGTGTTGGGTGGCCGCCTCTGTGGTGGCGGTGGCCGCTGGTGGGAGGGGGGCGGTGGTTGTGGTAGGTGGGGGGTCCTGGCTTGGGTTAGGGTTTGGGTTAGGGCGGTGCTTCTTGGGTTTGTGTCGTTGCGCTTGTTGTGCTGTGTGCGCTCGTTCGGGCGCCGGCTTTGGTTTGGGGTCGGGTTTGGGGTTGGGTTCCGGTTCCAGGTTTAAGAGGACCTCGGTCTGGAGGTGTGAGGGCGCCGGTGCCGGGTCTGGGGTCTTCCCGGTGCGTTGCCGGGGTGCCTGAGTCGCCTGTGTGGGGGTCGGGGGGTCGGTGCGTGCAATCGCATCCTTGGCTTTTGCCGTGGCCTTGCGGATGAGGGCGGCGGGGAGGGGGGGGTCGGAGGATGAGGTGGAGGAGGTGGATGAGGCTGACGATGAGAAGGAGGTGGTGGACACGGATTGGGCGGGGATGCGGGCGGTCGCCGGCTTGTGGGCGGCGGCTTCTGCTGCGGCCACGGCGGGGAGGATGGAGGGCATGTCCTCGGGCTTTAGGTTGGGGGCGGGCGGCTGGGGGGGCCCGGTCGTGACCTGGCGGCCTGGCGGGCCGATCTGGTTGGCAGCGGCGGGGGAGGGTTGCGCGGGGCTGTGGCCTTCTCCTTCCGGGCTTGGCTGGGCCGGGATCCTGCAATGTGTGAGGTTGCGTGGGTTGGCGTCCGCGGGGGGGAACAGTTCGCGTGGGCTGCATTCGTGGGCGAGGGGGGTCGGGCCTGGGTCTTCTGGGGTGTGCGCGGGGGGCGTGTGCGGGCCACTGGGTGGGGTGGGCGTGCCGTGGGGCGCGGGGCTTTCCTCAGTGGGTGTGTGCGGGCTGTCGAGTGTGGGGGGTGGTGAGGGGTGTCTGGCGGGTGGGTCTGTGGCGGGCGTGTGTTGGTGTTCGGGCGAGTGGGGGAGGCCCCTGTCGCGGGGCCTGGGGGTGCGCGTGATGGTGGGCGTGTGTGGGTCTTCGCGTGAGCAGCGAGAGGAGAGGGGCATGGGCGGGGATTGCGCTGTGGGCTGTGCTGTGTCGGTGTAGGTGTCCGCTCGCAGCGGCGCGCTTGCGTGGTCAGTTGTAGGCCGGGCGGTTTGGAGTAGAAGCTTGCTGTCCTCTGCTGCCGTGGCAAGGATTTCGCAGAAGAGCTTACGTATCTGGTGGACCTCTTGGTCAGTGGTGGGAAGGGGGTATGCTACCTCTGGGCTAAGACCCACGCAGCTGAGGACCCTGTTGATGGCGTGGTACCCGCAGGTGAGGGAGTGCTGTGGTCTGGGGGCGGGGTTTGGCGGCGTGTCCGGGCCCCCCCTTTTTCATGTGTGGGCGGTGGGGATGGCCCAAATCCACAGCACGGTCCCCGTGGATGGCCAGCGGCGCTGGATCCTGTGGGTCAGGCAGAGCATGGCGAGTCCTAGGTGGTAGCCCGCCTTCACTGAGGTGACTTGGGCCAGGGCGCGGGCTGGGGGCTTGTCCCCCGACTGGAGGACGCCCCTGAGGACCCTGTGCGGGGTGGTGGGGTCCCCTACTGCCCCTGGGGGGCGGCCCCTGGCGCGAGCATGGTGTCTGTCCCTTTGACGAACCATTGCGGGCCGGGGGACGTAGCTGTAGCGGGTACCACGTAGTAGTGCCCGCGCTCGAGGACTGTACACCAGACCTCCGGTGGGGGGTGGTCACTGCCTGTAGGTGGGGGAGGGAGGTCGTCTTGTAGGGTGCGGAGGCCGGCGGCGCGGAGGGTGGTGTCGCGGGTTGGTGCGGTGGCCTGTTCCAACTGCTCCGGGTGGTTCGGGTCTGCTGGGTGATCCCTCTCCGCTGGGGCCCGTTGTAGGCGTATGGTCCCTCGACATGTGACGTTGATGTCGTTGTCGTGTGTCCGGCTTGGCCCCACTCGATTGGGGGGATCCAGACGTGCTGGCCCTGGGTGTGTTTGCGGGCTCGCCAGAGTACGAGGTCTACGATGGCCTCGTGGAGGCCGTTGCCTGGGGTGGTCAGGTCCCGCAGGGCTTTGACAGTGAGCTTGGTCCAGTCCTCTTGTAGGCGGTACCAGCCCAGGGGAGTGGTCAGGGCCCTGCCTTGGAGGGTCGCTCGGAGGAGGTCGGGGTCGCGGATGGTGGCCCGTGTGAGGGGGGGGTGCCCCGGGTCCGGGGAGGGTGGGCTGGGTGGGTTGCCGGGGTCTTGCCTGTGGACGTTGACGTATGGTTGGCCCTGGTTGGGCTCGGCCGGGCCAGGCGGTGCCGGGTGGCTTCTTGGGTGAGAGGTGGGTTCTCGGGCCTTGTGGTGGTGTCTTGGAGGCTTGCAGATGGAGATGGGGGGCGTGTGCGGGGCGCGGAGTGGGTTAGTGGACGTCTGGGTCATGCACGGCATGGTAATGGATGAGACGCTGCATGTGTTCCCTAGCGGTCAGATCGGTGAGTTGTTCCGCGTGTGTTAACAGGAGGTGTTTGCGATGTACTATTTGGGCCGCCGCTCTGCGGACTGCTTCTAGCTGGAGGTGCGCTGCTGCCTCCATGGGGCTTTCCGTGTGTTCGGTGAGCTGTCCTCGTAGGGGATGTGTCACCGCCCCTCTCATGGTGGCTTCTTTGACCAGGGGATCCTGGAAGAGGTGTTCGGCCGCCTGGTGTGCCTGGCTGTGGGTTGGCCAGCCTTCGTGTTGTCGTAGGGTTTCTGCCGGGGACCAGTCCACTAGCGTGTCCCTGTCTGCATGGAGGGGGCATTTCTTGAAGTAATCCCAGTCCTCCGGGGTGGTGTGGTCGCACGGGCAACCGGTGTGTTCTTCTGGGACGTGGATGTGCTTGCAGGCGAGCCATCTGGCGACCCTGGTGAGGAATGGTAGTTGCTCCCTGAGGAGCCCGATGCGTCGTTTTTGGACGTGGGCTGGGACGTTTGCTGGGCGCAGTGCTGAGTGGTAGAGGGGGATTTGCAGTTTCTCCTGGAGCTCCTGGATGTGTGCCCGGCTGTCTGTGTCGCAGAGCACGCGGGGAAAATGTTGGATGGGGTTGGGGTAGTGGTATGCTCTGTCGTGGGAGGAATAGGGGGTGTCCTCTGGTACCCAGTCCGGGTTCTGACGGGGCTCGGGTACGGGGGGTTAGTGCTGGAGGTGTGTGTGGTTTCCGCTGAGGTCAGGGATCTGGAGGGCTGGTAGGTGCGTTGTGCGCTGGTGTACTGCCTGGTTGTCAACCTTACGATTTCTGTATTGGTGCCTGTGGGACTCTTGTTTCACGATGTGGAGTTGGACGTAGGGGGGAAGGCTGGGAAGGGCTTTCCAGAGCATGAGTGCGTGGGTGCCGAGGCTTGTTGCGGTGGGTTTGTGGAGTGGTTGCCGTGCTATGCGGAGGAACAGGTGTGTGTCGACAGTGGCGCCTACCACGAACCAGACCCGGACGATGTGCGAGAGGTGGGCGGGTAGGTGGGCCGCGATCTAGGCGATGGCGTCAGCCATGGCCCCTAGCTCCCCGTGGGAGGAGGCCCCGTAGGTGGTGTGGCCCGTGTAGTGGTCCATGTGGTAGTGCCCCCCGGTGTGGGTTAGCTGCAGGGTGGCCCCCCCTGGTGATGGGCGTGAGGGCGGATTCGCCTGAGGCGTCAGTGAAGTAGAGCCGGTCCGCTAGTGATGGTTGTGGGAGGCGGCATGGGTTCATAGGCAGGTAGGCGTATATGGCGAGGCCTGTGGTGAGGTGAGCCACTGGCGTTGTGGGCTGTAGGACAGGGGTGGCGTACACCCCTATTCCTTTGGAGATGATGTGTCTTGCTGGGGGGGACATGGCTATGAGTCCCTTTTCCCGCTGTCCTTGTGTGAGGTAAGAGTAGATGTAGTGGAGGATGTAGGCTGTGTCTGGGCTTAGGTCGTGGCATGTGAGGGTTTGTGTTCGGTGCTCCGGTGTGTGGCAGGAGTGGTGGAGCGGATAGTAGGGGTGCTTGTGCTTGCCTGTTCTGCCTGGTTCGTACATGCGGTAACGGATGGCGACCCCTGCCGGGTCGGGGCGGGGCCAGGTGTGTGTAGTGGTGTAGAGCCATTTGGGTCTGTGGTCGGGGTTCCACGCTACTGTGGGGTTGGTGTCGGTGAGGCGGAACCATGGGGCTACCCATGCGTAGGCCTGTGGTGGTAGGTGGGTTGTGGGGTGGGTGTGGTGGCGTGCTATGAGGTGTAGTACGGGCCATGGCGTGGCCTCGGGGTCACAGGCCCGACATGTGCGTGGCATGCTCTGGGAATCACGGGGGACCTTTGGTAGGTCTCGGGCAGGCATGTGGTGCTTCGGTATGCGTCATTTTGCCCCGTGGTGGATGACGGTGGTCTGCGTGGCTTTGGCTTCATTCGGGGCTAGTAGTAGGGTTGGTGGTGGGACCGGGCCCGTCACCGGGGGGACGGGTTCGTGTTTCGAGCCGGTGGATGCGTGGGGCGGTGTCGCTGGGATGGGTCGGGGGTGTTGCTTTTTGAAATCTTGGTAGGCCGCTCCTATGTCTGTGCTTCCTGGCAGAGTGTGGCCCGCTGCTCGTGCCGTCTGCGTGAGGTACTGGCGGAAGAGGCGGTATTTCAGCCATCCGGGAAGTTGTAGGAAGGCGGTCCGGTGTGCTCCGCTGTGGTGAAGGACCCGCATTTGTGAGAGGGTGACGTATACTACGGTGATGGAGGCCCCGACAAGGTCTATGGTGTGGATGGTGCCCTTGGGGTGATGGTGGAGGTCCCCGCAGAGGACCGCTAGAGGCCCTTCCTCCGGGCACGTGTGGTAGCTGAGTATGGCGTGGTGTGAGGATGGGAGGAGAAGCTGCAGGTGGTGCAACAGGCGCATATTCATGTTGGTGGGTATGCCCGTCTGGTGGAGTATCCAGCGTGGGCATGTGTTGCGGGCCCGTTATGTGCCTTGGAGGCGGATGGTGGCGACCTCGCGGACCTCCGGTGAGTGGTTGTGGGTCATGCGGTGAACGAGGAGGGCGGTGTGTCTGGTGTAGGCCGCTTTCACCTCGTCCCCTATGGCGTCCCCATAGTGGGGCCATGCCACTCGGATGGCGCGCCTGGGTATGGAGGTGGGCCAGCCACCGTGTGCTGCCCTTGCCTTGGTCACGGCGCGTGTGGCCGGTTGGAGGGCGGGGGCCGGGTGTGTCAGGTGGAGTGCTTAGAAGCCTATGGAGGCGTTCAAGACCCCGGTGAGGTAGTACGCCAGGCTCCTGTGGGACAGGGAGAGGGCCTTGGCGATTGGGGACGCATATCTGGGGAGATGGGCGAGGTGTGACTGCAACTTGGGAGGGAGGGTGGTGTCCTCAGGGTTGGCGGCTTGGATTACCCCCAGGTGGGTTGTGGTTGTCACGACTTGCATGGGGGGCCCTTGTCGCCCTAGGGTGGGGGGTGTGGCAGACCCCTTGATCATGGCCACTGACGTTGAGGGGTGGACGATGAGGTTGTTGCGGGAGACGTAGGAGATGGTCACGTCCAGTAAGTCGTTGGCCTGTTGGGTGACCGTTGGCCCGGGGTCTGAGGTGTGAGGCTCGTTTGGGGTGTGTGCGACCGTGAGGTTGGTGTTGTCAGCGGAGCCTACCAGGGGGAAGAGGAGGGGGGTAATTGCGGTAATCCTGCTCGATTGTGAGGGCCAGGGGGAGCGTCACGAGGAGGTACAGGAAGGGACCTTCTGCTCCTCTTTTGGGGACCCCGCTGCCTGGCTCCAGGAAGGGGGTGAGGCCTGCTCCTGTGCGGACCGTTTATTCGCGGGTGCGGATGTAGCCGGGGGCGAAGTTGTAGAAGGGGAGTCCCAGGCGTTTCCACACTGCCTCCAGAAGGAGCCAGGGGGTGTTCGGGAGGGCTCTTTTGACGTCGAGGGAGGCGATGGTGAGGTCTATGGGGTCCATGTCGGCGATAGTGTCCTGGAGGAAGATGGCCTCGTGTGGGGACCGGCCTGGGATGGCCCCCAAGAGGCTGGCGGGTATGTGGGGGTCCAGGTGGGGGCGGATGTGGCGTAGGAGGATGGTCCAGACAATCTTAACCTCCGTGACTGCACAGACTATGGGGCGCCAGTTGTCCGGGTTGGCCCAGTCTCCTTTTTTGTAGAGGGGGCGGACAACGTTTGCCCAGTCTGGTGGCAGGGGGGCTTGCCCCGTGACGATGTCCCAGAGGCGGTGGGCGAGGATGCGGAGGAGGTGGGCGGGGATGTGGTAGTATGCCTCCGCAGGGAGGCCGTCGTAGCCTGGGGTTTTTGTGTTGCCGGAGACTGTGGATGGCCTTCCGGACTTTGTGGATGGTGAAGGGGCGCTTTTCTGGTTTCCTCCTCTGGGCGTCGTTGGAGACCTGAGGGAGGCGGTCGATTTTGGCCTGGGTTTCCGTGTCCACTGTGTCTTGGGTGGGCGTGTGTTGTCGGAGGAAGCTGTCTTGGGTGGCTTGGAGCACTGTGGCTGGGTAGCTGGTGAGAGAGCCGTCCTCCTGTCTGACCCTGGTGATGGTGTGGTGGCTGGTGTCGGTCATTGCGTCGTTGAGTCGGCGGATGGCCTTGTGGGGGAGTTCATGTTGCGCATACAGCTCGTGTTCTTGGGCGATGCGCTGTTGCCTGTGGATGTGCCACCGCTGCAGGTCTGCCCTGGTGTGCGCTATTTGCGCCCTGCAGTGGTGTATCTGGCGGTTGGTTTGGGGAGTGTCGGTGTGGAGGTCATGGAGCATGTCCCCTAGGGCCGTGGGTGGTCGGTCGTCGTCAGTGTGGGGGTGTTGCTGGAAGCCGCAGGCTACGGCAGCCCCTGCACATGGCTGTGACTAGGTCTGTGGGGTCCGGTTGGATGCGCCGGGGGCGGCCTATGGCCCTATGATTGTGGTACCAGGCCTGTTTGTCGTGCAGTGGGGGCATTCTCAGGGGGGGTGGTAGGCCGTGGTCCGCATCCTCTTGGGGGGCCTGGGAGAAGGTTTTGGATGGTGAGGCAAATGTGCAGGGGGCTATGGCCTGTGGGCCCCAGCGGGAGGGGTCCATATCGGGCCTCCGCCCAGATGATGGTGGTGGGGTCGCCGTAGCATACGTCGATGCGGGAGGGGGCGGTATCTGTTTGGTGGTGGAAGTGGGATGGTTGCCCTTCGAGGTTGGCCGTCAGGTCGACGAGCCCCCGCATTTCGATGGTGTCACGGACTGCATGCTCCTGGGGCGTGGCCTGTCCCCCTCGGTCTGCCGGGGTGGGGGCGTCGTTCATGTTGCCGATGATGGTTGTGGGGGCGAGCATGGCCATCTGGCGGTATGCCTCGGCCAGGGCTTGGAGGAAGGGTTCTGTGGCGTCGCCAACAGGGACAGCAGCGCTGATGACGTTGAGGTGCCATCCGTCCCTGACGACCTCTTAGACGCCTAGCCTCCCTCGGATGCTGAGGTGGTGGACGAGGTGGATATGGATGCCGGTTCTGAAGCGGTACCCAGAACCTATGGACCATGGTCCGGAGGCCTGTGAGCCGTCACACCCGTTATGGCCCCTGGCCTGGAGGCCTGTGAGCCGTCACACCTGTGCAGAAGCCGTTGACACCGGCTGTCAGCGGGATATCCCTGTTCTCTAACCCGTGAAGTCTGGAATCCGATTTCTAACCATTAAATCGATGTGGAATAACCATAATTTTACTGTCCAGGTCGATTTGCGGTTAGAAATCGGTGAAATACTCGATTTCTACCGCGATTTCTAATTGTCGTGAAATCGCCACCTGACGTCGCCCGATCCGTGCACTGCAATAGATGATTCTATAAAACGATCTTTTATGAAGTTAAGACTGAAACACTCTTCGAGTGATCCGCATTTTTTTCCTTGATAAAACGCATCGCGTCCCAGAATTTTCCCAGAAAATCTGGGTGGCCGAAGGCGCTTTGAACCCCCAAGTGAAATAACAAGGGTTACGAGCGTTCAAGCGCCCAAGGACGAATTAACGTGCCTCATAGGCACTGTGTATGAGGTTTTGCCCCCCATAGTCATAGGATGAGGCCAAAAGATCCAAACTCCATAGGCCCAAAGGGTTATTTTTTTTGAGTGTTTTCCAAGAAATGGGCAATCTCACGTACTTGGCCTCCAAGTACGTGTAGAAGTATGTTGAGTTGGCGTTTTCTTCCTCTTTGCTTGCCTCTACATCCGGAGCATATCACTTGTCTTCCCCAGATAGTACATATATGATCTCCGTATATATATTGGCAATATATTTTGCGTGCATGCTAAAATTCCGCTTTCCGAAGGGAGGTCGATTTTCGACCAAAGCACTTGCATGCGTGTTAAGGGACCGAAGTTACTCTAGAATATAGGCACACTTCGATTCCAGGCCACTAGGTTGGGTGTAGAAGGCGAGGGTAGGGTTGTATGCCACATTTGGTGTCATATCACGTGCCCATTTGGCGGGTGCACCATTCCAAGACTGACCTGCCAATGGACCCCATATCGCACGAAGCCCTTGATTGTACTCCCAACCAAAACTCGCAAGCCTAACCTTTGTGAAGGGACGCTTGTGGAGCGCTCCCGAAGCGATGCGTTGCGAGCAAGGTGTGTCTTTTGCAATATTTGATGTTTGCATGTGCCCACTTGGGAGGCAGCGGTTGCGGCCTTCCAGAGCGCCCCAAGTGGAGCACATATGTGGAATCGGAGGTCATTGGTGTCGAGTCATTGTGTTTAGAAGGATTGGTCGATTACTCAATCCAAGCCGAAGATATTGTAATATATTTGTGCAGTTTTCAGGGCACTTTTGCGTGTTCTTTCGCCAATTTTGCGTTTTTTTGCCCGTCATGATGTCAAGTGGCGACCCTGTATCTCAACGTTGCGCTCAATTGACATCATGACCCAAGTATGTCTTGGGGGTACACACTTCGGTGCCCAACATATCTTGAACCCAGCGAACAACTCCTCTTGGGCTTGGCATACCGTGGCCGCCATGTTGGCTATTTGGGGCGATCCCAAATCATGGCCTCACTTGGCGACCCTGCCATTCCCAAAACCAGAGGGGTTTGGGCGACGCCCAAAAGATATGTTGGACGCATATGACTTGATACCAATCCTATGGCACACTCCGGTCCAAGTCGGGCATGTGCCTCATTTGCCCCACCCATGAGTCTGCGCAATTCGGGCCATTTTGAGCAATTTCCCACATTTTCTGCCCTCTGTGCACCATGTTCAGCCCCCTCGTGCACGCTGGACGCATGGACCAATGGACCATATATGACATGGGTGTTATGGATATTGGTCACCATGGTTCGCACACCACGTGGGCGAAGCGGAGCAACCTTCGTCAAGGTGCTAGCCCAAAGTGAGTGTGGACAATTTTGCCACTTTGGCATTTGTGGACCCAGTTTGGATCCTCACCAGGCCCATGCCCAAGGAGATCCCTGAGGGCCAGGTACGTGTAGGTCGCCGTTGGACTCCCAATGAATTGCATATGGAATGGCCGATCCGATCCCCAAGCCGGCGTGGAGATATGCCGTTGGGGATACCCCCGATTTTGGCTCATTTTGAGCAGGCAAAATGAACCCCTTTTGGGACCCCAATTTCACCCCCCCGTGTGGTCTATTGGCGGCCTCATATCTCTATGCCCACAAGGAACCCGGACTGAATTTCAAACTTGTGCACTCAGAAATAGGTCCTAGGTCCTGCCTCCTATCCTGTGAGCCATTGGCCTTGCCCTGGCCGGGCAGGTCACGCGTGGGAATGACGCCAATTTTGGTGACTTTGGCATCATGACCCCACTTGACCAACCCGTGGTGCCCCGATGCTGGGACCTCAGAGGGAACCAGTTTGGGTGAGGGCTTGAGGGAGTTGGTAGTCCAGGGGCACAGGGTCAGTTGTCTCCTCCCTACCTCTGGCAGGTCAGGTTGAGGGGTCACGTTTGGAGCTTTCGGAGCTAATATCCGTTTGGGCTGAAACAGCCCATTTTCAGCTACCAACTCCTAGGGGATAATGGCGGGGTCCTATCTCCAGCACAGACAGGAGTTAGGACGTGCTGTCAATGGAGCATGGGGAGCTACTGTTGGACAGCCTTGGAGTACCTTGGTTCCCAGGAACTTGCCTGTGGCTGGGCGGTACACCCTTCCCTATCCGCAGGGTTTCAGGGTCCGGACTGAGTAGGGCATGGGTTGTGTTTGAGCCCCCGCCCCTGCCAGCCACTGAGAGAGACGGACCTGGGATTGGGATATGAGATGGGACTGAGTGTCTATTGTCCTGTGATGCACTTATTCTAGTCCAGTCTCAACCCCATGTGTACATATCCTGATGTGTTGCTGCATCGACGACCTGCTGGTGGTGGCCCACACGCTGCAGCACTTCGTCGAGGGCGTGGAGGCGGTGGTCGCGTACCTGGGGATGATGGGCATGGAGCTCAACCTCCGCAACCGCGCCATGGCCACCACGGAGGGGGTCCCGGGCCTGCAGCTGCGCCTCTGTCCCCATGTGGAAAACCCGTGGCACTGGGTACCAGCGGCGGACTCCGTCCCCTACCTGAGACTCCAGCTGCAGCCGGACGGGGAGTTCTCCCTGCAGCGCAAGCACCGGCTACGCCTGGCGGCGACGCACCACTGGTGCTTCAACACCCTCGCGCCACCGAAAGTGGTGCAGGACGTCATCCTGGCGATCCTCGGGGGGGCGACGCAGTACGTCACCCCTGTCATTGCTGACGACTCCGACACTGCACGCCACCTGGAGAACATCACGGTCCAGGTCGCGAAGGACAGGGGCGGTACGCCTTCGACGCCTCGCGGGACAGCCTGCAGGATGACCGGACCCTGGGGCTCACACGGGTGCCAACGCGGTGCCAACAGGCAGCAGTGGCCCTCGTAGGTACACTCGTCCACCACCGCTCAACCTCCGTGCGCGCCGAGGTCACCAAGATGTTCTGGGAAATAGCCGGCGCACACGAAATATGTCCCGAGGTGCACTACCCCGTCCCGGAGTTCGCAACTCTAGCGGGGGGTGAATAGTTCCACCGCATACCCCGGGCCCCGGCCGCCCTGGGGGTGGGGCTGTACAACCCCATCGCGTGCCCCAGGGCGGCCCATGTCCAACTACAGTCACCGCCGGGCAACATCGTTACGCTGCGCACCACCAGGCTGCGACACCGCGACACGTGCCGCCTGACGGTGCCGCACACAACGCCGTGGCATGGGCACCACGGGCCACGCCACCCCTTCCCCAACAACGACGACCCGCGGCCGACGGCGGTGCGGGAATGCCTCAACCAATGCGCCGATGAACACCTCCACTATTGCCCCCGCGAGCAGGAGCCCACCAACAACCCCAGGTGGCGCAACGCCTTGGTCCACCTCGTCCACACCACCGGCACGCGGGACCCCCTCCTGAGGCTCATCCACCCCACGAGGGCTAAGCAGGACGTCCACACCGGCCCACGGGTGACCCTGGACGGCCTGCACCTCCACGTCGGGGGCTACCGCCGCCGGGGCGGCCTATCCCGCCACACGCGGGGGGTGGCGTACCACCCGGCGGCAGCCCTCATGTACATCCTCCACCACGTACTCGCGGAAAGCGAGCACCAAGAGCCTAACGCCGATGTGGCATGGCCCGAGCCCCTGCGCCCCCGGCCCCATGCGCCGACGCTGTTGTGGTTGGTGACCACGGACGACCAATGCACCCAAGCGGCGGGGCAAGCGCAGCTCCGGGCCGAGTGGGTAATAGTGCAGGTGGGGGCAGGCCAGCCCAAACCCCCTGGACTCCCCCGTGGCACCGCCCTGCTGGTAGCTACGGGGGTGCCGCACGACCCACACATGGCAGTGCACGCGCTGGAGGACCAGCCGGAGAACACGGGACACCTGGTGGTGCACCAGCACGGAGGCCCGACGTGGCTCAAGGAACATGTGACGGCACTTCGGTCCTGGGCAAGGACGATCGCTGGAGCGGAGATCCGGCTGCACGACCACCCGGCGATCAGCCCCGGCGACAACAGGGCGCTGAGCGTGGACCAACTGACCCCCAGCCACCCCGACGTCTGGTGGCACTCCGCCGACCTCAACGCGGGGTGGCTCAGCCCCACTGGGTACTACTGGATCCCGGAGGCCTGGGGCCACACCTCTTCCGACGCGTCCGGAACGGGACCATGCAAACACGCCACCAGCGTCGCTCTCGCCGCCGACCTCACCCGCACGTGCGCGGGGGCCATCTTCGGCACGGTGCCCGACAGAGCGGGGGTGGCCACCTCCCTCCCCCTACAATACGGTGCCCACCGACCATGGTTCCACATGGTGGACGCCGAAGTCATCCTCCACCTCCTGCGGCACGCAGATCGCGAGCGGACCACGGGGGTCCACGCGGGCGCAGCGAAGGTGGTTAACCAGATGCCCCTGCGGTGGCTCCAGGACGGCCTGTGCGTGCGAGGGCAACATGCCGGGCACCCGTTCTGGTACGTCCGAGCCACCTCGCACCACAGTGACACCCTACTGCACAAGGCGGACTGGGCGGCGTCCCAGGACACCGTCCTGCAGAACACGCCCCCGGACCCTGGCCACGCCCAACTCATTGTCGCCGGCCGTAACGGCCACCTCAATCTACGGCCCCCCACGATGCGGGCGCTCGGCGAGGTCGCGCAGCGGGCGCAGACGGACCATGCGCTGACGCAGGGGAAACACACCTTTGGGCGCGGCCCACGCCACAGCCTCTGTCCATGCCCGGGACCTCACCGCAACGGCCACCAACCGCCGGGCGCTGCGGGCCCGAGACGGCCACACGCCGATGCAGCGCAGGCTCCGCGTTCGTAAGGAGCGGTTCTCCGGCGTCGCCGTTGTCCCACAACGGTGCCTCCTATGCGGCAGCCCGGAGGAGACCCGGGTGCACATGCACATGGGGTGCGCCCACTCACGGCTCCTCTGGCCCCACTACCGCCAGGCAGTACACGAGGCGGCCCGCCACCTCCCACCCGGGGACAAAGCCCTGTGGGTGGCCGAGGACGCGGAGGCGCAGCTCCGCGCCATAGCCCGCTACGACCCGCCAGGAGGGACCTCTGTGGACGATTTCCTCCACCACATGCTCCGGCTGGGGGACTTCGCATGGGAGCTTCGCAACCACCGGCTGGAGCAACTCCTCCGCGAGCCCCTAAGCGCGGCAGCCCGGGCACACCGATTGCTCACTGCGGCGGAGGGCGACCACCCTCCCCCTCCCCCGCGCCCTGACAAGGACTTCGTAGTCTCCCTCCGTGTCATGAATGGCACTCTGGAGTGCCCGCCACAAGAGGGCCCCCACCCGTACCAGGACCTGTCGGGGGGGATCTCGAAGCACCTACAAGACGCCCTCTTCCCACCGTGGATCATCCGGCGCGGCTACATGACCGCGTGGGAGGCGCGCATAGTGGGTGAGGAATGGGCGCACGACTGGAGCTGGTGGTGCGCCACCACGCGCGCCCCAGAGACCCCTGCGCAACGATACGCCGCCATTCCGCTCGAGGGATGGGGGCCAGACACCCAGCCGAGACCCACCGTGATCCGCGGGGCGGGACATGACCACCCGTGGGACGCGGCGACGGGGGAATGGCTGCAATCGGCCCCAGGGCCGCAAACAGGATGGACTGGGGACGTGTCCTCACTCGTCAGGACACCCGTCCTTCCCCGCATCGTTCTTCACGCCGCCAACGTACTCCGGGCTATGGAGATACGCAACTGGGGACACGCTGCGGCCACCGTCCGGTGGCACCCCCCAGAGGACGGGACCGCCCAGCTCGCCGTGGCGCACTTCAAAGCTGGGGGGCCGGTATACGACGACGCCCTGTCCCGGCTGGGCGACACCCAGGGGCCGTTGCTCCTCATGCTCCCCACCGACATTGCAGCCGCGCTGCGCCAGGAGCTGGACGGCTGCGAAGGGCTGCGAGTGGGATGGGAGGCAGTCGCGGACGGCACCCTACCGGCCCTCCTCCACCGGGACGCCGCGAACGGGTGCCAATGAGATGCGCTGACGCCCCACCTCACCAGGCGCCACGTGTACATGGCAACACCCCCCCTGGGGGCACCCCCGCTTGGCGCTGGACGACCTCATCGCCACCTTCCACGACCACGGGATTCTCCCCGACGACACGTGGCGGGAAGTCCAGCGGAGAACGCTCAGCAGGGACTACCGGCGCCGCGTCCGCGCCCGCCTGCTGGAGATCCGGGACCCCCTCTGACAGAGGTGGGACGACCTCTGGCTCCGCCATCTCGACCCTTGGTCGCCGCCCTCCCACCTCCCATACACCTGCCAGCTCTGCGGAGAATGTGACACGGTGTCCTCCGCAGCGTCAACAGGCGCCTACAGGTGCCCGCGGTGCGCCCAGGTGGCCGCGTGCGCCTGGCCCGAACCTCCCGCAGGCCCGCGCAGGCGCACAGAGGAGGAGGCCCTGCACCGGCGCATCGAGGGGGCACACCCCCCCTCACACGAACGCGTGGGCCCCGCGGGCGCTGCCCTTCTGTGGATCCACGTGCACCTGCGGGACCCCACATCCGTTGCGCAGCTGTCGCACGTGTTTGCGCCCTGACCCCCACCCGCAGCCGCCCTTTGCAGAGCCCGCAGTACCATGCCACGCCGACGGGGGGATGAGCCGGGACATGCCAGGGCGCGCCGGAAAGCGCAGGAGGCGGCCGTCAGGGGCCTGGTGGCGGACGCGGTGGCGAAGGGGCACGAGGCGCATGCTGCCGCATGGCGTGACCTGACGGGCAGTGCGAGGGCTTTCCTCAACGAGACCGCCCTCCCGGCCGTCCGCGCCCTGAACGGAGCGGGGGCCCCTACGCTGCTCCCGGCGGTGCACCGGATTGTGAACGCCGTCCAGCCAGGGCTCATCAGCCCAGAAGCGGCCCTCTACGGGCACTAGATGGAGTGGCACGAGTCCAGCCGGTCAGGCCGGCCCCTGTCCATGGGGGATACCCTGCAGCTGACGGGAGCGGGGTCCGCCATGTCCCTCCGCAGCAGCGCCCGAGCCCTGCTGCACGCCCTCAGGACGCGCTACCCCGGGAACGCGGCCCCGTACTTGAACCAGGCCCGGGCCACATACCCGGGGGGAGTGTCTGAGCTGGATGCGGCGCTCCACCTTTGACCTGGAGGTGGGCGAGATCACGGTGTTCGTGGAATGCGTGGAAGAGGCGCCGGCCCGCCCCCGGCAGACCAACCCGGTGTACGACGGCACCAGGCCAACCCCCCCTGTACGCCATCGTATGCGGGGCGTTCCCCAGGGAGACCACCTGGTGCCCCGCCCTCCCGCCGGCAACGCACGCGCCCCGCGGCTGGGCAAACACAGACCTGCCCCCCCCCCTCTCCAGAAACAGGGGTGCCCACCACAGGGGGCAGGTCCTCTGGCAAGAGTGCCCTGGCACCCCCCTGCTCCTCCTCGTCGTCGCGACCCGCGGGGACCCGGAACGGGTCCTGGGGATCACCCCCACCCACCTCTATGGGGCAGCACCTGTACCCCGCCCCCCCCTTCTGGCGCCCCGGGCGCGGGACGGGGTACACACCTTCCTGCGAACACAGGAGGTCACAGCCGTTACGGGGGTCCACCTACTGCGGCTCCCCCCGACACCACCCGACAACCCCCGGGGGGCCAGGGCCCTGGACCCCGCCCCAGACGCGGGGCTGTGGCGCGACTCGTGGGCCGCGTGGCTCCCCCGCCTCCCCTCCCAATGCCGATGGATGGCCGCCGGCCCCCGCCCGTGCGGGGCTGACGCCACAGCCGGCCCCCATCCCCCTCCCCCACTCCCCCCCGCAGAGCACCACACGGCACTGCCCACGGCACGGCACTGATGCACCAGGAGGTATTGGGAAGGGCACACCTGCCACCACGCATGCCTATCAGGATAACAGTGATGGCAGACTCCGATGGCTCCCCCCAGCAGGACGACCACCACCACCGCCGGTCCCGCTCCCGCTCCCCAGTCTCCTCGGAGTGGACGGGGGATACCCCTGCGAAGCGCGAGGAGCAGAGGCTGGCGGAAGTGGCGGTGCTGGTCCGACCGCTGCCGCCGGCCCAGGAGCCTGAGCCGGCCGAGATGACCGCCCTCGCCGCCCAAGCAGCAAACCCTGCCGCCCCGCCCCAGGAAGGGGCCCGAGACGCGCGGGAAGCAGAGATCGCAGCCCCAGCGAGCCACGCCGCGGTCCCGACCGGGGCTCCAGGCACGCCGCCGACACGGGGGGTAGCCCCGGCGCAGGAACCGGGCGCATCGCCGAGGGCTGCCGGAGCCGCAGAGGGGAGCGGGGAGGGCGCGCGAGGGGTTGCGACCGCGGCCCCGGCGAGCCGCGCCACCGCCTCGGCCGGCCACGCCGCGGCCCCCAGCACGCCGCAAAAGAGGGGGAAGGACCCCGCACGGGCCACCGGCGCCTCGCCGGCGGCCGCCGCAGCAGCAGCAGTGGGCAGGAAGAGCGCGAAGTACCGCGCCCACGCCAACCCCACCCACACCCACACCAGTCCCCCCAAGCCGTTCCCCCCCATCCCCTTCCCCCTGGGGCGGGCGCGGCAGGTCCGCGCCCCGGCGCCCAAGCGCTCGCCTCCGGGCGTCACACTGCCACAGCTGCAAAGACAGCAGGACGCCTGGCGCGTGATCCAGGAAGGAGGGGACGGCGCGCAGGCAGAGCTGCGTGCCTGCCACGGGAGCGCGGAGCGGGGGACAGGAGGCGACAGGGGAAGTGCCAAGGAGCGCGCGCAGGGAGCGGGCCAGGGCACGCGCGGCAGGGAGCAAGGGCGCAGCAGCGGAAGGGGACCGAGCGCAGGCAGCGAAGGGCGCAACTCAGGGCAGGGGGCCGGGAAGGGACCAGGGCACGGGAAGGGCGCGCAGGGGCGCGGGCAGCGTGCCCAGGTGCAGGGAGCGGGGCGAGGGATGGTGGGCGAGCGGGCAGGCCAGGGCGTGGGGGACAGGGGGCGCAACCCACGGCACGGGCAGGGGCGCCACGGTCCCCAAGGGACAGACAGGATGGGGCATGGGAGCCCGGTGGGGAGGGCTGGCCGAAGGGAGGGGGTCGGGGGGCGGGGCGCCCCCGCAGCCGGACGTGCAGCCGGTGAGGTGAATCCCCCCCGGCATCCAACAGATCCCCCGCGCACCACACCCACCACCACCACCACCACCACAACCACCTCTACAACATCGACCCCGGCGCCAGCGAGCTCGTCCCCCCTCAACCCCCACGACCCCAGCACCAGCCAGCCCACCCCCGCGCCGAGAGCGGAGCCGGCGCGGATGGCCTCGGCGGGGGGGGGGGCAGGGCGCGGCATCGGCGCCGCAGGCACAGGGGCAGCGGGGGGAGCCGGCGCGAGGGGCAGAGGGGGCCCGGCCTTGGGAACGGGACTGGGGCACGGTCCCGGACCCTCTGGGGGAGGAGGCCCTCCCCCTGTGTGGGAAAGGTGTACAGGTCGTTGTGCTGGGCCAACCAGGGGACCACCAGGGGGTTGAGGAACCGGCCGTTTGATGTTGTGCTCCTCTGGAGGGACGGAGGAAACCGGGAGGTACCCCCGCGGGGGTGGGCAGCCCCAGAGGACCACGAGAGGGTCCTCAGGTCAGTGATCCGGGCGGCGTGGCCCGACAGGGAGCCAACGTGGCCGGCCTTCCTTGAACGGGGAGCGGTACTCCGCATCACGGATGCGGACGCCAACAACTGGCTCCCCCGGGCCTTGCGCAGCGCCCTCGCTCACTGGCGCTACCGCCGGCGCAACCCGCTGCCGCCACAGCCCGAGCCCCTACACAAGCGGCAGCGCAGGTGACGGCCCAGACAGCGGACGCGAGATAGTGGGGGGGGGACGCCCCACGCCCCCCCCACAGTACGGCGTGACGAAGGAGCGCGCGCCACCTCCCGCGGGAGGGAGGGCGGAGACAACGAGCGCGGGGGGGGACCTACTGCGCACCAGAACAGTATGGAGGCCGCGCCCCACATGACCCTCCCATGACCACAGCCCACTCACAGAGGGCAGAGGGGGGGTTCAGGTCTGCAGGGGCCCCCGGGGGAGCGGTCCACGGGCCGCCCCTCATCCCCCCCCACCCCGGGACGGCTCCGCGACCCCGACCGCAAGCGCACGCAGGATGAGGTACCGCGGGCCGCCACTCAGAGGGGGAGCAGGGAGGCCGCGGCGCGACCCCCCCGCCCCCCACCTGGCTCGCAAGCCGCGGGTGCCCCGTCCCCCATCCCCCGAGGCAGGGGGGATGGTCCCCCCTCCCCCGCCCGAGAGAGGAGCCGGAGCGCGACCCGCCCCCCCGCCCCAGCCGCCGGCTCCCACAGGAACCGCGGAGAACAAGCGAGCCCGCGCCAACGCGCCAGGACGCCGCACAGATCGCGCCCAGTGAAGGCGGGCGAGCACGAACCAGAGTGGTATGGGGGGCCACGCCCCCCCTCGGACAGAACGACGCCAGTGACACCCGCTTTGTTGCCTGCTCAGGGAAGGCAGAGGGACGGAACGAGGCAGAGCGACCCCCCACCCTACAGCCCCCCCCCCGGCTGCACAAACGGAGGGCATGGCGCACGCCCCCCCCCCCCCCCCCCCCAGCCCGCCCCCCGGCACACGAACGCCACGGACCCGCCCCGCGGCGCGCAGCCCCCACAGGGCGTGCAGACCAAGGGGACAGAGAAGGGCCCCCACACCTGCACGCCCGCGCCCACAGCACGTGGATAGCGGACCCCAACAGCCCGCCCAGTGGGCGGGCAGTCGGGGTAGGGGGAGCGCCTGACCCCAGAGGCCCCTCCGAACAGTGCAAGGCACCCCCCCGGGGGACGCCCTCCCGCCATCCCGACAACCCCAAGCCAAATAGGGGGGAACCGGGATTGGGCGGCCCCCCCCCAAGCACGCCAGACGGAGCAAGGGACCGGGGCAGGACACACGGAGGGGCACACACCACGTGGAACGGCCCTACCAGCACCCAGTGCCGGGACCGCGCGAGGTGCGCACGCCACACCACCCAGGAGGGGGGGGAGCGGACGCCGCGGGAGTGCGAGCGCACACACACGTAAAGGGCACGAGGGGACAACCAGAAGGGCAACCGGACCGAGCACGCAGAACAAACAGACCGCGTGGAATGGCGTACCAGCGAGCGAGGGTAAGGGACACCCGGACGGGACGGCCTGCCACACGCAGCCCGGGACACGCGGGGCGGGTAGGGGGAAACGAGAGAGACACAACACCAGGTACCGGCCCGAACCCCCTGAACGGGCCGCGAGCGCCGCGCACACACGGACGGGGCACTGCACCCGCCACGGCAGTAGTGGCGCACAGCGCCACGCCCCAACCCCTGGGCTAGGCAGCCTCCGCGCCAGCCCAAGGGGGTCCCACTGCGACAACCCAGTAGCACAGGCCCGGCGGCGCCGGCGCCCCAGGCGACCACGCATTAGGGGGGCGACGCAGTGGGTAAGCGCCCGCAGCCACGGCTGCGACCTGATGCACTGACCAGGGAGTGGCGAAACGGGGAAGCCGGGGAAGGACGGGGCTCCGAGCCCTGTGAACCCGGGGGACTCCGCCACAAGGCAGGAGGTGCGTCTTGGAGGGCCCCCCACTAGGACCCGATGGGGAGGATATCACCTTGCCCGACCAGTTGGCCCCCCGGGGCCGAAAGGCGTCTAGTACCCGCAAAATCAAACCTCAAACCTCAAACCTGATGTGTTGCTGTACATACTTTTGTTCCCTTGTTTCAGAGTGGCAAGGATCCTGAAACGCTTTGTCACATGACACGAGCATGAGGATGCCCTTGTGAGCGCAGTGCTTTGCCTGCCTGCTTGCTTGTGCGTGTCCACCGCAGCGTCCCGTGGCCAGGCCCCCCACGGGAACGGGTCAAAAGCGTTTCACCGCCGCGGGGTTACTCATTTCTCGCGTGCCACTCCGGGCCACCTGAACCCCGAGCACCACGGGCTTCGCAGCGCCGCCCGGCAGCAGCGCCGAGTCCGTGAAGGAGGTGTAGCGACCAGAACTCCGACATCAGCGAGTTCTCTTGGCCGACGGGCACCGGCCGCACTCCCAGCTACATCAACCGCCTCAACAGCCACCCCCAGGACTAGTCCATCGAGGGGAACGATGGTGAATTGGCAGGAGGCGGGCAAGACGTGGCTGCTGCCCAACCCCCATGCGGTGCGCCTACTGCATGAGTTCGTGTGGGGGCAGCACTACCGCCACAGCAATCCCCAGTGCGAACGCGGCATGCCTGGGAGCTTGGAGCTCTGCGAGGACATGGGCAACGACCGCCCGCAGGCAGTGGAAGACTGGCTGCGGGTGGAGGAGTATGCCTACCGCTTCCGCCAGAAGCGCTGGAAGGTCTGGACCCGCCCAGACAGACCCGGCGAAGAGCTGTGCCCCGACGGGATTGAGGAGGACGAGAACCCCAACGAGTACCCGTCGGGCGCCACGATCAACGTCTCCATGTGGGACATGATCGAAAAGAAGATCCCGGAGCCGGGGAACGAGCGTACGCTGCAGGGCAGCAGCAGCAGCGCGTCTCCTGGGAAGGAGAAGCGGTCCGCCGGGGACAAGAAGCGGGACAAGAAATGGCGGGAGTACCAGGAATCTCTGGCCGCCGAAGCCGCCCAAGCCGTCAAGGGCGGAACCCCAGCCCCCAGCCCCCAACAGGCCAGTGGCGGTCACCAGCCCGGCCACACCACCCTTGGCGACTTCCTCCAAGTCGCTAAGCAGGCCAAGGCCAAGCCCCGTCTGCTGCACCTGAGGAAGTCAGGCCCCAGCAGCGACGTGGAGTCGGCCCACCGTGGGAGGATGCCGGCCAACCAGGCCAGCTCCAGCAGCAGCGTCGCTCCCGACCAAAGGGACGTAGCCCGCGCCTGCAAGCGCGCCTGTGGGGTGCCCTGCAACCTTCGGGTTGCCCGGCAACAAGCCACGCAGCAGAACGCTGCCGTGGAGGGAGCCGTCGGCATCGCCCAGGAGGAGGCCACAGATTGGGGCAGAGGCATGGCCTTCCACGCCTCGACTGTGGCAGCCATTGCGGCCGGACTTACGTCAGCAGCCGCCCAAGAGGCAGCAACTGCCCGGGTCAGGGGTGAGGTGGCGGCAGCCGCCCAGGAAGCCCTCCTGGCCCAGGAGGCCATTGCCCACAAGGAGGCCGAGGTGAAAGCGCTGGAAGAGGCGCTTGCCCAAGAGAGGGCAAAGAAGGAGGCGGAGGAAAGGGCCCACGCCGAAGCAACGGCCAAGGACCAAGCAGACGCCGCCAAGAAGGACACCATCGAGGCCGCGCAACGGAAGGTCGCTGAGGAGAGGGCCAAGACGGAGGCGGAGCTGGCAGCCTTGGAAGCGGGGAAGGCTCGGCTGCAGCGGGCTCGGAAAGCCAAGGCTGTCCGTGCCCGAGAGGAGGCCGAAAGGCGAGCTACCGCAGCCACGGCCGCCGCAATGGAGAAGGCGGAAGCCAAGCTCGAGCGCGAGACTCCCCCGGGAGGATCCCGAGTGGAGACCCTTCGAAAGCTCTTCGAAGGGGACGCCTCCTCGAAGATGACGCTGGATCTGGAGGAGGTCGACACGGGCAGCAGTGGTGACAGTGGTCCCACCGCCTACCGACGAAGGAGGGGTAAGGGGAAGACCCCCGAGAGGTCACGGAGGCCAGCGGGCGGACACCCCCATGACTCCGTCCCCTCCTTCACCGCCAGGGACGGGGATGGACGAGGCCGCCGGCATCGCCGAGGAGTGGCTGGTGGAGGAGGCGGAGACGTCCCCATGGAGCCGGAGGGTGAGGGTAAGGATCTCCCTCCTCCCTACCGGAGCTCAGAGTCTTCCGCGTGCGAGACGACCAGGTGGGGCGGAATGGACGAGGATGATGACATGGACTTCGACTACACGGAGAAGCCCCCATCCTCGGACCTAGCGAGGCGACCCGGCGGAGGCCCACCGGGACCCCCTGGCGGAGGACCATCAGGACCCCCTGGAGGACGCCCACCAAGTAGACCCCCTGGAGGCGGACCTCCGGGCGGGGGAGGACCCCCTGGACCGGGCGGACCCGGCGGGGGCCCTCCTGGAGGACCCCCTGAAGACGCCGACGACCCACCAGGGAACGGTGACCCAGATGCCACCTGGCGGTGGATTGTCCACCTCTGCAGGGGGGTCCTGTTCCTCGAGCGCGAGGTAGACACGGGCAAGGGCGAGATGATCCGCATCGCCAGGGTCGCCGCGGGCACACAGAAGGAGCTGGACATCGCCAAGACGGAGATGGTCAAGATCGCCAAGGTCGCCATCGCCGCCCAGAGGGAGCTGGACATCGCCAGGGGCGAGACCAGGCTGCTGAACAAGGTCATTAACGGCCTGCAGCAGAGGTTGGACGAGCTGGAAGGCCGTGGGAGCGTCGGCAGCGACCACCCGACCCTGGAGTCTGGCTCGTCGGACGACGGCTGGGGACCTGAACGAGGTCCAGGCAGAGCCCACGCCCCCGGTAGCCCCCAGGAGTCGCCCCAGCGCCAGTGCCCCCTCTCTCAGCGCCCCCTCTCACCACAGCGCGGGCTGCCGTAACGAGCGCGTGCCGCCCGGCAGTGGCAGTGAGGAGTGGCGTGATGAGTGGCTCAGTGTGGAGTACCACAACCGCCGTGCTCCACCGCGGACACCGGTGCGCCCCTGATGCCCCGCACCAGCCCAGGAAGCAATCCCAATGGCTGGCGGGCAATATGGTGGACTCAGGGATGAGGTCCCCGGAGAGGACGTGGAGTGGGATGTCGGAGGAGGCGAGGAGGACCTTGAGGAGTTCGGCATTACCCCGTTGCGTGGTGTAGGACGGGAGGCCGCTGAACGCAGCCGCCGGCGCCGTGATGAGGAAGCATACATGGGAGGAGTACGGCGTGAACATCTAGGTTCAGCATACATGGAAGAACCGCGGCGTAGCCACATGGATACCATGGAGGAGATGGAAGTGGCGGCCGTGGGAGTCCGTCGGGGACGCTGATGGAAACCTCGGCCGACCTCGCAGCCGGCGTTCATGGTCTCTAAGGCCGCGGATGCCGCCGTGTGGCGAGACCTGAAGGACATCAAGCCCCCCATGTGCGATGGCAACCCCCTCCACCTCGACTGCTTCTTGGAGAAGCTGGACGATTGGGGGGTGACCGTCACTGAAGACATGGATCCCACAGATGCGGAGAGATATGTCTTCAAAATGGTTCAGGTACCGCCTGCCGGAAGTGCTCCAAGAGCTATACTTCGTGGCGACCAAGGAGGGGAAAATCAAGACCCTCAAGGAAGCCAAGAGGTGGCTCAACGCGGGTGGATGCTCTGCAGGTGGCTGCCAAGCGGTGGAAGGCCATCAAGCCTCAGCATGATGGTCGGGAGATCCGCTTACCAGATTGGCGGGACTTCCGGGGGCAATACACCCTCTCCCGCCCCAACGTGGAGGACTGGAATGAGGGTGACGAGCAGGCCCGCCTGCTCTCCATGCTGCCGGAAGCATGGATCAAGAGAGTCACAAAGGAGGAAGCCAGGAGGGCCAAGTCCAACCACACGGTGGAGATGATGCTCCCCAAGGAGTATCATACGAACGTAGTGGCTTGGACAAGGAAAATCGTGGCCCGGGATGTCAAACGGCACTCTCTGCAGAACGCCCTCCTCATCACCGTCACGGGCAATACCGAGAAGACCGCGATGTGGCGCCTTGATGAGTGTGACCTGAGCGGCCAGACCATCTGTCTGCAGGCCATCCCGGCGCGGATGAGTTGCGAGGAGATCCTGGAGTGGGTTGGAGAGGAGGTACTCAAGGAGTACCGGAACCTCCACAACACCCACGGGTTGAGGCCCCGTGACCGTGACGTCAACTACGTTGGCGAGGGGTCTGGCGGGGTAGCTGCCATGGACCCAGCGGGAGCCGATCGCAATGAGGCTCTCGACAACGATGACGACGACGATGAGCCCGCCGAGGTGGCCATTTGTGCCTTCGTGGCCAACAACCTGAACACGGGGAGCAACCGGGGAAGCTGGAAGCCCCTGCAGAAGGGTTTGAAGAAGAAGGAGAAGAAGGATCCCCGCCGCATTGGCGACCCTCCGCTGTCCTTTGCGGAGTTCATACAGGCTCACCCTCAGGGCTGTTTCGTGTGTTATGGAAGGAACAAAGGGTTCAACCATGACCACCGAAAATGCCCCATCCACAAGGCCGACACAGATGCTTACAAGAAGGTGCACAGGTCAAAGAAGCGTGCACCCGCGGGCATCCGGGAGACCAAGGCGGAGGTCACCAAGGACGAGCTCTCCAAGCTGATGTCGGAGGGGACCGAGTTGGCCAAGGAGATCCAGGAGATCAAGAAGAACTGGATCCCCAAGTCGGACGACAAGAGCAAGGAGAACAAAGAGAACGACAAGAACAAGGACAAGGACAAGAAGGGTAAGAAAGGGGGAAAGAAGAAGGGTGTCAACGAGTTCATCGACGTGCGCGCGTGCGACTTTTGACGTGCGGAGAACAGAATTTCCTTCTGGCACTCCTTTCCGCCCTTTCTTGTCGTCTTCAGATTATCTGACTGCTTTTTTCTCCCGTTTTACGCCAATCTGCGTCTTTTGACATACATATTAGCGTCTGTGGTTCACTCCCATTTCTCTGCATTCCGCAATGTTTGCGACTGCCAAGAGTGCCTCTCCTCCCTTGCCCCGTCTTCCTACTCCTACTGCCTCCGACTCTGGAGCTCGCTCTTTGCCGCCGCACCCACAAAAAAAAGATGCCGACAAAAAAAAGAAAGCAACAAGGGCCACGCCCAACTCCTTGAAGCATAACTCTAAGGCCAAAGGCAACAAGTCCATGCTTGCACACGTGAAGATGCATCTTGGGAACTCTTCGAATCCTAGTGTCTCCAACTCTGAGCCGCCATCCCTTTCCCAACGTGGTGATCCCTTTGCCTCAAGCTCAAGCGTCAACCTTGACACGGAGTTGGGACTCAGGGAACGACCTTTGGTAGGCGATGTGCCGAGAGAGAAAAGAAATCTTGACCCCACCGTTGGGCGGCGCACGACCGCCGGTCCAAGCGCTCTTGAGAAGGAAAAAAAAGCAAGGGAAAAAAATGATGCGACCGAGTGTGAGTTGCTTGACACGAAAAAAAGTGACAACGAAAAAAAAGACGACTCCACAATGGATGAAATCGGCTTAGCCGTAGATATCGAGGTTGGTACTACGGCTAGCACACATAGCTCCCCGCACCCTCGCACCATGGCTTTAGATCATGATGTCGTTGAGCTTGGAGATGGTAATGCTAGTGGCGCTATCGAGACACCAAAGAAGATCCTTAGAGATGCATTCGTCACGCCTTCCAAGTCGCCTGCCCCACTCGCCGCCCGTCCGGCCGAGCTAGAGTCGGAGCCTGAGTCTTGTTTCCGCGCACCCGCACCAAGGTTGCCCACCTCAACCGTTCATGTAATTTCTAATCCCGTTTTTAGGCCTCACGGGACGCTGCCTACGGGTTTCCCCGAGGCCCGTGACCTTAGCAAGGATGTGCAGGCAGGGAAAATTCCAGTGCGCGGACAGTCTAGGTTTTCGAGGGTTGATGTCCTGACCCCCGCCCCTCTTGCATACCATGATACCACGCCTTTGCCGCCTTCCTGCCTTTTGGCGTCCTTGAGCCCCGTTCCCAAAATACTTCTATACGGAGACGGTCTACCTTATAAAGGGTTCTTGAGATCCTTCTCCATTGCGGATTTGGCCTCCATGGAGTGGACCAAATTCATAGGCCTGACGATTTTTGTAATGTTGCCATCATTCGCCCCCTTCGAAGATGAGCCCCCATTTTTTCGCACAAAACCATTGTTAGACAAGTTGTGTCGTTGCTCCGACAGGCCAAAAAACAAAACAAAACAACCAATGTTTGGTTGGCCTACGTCACCCGCTCAAATGTAGCAGATAGCAGATTTGCAACCCTTCTGGACCGCCGCATCGACTTGATTCCCGCCCTGTCTTTTCTCTACCTGACGGTCGTTTGTCCCATCATACACCTTGCGTCTAGTGACTCCACCACGAACACCATAGTTGAGAATGTCAGCCCTTTGGACCAACCGTTGATTTTGATGCACCTTACATCCATCCAACTGCCCAAAAAGCACCATGCCAGAACGGTGGAATTTTTCCCGCGCCTCACGCCAACCGAAACAGCAGACAAGGTGTATGAACCCCACCCATCACTCTTCCAATTGAGAATCGACGTGCCCAACAAAGTTGTTCTAGATGTTGAAGGCACCGAGGTGGTTTGGGACATTACCGGCACCCTCCCCCTCATGCTCATGCTCAATGGCCTCGGGCCGGACGACACTTCCACCGTCCTTAGAGACATAGTGGTCCCGAGGATCACCAAAGACCATTGGCCCATACCCGTCAACTCCTCCCCAGACACCCACAAAATCTTTGACTTCCACGTGCCCCTAGATGTCTTGTCCCGTTTTTACGAGGAGCAAGACGCCCTGGGTGAAATGCGAGTCTCCATGGGACTATTGCACGAGTCGGTCAAAGACAACGCACTGGTGATTACCCACCAGCCACGTTTCCAAAAGGGCGACCCGAAAAAGAAGAAAATGCCATTCCCAGAAATTCGGGATGCGATTGAGATGAACTGGTCTCTTAGGAAAAAATTCGCTTTTATTGTCTTGCTCAATAAATACGATATTTTTGCCATGGTGCACGAGCGCATGTTGATCCAGCCCGCCGTGCAAGAAATTAAAAATTTGGGCGACATGATAGTCATTTGTGCCACGACACACCAGAGACTGATGGCCAAAGAGGTGTCCAGGACTGTGACCCCGCCCTACACGTTAGTCAGATTCCCACCCACGTATGCCATCCCCGATATCATGCGATCTGCGGCCACCTTTGGCTCTGTTCAAGGGCACCAGATCTTCCAGCAATCTGGTATATTGTTGATCCGATATCAATCGGACGTTTCGGCGCGTGCGTCCTACGGGGCCACCCTCCCTGGGCCCGTGTATTTCACGTCCGGAAATCCAGAGAATGATACCACTGAGGGCCTTACACAACGTCTGAGTGCCATATCTCTGTCTGGTCTGCCCCTGCCCTGTACTCAACGAGCATAACATAGCCGCTGTGGCGGGTAGCACTGTGCCGCCCTTCAACGTACCTGATATCCGCACTCGAGGCTCCGCGTCACCAGTGCCGTCGGCAATTCCAGAGGCATCAGCCCCCGTCAGCCCTACTTCAGACGCCAGGCACAGTGAATGTTCATTTCCCCAACCCGCCCTTACACCCTAACACACCCTCTCTCCAGTGCTCCCCTGCCCCTATATCCACAGATGTCATCAACGATGCGCCATGCCCACATGGGAATGCCCAATTGCCAGTGTCCTTACACTCCCTGCTGGAGAACGCGCGCCTCCGAGTTTTTTCCTACCACGAGCTCCGAAGTATGCTGCTCCAGCTGCGACTTGGTGGATGGACCTACCCCCACCTTTTTGCGCTGTGCATTCTTTTCAGGCATGTCTACGTTAGATTGCGTGCTGTCACAGCCACGATACTCAGAGTTTTCGCCCTCCTTCACAGCGTTACGCACTTGTCTGCGCGGCATTGCCGTCTAGTGCCCGCTGGACATGCTGTTGATCTCAGTGAGTTTTCGAATCGGCCCCATAGTTTACGTGTTACCGGAACGGGTTTCGCCGACCCCCAAGCCATGCCATCCTGCCCCCAGTTGTCTGCTCAAGCGCCCTGCCTCGACAGCCTGACCTACGGTTCAAATGCATTTGAATTCGCCTGTTTGCTGTCTTTCCTGGCCCTTTATAAACGCCTCTATGTGGTATCATCTTTACACTCTGCTGTGGCCCTGCACTCCGCATGCCGGCTTTTCTCGCTGCGATCAGTGCCCCCACCCGCGCACACATTACTGCTTAACGCACCGCAACCCATGGATACTACACACACCATGCTCAATATCTTGCATCTCAGTGCCATCCACACTATACATTACCTCGTGCTCACGGCCTGCAACATTCTTTTCTTCTTGGCTTGGTTTCCGATGGTCTTCGCTTCGCTAAGGACGCGGCGTACGGCCGCCTACGATGTGCTTGGTCCAGCCACAGGTCGCCCCCTGCCCCCCGACCCCACAGCTGGAGCACGCGTGCCTACACACGACAGACTTACTTACAGTTCCTTGAATGTTGGCGGCGTGCAGATTACGCCAAACAGACTATGCCACTTGCTGGGTGGTTACGGTACTCTCCCCCATGTTCTCTCCCTGCAGGAATACAGGCCTAGCTCCCTCTCTACCACCAGAGATCACGTGAGGGTTGCCCTCTATTGGGGCTACCACATGTTACTGAGCTCGCCGTCCTCTAAAGAGGGTGTTGCCCTACTGATCCACACGTCAATCTCCCCTGGTAAGCCCACACCCACAGTACACCTCCCTGGACGGCTGATATCGACCCAGGTTGCGCTGCACACGGATCCATAGATGCCTCCCGTCACAGTGTGTTCCTTCTACGGGCCACATACAGCCCGCGAGCGGTTACAGTGCGAGAAAGTCTTTGCCCCCTTGCTGCAGAAGTGTTCCATCATACTAGGGGACTACAATGGAGTGACACGGTCGTCCGACGCCACCACTCTACACCCCAACCTGTGGCTCTGGTTGATTGCTAGGGAGAGGTCCGGGGCCATGATTGACCTAGTCCGCCCCCACTGTGATGCCCAGCCGTACACAAGGGTGAGGAGGTATGGAGGGACGAAGAGTTATATTGATAGGGCCTACGGATCTAGGATGTTTGTAGCCCTGTACCAGTCTGAAGCTGCCGGTGTACTTGACTTTTCGCGGGTGTACGGTGTCCAGGATCACGACCCTATCATCGTACATACAATCCCTTGGGCCACGCCCCACGTACCTGAACCGCGGTGTGCCATGTGGAACCGCAGGGACGTGACCCGATTCAAAAAAAAAATAAGCGAGTCAGCGGCGTCACTCTGTGCCCCCCAGGACGCCCAACAGGCTGGAACCGTCTATGATACCCTTGTGACATCAATGTTGTCAGCCATGCGCGAAGTGAACGAAGAAAAAAAGGAAATGCCAAAAAACAAGATTGATCCGATGTAGTGCGTCAGCTTGCCAAGCAGGCAGAGCGCAGGTCCAAGGTGTTCTACCGGCGGGTAAAACACACGCTACTGACACCTCCCACGCCGTCTACAGTGCCAACACCCACCCGCAAAATACAGCGCATCCTGCAGAGGAACAACCCTTGGTCTGCCCGGGCACTAGACTGGGTCAATGTCCGGCCCCGTTTGGATGACCTGCCCCCTCCTACAGTCACAGAGCTACGGTCTCTGGCCAAGGCATCCCGCCGTAAGTCCCCAGGACCAGATGGTGTCCCACCATACCTCATCGCCTCCCTGCCTGACCCCGTATTCTCTATCGTGCACCAGTGTATCTGCCGGTGCTATGACGAAGGGTCAGTGCCTGAACACTGGCTTATCCCGGAGACCTTCTGCCTTTTCAAAGACAAAGGTCAGTGGCAGGATCCTGATCGATGGAGACCGATAGCCATGAGTAACTCCATCTACCGGTTGATCATGCGCTGGGTCCACAAGGCGGTCTACCCCCTGCTCTCCCCTCGGCTATACTGCCGGCAGTTCAGTGGTCGTCAGGGCACTTCCACTGCGCACGCCACACACACGTTCCTGGACGACATGGACAGACTTGACTCGGTTGAGGCCATATTGGCATTTGATGTTTATCACGTGTTTGACAGCCCCCCGAAATACGTAATCCAGCATGGTCCTCGACCGAATTGGCACCCCACTCAAGCTACTGCGTATTCTTTCCCTGGTGCTTGAGAGGGGTGCCACATTTATCAGGGGTGCTGAAGGTGAAGTCTTTCGTACCTCCCATGGAGTTACACAGGGCTGTCCCATGTCATGTTTTCTGTTTGTATTGGTCTTCGACATCCCCCTGCGTTACCTCTCCCACCATGGCGTTGTCTTCTCCGCTTACGTTGACCACATCTCCTCCCTGGCCCCCCGCACTGCCAGTCAAACGCATGCCACTCTTGTCCAGCTAGCGCTGAGTTTGATAGGATGCCAACTTAACGTTACCAAAAGCGAGTCACTGTCAATGTCTGGTTCCCCGCCGCCCCTGGCTGTGCTGCCCAAATACCTACACCCTCCTGACGCCCTCCAGGTGCACCCCGATACTATTTGGCTACCTATCACTGCCGATGTGCCGCCGTGGGCTGACGAGGTCCCCCGACCCTTCAGCCGCACAGCATGCCTGATGCATTTGGGACACCCACTGCCAGCCCGTCTACATAACCCTCGGCCCATTGCTGTCATCATCAGCGAGCTCAAAGCTCAACTGAACGAATTGCACTCCCATCCCATACAGGTGCTAGATCGGGTCTTACTGGTCAACAGCATGGTCCTTCCCCGCCTGCTGTACAGGACGGAGTGCCTCCCCCTGACGGCTGAGCAGACCACGCAACTTGGTGTCGTACTTGAGCGTTTCGTCTTCGGTGTCGTCGGGTTACCCATGGTTGTGGCGAAGAAGACACTATACACCCACCGCTCCCGAGGTTTAGGCATGGGATACTTCCCGGTCCTCCATCTGACGCGTGTCCTTGATCTCCTGCACCGGAACCAGTTTCTGCATGCCTTCTCTCTGCACCCCTGTTGCTCCATGACCCCCTACTCCATGTTCTCCCCCGCACTTACCGTAATGGGGCCCACTTCCACCTCTACGGTCCCCCCTTTGTTTATCAGCTGGGAGGCCAACAAACTGCAGCGCGAGGCTACAGCGGTCATGTCAGTGGCTGAGCTTGTCGTGTTCGTAGTGTCCTCCAAGCTGCGCCCCGAGTGCACATATACTGACGGCAGCAAGCTAGGAGTTCCCCCCGCATCTGGGGCAGCTGCCATTATGCCGGGTGGTCGCATTGCTGTCTGCAGGGTCCCGGGGGTACCCAACTCGTACAAACCTGAGTTGGTGGGGATGCTACTTGGGTCTCACTTTTCTGGGGAGAAAGAGAAAATTCGCCTGGATTGCCAGGGTGCTTTCGCTTCAGCGCTCGGCCAAAAGCGCCCGATCAGGCAAGCGGGTTGGGTACAGAAGGTCCACCGCTCCCTCTCCGCAAAAGGGCAACAGCCAGAGTGGGTTGAAGGACACGTGGGCCATGAGTTCAACGAGGCCTCTGATCGGTATGCACGTCTTGGCACTGCCCTCCCCCCCCCCCCCTGCACGGCCCTCTTCTCCCTGGGACGTTGTTCGACATGGCGAGTCCATGGTTCCCCCCCACAAAGTCTGGACACACGACTGGGCCCCAAGCCATACCCACCAAGACTTCCACCCGTTGTCATGGAGGCCACTGAAATTCCGCCGCTTAGCGTGGCACAAGTGGCTTTTTGGTCTGCAGAGTCGCTCAGCGTACGCACACTATGCGACCTACTGGTCCGATAAGCCCCCGCCACACACATGCTCGCACTGTCGCTGCTCTCACAACTTGAGCGTGCACGGACACCTGATGCACTGTGCGGAGAGCCAGCCCGTGGTCCAGGCGTGGCTGTCGGCGTGGAGCCCCCGCGCGGGCGCTGCCTCTTGGCGCCGTTTGGCCCATCGCAGCGATCTGCGCATCGCTGGTAGTTTGGCTGT
The DNA here is from genome assembly GCA_964036045.1 of Eutreptiella sp. 'Long Island Sound 2002'. Lineage (NCBI taxonomy): Eukaryota > Euglenozoa > Euglenophyceae > Eutreptiales > Eutreptiaceae > Eutreptiella > Eutreptiella sp. 'Long Island Sound 2002'. The sequence goes on along the minus strand of OZ038382.1, from coordinate 88,310,671 downwards.
CCCGCGCAGCTTGTATCGCCACTTGGTTCGGACGCTGGGGGGCTTCCGCGCGGCCCGCAAAGAGATAGGTTCATACCAGGACAGGGTGCTGGACTCTGTCAGTGCTGCTCTGGCCTCAGCAATCCCACCCAAGTCTAAGCGCCCCAATGTGTTTCTATCGGCCGATTGGGATTCGCCCACCCCCTTGTTATAACTGCCCCCATGTTTGTCATATGCGTGCCATCGTGGCTGGCATATAATTTCTGACTGTCACGCTGCGACCTGTGGCGGGCTTTGCCCTGGGCTGTTCTAGTAGCCGACGCGAATGCCACTAACTCAGCTACGCCCCCTGTCTCTCCTCAGGACATCCTGACATACTGGCGATCCCTCTGGGGGCTTTTCACTGGCGCTGCCACCAATTGATCCGTTATGTAAGCCCTCACAGATTACCATGCTCACCTGCCTTGGCCGCACAGATGGGCAATCACTGTCTGTAGAGCTACACGCTGATGGATGGCAGAAATGCAATCGCTGGTGCCTCAGAGCGGCGCCGCATACCCCTTCAGCGCCCTCCCTCGACAGCCGTGGTTACTCTGATCTACCAAGCGTGCGCCACCGAGTCGCTCCCCCATCCAACGATTATGCCGCGCTCAGTTTGCGTATAACAGGCTGTCTGCTCATGGTTCGTGTCCTGCATTCGCTAGTTGGAACAAGCACGTTGTGGCTTCCTGACTTCCCCGGCCCCATCTGGCGCGGTTCAATCGTGTTGCTGATTTTTTACCGTTGCGATCTGCCAATCAAGGGCGCATCGGGTGAATTGTCAGATGGATGCTGCTCGTTTTGCTGCCCCCAACACAGTGACCTTGGTGCAACAGGATTGCCTTGGATAAGGTTGCTACGTCGGTGAGCCATGGAATTCTGTTGGGACGGTCATGAGTTTGGGTAAGATAGTATGCTGTTTCGCCAGTTTGGCCTCATCGGTTACCCCGGGGGTGCCCACGCCCCGCCGTCTCTTCAACCTTGTCCCTCCTTCACGTCCTGCACAACACAACGGCCAGTTGTGTTTAATACTGCCCCCCCTCCCGTGAACACGCCTGTGTGCACCCCCAATCCACCTCTGTGTCTCTTTTTTTTCGCCAACCGTTGGCAGGTTGGCCCTCCCATGGTACACCGACCCCCACCCCTACACCATGCGAGTGGAATGCCATTTTCTTCTTTCCCCTGTGGGCGACCCACCGCGCCCTGGTCGCCCACTGCCACCCCCCCCCCCCCCACTGGACCCCCTTGTCTCCCGCCCTATGTACCAGTGTTTTCCACGTATGATGGGATAACCGCTCAGGACAGGAACCCGCCCAGACAGTACCCCCAGATTATCTGCCACTGCCCCCGGGCATGGAGTATGGGGCGACCACTTCTGTGATGTCCACTTTGTAGCATAATTTACTACCTTGCATCGTCCCGCCGCCGCCGTGACCCCAGCCTGCCGACCTGCTGACCCTTGACTTGGGGATGTGGGTGACTCAATGTATATTGGGCTGGCCTCCTGAGAACACTGCAGCTGTGGCTTTGGACTTGTATTACAAAAAAAAAAAGAAGGGTGTCAACGAGGTTGAATGCGGAGGAGAGTACTCCTACTACCACAACCGACGCCCCTTAGCGGAGCCCCTGCAGCCAAGGGCCCCAGCTAGGGCGGTCGCGAGATGGTGTCGTGAGAAGCGCCACACCATCCCAGTTGGGAGACAGTGAGCACAAAGGGATTGCCGCGGGCGGAACGCCCGGTCCGGCACCCAAAAAGAAAGACAGTCCCGGTGGCGGGGTGAGAGCAAGTGAAGGCACGAACCCTTGCACCCGTCCATCCTTCGCGACCAAGAATGTATTTGATGTGCTTCAAGATCTATCGGAGAGTATCGGAGGATCACCCTGACCTCGGCTGGATGCTGCAGATGGGCAGCCTGTGCCCATTGTCCACGACCTGCACCAGTCGCTTATTGAGCATCTGGAACGGCCGGAGTTCCTGAGCTTGCACGCCGTGCGCCGTGTTGGGCGTGAGCGGCAGTTGCACCTTAAGGTCCGTGCCTTATGCGGGGAAGGTGAGAAGGTCTTCGACGTGTTGGTCAACACGGGAGCTCAGGTCAGCTTGGTCAAGGCTGGCCTACTTCCGCCAGAGTGCTTGACCGACAGTCGGAAGCCTGTCGGGCTGAAGGTGGCGAACGGCCAGTACAGGGTGGGAGGCACGAAGGAAGCGGCCATTGGGCTGCAGCTCGTGAACCACCGTGAGCTGAGCCGCCCGGACCTCGGCAAGGAAATCCTCCTGCAAGGTCGCTTCTACGAGGCCGAGATGGACTGGGACATGATCGAGCCGAGTCCTGGCGGAGGGCCAGAGACGGACGTGGACGCTCCGAGAAAAGGAGGCATATGCCATCGTCATGGCTCTCAGGAAATGGGCTGGGTACATAGCCCTCCATCCCGTCACCGTCTGCACCGACCATCGGAGTCTGCAGTCGTGGCACAAAGAGCACGTGGACACCCCGGCTGGTCCCGCCTCCCGACGGGCAAGATGGCATGAGACCTTGGCCAAGTTCGACCTCATGGTTGTGTATGTTCCTTGTAAGGACAACACCGTGGCGGACTGTCTCAGTAGGTGGGCCTATCCCGCCAGCAAGGGCATGACGGATGTCTCCGCCCATGGCGATGAGGCTGAGACCGCTGAGGCCAAGAGGATCCTAGAAATCGAGCGCCTGATGGAGGAGGAGGGTGTTAAATGCTTCGTCCTCATGGCTGCGGGTGCCCCCCTCGGAACGAGGATGGGCAGAGTGGTCAGAGTACTCGCCCCTGAGGGAGCTGAGTCCGACAAGCACCCCTTCCCTGAATCTTGCCTCCAGGACGACTGGACTGACGACTACGCTAAGTCTGAGGCCTTTGAGGCCGAGTATAGGGCTGTGACCGACCCTGATGACGGGCAGAAGTGGCCAAAGGGGCTGACTGAGGGGGATGGCAAGCTCTACCGGAATGGTAAGCTGCTGGTCCCAGAGTCCCGAGTGCTCGAGCTATGTGAGGCTTGGCATCACCACGTGATGCACCCAGGGGTCAAAAAGCAAGCCCTGGACATACAGCGCCGGTTCGAAATCCACCAGATCACTCTCTACAGCACTATCAGGAAGGTCAGAAAGGGTTGCTCGGTCTGTCAGGCCTGCAATCCCGACAACGGGAACGTCGAGGGTGAGACCCAATGGACTCCGGTGCCTGACCAGCCCATGGAGAGCGTGGCTATGGACATCTTCTCCATGCCCGAAGCTCACATAGGCAAGGAGACCTTGGACTGTGTGGGCCTTTGTGTGGACTGCCACAGCGGCTACGTAGTAGCGGTTCCGGCACGCAAAAGGGGGTTGCTTGCCAAACAAGTGGCAGTCATGATGATTCGTCATTGGCAGACCGTCTTTGACATCCCCCGCAGCATTTGCAGTGACCGAGGGCCCCAGTTTACTGGTGGCTGGTTCCAGGCCATGTGTTCCCTCATGGGAATACGTCATGCAAAGAGCGTCGCCTATCTCAGCCGGTCCAATTGCCGGGCTGAAGTGGCTGGAAGGCAGCTGTTCGAGAAGCTGCGCAAGATTCACATCCCCAATCCACATCGGAACTGGTTTGAGGAGATGTGTCCCGCTCTGAAGGCCCATCATGACACCCCCACTCCGGCTGGTTTGTCCCCTCACCAGATTCTGTTCGTCAGGGACCCCCTTGGTCGGGGACTTCCCTTGTCTGGTGATGGTATGGCCATGGACGCCAAGGAATTCTTTGCGCGGCAAGAGGCAACGGCGCGGGACATCCGCCAGCAGCTCGAGAAGGAGCGTGCTGAGCGTCAGAAGTCCGCCCCAAGCTCGACAGCGCAAAGGTTCAGTGTGGGAGACCCCGTGTGGGTGATCAGACCCCGCCCTATGGGGTTTTTGAGGTTTGAGGTTTGACTTTGCGGGTACTAGACGCCTTTTGGCCCCGGGAAGCCACCTGGTCGGGCCAGGTGATATCCTCCCCACAAGGTCCTAGTGGGGGGCCCTCGAAGACGCACCTCCTGCCTGGTGGTGGAGTCCCCCGGGTTCACAGGGCTCCGAGCCCCGTCCCTCCCCGGCTTCCCCGTTTCGCCACTCCCCGGTCAGTGTATCAATTCGCAGTGGTGGCTGCAGGCGCTTACCCACCGCGTCGCCCCCCTAATGCGTGGTCGCCAGGGGCGCCGGCCCGCCGGGCCTGTGCTACTCGCTTGTAGCCAGTGGGACCCCCTTGGGCTGGCGCGGAGGCTGCCTAGCGTAGGGGTTGGGGCGTGGCGCAGTGCGCCACTACTGCCTTCGAGGGTGCAGTGCCCCGTCCGCGTGTGCGCGGCGCTCGCGGCCGGTTCGGGGGGCTCGGGCCGGTACCTGGTGTTGTGTCTCTCCCGTTTCCCCCATCCTGCCCTGTCTGTCCCGCGCTGCGTGTGGCGGGCCGTCCCGTCCGGGTGTCCCTTACCCTCTCTCGCTGGTACGCCATTCCACGCGGTCTGTGCTTTCCGCGAGCTCGGTCCGGTTGCCCTTCTGGTAGTCCCCGCGTGCCCTTTGCGTGTGTATCCCGCGGCGTCCGCTTTCCCCCCCCCTGGGTGGTGTGGCGTGCGCACCTCGCGCGGTCCCGGCACTGGGCGCTGGTAGGGCCGTTCCACGTGGTCCGTGCCCCTCCGCGTGTCCTGGCCCGGTCCCTTGCTCCGTTTGGCGTGCTTGGGGGGGAGGCGGTCCGGTCCCGGTCCCCCCCTACCTGGCTGTTGTTGCGAGGGGCGTCTGAGGTCAGGCGCTCCCCCTCCCCCAACTGCCCGCCCACTGGGCGCGCTGTTGCTGTCCGCCACACACGTGCTGTGGGCGCGGTTGTGTGGGTGTGGGGCCCTACACTGTCTCCTTGGCCTGCATGCCCTGTGGCGGCTGCGTGCCGCGGGGGTGTGGGGGGCCGTCCCCGGGGGGGGGTGGCCTGCCACCGTTGTGAGGGGCGTCTGGTGTCAGGCGCTGTCCCTCCCCAGGCCGCCCGTCCTCTAAGGCGGGCAGCCGGGGTTCCGTGACCCGTGTGTCTCGGGTGCGGTCGGTGCGGGCGTGGGGACCCAGCACCGGCCCCACAGCGTGCGCCCTTGCGGGCCGGCGTTGCTCGCCGTGGGGGTGGCGGAAGGGTGTCCCCAGGGGGGGTGCCTTCCACCGTTGTGAGGGGCGTCTGAGGTCAGGCGCTCCCCCTCCCCCGACTGCCCGTCCACTGGGCGGGCCGTTTGGGTCAGCCACCCACGTGTTGTGGGCGCGGGTGTGTGGGTGTGGGGGCCCAACACTGCCCCCCTCGCTTGCATGCCCTGTGGGGGTTGGGTGCCGTGGGGGTGGTGGGGGGCTGTCTCCGGGGGGGGGTGGCCTGCCACCGTTGTGAGGGGCGTCTGGTGTCAGGCGCTGTCCCTCCCCCGGCTGCCCGTCCCGGGTGCAGTTGGTGGGGGTGTGGGGACCCAGCACCGGCCCAACGGCGCGCGCCTTTGCGGGCTGGCGTTGCGCGCCGTGGGAGTGGCAGAAGGGTGTCCACGGGGGGGGGTGCTGTCTGCCGTTGTGAGGGGCGTCTCGGGTCAGGCGCTCCCCCTCCCCGGGCTGCCCGCCCTCTGGGCTGGCTGCCGGGGCCCACTACCCACTGGCTGTGGGTGCGGGGGGTTGCGGGCATGGGGACCCATCTCCAACCCCACAGCGCGCGCTCTTGCGAGCTGGCTTTGCGCGCTGTGGGGGCGGCATGAGGTTGCCCGGGGGGGGCGCCTCCTGCCTGGGTGTGGGGCGTCTGGGGTCCGGTGCTCCCCCACCCCCGACTGCCCGCCCTCTGGGCGGGCTGCCGGGGCCCACTACCCACTCGCTGTGGCTGTGGAAGGGGTGCGGGCGTGGGGACCCGTCACCAACCCCACAGCGCGCGCTCTTGCGTGCTGTGGGGGCGGCATGAGGGTGCCCAGGGGGGGGCGCCTCTTGCCTGGGTGTGGGGCGTCCGGGGTCGGGCGCTCTCCCATCCCCGACTGCCCGCCCTCTAGGCGGGCTGCGGGGGCCCACTACCCACTGGCTGTGGGTGCGGGGGGGTGCGGGCATGGGGGCCTGTCACCAACCCCACAGCGCGCGCTCTTGCGTGCTGTGGCGGCGGCATGAGGGTGCCCGGAGGGGGCGCCTCTTGCCTGGGTGTGGGGCGCCCGGGGTTGGGCGCCCTCCCACCCCCGACTGCCCGCCCTCTGGGCGGGCTGCCGGGGCCCACTACCCACTGGCTGTGGGTGCGGTGGGTGCGGGCGTGGGGACCCGTCATCAACCCCACAGCGCACTTTCTTGCGTGCTGTGGGGGCGGCATGAGGGTGCCCGGAGGGGGCGCCTCTTGCCTGGGTGTGGGGCGTCCGGGGTCGGGCGCTCTCCCACCCCCAACTGCCCGCCCTCTGGGCGGGCTGCCGGGGCCCACAACCCACTGGCTGCCGGTGCGGGGGAATGCGGGCGTGGGGACCCATCACCAACCCCACAGCGCGCGTCCTTGCGAGCTGGCTTTGCGCGCTGTCGGGGCGGCACGAGGGCGCACGGGGGGGGGCGCCCCCTGCCTTGGTGTGTGGCGTCCGGGGTCGGGCGCTCTCCCACCCCCAACTGCCCGCCCTCTGGGCGGGCTGCCGGGGCCCACTACCCACTGGCTGTGGGTGAGGGGGGGTGCGGGCGTGGGGACCCGTCACCAAACCCACAGCGCGCGCTCTTGCGAGCTGGCTTTTTCGCGCTTTGGGGGCGGCATGAGGGTGCCCCGGGGGGGGCGCCTCTGGCCTGGGTGTGGGGCGTCCGGGGTCGGGCGCTCTCCCACCCCCGACTGCCCGCCCTCTGGGCGGGCTGCCGGGGCCCACTACCCACTGGCTGTGGGTGTTGGCAGGTGCGGGCGTGGGGACCCGTCACCAACCCCACAGCGCGCGCTCTTGCGAGCTGGCTTTGTGCGCTGTGGGGGCGGCATGAGGTTGCCCGGGGGGGGCGCCTCTTGCCTGGGTGTCGGGCGTCCGGGGTCGGGCGCTCTCCCACCCCCGACTGCCCGCCCTCTGGGCGGGCTGCCGGGGCCCAATACCCACTGGCTGTGGGTGCTGGCAGGTGCGGGCGTGGGGACCCGTCACCAACCCCACAGCGCGCGCTCTTGCGAGCTGGCTTTGCACGCTGTGGGGGCGGCATGAGGGTGCCCGGGGGGGGCGCCGCTTGCCTGGGTGTGGGGCGATCGGGGTCGGGACCTCTCCCACCCCCGACTGCCCGCCCTCTTGGCGGGCTGCCGGGGCCCACTACCCACTGGCTGTGGATGCGGGGGGCTGCGGGCGTGGGGACCTGTCACCAACCCCACAGCGTGTGTTCTTGCGAGCTTGCTTTGCGCGCTGTGGGGGCGGCACGAGGGCGCCCGGCGGGGGCGCCTCCTGCCTGGGTGTCGGGTGTTCGGGGTCAGGCGCTCCCCCACTTCCGACTGCCCGCCCTCTGGGCGGGCTGCCGGGGCCCGATACCCACTGGCTGTGGGTGCGGGGGGGTGCGGGCGTGGGGACCCGTCACCAACCCCACAGTGTGCGCTCTTGCGAGCTGGCTTTGCGCGCTGTGGGGGCGGCATGAGGGTGCCCGGGGGGGGTGCCTCTTGCCTGGGTGTGAGGCGTCTGGGGTCGGGACCTCTCCCACCCCCGACTGCCCGCTCTCTTGGCGGGCTGCCTGGGCCCACTACCCACTGGCTGTCGGTGTGGGCAGGTGCGGGCGTGGGGACCCGTCACCAACCCCACAGCGCGCGCTCTGGCGAGCTGGCTTTGCGCGCTGTGGGGACGGCATGAGGGTGCCCGGGGGGGCGCCTCTTGCCTGGGTGTTGGGCGTCCGGGGCTGGGCGCTCTCCCACCCCCGACTGCCCGCCCTCTGGTCCGGCTGCCGGGGCCCACTACCAACTGGCTGTGGGTGCGGGGGGGTGCGGGCGTGGGGACCTGTCACCAACCCCACAGCGTGCGCTCTTGCGAGCTTGCTTTGCGCGCTGTGGGGGCGGCATGAGGGAGCCCGGGGGGGGCGCCTCCTGCCTGGGTGTGGGGCGTCCGGGGTCGGGCGCGCTCCCAACCCCGACTGCCCGCCCTCTGGGCGGGCTGCCGGGGCCCACTGCCCACTGACTGTGGGTCCCGGCGGGTGCGGGCTGTTGGGGCGGCATGAGGGTGCCTTGGGGGGGCGCCTCTTGCCTGGGTGTGGGGCGTCCGGGGTCGGACACTCTCCCACCCCCGACTGCCCGCTCTCTGGGCGGGCTGCCGGGGCCCACTACCCACTGGCTGTGGGTGCGGGGGGGTGCGGGCGTGGGGACCTGTCACCAACCCCACAGCGCGCGCTCTTGCGTGCTGTGGGGGCGGCATGAGGGTGCCCGGGGGGGCACCTCTTGCCTGGCAGTGGGGCGTCCGGGGTCGGGCGCTCTCCCACCCCCGACTGCCCGCCCTCTGGGCGGGCTGCCGGGGCCCACTACCCACTGGCTGTGGGTGTGGGCAGGTGCGGGCGTGGGGACCCGTCACCAACCCCACAGCGCGCGCTCTTGCGAGCTGGCTTTGCGCACTTTGGGGGCGGCATGAGGGCGCAAGGGGGGGGCGCCTCTTGCCTGGGTCTGGGGCGTCCGGGGTCGGGCGCTCTCCCACCCCAAACTGCCTGCCCTCTGGGCAGGCTGCCGGGGCCCACTACCCACTGGCTGTGGGTGCGGGGGGGTGCGGGCGTGGGGACCCGTCACCAACCCCACAGCGCGCGCTCACCTAGGATTTTATGAGGTACCGGAATCCCGTAACTAAACCGTCCAAAAAATGCCGCAATCGCAATTTACGGCCCGCCGCAACCCAATTTTTTCTGTTTTGTGATTTGTGCCAAATCTGTGCGCATCTGCCCCGATTTAGATAGCCCAATCCGTAACATAGGACGTTATCTGGTTGCTGTATTGAAACCACGTCGATTGGTTTACCGGATTTCCAGATAAACCCAAAATACGACCATTTTTGCTTATTTTTGCCACTTTTGGGCCATAAACGGTCATTTCGATGATGTCCTTGTGGTGTCACGAGATGTCATATTGATCAAGTTTGTCCCTAGTGCCCTGTGAGGCTAGGCAAGCAATGATTTGTGCCCGTGTCTGCCCTTTACCCAAGATAATAATCCGGAGGGTGCCAAGAAACGCCCAAAACAGCTATATTTGCACTTTTGAACACATAAATGTTGATTAAAGTGATACGGCCGTGCTTTCATGTGATTTCAAATTGATCACGTTTGTCGGCTGTGCTACGTGAGGCTTGGCAAGCAACGATTTGTGCCCCTGCATGCCCTTTACCCAAGAAAATAATCCGGAGGGTGCCAAAAAACGCCCAAAACAGCTATATTTGCACTTTTGAACACATAAATGTTGATTAAAGTGATACGGCTGTGCATTCGTGTGATTTCAAATTGATCACCCTTGTCAGCTGTGCTACGTGAGGCTTGGCAAGCAACAATTTGTGAACGTGCATGCCCTTTACTGAAGGTTATGGCCCGGAGGGTGCCAAAAAAGGCCCCAAACAGCTATATTTGCACTTTTGAACACAATAATGTTCATTAAAGTGACACGGTCGCGCTTTCATGTGATTTCAAATTGATAAAATGTGTCCCTAGTGCTAGGTGAGGCTTGGCAAGCAATGATTCGTGCCCGTGCATGCCCTTTACCCATTATAAAAATCCGGAGGGTGCCAAAAAACACCCAAAACAGCTATATTTGCACTTTTGAACACATAAATGTTGATTAAAGTGATTCGGCTGTGCATTCGTGTGATTTCAAATTGATCACGTTTGTCACCTGTGCTACGTGAGGCTTGGCAACCAACAATTTGTGACCGTGCATGCCCTTTACTCAAGGTTATGGCCTGGAGGGTGCCAAAAAAGGCCCCAAGCAGCTAGATTTGAACTTTTGAACACAATAATGTTGATTAAAGTGATACGGTCGCGCTTTCGTGTGATTTCAAATTGATGAAATGTGTCTCTAGTGCTAGGTGAGGCTTGGCAAGCAATGATTTGTGCCCGTGCATGCCCTTTACTCAAGGTTACCATCCGGATGATGCAAAAGAAGGCCCAAAACGGCTATACTTGCACTTTTGAACACACAAATGTTGATTAAAGTGATACGGTCGCGCTTTCGTGTGATTTCAAGTTGATGAAATGTGTCCTGAGTGCTAGGTGAGGCTTGGCAAGCAACAATTTGTGACCCTGCATGCTCTTTACTCATCGTTAGGGCCCGGAGGGTGCCAAAAAAGGCCCGAAACAGCTACATTTGCACTTTTGAACACATAAATGTTGATTAAAGTGCTATCGCTGCCCGTGTGTGTGATTTCAAGTTGTTGAAGTTGGTCACTAGTGCTGGGTGAGGCTAGACAATGATCAATTTGTGCCCCTGCATGCTCTCTACTCAGAAATATGAACCGGAGGGTGCAAAGAAAGGCTCAAAACAACTGTATTTGCACACACGCCATCATTAGATTTACAAATGCTGTAATGGTCAGAGCCACACTCCCTTGGCACTGCCTGTCAGAAAAAACAAAACAAAATCCCCCCTTTACGTGAGCGCATACAAGCTGCGTTTGTATGGGTTGTAAGGTGTGTCCTTCTCCCTTAAATGACCCACCATGGGGTAACAAAACGCCCCAATAGTAACAACTTGCTGGGCTGCTGTGTGTTTCGGGTCCACATGATCTACGAGGTCACTGAGTGTGTATTTCTGACACTGTGCTGCCTCTGATAGGAAGTACGCGTCTGCAATAGGCGTGATGGTATTTTCTTCACTAAGAATACATGCCGTCGGTATGCAAAGGAACCACTGGAAAATTGTTACCCTTCCCATGCATTGACACACTGCACCAAACAGAAGCAAGCCACAAATGGGTTCTGAGTTCTGCAATAGGCATGATTGTATTATCTTCACTAAGGAGACATGCCGTCGGCGTGCAAAGGAACCACTGAAAATTGTTACCCTTCCCATGCATTGACACACTGCACCAAACAGAAGCAAGCACAAATCAGTTCAAAGATCAAGATATTGTGGCATGTGCATACGTACCGAGGTAGGGTTATTATCTTTCGGCCCGGGTTGCAGTTCATGGGCACCAACCGTGCCTCCGCCCAAAATGCTAGCTTCAAGGCTTAAACCTCGAGAAGCACTTGCAATGCGATAGGACATTTCCAACGGGGTTTACTCCGCCGCATGCTAACCACGCCCTTGACGTCTGTAGGGCAAGTCTCCTCAGTTCACGTAGGTAGAACTGTAGTGGCTCCTGCTGAACGGACCTACGTTGCGGAGTGACGGACGTAACCTCCAGCCCATCAGGCTGTTTTGGCAGTAGTTCATAGACCTGTTGCCAAAACACGGGGTTTCTCAACAAATCCCGAATAACAAAACTTCGCGGCTTCCATCGACTTGGATGGCTGCCCGGCCCACGCTCTAGTGGTGGCACATACGGCGATTCTTTGGTGTGCTTCTTGCATATCGCTCTGAATTCTTGTATCGTTCCCGCGGGCACTAGCCCGGGTGCTTGGCATGTTGGTCTTGTAACCAAAGATCTATGCCACGTAAGCCCATATTGACCACAACCTCCTTTGTACAATGTGACACATCGTACCCCACATCAGAGTCCGACTCAAAGATCTGGAAGTAGTCCACTAGAGGGCTGGGAAAGAAACTCAAGGGCCGCTCTGGTTGAGGATTGTATCTGAAGAGTTTCCAGTCTTCCCCGGGCACCGGACACACACAAGCATTGGGATGTCCCGGTTGCTCCAATGTAAGTAGCTCTCCCAAACAACCCATCAGGGTAATGTACAATGCGGTAACGATGTCCATCTAGTTCGCCATCCCTTGCTGCCCTTCAGACTTCTACGAGTCCCAACGGTCTATGCGTAGGTGCAACTGATTGGGATTCTCCTTCGCAATGTACTGCCCCACCCGCAGTATCGAATCCAAGTGATGAGGCTGGCGTGTAAAGGGCAAAGTTAGGCAAATGCTCACACAACCGAGCAGCTCATACGCATCAACCTTCGCCCTGTCAATAATTGCACCAGGTAACGTGGGTAATCACCAGGTAGATGCAATCTGTCTCAGGTCGCTAATTGTAGGTACAAAGCGACAGCTCGCCATGAATCAAGCTGCACCTTTCTTGTCGACAAATGTACCCCATCTACGTTGTTCACCAATTCCTCTTTCAGCTTGCTGACCCTACCGCGGTACGCACCAATGCTCTTCTCCTTGCAAATATCAATAAACTTTGCCCATGTCACTTTTGCTGTACCATGGACAACAGATTCTCCACTACTTTTTCCGACGGCGGATTGCGTGGTGCTCTTAGTCGTGTGACAATCTGGGGTTTACATTTTATTTCTTGATTTGATGCTTGGGGATGCCTTCGGATTTGCGTCTCAAGACATTCAGGCGGCTTGCAAGGTCAACAGAAAAGGTGTTGAAGCAATCAACGACACCAAGAATTGGGATCAAGGGTCAATGCGTGCTGTACTACAACGCTTCAGGCTTTGGCACACGAAGAGCAAAGGAACTGTGGATGCAGTTGAAGCGTGAGATTGCAGCAGGTTTGAGGGAGCCACGCACAGTACCACTGAAGATGCCTCCCAACACCCTTATCTACAAGCCATGTTTGAGTGGAGCCAAGGCAAGTTCCATTGGGAATTGTTGGGACTTTGATTGCAACCGTTGGTCTTGATGGAGAACCCAGCTGCGACAAGGTTGCTTGACGACCTTGTTCGTGAGGTGACGGCCCAAGCTACCTACGATTTGCACAAGTTCCCTTTCCAAGGCATGTACTTGAGCAGACTAAAGGCATCCCGGGAAGGGTCTCTTGGACCGTATTGGGCGGAGAAAAGAGGAGGCATCACAGTCCTTTGTAGCGCATTATTGCAATTTGGAGACCCAGCTATTGCATTGCCAACAGCATTTGATGCACCACGGGAGGTACTGTCACACAAATTGTGTTCTGTTGACATTGCTGACCCCTTGCTCATTTTGTGAGTGTCCATTTTTTTCGAAAGCTTTCGCTCAGGCCACTTGGCTCTTTCGCATGTGCCTCGTTTGCTTTGCTCTTGAGTCGTGGTAACCAGAGCTTCCGTTGACGCAGAGACGGTAGAGAATCCAAGACGGTTTGGTGTTGCTGTGCATTGTGTACACATATGCCCCCAAATGGCTCCGTGACAAGAAGTTTGTGATTGTCCATTGCATGCAAGCATACACTTGTGTGCAGAAAATATTTAGTTCCACGCCCCTGTATTTGTGATGAGTGCTTTGCCAAAAAATTTATGAACCCTAGTGCATTCAACCCATGGGAAAAACTGTAGGAATTCTGATTGGGTCCGGCTTCTTCCAATAAAACCGGTGGTACATAAACTCATTGGTCAGTGTGAAATGCTGCAGTTGTTCTTGCCCAGCCCCTGCACAACCTCCTTCTGCATCCTTCTGCATCCTTATCTCTGCCTTAAGTTTTCCAGGTTGTAGATGCCGAGCTTCAGCCACCATGTCGTGCCCCTCAAGTGCCGGTGGAGCCGCGGGCACTACGGGCCAGGCCAGAGCCCCCGGCAAAGCTCAATGAGGCCTTCGTGTAGAGCGAGATCCGACGCCGCACAGACGCTGCCGTGAAGGCCAAGTGCAGCCGTGCCAAGACAGACGTGACGGCAGCCCGCACCACACAGGGGAAGGCCGAGCAGACGGCCAAAGAGCTTCGGCGGGTGCAGATTGGGTTGGAGAAGGAGCGCAAGGCACGCAGCGATGAGTTGTGCAGGGCGAAGGCCCGTGCCTCGGATTTGGAGAAGGCGAACAAGGATGCCGCTGATAAGGAAGCGGCTGCATCAGCTGCCGAGGCAGCTCGCAAGGAATTGGAAGCAGCTCGCAAGGAATCTGAAGTGGTGCACAGTGGGGCGCCCAATGGAATGGGGAGGAATGGAAATGGGCAATCGGCAATTGCTTTTGACACATTTATGAAATCTGTCCTGATTTCGTACAGCAGGAATTCGATATTGCTTGGCATTGAGTTTTGTCTATCGCCAAGATTGCTTTGCTGAATATTTCAATACGACAAAGGTCTGTAGATGCCACATGCGTATTTACTCAGGGCCCTTCCTGAGATTGTGCCTGTTCCTACTTCACAGCTGCCCCGTCTGGAAGTAGGGCTTAACAGATTTATTGCGTTGACCGACGCACAAGCAGTGTGTCTCAGGAAATAACAGAACACCTGTGCGGGGAGAATGTAGAACTGCACCATCTAGTGGCCGGAAAATCTGGTTCAGAGAACATCAAAATCCTGCATATCTGCCATGCCTCCCGCATGAGGCTGTGTCTTGATATCGTCCATGCCTCCTTGATATCGTCCATTACACTTCACTTTGCCTCATTATGTATGGTAACCGCATCACTGACTGACCGCTGCATGGCAGCAAGTTGGCCTGCCGCATGCCAGCCAGTGTTGTCCAGGGCCCTGTTGTCTGTTGACTGTTGTCTGTTGCCTGACTTCAGTTGGAAGTCGTCAACTGTTGTCTGCTATTTGTTGTCCGTTGTTGTCCGTTGTCCGTTGTCTATCGCTCTGTTGCCGGCCGTCAGTTGAACATCGTCACCCTCTGTCTTTTGTTTGTTGTCTGTTGTCGGTTTTCTGTTGCCTGCAGTTTGTTGAATGTCGTCGTCCATTGTCTGTTGTCTGTTGTCTGTTGCCTGTTGCCTGACGTCAGTTTATTTTCAGTGCAGACCTGGAAGGACAAGAAGCAGCCCGAGTGAACACATGAAAAATGGTGCAGGTTCGATTTGTGTTCTTCGAAGGGTATTGGAGCAAGTTATGAAGTGTTTCCGAGCCGCCAGCACAGGGAAAATTGCATTTTTAGCCCAAAAAATGGCCAAAAAATGCCAGTTTTTGGCCTAAAACAGTGTTTGTGGGGCCTGAGTGGTCGGATGTAGGGCCCCCAACCCTATTTTGAGGGTGCTGGACTCAAAAAAACGTGTTTTGCCAGGTTGTGGTGCAAGCTGGTGAGTGTTTTTAGAGCCGCCATCTCCAAAAAAAACCTCATTTTTTGCCCAAAAATGGCCAAAAAAAGCCATTTTTTGACCTAAAACAGTGTTTTGGGGGCCTGAGTTGGCAGTTTTAGGGCCCCCCACCCTATTTTGAGGGTGCTGGACTCAAAAAAAAGGGTTTTGCGAGGTTTTGGAGCAGGTTATCGAGTTTGTCGGAGCCGCCATCACCAAAAAAACCGCATTTTTTGCCCAAAAATGGCAAAAAAAGCCACTTTCTGGCCTAAAACAGTGTTTCTGGCGCCTGAGTGGTCAGTTGTAGGGCTCCCCAGCCTATTTTGAGGGTGCTGGACTCGAAGGAAAGTGTTTCGTACGTTTTTGGAGCAGGTTATCGAGGCTTTATGGAGCCGCCATCACCAAACAACCGCATTTTTTGCCCAAAAAAGGCCAAAAAAAGACATTTTTTGGCTCAAAACAGTGTTTCTGGGGCCTGAGTGGTCAGCTGTAGGGCCCCCCACCCTATTTTGAGGGTGCTGGACTCACCAAGAAGTGTTTTGCAACGTTTTGGAGCAAGTAATCGAGTTTCCTTGGAGCCGCCATCACCAAAAAACCCCATTTTTGGCCCAAAAATGGCGAAAAAAAAACCATTTTGTGGCCTGAAACAGTGTGTTTGGGGCCTGAGTGGTCAGTTGTAGGGCTCACCACCCTATTTTGAGGGTGCTGGACTCAAAAAAAAGTGTTTTGCAAGGTTCTGGAGCAAGTTATCGATTGTTTTGGAGCCGCCATCATCAAAAAGCCGCATTTTTGCCCCAAAATGGACAAAAAAGGCCATTTTTTCCCCAAAACAGTGTTTTTGGGGCCTGAGTGGGCAGTTGTGGGCCCCCCCACCCTGTTCTCAGGGTGCTGGTGTCAAGGAAACGTGTTTTGCAAGGTTTTGGAGCATGTTATTGAGTGTTTCCGAGCCGCCATCACAAAGAAAAACCGCATTTTTTGCCCAAAAATGGCCAAAAAATGCCATTTTGTAGCCTAAAACAGCGTTTTTGGGGCCTGAGTGGTCAGTTGTAGGGCCCCATACCCTATTTTCAGGGTGCTGGACTCAGTAGAAAATTTTTTGCAAGGTTGTCGAGCAGATAATCAAGGGTTTCAGGGCCGCCATCACCAAAAAAACGCATTTTTCGGCCAAAAAAGCCATTGTTTGGCCTAAAACAGTGTTTTTTGGGGCCTGAGTGGTCACAGGTAGGGCTCCATACCCTTTTTCGAGGGTGCTGGACTCGAAACAACGTGTTTTGCAGTTTTTTGGAGCAAATGATCAAGGGTTCCGGAGCCACCATCACCAAAAAACGGCTTTTTTTGCCCAAAAATTGCCAATTTTTTGGCCTAAAACAGCATTTTTGGGGCATGAGTGGTCAGTTGTAGGGCCCCATACCCTACGTTGAGTGTGGTGGACTCAAACAAACGTGTTTTGCAAGGTTTTGGAGCACCTTATCGAGTGTTTGGAGCCGCCATCACCAAAAAACGGTATTTCCTGCCAAAAACAAACATGTATGGTTTGAGCTATACAAAAGCTGCTATTCGCAACTAGGTGGTGAATGTCATATTTCTCTGATACGGCTGATTTTAGATGGAATCAAGACTGCATTGTCGATCTAGGGGCTGGAAAATTCCAATTTGGAGGCCGGGGGGGGGGGGGGCTAACTCCGGAAAATATGCTCTTTATGGTATAAGGTGACAAAAAAAGTAGTATTTCTGACTGTAGCTGGTTTTCGGATTTTTTGACCCCAAAAAATCCTAGGTGCTTACGAGCTTGCTTTGCGCGCTGTGGGGGCGGCACGAGGGCCCCCGGGGGGGCGCCTCCTGCCTGGGTGTGGGGCGTCCGGGGTCGGGCGCTCTCCCAACCCCGACTGCCCGCCCTCTGGGCGGGCTGCCGGGGCCCACTGCCCACTGGCTGTGGGTGCGGGGGGATGCGGGCGTGGGGACCCGTCACCAACCCCACAGCGCACTCTCTTGCGTGCTGTGGGGGCGGCATGAGGGTGCCCGGGGGGGGCGCCTCTTGCCCGGGTGTGGGGCGTCCGGGGTCGGGCGCTCTGCCACCCCCAACTGCCCGCCCTCTGGGCGGGCTGCCGGGGCCCAATACCCACTGGCTGTGGGTGCGGGGCGTTGCGGGCGTGGGGACCCGTCAACAACCCCACAGGCCGCGCTCTTGCGAGCTGGCTTTGCGCGCTGTGGGGGCGGCACGAGGGCGCCCGAGGGGGGCGCCTCCTGCCTGGGTGTGGGGCGTGCGGGGTCGGGCGCTCTCCCACCCCCGACTGCTCGCCCTCTGGTCGGGCTGCCGGGGCCCACTACCCACTGGCTGTGGGTGCGGGGGGGTGCGGGCGTGGGGACCAGTCACCAACCCAACAGCGCGCGCTCTTGCGAGCTTGCTTTGCGCGCTGTGGGGGCGGCACGAGGGCGCTCGGGGGGGGCGCCTCCTGCCTGGGTGTTGGGCGTCCGGGGTCGGGCGCTCTCCCAACCCCGACCGCTTGCCCTCCGGACGGGCTGCCGGGGCCCACTATCCACTGGCTGAGGGTGCGGGGGGATGCGGGCGTGGATCCGTCACCGACCCCACAGCGCGCGCCAAGTGGCCCAGGACACCGCACACGCAACACAACACACCGAGCGGGCACACCGTTGAACAGGAGCCAAGTGGCCCAGGACACCGCACACGCAAAACAACACACCGAGCGGGCACACCGGTGAACGAGAGCCAGGTGGCTCAGGACACCGCACACGCAACACAACCCGCCGAGCGGGCACACCGGTGAACAGGAGCCAGGAAACCAAGGACACCGCACACGCAACACAACACACCGCGCAGGCACACCGGTGAACAGGAGTCAAGTGGCCCAGGACACCGCATACACAACACAACCCACCGAGCGGGCACACCGGTGAACAGGAGCCAGGAGGCCCAGGACACCGTACACGCAAAAGAACACACCGAGCGGGCACACCGGTGAACAGGAGCCAGGTGGCCCAGGAGACCGCACACGCGAAACAACACACCGAGCGGGCACACCGGTGAACAGGAGCCAGGAAACCAAGGACACCGCACACGCAACACAACACACCGCGCGGGCACACCGGTGAACAGGAGCCAAGTAGCCCAGGACACCGCACACACAACACAACCCACCGAGCGGGCACACCGATGAACAGGAGCCACGAGGCCCAGGATACCGTACACGCAACAGAACACACCGAGCGGGCACACCGGTGAACAGGAGCGAGGTGGCCCAGGACACCGCACACGCGAAACAACACACCGAGCAGGCACATCGGTGAACAGGAGCCAGGTGGCCCAGGACACCGCACACGCAACACAACACACCGCGCGGGCACACCGGTGAACAGGAGCCAAGTGGCCCAGGACACCGCACACACAACACAACACACCGAGCGGGCACACCGGTGAACAGGAGCCAGGAGGCCCAGGACACCGCACACGCAAAACAACACACCGAGCGGGCACACTGTTGAACAGGAGCCAAGTGGCCCAGGACACTGCACACACGTAGGGCGGCCAAGGGACAGGAAAGAGCCAACACCCCATGGGTCGGACACACTGGGGCGACCCAGCCGAGCCACCGGGCCAATTGCAGGAGCGGTACTCCACGGCCACTGGTCCGAGCCCGGCAAGGCTGCATCGGGGACCATGGCAAACGTCACCCGGAGCAATGGAAGCAACCGGTGATAGGCGAGCCGGTACACAGTCCAGGAGGGGGTCGCCTGCCAAGCAGAGCGGCCCCGCAACTCAAGCCACAAGAGTGAGGCGGGCGTACCGTAGACAAGCGGGAGCAATACCCCTTGTGGTAGGAGATACTCCACACGGCTGGGCAGCCCCCAGAGCTCCCGCCCAAAGGAGGGGGCATGTGGCCCTACTCATGGAAACACGTGGGGACATCCTCCCACCTGGGACACATGGACCGGGTGGCCGCGACATTGCCTTCCCAAGCACATGCGGGAGCGGCTCAAGAGGCACCTAACATAGGGCAATAGGAGGGACAGGACGTCCCCTTGGTAAGACCTTCTTCCTGCATTGTCAAAGGAGGCATCCCGAGCTCCCGAAGATACCTACCTACCTACCTACCTCTTGCGAGCTGGCTTTGTGCGCTGTGGGGGCGGCATGAGGGTGCCCGGGGGGGGGTGCCTCTTGTTTGGGTGTGGGGCGTCCGGGGTCGGGCGCTCTCCCACCTTCAACTGTCCGCCCTCTGGGCGGGCTGCCGGGGACCATTACCCACTGGCTGTGGGTGCGGGGGGGTGTGGGCGTGGGGACCCGTCACCAACCCCACAGCGCGCGCTTCTTGCGTGCTGTGGGAGCGGCACGAGGCAGCCCGGGGGGGGGCCCTCTTGCCTGCGTGTGGGGCGTCCGGGGTCGGGCGCTCTGCCACCCCCGACTGCCCGCCCTCTGGGCGGGCTGCCGGGGCCCACTACCCACTGGCTGTGGGTGCGGGGGGGTGCGGGCGTGGGGACCCGTCCTATGGGCACCCACCGCACCAAAACCTGGTTCACACCCGGAGAGCTGGTCCGCAGGATTGGTGAGGACACCTACCGCATCAAGTTGCGTAATGGACAGTTCCGGGAGCGCCACGAGACTCAACTCTGTGTGCGGCAACCCGACCTCCGTGGCCAACATGTGTTCCTGGACTATGCCGCACATGAGGCTGATTCGGACGACGACTATGCTGAGCAGGACGACTATACCGTCCAGAACATCCTGGCCCAGCATCCGAACGCCTCAGCACCCAGAGGCCTGGAGTGCAAGGTTCGTTGGCGAGGCTATGGGCCGTCCCACGACACCTGGGAACCGTCTCCTCGTTCGTGCCCCGGAATTAATACCCCCTTCATGGACTACATCCGCAAGCACAAGACCAAGATCAACGTCTCGGACTTGGCAGCACCCACCCGGGCGATTGCAGCTAGGGGCGCCTGATCACCGCCCTGAGCTCTCCCCTGATGCAGTTTTAGCACTTGTTTGGTCGAGGGATCATCCCTCACTTGCTTGCTCTCTTCCATCATCCGGTGACCTGCCATCAGAGTGGCCATATACCCCCCCCTGCTGAATCCAGGGGAGGATGGCCCCTCTCTTCAACTCCTATTCGTCACTTCCCGCCTGCTGAATCCTTGCTGAAACCAGGCAGGGAACTGACCTTGACATTTCCTGAGCTCTTGCAGCCTTGAAGCCCATACGACGTTGCGCAACGGATGCCGCTGGCATCGGCATTGCGGTTTTTGGTGTGTGGTCTGGTCCCATGGCACTTGCGGGGTCCAGACCAGTCTACGTGTGTCTGCAGACTATATATGGCCTGAACTCAGGCGTTTTCCTGTCCACCCTCCTGCATATGCCTTATCCTAACCGGGGCGTGGTTTCGCGCTCTGACCAGAGTGTGTTTACACGCCTATTACCCCGCGCATTGCTTTTTTTTCTGTTCCCCAGGATATGTTCATCTGTATGTTAAGTGTCGTCAGTCCATCACCATAATATGGACTGTTTTTCCCCCGGAAGGGACACAAATCGGAATACGAAGGCGCCCTGAGTCGCCGTGTACATGCTCTCACATAAGGTCCAGCCTGGACCAGTACCTAACTACAGATTCTTCTGTTTGAGTGTCTGTGATACCGTGTGCCCTACTGGCTGTGATGTGCTGAGATCCTGATGGCGCCAGGCGGGAAGCCCAGTTGCCTCACTACACTCCCAGCGGTCTGCCACTGTCAGTCCCAGTGTGAGCCTACCGACTCGCAGACGCACTTGCAGTCCGGTGGCGTCCTCCGGTGTCCTGACCTCGGTCAGTCTGCCTGGGAAACTGGTAGTTTGAGGAGTCGACGATTCTGCCCAGACTGCATGGGGACTCCCCCATGCATGGCCTTCGTGGTAATGGAGCGAGGGAAAAGACGGCCTTGATGCCCGATCCCTCATGGAGGAGCTCCTTCGGCTTTACCACTCTGGACTCGCGTCGTGGATATGGACATGGTGCGCCCAAGGAAGGAGCCGTGGGGACTCTCCCCCAGACTGCGGCCTTGGGAAGCCTTGGGTAGCCTGATGGACCTATGTGATCGCCTTTGACCTGTGGGACCACCTCCGTCCTCGTGTGACGCCTATGTTAGCCGTGTATGCCACTGCCACTGCCACTGCCACTGCCACTGCCACTGCCACAGCCGGCACCCGGTGCGCCTAGTATGGGTTAACGGGTCAACATCCCCGCCAGGACCCGGGACTTGATACTTGATACTATACTTGCAGTTACCAACAGCTACAGCACTGTACCTGTCTTACTGTGGGATTGTACTGGGCAGCCTAACCCGCAAATCGGCCTGCCGTGACGATGTGACACCCCCCCCCCTTCAGGGAATGGTCCTGGGTACCCGCTGCCATGCTTGGGTGTTATCCAGCCCCCCCTAGTGTTTGCTCTAAGGAGGGGGGTGGAGCGGTACCCAGAACCTATGGCCCATGGCGCGGAGGCCTGTGAGCCGTCACACCCGTTATGGCCCATGGCCCGGAGGCCTGTGAGCTGTCACATCCGTGCGGAAGCCGTTGACACCGGCTGTCAGCGGGATATCCCTGGTCTCTAACCTGCGAAATCTGGAATCCGATTTTAACCATTAAATCGATGTGGAATTACCATAATTTCACTGTCCTGGTCGATTTGCGGTTAGAAATCGGTGAAATACCCGATTTCTCCCGCGATTTCTAATTGTTGTGAAATCGCCGCCTGACGTCGCCCGTTCCGTGCACTGCGATAGATGATTCTGTAAAACGATCTTTTTACAAGTTAAGACTGAAACACTCTTCGAATGATCCGCATTTTTTTCCTTGATAAAACGCATCAAGTCCCAGTTTTTTCCCGGAAAATCTGGGCAGCCGAAGGCGCTCTGAACCCCCGAAGTGAAATAACAAGGGTTACGAGCGTTCAAGCGCCCAGGAACGAATTAACGTGCCTCATAGGCACTGTGTACGAGGTTTTGCCCCCCATAGTCATAGGATGAGGCCAAAGGATTCGAACTCCATAGGCCCAAAGGGTTATTTATTTTGAGTGTTTTCCAAGAAATGGGCAATCTCACGTACTTGGCGTCCAAGTACGTGTAGAAGTATGTTGAGTTGGCGTTTTCTCCTTCTTTGCTTGCCTCTACATCGGGGCATATCACTTGTCTTCCCAGGATAGTACATATATGATCTCCATATATATATTGGCAATATATTTTGCGTGCAAGCTAAAATTCGGCTTTCCGAAGGGAGGTCGATTTTCGACAACAGCACTTGCATGCGTGTTAAGGGACCAACGTTACTCTAGAATATAGGCACACTTTGATTCTAGGCCAGTAGGTTGGGTGTAGAAGGCGAGGGTAGGGTTGTATGCCATATTTGGTGTCATATCACTCGCCCATTTGGCGGGTGCACCATTCCAAGGCTAACCCGCCAATGGACCCCATATCGCACGAAACCCTTCATTGTACTCCAGACCAACACTCGCGAGCCTAACCTTTGTAAAGGGACGCTTGTGCAGCGCTCCCGAAGCGATTCGTTGCGAGCAAGGTGTGTTTTTTGCAATATTCCATGTTTGCATGTGCCCACTTTGGAGGCGGCGCTCGCGGCCTTCCAAAGCGCCCCAAGTGGAGCACATATGTGGAATCGGAGGTCATTGGTGTCAAGTCATTGTGTTTAGAAGGATTGGTCGATTACCAAATCCAAGCCGAAGATATTCTAATATATTTGTGCAGTTTTCAAGGCACTTTTGCGTGTTTTTTGGCAAATTTTGGTGTTCTTTGCCCGTCATGATGTCAATTGGCGACCCTGTATCTCAACGTTGCGCTCAATTGACATCATGACTCAAGTATGTCATGGGGGTACACGCTTTGGTGCCCAACATATCTTGGACCCGGCGGACAACTCCTCTTGGGCTTGGCATACTGTGGCCGCCATGTTGGCAATTTGGGACAATCCCAAATCACGGGCTCACTTGGTGACCCTGCAATTCCCAAAATCGGAGGGGTTTGGGCGACGCCCAAAAGGTATGTTGGACGCAAATGACTTGATACGAATTCTATGGCACACTCCGTTCCAAGTGAGGCATGTGCCTCATTTGCCCCACCCATGAGTGTGCGCATTTTCGGCCATTTTGAGCGATTTTCCACATTTTCTGCCTGCCGTCCACCATGTTCAGCCCCCTCATGCACGCCAGACGCATGGACCAATGCACCATATATGACATGGGTGTTATGGATATTGGTCACCATGGTTCGCACACCACGTGGCGAAGCGGAGCAACCTTCGTCAAGGTGCTAGCCCAAAGTGAGTGTGGACGATTTTGCCACTTTGGCATTTGTGGACCCAGTGTGGATCCTCACCACGCCGAGGCCCAAGGAGATCCCTGAGGGCCAGGTACGTGTAGGTCGCCGTTGGACTCTGAATGAATTGCATATGGAATGGCAGATCCGATCCCCAACCCGGCGTGGAGATATGCCGTTGAGGATACCCCCAATTTTGGCTCATTTTGAGCAGCCAAAATGACCCCCTTTTGGGACCCCAATTTCACCCCCCCGTGTGATCTTTTGGCGGCCTCATATCTCTTTGCCCACAAGAAGCCCGGACCCAATTTCAGGTAGTGCACTCAGATATATGTCCTAGGTCCTGCCTTCTATCCTGTGAGTCATTGGCCTTGCCCTGGCCGGGCGAGTCACGCGTGAGAATGACGCCAATTTTGGTGACTTTGGCATCATGACCCCACTTGATGAACCCGTGGTTCCCTGATGCCGGAACCTCAGAGGGAACCAGGTTGGGTGAGGGCTCCAATGAGTTCATACTCGAAGGGCATAGGGTCAGTTGTCTGGTCCCTACCTCTGCCGGACGAGGGGTCAATTTTGGAGCTTTCGGAGCTAATATCAGTTTGGGCTGAAACAGCCCATTTTCAGCTACCAACTCCTAGGGAATAATGGCGGGGCTTTATCTCCGGCTCAGAAGAGAGTTGGGACCTGCTGTTGGGGGAGCATAGGGAATCATTTTTGGTTGGCCTTGAAGCTGCTTGGTTCCCAGGAACATGCCTGTGGCTGGGCGGGACACCCTCCCCCACTGGCAGGGTTTCAGAGTCCGGACTGAGTAGGGCATGGGTTGTGTTTGAGCCCCCGCCCCTGCCAGCCACTGGAAGGGACGGACTTGGGATTGGGATATGAGTTCGGACTGAGTGTCTATTGTCCCGTGATGCCCTCATTCCAGTCCAGTCTTTACCCCATGTGTACATATCCTGATGTGTTGCTGTACTTACTTTTGTTCCCTCGTTTCAGAGTGGCAAGGATCCTGAAACGCTTTGTCACATGACAGAAGCATGAGGATGCCCTTGTGAGCGCAGTGCTTTGCCTGCCTGCTTGCTTGTGCGTGTCCACCGCAGCGTCCCGTGGCCAGGACCCCCACGGTAACGCGTCAGTTCGGGCGTACAGGGGGGTCCCTTGGTGCCAGTAGCATTTGTACGCTTTCTGGTCCGGGGTATATATGAGGGTGGTTTCTGGGGGATCGTCACGTTGTAGGCCTTGTTTCTGGAAGGCGAGGAGGTGGGGAACCCAATCCCGCCCCTGTGCCATCAGGAGCTCCTGGAGGGCGGTTGTGGCGTCCTTGGAGTATGTGACGGCCGGGTGGTTGAGGTCGAGGAGGTTGTCGGAGGCCTTGATGGGGGCGGGCCGGGGCTGTGGAGCCTTGTGCCCTCGGCCCTTGCCCCGTCAGGGAGGGGGACTCGGGCCCGCGGACTTTTTGCCGGGTGGTGGGCGCTTGGGTAGGCGCGGCGGGGGGAGGCCTTGGCTCCACTCCGGGGTGAGCTCCCCAGTGTATTTGGTGCCTCTGTGGGCCTTGTTCTCGTCGGTGCGGAGCCGCATGGGGTGGGCGCTGGTGAACTCTAGGGTGTGGCCTTCTGGCTTGTCCGGGGCGCTGCTGCCTTGGTCTACCTCCTTGTGGCGGTGCCAGACCACCCGGATCTGTGGCCCCCCGCTGTCCCCCAGGTCGCGGAGGCACTACTGGATTGTGCCCTCACACCAGATCCAGTCGCCCGCGTGGTCGTTGCGGAAGGGCTGCTGGACCTTCGCGCCCTTTTCGAATCCTGGGTATGCCTCGGGTGGGGGCGGTGCTGGTGGCGGGAGGGAGGATGATGAGGATGCCTGGTCCCGGTGGGGTGGTGGTAATGATGGTGAAGCCGGTTCGGACCCCCGTGGCCATCTTTGGGTCACTTTGGGTGTGTATCTATGGGCTGGCCAGCCGCCATGGGCTGATATCATACTCTTCCATCCACCTGACCTAACCTGATGTGATAGTGTGATAGGCTTGGCCATTCCAGCTATGAGCGGCCATATTCAATACTGAGGCGCCGCCGGCTGAGATTTATATATCAAAATATCAGGAATCAACAGGGTTTTTTTATCATAATGTTTCCGTAATTTTTCAGCTATCCATTCTGATTGTCAATGTATCGGCGACTGTCAGTTGGATCGTGATTTTGCGGTAACTGATTGGTTAACTGTTTTTTCCAGATGTTTTAGCGGAAACCCCGATGAAGGGTCAGATTTCATCAGAAAAGGGTTCTTTGCTTCTGCAATTTTCATGTTATACACTCGCAAAATTAATCCGATTTTTTCAGACATTCAGAATCGGATTTTTGACTTCGACGTCGCCGCACTAGATATGATGGATTTCGAGTGGTCCTACATTTTTCCCCGATCACGAATCAAGCTTTCTCTTGTTGTCTCCTTCATTTATCTTGGAGATACAGGCGAAACAAAATTGATTCCTGTAGCCACTTTGAAGAGTCATATCTCCGGCTCACGGCGAGGAGTTCCACTTTTGAGACTCTGGTTGCAACTGCCCTGGTCTCAACTTAATGTGGAGAGCGTCAAACGTCTTTGAGGTGTACACATGCCGGGTGTAGCAAGGGATAATGGTCAAGGGGGTAGAAAATGATTTATAACTCTTGGACCATGCAATCGAATATTTTAATGACACTTCCGAGTGTACCGCATGAGTGTTGGTGTTGCATAGAAACTTACCCTGGGTTCCTACGTATTTTGAACGTGAAGTTATGTCCATGGAGGGGCATGGGATACCATGGTGGGAGCCACGTTTAAGGGTATGTTTTGTATGGACGGTATGTGTTTCGCTTTGCTCACGCCCATGTTATATATCTCCGTTTGTAGGAAGATATGTGGAGTCATACGTGGCAAGGGCTTCACCCATGTCCTAATGGTGAGCTCCATAGCGCTGGACTAAGTCTACCGCCCATATAGTGCATGTGGGAAGGCTTACAGAGCGACCCACAAGCAGAACTATCATCATTTCATGGTGCGTATCGTGAGGAGGTTCGAAGGTGTCCCTATGCGTCCATGTGGGCATCCACGTAGGGGGTTGTTTGCAAATGATCTCAAGCAAGTGTGTCCTGAACCATATGTTGATACCATGGGTGAGCGAAGTTATATACTATTGTGATTACTTTGAATTTAGCAACATCTGCATGTTTTTGACCTCATTTTATGCTCATTTATGTGCTCAACTGGTCTGCCAACAGTAAGGTGCCTGAAGATCTGTGAACTATGGTATGTTGCTTATATGTTGGCATATGCTTCGGTGTTGCTCCTCACCATATGCCGGATCACGTGGTCACTTTGGTGTGGCACACGGGGCCTCACAAAACGTCTGGAATCCGTGAGTTGACTTGTGAAGCATGGAATGTGTATGTCAGGAGGGGCTTGGGTGCCAATGTTAGGATATTCTTCGGCATTGATCTTTGGTCTATATCACCCTTGTATATTACCCTCCAGTTTGACACATGCATGGAGCATTTGAATACTTGCCGTATGCATGTTTGAGTATATAATTGAATTTTGGGCACTATGGTGTGATTTGCCTAATTTTGCTATGTTGTGAGGTCATCTTCATGGGGCAGTTCTCCAAGCCCATTTCTCTTGAAGTCCAACCAAGGTTATGTCAGGGTAGGGCATGGTCCTCAGTGCCACTCTAGGCCATGACTTGCCACCTCCCCCATTGGGCTAGGATTTAGGGGCTTGGGGGTGAACACATTTTTGGGGTTTGTTTAGTGAGCGTTGACACATGGCATTTAGCCATCTTATTTGACTGGGTTCAGGGCATCATGTTGGCGAGTCAAGGGAAGGTCTTGATTCCAGGGAATGAGGGGTCTATGGCTGTGATTGTGCATGTTTACCCCTTTCCCCAATTTTGCTTTATTTGTATTCATATGCCAATTTCAGGGCTTCTTTTTCCATTTTTTTATTGGTGCAGTTTCATGTACATGCCCAACGCCCGTGTCTCCGTGTGCACCATGAGACGACCGGCGTGTTGATAGGAGCTGTTGAGTGTCAACGCGGGACCTCAAACACCCTTGGAAGCCCTCAGTGTGGATTATTTAGATTGAAGCCATTGTACTTGGGAGTTGGGTATTGCAAGGGATCAGGAATTGTGTGAAGGAGCCATAATTTACTATTTTTTTAGGAAATTGTGCAGGATAGGGCAAGATCATGCAGAACCTGGTGAGAAGCAAGACCAATGCAGTGACAGGAAATAATGGAAGGGGTACAGCAGGGGCCTTCTTTATGGTAGCAGAGCCTTACCTGCCCCCTACCGCCGCACCGGGGACTTGGGCCCTCATGAGCCCTGCCCAGGGACGCCCCGAGTGCAGATCATGGAGTCCGTGGGGTCGACGCCGGACTTGGATGCCTGAGAAGAGCGAAGATGCTCAGAACGGAGAGCCCTTGTAGGACATGGGCTAGAAATGGAGGAGCTGGCCTCCATGTGTGAAAGGCAATGCCGCAAGGCTTGCAATCTCCGCTCTGCTGCAGGGGAGCTGGAGGAGACTAGCAGCAACGGCAGGGCCTGGCGTTACCGGAAGCGCGGGTCCCCAAAACCCGCGGCAGAAGCCAGGGCAATGGAGACGGATCCCAGCCCGGTGAGGCTGTGGTCAGCTGCAGACTCCGAGGGGCATTCCGATGGCTATCGGACCGCTTTCCCTTCGAAGTCGGAGGAGATGCCCATACCGCCCACAAGGGCGCTCACGGCCCCCAAACCCACCCTGGAGCATGACGCCGAGGCGTTGGAGAGGCCTACCAGAGCCTCAAAGGCGCCAGTGGCCCGGCACACGGAGCCAATGCGGGATAACATGGGCGACACACCCATGGCGGAGGAGTCCAAGGCGCCGGGAACCGTGGGATGCGCCGGATAAGGTAGAAAGCACGTTGAGTGCCACTGCGAGCACGTATCCTTCCTCATCGGCAAGTACCCAAAGATGGGGATGGACGCCATCGTGCAGCACCCCGACCGCCTGGACAACCAGAAGGACGGCCTAGGGGAGGACATCGCTGGGATCCAGGATGACCAGTTGGAAGCGGAGAGAGACATGGCGGAGCTGCGAGCGGAGCAGGACCGGTACCGGGAGAAGCTGGAGATGGCCCTGCGGAAGCAGCAGCGGGTGGTGTACAGCCTCCTCCACCTGGTGGAGGACATGTCGGGACGCCCGAAAAGGCTAGAGGAGTTACAACCACTCGCCTCGGGTCCAGAGCTCCCGGCAGGGCCGCCAACGGCAGAGCTGGTGGAGCGGGTTAAGACCCTCAGGAGCACCATGGATAAACCCATGGGCGTCCCTGCAGAGGCACCTTACGTGCCTTCGCGTGTTGACCCGGGTGCGCTGCCGTTTGTTCCCATGTTCAGCGAATCAATAATGCTTGGGGAGCATACGGCACCGGCTGGGTCCATGCGGGAGGAGCACGCAACCACGGACCTGAGGAGCCTGACGGTACAGATGTCCCATGCCGCCCAGGATCCACCGACCACTACGACTGCCCATGCAGTCTATGCGGAAGAGGAGATCCATACCATGCAGGGGCGAACCATGGGAAGGGCCGACAGACATGGTCGCGGCCATCCAGGCGGAAACCTGTTGGTGAAGGACCCCACTACGGGGATATGGACAGCCGGTGGAGCAAGTCCTTCCCGCGTCCCAAACCCCATGGGTTCAGGCCCAACTGGACCGCACTCCATGGAGGAGAGGGATGTACGGGGAGTGTACTCGCACCCCCCGGCCACAGGTGGTATCCGTCTCGGTGGAGTGGTGGCTGCGGACGTCGGAGACGCCATCAGGAATCGACGACCTCAGGGGAATCAAAAAATTCTCTACGGCGATGGCAACCCCTCCAACCTGGATGACTTCATCCTGGATTGGGAGGACTTCGCCCAGGAGGTCGTCGAGATGAAGGGAGCGCCAAGGGACAAATGGGTATGTCGGACATTCCCTCACAGGCTGGCGCAGGACCTGAAGGAGGAGCTCAGGGATCAGATCCGCGAGGGATTGATCCAGACGGAGCAGGCCTGCCTCCAGTGGCTGGAGGACGAGCAGCGAGTGGACGCCCCCAACCAGAAGTTGGAGGATTTGTGGTGCGGGAATAGAATTGGTACATCCGCAAGTACCGAAGAAGCCTCAAGCTGGTGGAGGACTGGAATGAGGCCAGCGAGATCCGACACCTGCTGAAGCACGTCCTCTCCGGCCACTGGAAGAGAAGGGTAGAGGATGAGGAGAAGAAGAGAGCAAAGGAGCGCGTGGCCGTACGGATCATGGCACCGGAGGACACCCACGCCACAATAATGGAGTTTTTCCGGCGAAGCTTCGGCGAGCCCAGACAAATGTTGGGGTTGAAGAACGCCGTTTATGTGGAGGTAGTTGGCGACACCATGGGGCAAAGGTTGATGCACCTCAACAACGCGGAGTGGGGGCGCGGAGAGCCGCTGAGGATGCAGGTCATTTTCGCCCGCATGAGCCCTGACGAGATCGTGAAGTACATCACGGTGGAGCTGAAGGTCAACGCCAAGAACGAGGCCCACGTGCAGGATCGACAGGGCCAAGGCCATTTAGGTCATCGAGAAGATCGCCAACACCGGGAGGTCCAGAAGGACACGGTCGGCACCGCGGAGGGATGGAGTGGAAGCGGCCAAGATCTCTGGACCGCGACCACCCGGGAGGATCATGAAGAAGCCCACTTCTTCGCGTTCTTGGCGCACAATATGAAGGAGCATGGGCAGGACAGGTCCAGATGGAACCGCC
The DNA here is from genome assembly GCA_964036045.1 of Eutreptiella sp. 'Long Island Sound 2002'. Classification (NCBI taxonomy): domain Eukaryota; phylum Euglenozoa; class Euglenophyceae; order Eutreptiales; family Eutreptiaceae; genus Eutreptiella; species Eutreptiella sp. 'Long Island Sound 2002'. The sequence continues at coordinate 88,280,579 of OZ038382.1, read as the reverse complement.
TGGACCAAAGGTCAAAGGGACGCAAGGAACCACGAAGGATCGGGAACCCGCCGCTCTCGTTCCGCGAGTACAGATCACAGCACACCGGTTGCTGGGTCTGCTACTGCAAGGAGAACAACCATGCACATGACCACCGGCATTGCAAGGTATATGAGGATGACAAGAAGACCTACTTCGCCGCCCATCCCGACAAGAAAGCCCGAGTAACAACGAATTGCCGATTGGAAGGCAAAGGGCGGAGACGGTGGAAATAGCCAAGGAAAGGGCCAAGGAAAAGGCGGAGGAAAAGGCTATGGTGGAGGACCCGGCCCAGAACGACGCGTGAGGTCAATCGAGGAGGTTGCTGAGGACATGTTGAGGACGTTGGAGCAACTCAAAGCCCAGCAACGTGGTGGACAAAGTCTGAGCGGATCGCATCAGGAGGGAGCTGCGGCAGGCCACATCTAGAGGAGCCCCCACGGGAGTGGGAACCCGGAGGTCCTAGAGAAAGCGAAGGCACATCGGGTGCCGAAGGCGGCTCCAGAAGAGCCAAAACCACTGATTTTTGCCACTGCCAACCCCTGGAGCGCCCTGCCAGGGGAGGTGTATGTGGGCAAGGGATGTGGCAAGAAGGAAGGAGCGACCACGGAGAGCCCTGTGGACGGGCAGGACCAGCCCAAGATCTACACCATCCGTGACCATACCCTCGAAGTCCTGATGCACCCGGATGTGCTAGAGTTGCATGCCGTGAGAGTCCTGCATACACCGCAGGGTGACGAGCGGCAGTTGCACTTGAAGGTGCGTGTACAGTGCGGACAAGAGTAGTTGGTGGTGGATGTTTTGGTGGATACGGGTGCCCAGGTGAGCCTGGTCCGGAGAGGGTTGTTCCAGGAGGAATCCTTGCACCCCAGCCGTACACCGGTACGCCTGAAGGTGGCCAATGGAGAGATTATGGGTGGCGGCACCCATGAGGCCACTATCAGTATGGAATTCCGGGAGCATGAGCGTGTGAACCGCTCCGATTTCGCGAAGGGAAGCACTCTATGTGGGAACTTCTATGTGGCCGACATTACAGATTGGGATATGATCATGGGGTATGGCTTCATGGTGGGAAACGCCATTGGAGCCCTTCCTCATCGCGCAAAGCTGGTCCGGGAGGATAATGAATGGCTTACATCGCTGTCCACGGACTATGCATGCGGATCATCTCAATGGAATGCTGAGGTAGAGGATCGGATCGTCCAAGCGGTGCAAGCTGTGGGTGCCAAGTCCAGACGAGACCGCGGAGTTCAGCTTACGGAGTATGGGATGGCGCCGCAGGTGTAGGCTGGGACGATTCAGATGCTGGGAGCTAAAGCGCCCGAGACGGACGTCTTTGCTTCCCGGGATGCCCCACTTTTGAGGAAGTGTAGGAGGCATTGGCATCGAGGAGACTCAGCCTGGCACAGGCATTGGGGTTTGAAGGAGTGGGGGCCCATGTATTGGCATGGCTCCCTGGAAAATACCAGACGTACAGTGGAGAAGATCGTCACAGATAGGGCGAAGGGGATCCTGTTCATAACCGGCATAGGATCCATCCCATGTCCGCCGGAAGGTCTCAAGTCAAAGCTGGATTCCATCACCCTGAACGAGATGTGATTCAGGCCGGAGGAGGAGCTGTTCATCGACGCCAAGGCTTTATCAATGCCCTCCACGGGTCAAGCGTGGGGTACCAAGGCTTTCCTGGTGGATGGGGCGCAAGCCCGGCCCACGGGTGATGAAGCATTCATCCGTAGGGTTGAGGCGGTGCCCATGCGGGTAATGTTTGAGCTGAGTTCCTGGGGAGGGTCATGTATCACATCGCGGACCAATTTGTTGGTCCGGTTGGGTCGGACCCGCCGACGTGGGACTTTCCAAGAATGGGGGCCGGTAGCGACAAGAACTCGGCTGATGCCGCAAATTTCCGAAGATTATCGGTGGGAAGCGCGCCCCATGACGATGGAGACGGCATATCGGACGAGGAGAAGTCAGACTCGGACCCGGAAGAGGCCTATACCGCAGTGCGGTCGGTTGTATCGATACCGAAGCAAGCCGCTGAAGAGGCCCAGGAGAACCCGAAGGTCGCCGAGCTGAAGGAGGGGCTGATAAAGGCCTATCTGCGGCTATTCAGTGGCGTCGCCAACAAGAACCCTCTAGATCGTGGGAGATTAGGCACAGCGAGGATCAAGCTGTAGCCGAACCCCGAGATCTATCGTCATCGGGAGTACCAACTTCAGGGCGATCGGGCCGAGGCCATGAAGAAGTTGTTGGCCGAGTTTATTGAGCGGGGCTGGATCCAACCCTCCAACAGTGAGTGGGCCAGCCAAGCCTTTATCGTGCCCAAGAAGGAGAAGGGCGAGTGGAGGTTGGTGGTTGATTACAGGGGTTTGAACGCGCAAACCGAGCACGACTCGTACTCGCTTCCACTGATCGACACCATCCTCCACAAACAACAAAAAAAGCGGATCTTCACGGTGTTAGACCTGAAACACGGCTATCACCAGATGCCGCTACACCCAGACTCCAGGCGCATGATGGAGGACCTACTCAGTCCTGTCTGGGGCTGTGCCGACCCCTTTGTGGATGACATCATCATCGGGTCGGGCACGGAAGACATGACTGAGGACGAGCTCATCGAAGCGCATGAAAAGGATCTGCGCCGAGTGCTCAGCGAGCTGGACAAGCACTACATGGTGTGCAAGCCCACCTAAGCCTCACTCTTCGTGAGGGAAGCGGAGTTCGCGGGTCGCGTGGTTGGTCACGGGCAACGCCGTCCCATGCCGGGGAAGCTGGCGTCCCTGCACCACTGGGAAAAGCCCGAGACTATCAGCGAACTCCGATCCTTCATGGGGTTCTGCAATTACTATTCGGGCTATGTCCGGATGTATGCAGAACCGTAAGGGCCGCTGCACAAGATGCTGCAAGAGGGCAAGTTCGATGGCCGGAAGGGGAGCAGGAAGAAGCTTGCCTGGACCCCTGAGGCCGAAGATGCGTTCAGCCGCCTGGAGGAGAGACTCCTGGGGCAGCTGGGGCTATTCCTGGTGGACCCGGACAAGGGATTCGTGCTACGGACGGACGCCTCGGACTCTGCTGTAGGGGCAGTCCTCGAGCAGGTCCGGGACGACGGGTCGCACGTACCCGTGGCGTTTTGGAGCCAGATCCTGGCCGAGGGCCAACGTCGGACCTGGACCGCGAGAGAGAAGGAGACTTACGCCATTGTCTGTGCGCTCAGGAGGTGGTCTGGCCACATCAGATTAGAACCGGTGGTGGTTTGTAAGGACCATCAGTCCTTACAGAGCTGGCACAAGGAGCACGTCGACACCCCCTCAGGACCGGCGGCAAGGAGGGCCCGATGGCATGAGACGTTCGCCAAGTTCGACCTCAGCGTCGTATACGTCCCGGGGAAGGACAGCACTGTGGCGGATTGCCTCAGTCGATGGCCCCCCCCCGTGGGCAAGGCATGGATGGACATATCCAGCGATGGGGACGCCGAGGAGACCAAGGAGGCGAAGCGAATCATCGAGATGGAGAAGGGCATTGAGCAAGAGGGGGTCAAGTGTTTTGTGGTGATGGCAAACCGTACAGACCTGGCCAAGTTCTGGGGCGCCAGAGTCCAGACTATTCGAGAGGAAACCCTCGAGCAATGGATTGTGGCCCCCGTAGAGCTAGTCAGGTCGGTGCTCACGGAAGACTGGTCGGATGACTATGCGGCATCCGACCACTGGAGCAGGTACTGGAATGCCGTGAGCGCCCCGTCGGACGACGAATGGCCTGAGGGCTTGACCGAGGACGGGGATAAATTATTCTTCAAGGACAAGCTATTGGTCCCTGAAAACCGAATGGAGGAGCTCATTGACCACTGGCATAACGCCCAGCTCATGCATCCTGGTCGGGACAAGATGCAGCAGGACCTGGAGTGGCGTTTCAAGTTCCCATCGGGGTACTACGCCGTCCTGGATAAGTACTGCAGCGACTGCGCCGTGTGTCGGGCCACGAAGAGCCCCAACCACTCCAAGGCTGGCAACCCGGTGTACACGGCTATATCGGAGGGCCCTATGCGGTCCGTGGCCATGGATGTGTTTGCCATGCCAGAGGTCACCGTGGAAGGAGAGACCTACGACTGTGTCATCTTGGCGGTGGATAGGCACATCGGGTATATCGTGGCGGTCCCTGGCAGGAATTCGAAGAAGAAGGACAAGAAAGACAAGCATGGAGTGGGTCTGCAGGCCAAGACCGTCGCTAATGCCATGATCAGGCATTGGCTGACGATTTTTGATGTCCCAGCTGTCATCTGCAGCGATGGGGGCAGTCAATTTGTGGGGACGTGGTTCAAGGCGATGTGCAAGCACATGGGGATTCGGCACGCCAAGACCGTGGCGTACCACAGCCGGTCAAATGCCGGGCTGAGGTGGCTGGGCGGCAGATGTTCGAAAAGTTCCGCCAGCTGCACATTGACGAACTGGGCTGGAATCCGTACAAATCGCTGTGGAGAGTACTCCAGGCGTACCACGACCTTCCGGGGCCCACTGGACTGTCGCCCCATCGTATCCTGTTCCTACGGGATCGAGTGTCACGCACTCTCCTGTGGTTGAACCATGGCCAAGTAGCCCGGGATGTGAATGCTATGATGGCTGAGGCGGACGACACGGCAACCAAGGTGTGCAAAGCACTTCACGACGAGGATGAGAAGAGGGCCAAGTACTTCAAGCAGGGAAAAGTCCAGAAATATGCTCTCAGAGACACCGTATGGGTGGAGCAGCACCACCAGGATGTCTTGTCCAGGCATCGGCAGGCGTCTTGGTATGTGCCGGGGGTAATCGTGCGGAAGTTCGGGCAGGATGTGTATGCGGTTCGTGTGGGGGATAACAAGATCCTTGATCGCGACCATACCCAGCTTCGTCCCCGAGCACCAGACCCCAGCGGACGTCCCGTCACCTTCGAGTTCACAGCCGGCGATGTGGACTCAGATGACGAGGGTGAGGACGACGACTTCACCGCCGAGAGGATCCTGATGGACAAGCCGGACCCGGGAACGCCTGGGGGAAGGCTGTATGGAGTCTGTTTGAAGAGATTCGCCGCATCCAGGGATTCGTGGGAGCCTCTGAGCAGTTTCGTGCCGAGGTATACCACGATATGGATGGATTATCTAAGGACAAAGAACATTTCCTTGGATGTCAAGGACATGTTGGTCCATCTGGTGGCTGCAGCAGCATCGTGATGGATCTGCCTTGGCGTTTTTGTTTGTTCTTGTGCTTGGGAGACGGGTGAGGGCGTTCATCCGGGGATTTTTGGGTCTTGATTGGCCATATACCCCCTTCACTCGGTCTCCACATATATATTTCATTGTGGTATACGGATTTAGGTCGACCGACGACGTTTCTCTATCTTTGATCCCCTTGGTCCATGTTGTAGATCAAGAGGAGACCGAACATGGCGGAGGGCACCGATTATGAGTGTCCTCACCCCTTCCTTGGGGCATGGGGGACGCCTACGCCGTATGTGGGGCCTCCATGTGTTCCTGGGACATGGAGCGGGGAGGACTGGAGCGCATTGAGTCCTGTCCTCTCTTCAATGACTTCTGAGCGGATACAAGGCTCTGAGAAGGGGGGTGAAGCGAGCTCGGACCCCCATGGCCATCTTTGGGTCACTTTTGTTGTGTATCTATGGGCCGGCCAGCCGCCATGGGCTGATATCATACTCTCCCATCCAGCTGACCTAACCTGATGTGATAGTGTGATAGGCTTGGCCATTCCAGCTATGAGCGGCCATATTCAATACTGAGGCGCCGCCGGCTGAGATTTATGTATCAAAATATCAGGAATCAAGGGTTTTTTTTATCATAATGTTTCCGTATTTTTTCAGCCTTCCGTTCTGATTGTCAATGTATCGGCGACTGTCAGTTGGCTCGCGATTTTGCGGTAACCGATTGGTTAACTGTTATTTCCAGATATTTTAGCGGAAACCCCGATGAAGGGTCAGATTTCATCAGAAAAGGGTTCGTTGCTTCTGCAATTTTCATGTTCTACACTCGCAAGATTAATCCGATTTTTTCAGACATTCAGAATCGGATTTTCGACTTCGAGGTCGCTGCACTAGATATGATGGATTCAGAGTGGTCCTACATTTTTCCCCGATCACGAATCAACCTTCTCTTTGTTGTTTCCTTCATTTCTCTTGGAGATATAGGCGAAACAAAATTGATTCGTGAGGCCACTTTGAAGAGTCATATCTCCAGCTCACGGCGAGGAGTGTCAATTTTGAGACTCGGGTTGGAACCACGTTGGTCTCAACTTAATGTAGGGAGCGTCAAACGTCTTTGAGGTGTACACATGCCCGAAGTAGCAAGAGATAATGGTCAAGAGGGTAGAAAATGATTCATAACTCTTGGACCATGCAACCGAATATTTTAATGCCACTTTCGAGTGTACCGCATGAGTGTTGGTGTTGCATAGAAACTTACCCTTGGTTCCTACATATTTCTAAAGTGAAGTTATGTCCATGGAGGGGCATGGCATACCATGGTGGGAGCCACTTTTAAGGGTATGTTTTGTATGGACGGTATGTGTTTCGCTTTGCTCACGCCCATGTTATGTATCTCCGTTTGTAGGAAGATATGTGGAGTCATACGTGGCAAGGGCTTCACCCATGTCCTAATGGTGAGCTCCATAGCGCTAGACTAAGTCTACCGCCAATATGATGCATGTGGGAAGGCTTACAGAGCAACCCACAAGTGCCACTATCAATTTCCTCATTTTCATGGTGCGTATCGTGAGGAGGTTCGAAGGTGTCCCTATGCGTCCATGTCATTTTCGTATTTTATGTGCTCAACTGGTCGGCTAACAGTAAAGTGCCTAGAGATCCGTGAACTATGGTATGTTGCTTCTATGTTGGCGGATGCTTCGGTGTTGCACCTCACCATATGCCAGATCACGTGGTCACTTCGGCGTGGCACAGGAGGCCTCACAACATTAGGTCTCAAATTCGTCAGTTGACTTGTGAAGCATGGCATGTATATATCAGGAGGGGTTTGGGAGCCAATGTTAGGATATACTTGGGCATCGATCTTTGGCCTAAATGACCCTTGTATATTACTCTCCGGTTTGACACATGCATGGAGCATTTGAATACTTGCCGTATGCATTTTGGAGTATATAATTGAATTTTGGGCACTATGGTGCGATTTGCCTAATTTTGCTATGTTTTGAGGTCATGTTCATGGGGCAGTTCTCCAAGTCCAATCGACTCTAAGTCCAATCAAGGTTATGTCAGGGTAGGACTTGGTCCTGGGTGCCACTCTAGGCCATGACACGCCACCTCCCCTATTGGGCTAGGATTTAGGGGCCCTGGGGGTGAACACATTTTTGGGGTTTGTGTAGTGACTTTTCACACATGGCATTTAGCCATCTTATTTGACTGGGTTCAGGGCATCATGTTGGCGAGTCAAGGGAAGGTCTTGAGTCCAGGGAATGAGGGGTCTATGGCTGTGATTGTGCATGTTTACCTCTTTCCCCAATTTTGCTTTATTTGTGTTCATATGCCAATTTCAGGGCTTCTTTTTCCATTATTCTATTTCTTGCAATTCTATGTACATGCCCAACGCCCGTGTCTCCGTGTGCACCGTGAGACGACCGGCGTGTTGGAAGGAGCTGTTGTGTGTCAACGCGGGACCTCAAACACCCTTGGAAGCCCTCAGTGTGGATTTTTTGGATTGGAGCCATTGTACTTGGGAGTTGGGTATTGCAAGGGATCAGGACTTTTGTGGAGGAGCCATAATTTTCTCTTTTTGTGGAAAATTGTGCAGGATAGGGCAAGATCATGCAGAACCTGGTGAGAAGCAAGACCATTAGAGCGACAGGAAATGGTGGAAGGGGTACAGCAGGGGCCGGTCCTGGTAGGGACCTTCTTTAATGGGATGGAGGATGACGAGGATGCTTGGTACTGGTTTGCCGGGTGGGTCGGGGGGGGTGCGGGGGGTTGGGAGGTTGCTGCTTTTCCGGCTTGGTTGGGGGCGGGTGCGCCCCTTTTCCTTCTCGCTCGCTTGGGTGGGACTGAAGGTGGTGGGGCTGGGGAGGCGTGGGGTTTGAGGAGAGGGTGCGCTGCTTGCTGGCCCAGATCCCTTAGCGGGGGTTTTGCCGGTGTTTGCATGGTCGCTTTCGCGTGGCTGCGTGTGAGGTCGGCGAGCTCGCGCACGGTCTTAGGGGGGTTGGTTGGCCATGGCAGTGTGGCTGGGCTGTCGTCGAAAGGGTGGTGGAGGTGGTAGTTCCTCATGGCCTTGGCCTTCTTGACCCAGGCCTCCGTTAGTTCCGGTGTGTCTTGGCCGCTGGGGGACCCTCAAGCCCAGTAGAGTGCTGTGTGAAGGGCTTTCCACGGGGCGCCTTCGCGGCCTGTGAGGGTGGTGGCCTGGAGGAGTCGCTGCCGGCCTCGTGGGGGGTCTTCCAGGTCTTTTTCCGGGGTGTAGGCCCTGGGCGCCATGAGGACTTCCTGTGCCCAGTGGAGGACCCACCATTTCGGCTTAGGGGTTGATCGATGTGGAAGGGGGTGACGGGATCTTGGGGGCCTTGCGGTGGTGGGGGCATCGCTGGGATGGCTGTGGGGTCCCAGTGCCGTTCGTAGGCGGCGAGGGTGTATAGGGCGGCGGTAATGATGTGGTGGGCTTGCCCCTCGAGGACGATGTGGCGTTCTGTGCCGAAGTTCTTTTGGTAGGTGGGCTGTGGGGTGGACGGTGATGTGGGCTAGGGCGCGTTCGTGGGCCTTTTTTCCCCCGTCTGGCGCCTGCGTCCGTTTGTCCCCCGGGATGTGCTGCTGTTGGTGTTTTGGTGGGCGCGGTCCCAGGGCGAGGACTCTACTCCGTGGAGGGGGATGAAGTGTTCCCTGGACCCTTTCGGCAGGATGTATATGCCCGGGTCTCCTGGTACGGTGCCCAGGTACATGTTGCCGGTGATGGTGGGAGCCGGGAGCGGTTGGCGCAGGAGCGAGGTGCATGGGGTGGAGCAGGGCAGGTCATGGTGCTCACACCGGGGGTGGTCGATGCCGTACGGGGTCATGTGTACGGCGAAGAGTCCAACGGCGCGCTGGAGTTTGTGGGGTTGAATGTTGTTGAGGCGCGCCACCGCCTGTGTGTGGGAGCGTTCTTCGCTGATCCACACGGCGTCTGCCCGCGATGCCGCCGGGCTCAGGTAGTCCGTGATGATGCCTGCGATCGTGCGGTTGTTGGTGGCATCCGACACCCTGGCGGGGGGGGCGCTGATGCGGGGGATGGTGTGGTCGTCGTGGAGGGTGCGGTCCTTGCGCCCTGCATCGTGTCGGTGCGGGGCCTCCTGGGCGGGGGTGTGTACGCCTGTGTGCTTAAGCTTCTTGTTGGGGTGGTCTGCCGTGTGGAAGGGGGTGGGCAAGGAGGGGGCATCGTCGAGGGTGGGCTGTGGGAGGACCCCCCTTGTTGCCCATGTGTACAGGGTGGTCGCGGCGACCCCCTCCGCCTGTATGGTGTATCGCTCGTCGTGTCGGCGACAGGTGACGAGGTCTTTGGGGGCCTTCAGCTCATACACCTGTGTGTTGTGGGGGAGGTGACGGGTGACGTCCATCTTGGCGGCGTCGTTCTTGCGGGTGGTGGTGTGGTGGATGATGTAGTGGGTTGCCCATTCGTCGTGCGGGGTGTGCACCTGTGCGTCCAGCTTGGGTGGGGGGTGGAGTGGCTTCGGCGATCAGGGCTTTTCTTGGGCCTTCGCGTGGGGCGCCACTTTGGTTTTGACCAGGTACTGCGGGCCCCAGGTTTCCGGGGCCCCTACCTGTGTGGCTGCCGCTGCTGCGGCTTGGAGGAGGGCGGTTGTGTTGGTATCCAGGGGGGGGGGGCTGGTTGGGGGATGAGGCCCTTGTGGTCTTGATATGCCCACCAAATGGTGTAGCCTCGTTGGGTGTTGCGATGCCAGGTCTGGGTCTGGGCTTGCTGGATGGATAGTGCGGTCTTGATGTCCTCCGCCGCTTGTGGGTTTATGGACGTGGCGTACGCCCATAATCCTGGGGTGTGTATGCCGTGTGGTGCTTGGCCTACTCCTCGTACCGGTTGGAGGGTGTGGTGGGTGCGCGTCAGCCCTTTATGTTCCTCGGGGAGGTCCCCACGGATGTCCTCCCACCGTCGCTGCCAATTGTGTGTGTGGTCATTGGGAATGGGGTAGGTGATGACAATGTCCTGCCACGGGGTGGGGCCTGGATGTACCGTCATGGGTGCCGACGATGCTTGCGGGGGTATGTGGACAGCGTGGGTGGGGGCTGCTGTTATGAGGTCTCCCTCCGTTGGTGTGATGGTGGCATCTCCTCGGACAGTGAGGAGGAGGTGGTGGCGGTCGGTCGGTAATGTCCACGTGGTGGTGGGTTCGGTGATTGAGTGGGGGCTGATGGCCTGGAGCCCCGGGGTGATTTTGTCCTACCGGAGTGTGCAGTTCTGGACCGCCCATTCTCGCGGTAGGTTCCGAAACCCGTTGCGGTCCGGGTTGGTGCGGTGCTGTGGGGGGAGCTCCATCGTGGTGATGGGGGGGGTGAGGGGCTCTGTGTGACGTTGGTGGGGATGGTGCCTGGAGCATCTTCTCGTCCGGTTGTTGTGGGGCTTTCGCCTCCTGCATTTCTGCGCTGATGGTGGCGAAGACATCTGGGAGGGTCAGGGAGGCGGGGGGGTGGGGTGCCGGATCGTTCCAGGTGATGTGGTACTCCTCCGGGTTCTCGGGGCTTTGCTGTACGGTGAGGGCGGCGGTGGCGTCGTCTTCAGGTGTCCATCGGTGTGGATTGTGGTCGAGGGGGTGGAGGGTGATGGTGTTGCAGTGTTCCCAGCTGTGGAACGCTAGGAGGGCGTGGAGGCCGTGCCTGGTGTCCCCGGGCGGGCGGGGGTAGGTTTCGGCTGTTGCTTCCAGGAAGGCGTCCATGGTGCCTTTCCAGGTCTCTTCCCAGAGAAGGTCTTCCTCCGTGCCCCACTCGTTGTCGTTCCTCTTCTCCTGCTTCCACCCCTGGAGGGGGCGTGGTCCGTCGGGAGGTCTCGTTGGATGGATTGGTAGTACTGCTCCGTGTCCAATGGGGCTAGGGTGCGGGCCAGCGTGGCGTAGATGTCCTTTGGGGGGGGGGGGGGGAGTGGGGGCGTGGCGGCGCGGTCGGGCTCGGGCTCCTCTCGCTTGTGTTCCGCGTTCTGGTCTGCGGTCGACGCGGGGAATATGGAGTGTGGTGGCATGGGGTGGTCCGGCTCCTGTGGTTCCGTGGGTTGCTGGTGGGCTTGTGGGCGCGGGGCCGTGGCTGCCAGTAGGTGTCGGAGGGCCGGGAGGACGTCGTAGTCATCGTCCCAGCAGTGGGCTGCAGCGCACGTCCTGTCGCGGGAAGCGGGGGGGGCGTTGTTGCTGCGCGGTGTCTGATAGGGTGGGCGACGCGTGCGGGTGGTGGCGTGCTCGCTCTGCTGTTCTGTTCCCCGCGAGCCCTGACCCTTGGGGGGTGGTGTTGATGTTGTTGGTGAGGGTGGTGTGGGTGTTGGAGTGGATGATTGTGCCGCAGGCGGTGCCGTTGGTGAGGGTGGTATTGGCGTTAGTGTAGACCAGGTGGGTGCAGGGCTAGTTGATGGTGATTAGTTGGTGGGTCAGCCAGTCAGTGTTGTTGCTGCCGTCGTCGCCGGTGGTGTTGGTGCCTCTGGTGGTCATGGACATTGATGGTGAGGGTGATGGTTGGTGAGCATGGCGAAGGTGATGTATGGGGCGTATGTGGTGTTGCCGGTGGCGTCGATGGTGAGGGTGTTGTCGCTGGCCGTTGGGGGCATAACGTACGTCGGCCGGTCATGGCGGTGGTGGCGAGGGTGCTGTAGATGACGGGTGGTGTGGCCAATGTCGCCGCCGGCGGTGGAGGTGTAGTAGGCGCCGTGGTGGTGAGGGTGGTGTTGGTGACGGTGGGGTGTTGCGGGTGCTGTACTGGTTGATGGTGGTGGAGTTGTTCCTGGTCTGTGGGTAGACCCCGTCCGGCGGTGGTGGTGTTGGTGGTGTCGATGTTCGCTGAGACTGTTGGCGATGTCAAGCTCTTGGCCTTGCGTGGAGTGGTGGTGGCGCTGGTGAGTGCAGGTGGTGCCATGGGAGGCGGTGCGGCGGTGTCTTCTGGGGTGTCGCTGACACTGATGCTGGGTCGGCATCGGTGCTGCTTCTGGGTGTGGGTCCGGGTGCGGAAGGTCTTTGGGATGTTGTGGGCGCTGAGGGCTGGTTTTCCTGCTGGTGCTGATCATTGTCTTCTGGCCCTGTCGGCGTTGGATGGACGCTCCTGGGTGAGGGTGATGTCGCTGCTGGAGTTTCCGCGGGTGGTGCTGCAGGCTTTGGGTGTAGGTGTGGTTTAGGGCGCGGCGTTGGCGTAATTGGAGGGTGGCGCCGACAGTTGGTAGCGTGATTGGTGGCGGTGGCGCTGGTGGCAGTGGTAGTGGGGGTGTCGGTTGTTGGTGAGGCTGCCGTCGTCGGTGTTTCGGTTGGTGGTGGTGATGGTGTCGCTGGTTGTGCAGATGGTGGGGGGTGTAGGTGATGCCACTGTTGTTCGTGGGGGGGGGGATGGGATGAGAGACCCGTATCCAGGTGGTTTGTGAGGGTGATGTGGCTATCCGTTGTTGACGGCGGTGCGGGTGTTGTCCGGGAGTGTTGTCGGCGATGTCCTGGTTTTGAGTGCCTGCGGTTCGCAGTCGCAGGCGGTCAACCTGGCTATGCCGCCGGTGAGGTTGGTGCAGGTGGTGTTGGTGACCGTTGGGCTGATGCCGTTGGTGGGGGCTGTGTGGTTGTTGTGTCAGGCGTCGATGGCGTTGGTGACGGTGATGGTGGTGTGTTGGGGGTTGGTACCGGTGGTGGTGCTCCGATGGTGAGGGTGCCGGGGACGCTGGGTGTGGCTCCGCGTTGTTGGGTTATATCCTCGCCACTCCTGGCGGAGGGTGCCGGTGGTGTCGCTGCTGGTGATGGTGGTGGGTGGATGTGATGGTGTTGTTGTGGCTGTTTGTGCTGCCTGGGGTGGTTGTTGACGGTGCTCCGTGTGATGTTGATGCGCTGGCCGGTGATGCGAATGGTGAGGGTGTTGTAGGTAGGCGTGTGTTGCCCTGCGGTGCCACTGGCGTTGATGTTGGTGCGTTTCGTGTGTGCTGTTGCTGTTGCTACCCTTGGCTTGGGGCCCGGTGGGTGGCGTTGGTGGCGTGTGCTTGCCAGCCCTGCTGGCGTCTTTGGTGACGCCGACGGCTGGGGCGCCGTAGGTGTTACTCTGTGCTGGGGTCGTGGTGGTGATGGTAGGGCTGTTGTAGGTGACGGCACCTTGGCACGTCGTTGGTGGGGTTGGCGGTGGTGTCGATAGTGCCGTGGGTGTTGGCGACGCTGGTGCTGCCAACAGTGAGGGTGTCATAAGTGATACCTGGTCGTTTGCGTGTCTCGTGGTGGTCTCTTGGCGTGGGTGTTGTGTTGTTGGTGTTCGTGCTGGGCGCGGCCTGTGCTTTGGTGGTTGGCAGTTCCGGCTGTGCTACTCGTGGCTGGTGGTTGGTTGGCTTGTGGTCCTGGTGGTGCCGGCTGTCTCTGGTGTTGGGCTAGTTCCTCCAGCTGTCTTTGGGTCTGTAGTGGTAGGTGTTGCACCGGTTTTGGCCGAGGGTGTCGATGCTGTGGGTGGGTGGCTGGAGGTGTCGCTGTGTTGCTGCTGTCGGTGGTGCTGGTGACGGTGTTGGTAAGGGCGCCGCCGACGGAACTCTGGGTGTTGGCACTGCCGGTGATGCTGATGGCAAGGGCGTTGTAGGTGATGCCCTGCTGGAGGGTGGTGTTCTGACGGTGGGGGTGGGACCTCGCCACTGCTGGCGGAGGTTCCCGTGGGCGTTGTTGGCTGGTGTGTTGGCCCTGGCCCCCCTTGGTGTCGTTGATGCGGATGGTGTTGTAGGCGTCGTACCGGGTGGTGTCGCCGTGGTGGCTGTCGTTGACGCTTCGGGTCGCTGTCACTGAGGTCGCACTGTCGGTGGTGCTGTCGGTGATGCCGGTGGTGAGGTTGTTGCGGGCGTTGCTATGGTTCACAGTGTCTCTCATGTGGCTGATGCTGCTGGTGGTTGGTGTGGGTCTGTTTGTGGGTGGTCAGTGGCTTGTGTTCGGGGCAGGGCGCCGGCTGGATCTATTAGCTCTGACAGGGAGGGTGTGCAGTAGGTGGTGTTGGCCGCTGGTGATGCCGTTGGTGAGGGTGTTGCAGGCGATGCCCCGGGTGATGTCGTGGGTGAGGGTGGTGTTGGTGGTGCCGGTGGTGTGGGTGCCGCTGGTGACTGCGTGGTTGATGGCGTGCTGTTTTTGCTTTGGTGGCAGGGGTGTTGTTGTTGATGGTTCTGGGCTTGTGCTGTCGCCTCCTCTAGCTGAGGCCTGGTGGTTTGTTGGTTTACCGGTTGTGGTGGCGTTGGTTGCCTCTGGTGCCGGAGGTTGCCGGTGGCGACGCTGATGGTGGGGTGGTGCAGGCGATCGTGTTGTTGATGCCGTTGGCTTGGGTGATGTAGGAGTACCCGGTGTTGGTGTGCGTAGATGTCGTAGGCGTTGGTGAGGACGGCGGGACCGCCGGTGATGGTGATGGTGAGGGTGTTGCGCTGGCATGATTGTTGGTGGTGTTGGTGTTTCCGATGAGGTGGATGCTGGCGGTGGCAGTTCTCGATGTAGGTCGGTGGGTGGCGCGGGTGTGGTTGTTGGTCAGTGTTGGGTGGCTTCCTCTGTTGGTTTGATGTTGGCAAGGGTGTCTTAGGTGTTGTGCTCGGTGCTGGGGTTGCTGGTGTCGCCAACAGTGTCTCCGTTGGCTCCGAGTGTTTCCGCTGGTGAGGGTGTTGTGGCGTTCGGTTTGAGTGGGTGTGGTTTGGGTGTTGGTGCCGGTGCTGGTGTGGCTGTCGCAGTTACTGGTCCTGGGTGTGGGTTTGGGCGTGGTTGGTCGTTGGGTGTTGCTGGGCGTGGGCCCCCATTCCTGGCTGAGGGCTTGGTGGGCCTACCCTTGTGTCCTAGGGTTGTTTCTGGTGGCCCTTTAGCTCCCCTGGCGGGGGGTTGCTGGGTTCTTGTTCTTCGGGTCTTCGTGTGTTGTGTGCGTTTGTGGTGCGGGCGGTGCTCGCGCTCTGGTGTGTGGTGTGCGTTTGTGGGGCTCCTGCTGGTGGCGGCTGTGGCTGTGTGTGTTGTGTGCGCGTGTGGAGGTGTGTGCTGTGTGTTGGTGGTGCGTTTGAGTCACAGCCAGGAGTGGTGAGGGATCACCCGCCGCCACCGGCGGCGAACCACAACCAGGGGAGGCGGGGACACACACACAAGCAACTCGGCCAAGAATGGCGAGGAGCCGCCCCCCCACCACCACCACCCCACCCCACCCAGGAGAGACGGGAAACCCACCACGACAAACCACACAGCGAAAAGGGGGCGGGACGAAAGGGGCCCACGGGAAACGCAGGCGAGGGACCCAAGCGCAGGGGTTTCGGGGCCCCTCCGGTGACCGTATTGGCCTCACCTGAGGACACGCAATAAGGTGGGATACGCCCGGGACCGTTAGTCAGCGGCCCGAGGTGGCACAAGCCTCAGGGGGTGACCCAGGGGCCTGACCAAGGGCACTCTCCATGGCACGTACTGCGGTTCGGGGCCAGCCAGGGGCTGCGGGTAGGGCACACCGTCCATCGGGGTAGGCAAGTGACACGCCTGTCCCACAAGGACTCCCCTGCGACCCACAGTGTACCCAACCCCGGTGTGGGGACTGGCTGGAGTACCTGGCTACGGAGCGGGTCCATTTGTACCGAGCGGGTACAAATGGACGGCCCGTACAACAGAGTTACACCCTGACGAGGAGTGTAAGCATCGCCCCCCCCAAAGGGAATCACAAGGGGAAGGGACCCGAGCCAGCGTCAAGGACCTCCCCCCCCGACCCACCCACCACAGCCGGGTAGGCCCGGGCAAAACACCAGGGAAACACCGCCCCAAGCGACGCGGCAAAGAGAAAGAGGGGGGAGGGCACACAAAGGGGCGGGGGGACACGCCACCTCCAACGGACCCCGGCCAGGGGCAACGGGGAACCGCACCCGGATCCCACAGCCGGGGCGGGAGGGGGGCCACGACACACAGCCCCCGCACCCACACAGGGCCGCCAAACCAAGCCCAGAAAAGCGGGGACAGGCAGGGTCTTGGGTGTGGCTCCCCGCCACTCCTGGCTGGGGTACTATTGGTGTTGGTGGGGGGCGGACAGTTCACCACTCCTGGCTGAGGTCCGCCGGTTTGCTTTTCCGGCTGTGG
Source organism: Eutreptiella sp. 'Long Island Sound 2002' (assembly GCA_964036045.1). Lineage (NCBI taxonomy): Eukaryota > Euglenozoa > Euglenophyceae > Eutreptiales > Eutreptiaceae > Eutreptiella > Eutreptiella sp. 'Long Island Sound 2002'. The sequence goes on along the minus strand of OZ038382.1, from coordinate 88,264,338 downwards.
GTTCTGGGTGGGCGTTTCCTCGCTACTCCTGGCTGAGGGCCCCGGGTGCGGTCCCCCGCCACTCCTGGCACGGAGCCCGCTGGTGTTGGTGGTGGGTGGCCCCTTGCCACTCTTGGCTGAGGGTCCTGGGTGCGGTTCCCGCCAATCCTGGCTGGGGTCCGCTGGCTGCGGTGGTAGACTGTGTTGCGCGTGTTTGTGGCGCGGCGCGTGCCAGTGTGTGTGTTGTGTGTTTGTGGCAGTGGTGTGGGCCTGGCTGTGTCCTCCGTGTGTGTTGGAGCATGTGTGGCGTGTGTGCAGTTTGTTTCCCTGGCTGGGGCTTGTTGTGGGCGGTCCCTCGCCACTCGTGGCAGAGGTTCCTGCGTGCGTTTTCGCGCCACTCCTGGCTGGGTTTCGCTGCCGGTGATGGTGGGTGCTCCTCGCCACTCCTGGGTGAGGGCCCCGGTTGCGGTCCCGTGCCACTCCTGGCTGGTGTCCGCTGGCGGCGGTGGTGCGTGGTTGCTTGCCACCTTGGGCGTGGTCCTGGTTGCGGTTCCCCTCCACTCCTGGCTGGGGTCCGCCGGCCGTGGCGGTGGCCGTTTCCGTGGGGTTGGGTGGGGGGTTTCTCGTGGTGTGTGTGTTTGTGGCGCGGTGCGTGCACGCGTGGTGTCTGTGCTGGTGAGTGTGTCGTGTGTTCGTGGTGGTGGTGTTGGTGTGGTTTTGCCTTCCGTGTGTGTTGGTGTGTGTGTGTTTGTGTGTGGGTGTGTGGCTGGGGCCGGCTGGGGTTTGCCGCTGGTGTGGCTGTGGGTGTGGTTGGTGTGTGCCGTGGTTGGTCCCTCTCCACTCCTGGCGGAGGTTCCTGAGTGCGATTTCCCGCCACCCCTGGCTGGGTTTCGCTGTCGGTGCTGGTGGGTGCTCCTCGCCACTCCTGGCTGAGCGGTCCCTGGTGCGGTTCCCCGCCACTCCTGGCTGGGGTCCGCTGGCGGCAGAGGTGTGTGGTCACTTGCCACTCCTGGCTGCGGGTCCCGGTCGCAGTTCCCCGCCACTCCTGGCTGGGGGGTCCGCTGGTGGTGGTGGTGGGTGGGCCCCCGCCACTCCTGGCTGAGGATCTCGGGGGCGGTACCTCGCCACTCCTGGCTGGGGTCCGCCAGCTGCGGCGGTGGGTGTTTTCGCGGGTGGTGGTTTTCCGTGTTGTGTGTGCTTGTGGCGCGGCGTGTGCCTGTGGTGTGTGTGCTGGTGTTTGTGGTGTGTGTTCGTGGGGTCTGTGTTGGCCGTGGTGCGGGTGTGGGCGTGCCTTCCGCGTGCGTGTGTGTGTGTGTGTGTGTGTGTGGCGTGCGGTTTGGTGTGGTGTGGTGTGTTGGTGGGGGTGTGGCTGGTGTGTGCTGTGGTTGGTCCCTCGCCACTCCTGGCGGAGGTTTCTGTGTGCGACTCCCCGCCACTCCGGGCTGGGTTTCGCTGCCGGTGGTGGTGGGTGTTCCTAGCCACTCCTGGCTGAGGGCCCCGGATGCGGCCCCGCCTCTTTTGGTTGGGGCTTGCGGCTGGTGTTTGTGTGGTAGTGGTTGGTGTGTGGTGTGGGTCCCCCGCCACTTCACGCTGAATGACCTGGGTGCTGCGCCCCGCTCCTGGCTGGGGTCCGCCGTTGTGCGGTGGTGGTTGACCCCTTGCCATTCCTGGCTGAGGGGCCTGGTTACGGGGCCTTGCCAGTCCTGGCTGGGGTCCGCCGCCGGGTGCCGTGGTTGGTCCCTCGCCACTCCTGGCCGAGGGTTGTGGGCATGGTTACCCGCCACTCCTGGCTGGGGTCCTGTGGTTGTGGTGGTGGGGGGCCTGGGTGGCCTTCTCCTTGGTCTTGGTGTGCTTGTGTGTGTTGTGTGGCGCTTCTGATTGGGGTGGGTGGCGTGCGGGGGTCGTGCGCGGTGTGGTTGCCGTGTGTGTGCGTGTGTGTGCGTGCGGTGTGTGGTTTGTTGGTTGTGTCATACCTTGATTGGTTCTCGTCTTCGGTCGGCATGGTCGTGGTCAAAAAACAGAAGAAAAACAATAGAAGAGGTCCTGTAAACGTGTAGCAGAATGCTTGGTATGCGTAATACAAACTACACACCTCTCTATTTGTCCCACCGCGCATTTATCCCCCTGTAGAGAGAGAGCGTGTGCAGGCCTTTGGGGGGTTGGTTGGTTGTTTTTGTGTGTTGTGCCTTGTGTCTCCTTTTTTGTTTTGTTTTTTCCGTAGCGTCCTCGATAACATACCTCTTTGCCTTGCGTTTTCCTTATAGAGAGGGCGTGGAAGGCGCCTTTGTTTTTTGTTTTCCTCCGTAACATACTTGCCATATCTTGTGTAGCTTCTCGTTTTCTTCTCCTGTAGGGAGAGCGTGTGTGTGTTTGTGAATGGGGCGGGGTGGGGCTTCATACCATGTTTCTCCTTGACCTTGTCTCCGTCTTCTTGTACCTTGCGGCCTTGTGTACGTTTGTGTAAGCGTGCGTGGGCCGTCCCTTTGGTGCCCACCCTCGCATTCTTAATATACTTGTGCACCATACCATTGTTTCCTCGTGGTTTGTGGCCATCCCTTGTTCGCCATACCATTGTTTCCCCGTGATTGGTGGCCTTCCCGTATAGCGAGAGCGTGTGCGTGTCTTTGGGTGGGGCGGGGTGGGGTTTCATACCATGTTTCTCCCTGACCTTGTCTCCGTCTTCTTTCACCTTGCGGCTTTGTGTACGTTTGTGTGCGTGGTTCGACCCCTTGGCGCACTCCTTTGTACTTTTAACATACTTGTTTGCCATAATATTGTTTCCCCATGGTCCGTGGCCGCCCCATACCTTTCGCGCTTTTTCTTCTTCGTCATGTACCTTGCGGTGCTTGGAGCCTATGGAGATGGGATGGGATGGGTAATGCAGATATATGGGTGTGGTTTGTGTTTCTGTGCATGCTCTATGATGTGCCTGGTGGTGCGTTGTTCGTTTTTGCGTGCAGCGTTGTCTTTTTGGAGCCCTCCTTCACAACATACTTGGTTTCCTCATCTAGGTCAACGCCCGTGGTCGCCACGAAATCTGTTACGCATCGAATGACTGCAGAAGTAAGCAGAGGGGGGGCAGCACTAGGAGAGGCATACACTGCACAACCAGCATACCAAACAGCAGACAACTGGTGGAACAGACTGAAACGGAACGACCTGGCGGCGTAACTGGTGTTAACATTTGCACAGCTACTCAGGTTTAACAAAAGAACGGGACACAGCCTACCTGCAGCTAAAAGGCAGGAGCACAAGCGCCTCGTGCGCATTTTGCGACAAGAGGGCTGGAACCTGTACCTGTTGATGCGTCGACCGGCAGTACCAAACAGGGGAAAATGGGAAGCACGACAGGGTACCTAACACAAACAGGAAGACAGAAAGAAGTACCACTTTGGCAGGCAGACGCCACCGCAGACACAGTGGCCAAACAGGCAGCAGCAGCAATTAAAGCAACTTGGACACTGGTGCTTGCATCGTGTTGTGTGCTGTGGATCGACAATTGGTACCGGGCACAGAACACGGGACCGGTGGCAAACTTGTACTACAATTGCAGTACCTCAACTGAAACAGAGACCCACGTACTGGGCACGACATCCAGCCATTGAGGACCTGGCAGCACAGATAACAACAGTCGCAAGGGCTCCGCAACAGCGTGAAAGGAGAATCACCCACACTCTGCGTGACATGGGATATGCAGATGGTTGTGTACCAGATACCAGAAACGTGAGAGCACCATTGGATGTGTGAACCGATACAAGGACTGTGGAGGCACCGTTGTGGCGCCCATTTGCTCTGTCGAAAGAAAAGGTAACCGGTCGTGTTGGTCAGTTAAACTTGTTGCAGTTTGCAAAGGACACAGCACAACAGACAAACAGAGTTCTACCGCTGTTGGTTGACGAAAACATACACTATAGGATACTAAAGCTTTTGTATGAGGCAAAGAACCAAGGATGGAACACGCAGGCCTACCTGCGATACGTACATGTAGTGTACGGTGTTTGGCACGCCTACAAGTTTGTTGTTACACACACCTTTCGGGTGTTCTGGCCTATTCTAACTTACCTACGGTAAGGCCTGCTACGCTCTGGTTCGTCCATACTATCATACCCAAAACTGATAGTTATGAAAAAAACTATTGCTGCGCTGATGCTCGCCACACCTAGGATACTACGCCCGTATCGTCGCAAAGCACAGGCCGCAACTGCAATCAGTGGCTGTAACAGGGCGCATGCCAACAGGGCAGCAGTGACAAACGCAGTGTTGTATTTGTTGTCGGAATGGTGCCCATTTTCATTGTACTTGGGCCACCTGGTACGGGAGTGCAACTGGGCGGGGAAAACCAAGGGTACAGGGTCGGGGGCCAAGGAGGTGTTGCAGTTTAGGTTGTTTCTAATGCTGAGGCTGCAACGACACTGAAGTACAAACGCACCATCATGTGCACATTGCTGTACAGCAGCAAGTGCCACCAGGGTCTGTCTGGTCAGGCTCACTCAGGGGAGTTTGCAGAAGGGATGTTGAGCAAGCTGGTGCGCAACAAGGCAAAAAAGACCGGTTCTGTTACTGTTGAGGAGATGGAAAAGCATTACCTGTTAGTAAAAGTTGGTCCACGTGGCAAATGCGTGGGTGTGCAAAAAATTCCCAAGAACCTGGCTCACAGGATGCGACAACAGCTGACAAGACTTTTGACAGCAGACCGGATTTGCATTGCCTACGTGGAATGGGAGCGAAACCGCGTCAACACCGTTACAAACTTCGAGGCCGCGGGGGATAGCGAGATTTTCACCCTCACCAACGCAACCCCTTAGGTACGACCACTACCGGCTACTTGGTCACTGCGTATTGGATGCCCTCATTGACCAAAAGACAAACCCCATCAACCAACTGAAACGGGAACCTGATACTGTTGTGGCACGGAGAACAGATATGGATGCCGACAGACAGGAAGCAGCAACGCATGTGGTAACTGACACCTGCAATGCGCGTGGCCTCACGCACTAAAGGATACGAGAAACAGGTCTGTAATGCGATGTGAGTGCGCGAGACCTTGCGCACTGAGTAGGCCGCTAAGTCCGGTGGAATTGGTCGCAGCAAAGACTGCTGTGTAACAGATTTGCGAAAAACACTGGCAAAATGGTATTTCAGATGATTTCAGAGTCCAAATGACCGTGTTTCCTGTCACGCCATGTGCATTTTTAAGGTATGTTTTGGCACCATGACTCAACCCGGGTCGCCAGAACGTGAACCACCAGACGCAGAGGCCGTGGATTTATCACCAGGACCGACCAAGGGGACACACCGAAGAAAGGACACAAGAAGAGGTGGGATAAGAAGCCGATACCGGAGATGAAGCTCACAGTTGACGTTCAACAGTGGCTGCGGAAGGAGAATGGAAAAGCAGTGAAGGTGAAGATTACTGATTTGAAGATTGAAAAGCCCAAGGAGTGGGGACAGATCTGACAGATCGACCACGACGACGTTGCCAAAAAAGTGGCAGGATACGGAGAATAGCCGCGGACGGGACTGTTGCGCGTAACCGCATGGGACAATAGTGGTATGAGTACCTTCGCAGTTTTCCATACGATCAAGGACTTTCTTCTCCCTGCTGTGGTACATGATTTGCGTTGCAGATGGCTCACTTTACGTTCTCAATGGTCAACATGGGACGGAAACATGCTGAAATATTCAGGAGGTACGGCTCGCAGAAGGCAAAGAACTGAAGGACTGGCAGGAATATTGCTATGTTGACATTCTGAAGTACGAAACGCCTTGGAGGATCCGGTCCAAGGTTGCAGGATTGCAGCAAGCTGGCAGCCAAACTGTGATGTGGATTCCGCTGTCCGAGGCGCTGCACAGCATGTTGTTGTACGTTGAGGACCAGAAGCGGGAAAAGGAACCACAGGATTTTGGACAGTTCAAGACTGCTGTTGTCCAGGCTGCCGTCACCTCTGCGTTTCTTGCACCTGAGTCATACAAAGAACCAGGGCACACAGTATGTCATCGTGCGTCACACAGTTGCAGTGCTCGAGGTCTTGCGCACTCTATGACATAGTTTTCCCTCGTTGGACGCGACATCCAAGCCCTGGAGGGACATCTTCTCCCTGGCATATTACTGCAGCCGCGACGCCGTTACTCGTATGAAGAACCTCGAGAGTAGGAGCAAGCAACAGGACGTTACAAGGAATGCCTTCAAGAAGCAGGAGGGGCTGCATCTACCAAGTTTATTGCAGAAGCTCTGTGCGCATATGAAGCTGAAGGAATCGACGATACGCAGCAGCAAGACCTACATTGACGTGTTGATCACGGAACAATGGGTTACTCTCCACCTTGACAATCCAGAAAATAAGGATTTTGTCAACCAAACCGCAGGTATGCCTCGGTTTTGCACCTTCATTGCGCGAGGACTCGTGCACTCAACCACCTTTTTCACCTCTGCACAGCTGCCGATGCGAAGATCTGAGCAGAAGTCACAGCTCTGGGCACGACCCAACTGAGGCTTGGCCTGGAAAACTGGGGTTATTGGGAAGACGCAAAAAGTTCGAAGTACTGCTCGCCGTGGCCAAAGTGGAAAACGCTGACCAGTGCACCTCTGTGGCGGACTGGGGACAAGGGAGCACTTCTGTCACCACAGAAGCTGTCCGTGCGCACTCAACTGCAAAGAAAGGCTGAGGCACCAGCATCGGCACCGATGACACAGACACAGTTGAGTACGAGCGAAGTGGTCGATGTCTCCAAGCAGGACGACCAAGGGAACAAGTGCACTTTGACCGCATGCCGTATTGAGGATATTGAAGAGACACCACCAGCCTGTTTCCGGGACTTCCAGTGCCCTTTGTGGGTGGCAACGCTGACCTTTTCGTAGAAAATGATTCTGCAGGATTTGTTTCGAAGTGATTGCTTGACGTTATGATGTTGGGGAAGGACCTCATTTTCTATGGCAATGCTGATATTGTGCACCTAATGGGCCGCGACGTGCAGAGGCTCTGGCTTATTGAGAAGGACAAGGATCGAACTACAACGCCTTTCTATGATGCCCAGTTCCCGGTATACTCTTGGTTGTTGGGTTCCGTTACAAGCAACATGTACCAGTTTGACGAGCACAGTATGTGGATTGGAACAACGAGTGGCTGGGATAAGCAGGTATATCTGCTTCTCTCACCGGTTGGGATGCCGTTGTGTGCGCGAGGCCTCGTGCACTGCTGTCTGCTTTATTCGTCTTTATTCATCGCATTTGCAGTTGCCCAACTATGTGAGGTATTCTGCTGGCCATTTCAAAGAGATGCACAACAAGAGCCACTGTGGTTTCATGCCTCTGATCAGGTGCTATGGTACGTTGACAAGTATCTGTCGGACTGTGGGCATGCTGATGCAGTGGTTGTTGTGGCTGACACGCCGGCCATGGCCGCGAGGATTGCGATGTCGTGTGAGTCGGGGAGGCCTAAAGTGGCGTTTCTGGCTGTGTCAGCGATCAAGCAAAAGGACATTGCGAATGCCATTGGAGGTGCTCTGCAGCATGCCATCATCATGCGGTACATGTTGGAAGCGGATCAGACGGAGCAGGGAGTGACAGCTGCAACTTGCGATACTCAAGAAGAGTGGCTTCTGTGTGGCATTCCACTGTTGGTTTTGGAAGGCAACCGAGGTCACGAAGGGCACCAGAAGGTGCATGCTGCAGAAGCTGTCCAACAACACATTCTGACTGAGGCCTCTGCAGACCACAGTGAGCCTACTGCGCCTGCACCTACCTTGCCCAAGCTGAAGAAGACTGCCCAAGTTGTACCAACTTGGGATACTGCAGCCGGAAGAGGAACCCCCTCGAGTAGCAAGAAGCAGGCGAAAGTAAAGGGGAAGGACTCGGACAAGCCCGGAGAATCAGACAACAACGATGCCGACGAGGAGATAGAAGAAGAGGATCTGGCGCAAGTGCTGGAGACCCGGTAGAAGCGCAAGCGGGCGGTTGCCTCTCACTGCGATACAAGTCGCCGTGATTGTAGTAGGGACCAGCCAAAGAAGAAAGCGAAGACTGCTGCGAGTGCTAGTGCAGAGTTCAAGCCACCCTTGCGTTCTGGTGCTCAACCATTCCGTGGTACCGTTGCCTCCCAGAGTGGGGAAAGTACGGAGGCAAGAAACCTGACTTTCAGCTTGGCTAAGGTTGCAGGACCGAAGAAGAAGTAAGTCACGGTTCACCCATGTGTCTTTTGTCTCCTTTTGCAGTCATGTGCGCGTGAGGTCTTGCGCACTCGTCGTTGACGCGAATGCAATTACATGCCCTTAAGGGCTCGTGCGTTTTTGCAGTGTTTGTATGTTGCGCATTTTGTGTCCTGTTTTTGTTGTCTTTCGTACTGAAATGGTTCAGTGACCTTGAGGCCGCAAAGCCTCGCGAACTGAGGCAGAAAAAAGCAATTTATTTGGCAGGACAAACTTAGGTACAACTGGAGTTCCACAGAATGTCATTTTTGAAAATGAGCTCCTGAAAAGGCACGCGCTAGTGGGACTTCGAAATACCAAAAAAACAACATTGGTAAAACACACCCTTTCAATCAAACAAAAAAACAGTTTTTTTTGGTAAACGAAAACTTAAGAAAAAGGAGTGAATTGCGTAAAAACTTTTTTTTTGTGATGTCGGATTCATGCGTGCTGCAAATGTCCAAAAGGAAATAGTTTTTCCGGCTGCCGTTTTTTGTTTTCGCCCCTTCCAAAAGGGGGTGCAGTTTGCGTGTGCTAAGAGGGACACCGCACACGCAACACAATACACCGAGCGGGCACACTGGTGAAAAAGAGCCAAGTGGCCAAGGACACCACACACACAGCACAGCCGGCGGGAACACCCGTGAACAGGAGCCAAGTGGCCAAGGACACTGCACACGCAACACAACACATCGAGCGGGCACATGGGTGAACAGGAGCCTAGTGGCCAAGGACACCGCACGCACAATACAGCACATCGAGCGGGCACACCGGTGAACGGGGGCCAAGTGGCCAAGGACACTGCACACACAGCACATCCAGCGTGCGCACCCGTCAACAGGAGCCAGGTCGCCAAGGACACTGCAGACACAACGTACGAGGCACGTGCACCGCAGAACAAGCGCCAACTGGCCACGGACACCGCACACAAGAACAAGCTGGGCAAGCACACCGGTGAACAAGCACCAACGGGCCGTGGACCCTGCACACACATGGCAACCTGGGGCGGCCGAGGGACGGGAAACAACAAGCCACACCCCATGAGTCGGACGGACTGGGGCAACCAAGCCAACCCACAGGGCCAGCTGCAGGGGCGGTACCCGGAGGCCACTGGTCCTTGTCCCGCCGGGCTGCATCGGGGACCACGGCAAATGTCACCCGCAGCCATGGAAGCAACTGGTGACAGGGGGGCCGCTACAGAGTCCACAAGGGTGTCGCCTGCCAAGCAAAGAGGCCCCACAACTCAAGCCACAGGGCTGAGGCGATCCTACCGTAGACTCGCAGGAGCAATACCCCCGGTGGTGATAGTTACTCCTATCGGCAGGGCAGCCCCCCCTACCTGCCGCCCAAAGAAGGGGCCATGTGGCCCTACCCATGGACACATGTGGGGACACCCTTGCACCTGGGACACACTGGACTGGGTGGCCGCGATACTGCCTTCCCAAGCACCTCCAGGAGCGGCTTAAGGGTCACCTGAACTAGGGCGCGGGGGGGACAGGACGTCCCCTTGGTAAGACCTTCTTCCGGCATTATCAAAAAAGGCATCCCGAGCTCCCGAATACCTACCTACCTACCTCGCCCTTGGTGACGGGTAACCTGAACACCTTGTGAATGCGAAATAGATCTGCACGTGAACAGTCTCTGTGCTTGGCAATGCACCTGTCTATCTGCATTGAATACAGCATCTGAGCAGGCTGCTGGAGTCTGGCATCTGGTAACTGAATGGTCAGAAAGAGGCCAATAAACCGAGCACAAAATACAATAAATGCAGGGACAGGGGTAGACTTTTGTGGAGGGAGCAGGCTATCAAACACCACAGCACTGCACAGGCAGGCCGGCGGCACTTCACATCATATACACAGCCAGGCAAAAACATTCGTCACAGAAGCTGAGACCCGGATTGAACAGGCTGCCAAAGCCACAGTCAATGGCTGTACAATGGAAAACAAACATGGGGACGCCGTGGCCGGTGTCAGTGGTAAAAGTACATGCCCAGTGATGCATACACAACCTGCTTGTGCAGTTTTCCAAGCCGGACAGCTGAAAAAATCGAAGGCTTCGAAACTCATTTTTTGATACTGTGGTCACCCAAAATGGCCATGCAAGCTACAAAAAGAATGTTGTAGACCGAACTTACATGTTCTCCACCCTACTGGGGTATTAGTTCTAGCGGGGGGCGGGCTCTCCCAAGAGATTGGTACAGAACTGGCTTATGCAGTTTCTCACCCTCAGCAGCTCAAAAATTGAAGTTTTTGAAACTTCCTTTGATGATATTGTGAGCACACAAAATGACCATCCCAGGTCTGTAACGCATGTTTTCAGCAGTAATTACATGTTTCTCACCCTATTTGGGAATTAGGGCTGCCCTGATATGCGTATTCGATGCGGCATGATACGGCAGGAACGACAGGATACGGCAGGATACCGCAGGATACGGCAGGAATGGCAGGATACGGCAGGACACGGCAGGATACGCAGGATACGGCAGGAAGTTGCAGGATACGGCAGGATACACAGGATACGGCAGGATACGGCAGGATACGGCAGGATACGGCAGGTACGGCAGGACCCAACAGTATACAGCATGATACAGCAGGATACAACAGGATACGGCAGGATCCAAAATATCTGCTTGTTCGCACTACAAAAACAACCATTTTGCGTTAATTTGGGGTTCGGTGGTATTTCATACTCTTCCTGCGTGCATGTCATGACATTTCCTTTTTGGTTGACAACCCGCTTTGCTGTGCACCAATTCTCGGTTTTGAAAAAAAAGATTTCTACCTGCTTGCGGACTTTGATGGTATTTCATACTCTTCCTGCATGCCTATCGTGACGTTTCTTTTTAGGTAGATAACCCATTAGATTTGTGTCATGACGTCGCCCTGTTGTTATACTGTCCTCAGTGAGGATATGATATCACCCTGCTGCCCCCTGCCGTTCACTGATGTCTCCCTGTTGCTCCCTGCCGTTCACCCCTGTCTCCCTGCTGCCCCCTGCTATTTTATGCCGCTCCCTGCTGTTCCCTGCCACTACCTGCTCTCCCAGTCCCTGCTGTTCCTTGCTGCTACCTGCAAGTGCCTACAATTCTCTGCTGTTCCCTGCCGCTACCTGCCGTTCCCTGCTGCTCCCAGCTGTTCCCTGCTAATCTCTGCCAATTCGCGCTGTTCCCATCATTTGGCCAGCATGTGGCGCCAGCGGCTGCAACTACCTGGCAAACAAACATTGCCAGGGTTTAACAGTGCAAATGTAAGGTAGTTTATGGAATTTGCAATGAATTTGATTTGAATTTGATTGGATTAAGATTGAAATTGAGAGTAGTTGAATTGTTCTGTCTGTTCTGTGTGTGCAGGGCGACAAAGAAAGCAGCTAACCACCAGAATTCGCAATTTCTAGCTTTTTATCTCGTTTTCGTCCACCAACTGGTGCATTGCATTTTCCCTGCCATTGTTGCCTGGTCACCTCAATGGGAGTTCAGCAGTTTTGCTGACGCTGATTGGGGAGAGATTTAGCAAATCGGAAGCGGCATTCCACCTGCGCAAAGGACTCTTCTGGCACTCACAACATACCCACTTCCCCCTTTGCAAATCCGACAATGATACTCCGTTGCATTCCAATTTGAGGAATGGTAATTTGCAAAAAAAAAAGCATGTGCATTTATTGATCGACGCAATAAATAAGCAAAAAAAACATACCCTTTTGGGGGCATTTTTGAAGTTTTGTGCTGTGACAAGAAATGCATGGCACCTTTCAAAAAATTGGGTACATCAGAAGTCATCATACTACGTTTGAGATGACAAATTGGTTACTGGGAAGTCGAAAGTGTTCACCAATGTTTCAGGTTATTCTTTTTGTTGGATTCCTGCTAAATGATGCATTGAGCTGTAACTATGAAAATTTACCGTTGTGAATCGTTAAGGTCACATGCCAACTGTTATATGAACGTAAGTACAGGATATCCCTGACAACACAAGGGCCATATTGATGTTCAATGATTTAGAGGACTCAAACATTGTTCGGGCCTATTTTTGTTCGTTTGGGAATTTTTTTTACCATGTCGATGTGCAGAGATAATACTGCACCATTAGTTGTTGTGAACAACATTGGGGGGACATATTAAAGCATGGTGCGTTCCCTAAAAACACACAGAAGGTGTAGCGGAAAGGCCCCTCCTTTGTACGAAAAAAACCACCCCTGCTTGTAAATGAAGACCCTGTGTTGGTAGCGCACATATTTAGCAATGTGAAGGAATAGAAATCTTTCAAAATACTCATCACATCATATCATATCACATCATATCACATCAAGTCACATCACCTCTGATCACATCACATCACATCACATCACATCAGATCACATCACATCACATCACATCACATCACATCACATCACATCACATCACATCACATCACATCACATCACATCACATCACATCACATCACATCACATCACATCACATCACATCACATCACATCACATCACATCACATCACATCACATCACATCACATCACATCACATCACATCACATCACATCACATCACATCACATCACATCACTTCACATCACATCACATCACATCACATCACATCACATCACATCACTTCATATCACATCACATCACATCACACCACATCAAATCACATCACATCACATCCATTGACATCACATCACATCACATCACATCACATCACATCACATCGCATCGCGAACATCCCATTCTATCAACTCATATCAAATCACATCATATGGCATGAGAAGAAGTCAATTTCTATCATTTCATACAAGGTCAGATCGCATAAGGTCTCCACACCTCCAAGGCACCGCCTGTTAAGAAGCCGAGCCTAATGGCAATATCAGAAAAAATTGTTAGAGCTTTCCCAATTGTGTCAAATGGTGCTGACAATGCCTGAAACTCCAGGTTAGGGTTAGAGTAACGGTTAGGGTTAGGGTGAGGGTTAGGGCTACTGGCATACGGCAGGATACGGCAGGGAAGGCAGGATACGGCAGGATACGGCAGATGCGGCAACATACGGCAGGATACCCAGGGAAGGCAGGATACGGCAGGATACGGCAGAGTACGGCAGGATACAGCAGGATACGGCAGGATGCGGTAGGATACAACAGGATACGGCAGGATACGGCAGGATACGCTTATTACAGGAATACAGTCGTATTAGGGAAACCCCACTTGGTTGGAGAAGGTGTAGCTCCCAAAGGGTTTGGTACAAAACCTGGTAATGCAGTTTTTCGCCCCGGGCGGTTCAAAAAATAGACGTTTTTGAAACTTATAATTTTGATTCCATTATGACCTAGAGTGAGCATCCAAGGATTGTAAAGTATTTGTTAGGCGTTATTCATATGTTCCCCACCCCATTTGGGGTTTCGTTCCAGTGGGGGGGGTCTCCTAAGGAATGGGTACACAACCTTCTTGTACAGGTTTTGACCCTATTCAGCTCAAAAATCGTAGGTTTCCAAAGTTATTTTTTTGATACCGTGATGGCCCGAAATCACCATCCAAGCTATGTAAAGCACGTCTCAGCCAGCAATATGCCTGTTTCCCCCCCTACGTGGGTAATGAAAGGGCTGGAAGGGGCTCCCAAGGTATTGGTACGCAACCTGCTTATGTAGTTATTTAGCCTATAGAACTCAAAAATCGAAGTTTTCGGAACTTTTCTGTTTGATTGTTGCGATCACCTACAATGACCATCCAAGGTATGCAAAGAATATCATTGGGCCGTATTTACATGTTTCTCACCATATTTGGGGATTACCTCCGGGGGGGGGGTCTCCACAGGGATTGGTACACAACCGTTACATGGAATTCTTCAGTTGGGGCAGCTGAAAAATCTAAGTTTTTGAAGATGCCTTCTAGGATACAAAAGGACCTCTTTGCAGTCTCTAGCCTTGCTGAGAGCCCGACATAAACCCTGCCAAACACGCGGAATGGCTGTTTCCACTAATAATGACCATGGCCAGGCGGGGGTATAAGCCGCCGGGAAATGAATGAAGGAAAGCAATAATGACCTAGTGAATAGGCCGGCACACTACCTGCTCATTCAGTCTTTCACCCCGTGCAGCTCAGAACTCAGAGTTTTTGAAAGTTGTTCGGATACTATTACGATCACACAATATGACCATGCAAGCTACACAACCTGCTTATGCAGGTCTTCAATCCGGACAACTCAAAAATGGAATTTTTGAAAACCTTTTTTTTGATGTTATGATCCTTCAGAATGACCAATCAACGTATGTACAGCATGTCTCAAGCCGTAGTTACGTGTTTCTTATCCTATTGGAGTTTTTGGTCCCCGGGGGCGCTCTCCCAAGGGATTGGTACAAAATGTGCTTATGCAATGTTTCAACGTGCCCAGCTCGAAAATCGAAGTTTTTGAAACTTGCTTTTTTGACATTCTGATCACTTAAGATGACCATCCAAGGTATGGAAAGCATGTTTTCAGCCTATTTACGTGTACTTCATCCCATTTGGGTATTTGGTCCGGGGAGGGAGGGCTCCTAAGGGATTGGTGCACAACCGGTCTATGCAATATTTCATTTTGGACAGCTCCAAAATCGATGTTTTTGAAACTTGTTTTGTTGACATTGTGATTACTTAAAATAATTATCCAAGGTATGTAAAGCATAATGCAGGTCCCACATATCTGTTATTTAGCCTGTGTTTGTATTGGCCTGGGGGGGGGGGGGCTCCCAAGAGATTGATACGCTGGCTCAGCTAGCACTACACAATCCCCATATATGGGCCAACTCCTTAAAACCGGTTTGTTTTCTCTGTTTTCTGCTCTTTTGGTGCCCTTTGCTACCTTTCATTGAAACGGGCACCCTCAAAATATACACAAAAATGGTATTATACATGCAAAATGAATTTTTGACCTCAAATACCCCCCATGGGGTTTGAACCCACACTCTACCAACCTTAGAGTTGTGTTCTTCCTCTAAGCTACGACCTGTCGTCGACGATCTCAGAGAAAACCGTAGTATAAGAAAAAATTAGGAAAATCAGTACTCCTTACATGCTCCAACCACTATTAACCTCCCATGCTCTTAAAACCGGTCACGCGCTCACTGAGTTGTTCAACTAGTGATTTGCTGTACCCAGAGCTTTGATTTCTGATGCAATCCAAAATTTTTTAAGGATATAAATTTTAACAAAATGACAGAAGAAAATGAGACACTGGATTTTCACGAGTTCGTGCTGAAGCTGCCGGATTCGGCGTGGAACCTGAGTTCTGAGTCGTTGGAACATGCAGCACAGTTGGCAAAGGAAGGCGCAATGAGTGGTCTCAGTCCTTGGCAGGCAGCGTCACTGTATTCCAAACTTACAGGAAAGAAAACACTGGCCACTGCCAAAGACACGATGGCCTTGGTTCGTGATGCCTTACTCACCTTAAAGGGCGACGACATTGGCAGAACACGCACGTCGTCGCATCGCGAAGACGTCTTCTTGGCATGCGAAACTTTGAGCGGTCCCAAGGACCACGCTGGCCCCGCGTCGGACAAGGAGTCCACGTTCGTGTGGCGCGATGAGGTTCTGTCGCTTCCTTCACGCTTGTCCGCACTCCTGGAAGAGCGAAAGGTTTTGCAAGACGAGTTTCGCAGAAAAAAGATGTTGAAGCACCTTCCAGTGTTCGACGAGTTCCATAGGGCAGCTGTTAATAACGCGCCAACGCACAAACATCCAGCGGACGCAGAGAAGCGTCGTTGGGAGCAACAGGTAAAAGACGCCATGCGAGTCCTGGGAGTAGTCTTAACACGCGAAGATGACACAACGGTAGCTCCGGAAGCACCTGTTTCATTGGTACTATGTGAACATTTGTTTGCAATGTTGGGTGCGTTGGACTACAGCATCCAAAGCTCCCGGCGAGTGGCAGTAGATAAACGGTTTGAACAACCTGCGATTGCACCAGAGTTACTCTCGAAGGATGACATGTCACTACTTCAGTCGCGCAACAAATTACAAAAGGACCTGAGAGGCACGTGTTTCTCCCCTTACTCGCATCGTGATTCTTTCCGTTCGTTTTCAACACGAGGTCGTTTTGATCCACGGAGATCTGGCAAAGGAGGCAAAGGCAAAGGTAAGGGTTTCACCCAAAGATTTGTGCCACGTAACGACAGGTTAGATGAACGACCACAGCAGTAGCTTGACTGTAGAGGATTTATTGGCACCAGCCGTGTGCGTGCCACCGCCGATCCATCCCCACATGCCACTCTATTTGCGCTGTCGTGCACAATTGCATGAATGGGAAACGTTGAAGGACACATACGCGGCGTCAGTGATTCGCAATGGGCTGCAGCTTGATTGGGTTGACTGTTTTGATCCGGATCGGCCAACCGACGACTTCCGTCCTCCCCCTTCCCACGCAGGGGTAACCGACCATGAATTGGTAAAACACCTGTTGGATGCAGTGCAACAGGGTTGCATGGAACGCGTCGAGCGCAAAGACATTAAGTGTTGTGCAAGTATGTGCGCAGTGGACAAAGCGTCAGACGAGGCACATCCTGAGGGAGGCCGTCGACCTATCACGAATTTGAGGAACGTGAACCAGTTTGTACAGACCACCTATTTTCGTTTGGTCCCGCTGTGGGGCATTTTACCGTTCTTGAGACCCGGTCAGTATGCTTGCAAAATTGACCTGAAAAGTGCTTATCTTCACACGGGTAACCATCCGCGGGATCGACCTTATTTGGGGGTCTACGTCGACGGTGAATTTTACAGGTGGTGCGTGTTGCCGTTTGGATTAAACGTTGCACCACGGGAATGGCAACGCCTCATGCAACCAATTTTAAATGCCGTGCGCGAACGCGGAGCACTCGTTTGGGTCTACTTGGACGATTGGCTCATCATTGGCAATACTTACCGTGAATGTCTGGAACACACACGTTTTTTGGTACAACTTTCGCATCGGTTGGGTATATTGGTCAATGTCCCAAAATCATGTTTGGAGCCGTCTCAAGAAATTATAATGCTTGGTTTTATGCTGAACTTCAGGGAAGGATTCGTCGCGGTACCTCCAAAGCGCCTACAAGCGATTTTCCGGGACGTGAACAGACTGGCACACAGTCACACACCATCAGTGAGGCGATGCGCCTCCGTTCTTGGAAGAATCCGTTCCTTGTTGTTCGCCATGCTCCATATCCGACTCCTCAGCGACGCCCTGGCGGTGCACGTGGCAGTGGCAGTCCAGGCTGGCTGGGAGGCAGACGTGGCGCTCCCGGAGCGCGTGTCACGTCAGTTGATGGATCTGGCGGACGAGTTACACCAGTGGAAGGGACGCACCTTCGTAGTTTCCATGGGTCACGTCAGGGACATGTACTCGGACGCGTCGGATCTGGCGTGGGGCGGAGTCCTTCAAGGGAATGCCCAAGCAGCGTTCGGTTGGTTCCTGAATCGAGAGGAACACATAAACGTCAAAGAGTTCAGGGGAGCCCTACTGACGATTCAAGCGTATGCGCTGAGGGACACCACGCTGCGATTTTTCACCGACTCAATGGTCCTTTACTGGTATCTCCGCAAGTGGGGAGGTAGCAAGCCGCGGTTCAACGCATTGATTCTCCAACTGTGGAATTTTACAAAAGCCAACCGCATCAAGATTCAACTGTTTTACGTGCACACCTCGGTGAATCCGGCGGACATTTGGTCTCGGCTTCGTTGGACACCGTCGGAGGCTACCTTCCCGTCGGACGTGTTGACTTGGATCCTGGAGGAGTTCAAAAGTTGGATTCAGCCGGAAATCGATTGGATGTCAAGGAGTTCCAATGCGGTGTGCAGCAAGTTCGTCAGTCCGTGTCCTCAGCCGGGGGCTTACGCCATCGATGTCTTCTCCCAGAATCTAACTTTACTTTCACCGGGGTGGGTCTTCCCCCGTTCAAGCACATACCTCAGTTGGTCAACAAAGTGTTGGAGTCACCAGGGGTGAAGGTTCTCATGGCTCTGCCGTACAGGCCGCGCGAAGTTTGGTGGAACCTATTGATGAAACACCTGAAGTTCGCAATGAACACGTCGGAGTTCCGGTTGCAAATGCCAGACGGCACAGAGACACAACCACGTTTCGTGTTGACCTTGGCGTATGTTTGCGTGAATACTATCAATTGCGAGGAGCTACCAACGAAGAGGCGACGCTTATCATCAATGAAATCGGGAAGGACACCTTGAATTGTTACAATTCTGCGTGGCACATGTTTGGTACGTTCTTGTTACAAGACGCAGCGCTTGCTCCACTGTTAAAGGTGGAGCGCTTTGGTCAAATCCCACTGATGACGGTGGCGGTGCAACTTTTAAAGTTTTCACGCACGCATTCCTTAAGTGCTGGGCGTATGGCGTATTCAGCAGTGTGTTTATTCCCATGCTTTTCGCAACTACGTTTCGAGGGTATGCTACGCAACTTGAAACGTGACTGGTTCGTCAGTGTTCCTCATTATCATCGTTTCTATGATGTACGGCGTCTTATACAAGTCATGCATCAGCAACCTGTGGAGACGGAAGCTCAGCTGCGCTTGCAAGCCATTTTGTCCTTGAGATTCTTTGCCTTTTTCCGAGGCGTTGATCTGGCGCGATCACGTAGGGATATCCAACGCGCTGCTCAGCCTTGGTTCATTTCTGCTAAGCGCAAAGGGAGGAGATACTATGCACGTTATCCTATTCACAATGTTACGCCACCGTCAATTGATCTGCAGCGCTGCTTAGCGCGTTATTTGGAGGCTACTGGTGATTACGAGGGTTCTGAGATTTTTGTGTCCCTACGAAAGCCACGGAAGCCTTTATCGTCTGATACCATCAACGGTCTCACTACTCGCTGGTTAAGGAAACACCTGCTGGAATTGGGGGAACTGGAGACAGATTCGTTTTCCGCGCATTCTACACGAGGAGCAGCAGCAACTGCACTAATTTATCTTGGCGTGGATCCGCATGTGGTGGCAGCATTGGGTGATTGGTCATGTTACGATACATTCAGGAAGTTTTACGACAGGACCAGAGCTCTGTTGCGCATCACGCAAGTTCTAGTCCCTCCTGATCTGGCGACTGGAGAAGCGGCGCGCGCTTCGCGCCTGGCGATTAATTAATTCTTATATAAGGGTTCAGTTCACGGGAGCTCAGTTCTTCCGTTCTGTTGCCCATATATGGGGATTGTGTAGTGCTAGCTGAGCCAGCTCGGATTTACCCGAATAGGTGAGGAGGAAAGAAGAGATGGCGAAGCAATAGCACTACACAAGACACATATATGCCCACCCTGTCCCTCCCTTAAGTTCTTCGCTCACCGTGAAAAGCAGTTGACACTTGGGTCGTCGGTTGCCACGGTTTTAAGAGCATGGGAGGTTAATAGTGGTTGGAGCATGTAAGGAGTACTGATTTTCCAAATTTTTTATTATACTACGGTTTTCTCTGAGATCGTCGACGACAGGTCGTAGCTTAGAGGAAAAACACAACTCTAAGGTTGGTAGAGTGTGGGTTCAAACCCCATGGGGGGTATTTGAGGTCAAAAATTCATTTTGCATGTATAATACCATTTTTGTGTATATTTTGAGGGTGCCCGTTTCAATGAAAGGTAGCAAGAGGCACCAAAAGAGCAGAAAACAGAGAAAACAAACCGGTTTTAAGGAGTTGGCCCATATATGTGTCTTGTGTAGTGCTATTGCTTCGCCATCTCTCCTTTCCTCCTCACCTATTCGGGTAAATCCGAACAACCTGTATATGCAGTTTTTCACCGTTCCAAGCTCAAAATTGGAAGTGTCTGAAACTGATGTGGTGGTTCAATGATATCCTAGGCTGACCATCGGAGGTATGTAAAACATGTTTTAGGCCGTATTTATGTAGTGTTCTTTTGGTTTCTTATTGTGAACGTCCACGTGTTTAGGCTGCCTAGCTGATCCGCAATGTTCTTGTCATCTCTGTCGATCCTCCTGTGTCTCCCCCTTTTTCCGCCACAAACCGTGGGTAGCGACCCAGCTTATCGCCCTCCTACAGCGCCCCAAGGTCCTCACGGCCCTGGATGCGGCGCTGGCACCCTTTTTGCGGGCGCACTGCCCACGGCTATAGACAAGGGCGCAGCCGCTCCCGCTCCGAGGGGCATAGGGGGGGCAGCCGACCTGCCCAGCTGCCCACGGCCCCCCCAACTGTGAAGCAGGCTACAATCGCCTCGCTCCAGCGAAGAATGGCGTCCCTGGAGAGCGTAATCAACACCCGCTGCCGTGAGCTTGCAAGGTCACGAGGCGCACTGGCTCCCGCGGCTTCTGCGCAGACTTGAACAGCCACTGCGGCCCAAGCTGCACCGACTATCACAACGTTAAAACGCAAGGTCGCATCGGAGACCCCCCCCGCGGCAGCAGCAAGCGGCCAGACGGCAGCGGCAGAATCTATGGCGCCCGCCAGCTGGCAGCTACCGAGGTCAAGCCACAGCGCGTGCTCCAAGGGCACCCAGGAGTCACCACTGGCAGCGCCCCCATCCCCTCCGCAGTCACCATGCCTGTGGACGGGCGCTGGCCCGGGCTGCCGAATCCTCGAGCACCGTGACAGGTGCCTCTGCCGGTCATGGCACCTGCTTGCCCACCCATTCGCTTCCTCGCAGCCCTACTGGGCGCAGGAGGACATCAAGACGGCCCAGAGCCATATCGCGCTCTAGGGCATCGGCGGTGTTGCGAAGAATCCGCTCCCCCGCCACTCGCGCGGGCCGGCCCCGCCAGCTCGACCTACGCCTCGGCAACGCGCCCCAAATTAGCCCAGGCCCGAACCCTGCCACCCCCGGAGAACACCCCCCCAGTGAGATGGTGCTGTGCTGTGAGGAACAGGACGCTTCTCGTGACGTGTGCCCCCTCCCCCCTCAGTGGGGGCCTGCAATTGCAGTCTTGCATGCTGCGCATGCGCCACAGCGCCCCGAGACGACCCTGCACAGCGCCGTAGCCCATGCTCCGTGGACATCGCCATCAAATGTGCGACGGCCGAGGGGCTCGGGCCCAGACGGCGGTTGGGGCAGCGCGACAGGCAACCGCCGTGGCGCTTGGCCCCATAAGCGGAAGGAGGCAGCACGTTGGGCTGGGCCCCAGACGCCCAGAGGGGCAGGGCGCCGTGCGACCGCCGAGGGGCTGGGCCCTAGACGCCGAGTGTGGCAGGGGCCTGTGCGACCGCCGAGGGGCTGGGCTCCATACGCCGAGACGGGCAGGACCCCGCGCAACAGCCGGGGGACTGGGCCCGAGACCCCGAGTGGGGCAGGGGGCTGTGCAGCCGACGTGGGAATGGGCCCCATACGTTGAGAGGGGCAGGTCTGCGTGTGACCGCCGTGGCGCTGGGCCCCAGATGCCGAGGGGAACAGGGCCCAATGCGACCGCCGAGGGGCTGGGCCCGGGACGCCTAGTGGGGCAGGGCCCCGTGCAACGGCCGAGAGCTGGGCCCCAGACACCGAGTGGGGCAGGGCCCCTGTAACCGTCGAGGGGCTGGCCCCAGACGCCGAGTGGGGCAGGGCCCTGTGCAACCGCCTGGGGGCTGGGCGCCGGAAGCTGAGTGGGACAGGGCCCCGTGCAACCGCCGTGGGAATGGGCCCCATACGTTCAGAGGGGCAGGTCCCTGTGTGACTGCCGTGGCGCTGCACCCGCGATGCCGAGTGGGGCGGGGCCAAATGCAACTGCCCAGGGGCTGGGCCCCAGACGCCTAGTTGGGCAGGGCCCCGTGCGATGGCTGAGAGCTGCGCCCCAGACGCCGAGTGGGGCAGGGCCTCTGCGACCGTCGAGGGGCTGGCCCCAGACGCCGAACGGGGCCGGGCCCAGTGCAACCGCCGAGGGCCTGGCGGCGCAGGCTGAGTGGCACAGGGCCCTGTGCTACCGCCCGGGGGCGTGGCCCCAGACACCGAGAGCGGCAGGGCCCCGTGCAACCGCCGAGGGCCTGGGACCCAGACGGCGAGTGGGAAAGGGCCCCCTGCGACCGCCGAGGAGCTGGGCCTGAGACGCCGCGTGGACCAGGGCCCCGTGCCACTGCTGAGGGGCTGGGCCCCAGACACCACGAGCGGCAAGGCCCCGTGCGACTGCTGTCGGGCTGGGCCCGAGATGCCTATTGGGGCAGGGTCCCAGACGCCGAGTAGGGCAGGGCCCCGTGCAACTGCTTTTGAGATGGGCCGGAGAGATTAAGTGCGGCAGGGTCCCGTGCGACTGCCAAGGGGCTGGGCCCCAGATGCCGAGTGGGACAGGGCACCGTGCGACCGCCGAGGGGCTGTGCCTCAGACGCCGAGTGGGGCAGGGCCCTGTGCCCCCGCCCTGGGGCTTGGCCCCAGACGCCGAGTTGGGCAGGGCGCCGTGTCACCGCCGTAGGGCTGGGCCCCAGACGCTGAAAGGGGCGGGGCCCTGTGCGCCCGCCGATGGGCTTGGCCCGTGATGCCTCATGGGGCAGGGCCCCCTGCCACCGCCGAGGAGCTCGGCCGCCCATGGAGCAGGGCTCCGTGCGACCGCCCAGGGGCTGGGCCCCAGACGCCCAGTGGGGCAGGGTCCCGTGCGACCGTCGAGGGGCTTGGCCCCAGAAGCCGAGTGCAGCAGGGCCCCGTAGGACCGCCGTGGGGCTGGGACCCAGACGCCGAGTGGGGCAGCACGCCATGCGACCGCCGAGGAACTGGGCCCCAGACGCCGAGTTTGGCAGGGCCCGGTGCGACCGCCAAGAGGCTGGGCCCCAGACGCCCCGTCGGGCAGGGCCCTATGCGACCGCCGAGGGGCTGGACCCAATACCCCGAGAGGGCCAGGACCCCGTGCGATCGCCGTCAAGCTGGGCTGGAGACCCTGAGTGGGGCAGGGCGCCGTGCGACCGCCGTCGGAATGTGCGCAATGAGTCAGGAGGGGCAGGGCCGTGTGCGACCGCCGTGGGGCTGGGCCCCATACGTTCAGAGGGGCAGGGCCCCGTGCGACCGCCGAGGGGCTGGCCCCCAGAAGCCCAGTGGGGCAGGGCCCCACGCGACCGCCGAGGGGCTGGGCCCCAGGCGCCTAGTTGGGCAGGCCGCCGTACGACAGCCGAGGGCCTGGGCCCCAGACGTCTCGTGGGGCAGAGCCCTGTTTGACCGCCGAGGGGCTGGGCCCAAGACGCCGAGTGGTGCAGGGCCCCGTGCAACCGCCGAGGGCCGGGCCCGAAAAGCTGAGTGGGGCAGGGCCCCACGCGGCCGCCCGGGGGCTCGGCCCGAGATGCCGAGAGCCGCAGGGCCTCGTGCGACCGCTGAGGGGCTGGGCCCCAGACGCCCAGAGCGGCAGGGCCCCAAGCGACCGCCAAGGGGCTGGGCTCCAGATGCCGAGTGGGACAGGGCCCTGTGCCACTGCCGTGAAGCTGAACCCCAGACGCCAAGTGGGGCAGGGACCGATGCGACCGCCGAGGGGCGGGTCCCCAGATACCTAGTGGGGCAGGGCCACGTGCGACTGCCGAGAGGTTGGGCCCCAGACGCCAAGTGGGGCAGGGCCCTGTGCCACCACCGAGGGGCTGGGCCCCAGACGGAGAAAGGGGCAGGGCCCTGTGCGATCGCTCAGGGGCTGGGTCCCAGACGCCTAATGGGGCAGGGCCCGGTGCGCCCGCCGTGGGGCCGGGCCCCAGACGCCAAGTGGGTAGCACCCTGTGCGAACGCCGAGGGGCTGGGCCCAGACGCTGAGTGGGACAGGTCCCCGTGCGACTGCTGTGCAGCTGGGCCCCAGACGCCGACTGGGGCAGGGCCTCGTGCAACCGCCAAGGTGTTAGGCCCCAGACGCTAAGTGGGGCAGGGCCCTGTGCGATCGCGACGGGGCTGGGACCCTGACGCCGAGTGGAGCTGGGCCCCGCTCGACCGCCTTGGGGCACGGCCCCTGACACCGAGTGGGGCAGTGCCCTGTGCGACCGCCGAGGGGCTGGGCCCCAGAGGCCCAGAGAAGCAGCACCCTGGTGGACCGCCGAGAGACTGGGCGCCAGACGCTGAGTGGGGCAACGCCCCGTGCAACCGCCGAGGGGCTGCGCCGCAGATAATGAGTGGAGCAGGGCCCCGTGCGACCGCCATGGATGTTGGGCGCCAGAAGCGGAGTGTGACAGGGCCCCGTGCGACCGCCGAGGGGCTTGGCCCCAGACGCCGAGTGGGGCAGCGCCCCGTGGGACTGCTGAGGGGCTGCGCCCCTGACGCCAAGTGGGGTAGGGCCCCGTGCGACCGCTGAGGGGCTGGGCCCAGAAGCCGACAAGGGCAGTGCCTCGAGCGTCTGCCAACGGGCTGGACCGCAGACACCGAGTGGAGCAGGGTCCTGTGCGACCGGCGTGGAGCTGGGCCGCACACGCCGAGTGGGGCAAGGCGCTGTGCGCCGCTGAGGGGCTAGGCCCCAGACGCACAGTGGGGCAGGGCCTCGTGCAACCGCTGAGGGGGTGTGCCGAAAACACCAAGTGGGGCAGGGCCCCGCTCAACCGCCAAGGGGATAGGCCCCACACGCCGAGTGGGGCAGGGCCCCGTGCGACCGCCAAGGGGCTGAGCCCCGAGCGCCGAGTGGGGCAGAGCTACCTGTGACTGCCGAGGGGCTGGCTCCCGGACGCTTAGTGCAGTAGGGCCCGGTGCGACCTCCGTGGGGCTGGGCGCCGGACCCCGAGCAGGGCAGGGCCCCGTGAGACCGCAGTTGGGCTGGGCCCCAGACGCCAAGGGGCTGGGCCCGAGACTTTGAGTGGGGCAGGGCTCCGAGGCACCTTTTTGGGGCTTGGCCCCAGACGCCCAGTGGGGCTGGGCCCCCTGCGACCGCCGAGGGGCAGGGCCCCAGACGCCTAGTTGGACAGGGTCTCGTTGGACGAACGAGGGGCTGGCTCCCGGAAGCCCAGGGCGTTAGGGCCCTGTGCGACCGCCGAGGGCACCGGCCCCGGGCGCCGAGTGAGGCAGGGCCCCGTGCGAACGCCAAGGATTTAGGCCCGAGACGCCGATTGGGGCAAAGCCACGTGCGACCGCCCAGGGGCTTGGCCCAGACGCCGAGCGAGGAAGTGCCTCGAGCTTCTGCTGAGGAGCTGGGCCCCAGACGCCGAGTGAAGTGGGGCCCTGAGTGACCGCCGAGGGACTTGGCCCCGGCCCCCTAGTGAGGCAGGGCCCTGTTCGACCGCCGAGGGGCTCGGCCCCAGACGCGGAGCGGGGCAGCGCCCTGTGCGACCGCCGAAGGGCTGCACCCCAGAAGCCGAGTTGGACAGGGCACCGTGCGACTGCCGTGGGGCTGGGCCCCAGACGCCGAGTGGGGCAAGGCCCTGTGCGACCGCCGAGGGGGTAGGCCCCAGATGCTGAGTGGGGCAGGGCCCTGTGCGACCGCCGAGGGGCTGTGCCCCAGACGCCAAGTGGGGCAGGGTCCCGTTCAACCGCCAAGGGGCTAGGCCCGACACGCCGAGTAGGACAGGGCCCCGTGCGACCCCTAAGGGGCTTGGCCCCGGACGCCGAGTGGGGCAGGGCCCCGTGCGACCGCCGAGGGGCTGGGCCCAAGAGTCCGAGTTGGGCAGGGCCCCGTGCGACCTGTGTGGAGCTGGACCCCAGACTCCGAGCGGGGCGGGACTCCGTGAGACCGCTGAGGGGCTGGGTCCCAGACGCCGAGTGTGGCTCGGCCCTGTGCGACCGCCGAGGGGCTGCGCCCCCGAAGCCCAGTGGGGCAGGGCCGCGTGCGACCGCCGTGTGGTTGGGCCCCAGATGCCACCTGGGGAAGGGCCCCGAGCGGCCGCCCAGTGGCTGGCCCCAGAAGCCGAGTGGGGCAGGGCCCGTGGAAACTGCCTAGGGGAAGGGCCTCGAGCGACCGCTGAGGGGCTGGGCCCCAGACGCCTAGTGAGGCAGGGCCCCGTTCAACCGCCGAGGGGCTGGGCCCCAGAAGCCGAGTGGGGCAGGGCGCCGTGCGACAACCAAGGGGCTGAGCCCCCAGCGCCGAGTGGGGCAGAGCCCCGTGCGACTGCTGCGGGGCTGGCTCCCGGACGCCAAGTGGGGCAGGGCACCGAGCGACCGCCGAGGGCCTGGGCACTAGAAGCCGAGTGGAACAGGGCCGCTTGCAACTGCCGTGTGGCTGGGCCCCTGACACTGAGTGGTGCAGGGCGCCTTGCGACCGCCAAGGGCCTAGGCCCCCGACGCCGAGTGGGGCAGGGCCCTGTGCGACCGCCGAGTAGCTAGGCCCCAGATGCCGAGTGGAGCCGGGCCCCGCGCGACCGCCGTGGGGCTGGGCCCCTGACGTCCATTGGGGCAGAGCCCCGTGCGACCGCTGAGGGGCTGGACCCCAAAGGCCGACCGGAGCAGGGCCCTGTGCGATCACCGAGGGCCTGGGCCCCAGACGCTGAGTGGGGCAGGGCCCCGTACGACTGCCGAGGGGCTTGGCCCGGGACGCCAAGTGGAGCAGGGTCCTGCCTGACCGTCGTGGGGACAGCCTCGAGAAGCCGAATGGGGCAGGGCCCCTTGCGACCGCCTTCGGGCTGGGCCCCAGACGCCAAGTGGGGCAGGGCCCCGTGCGACAGCCAAGGGGCTTGGCACAGACACCGAGCCTGGCAAGGCTGCGTGCGACCGCCGAAAGGCTTTGCCCCAGATGCCGAGTCAGGCAGGGCCCCGTGCGGCCGCCGAGGGGGTAGGCCCCAGACACTGAGTCTCGCAGGTCTCCGCCGGACCGCCGACAGGCTGTGCCCAAGACGCCGAGTGGGGCAGGGCCCGTGCGACCACCGAGGGGCTGAGCCTCAGGAGCCAAATGGCGCAGGTCCCCGTGCGACCGCCACGGGACTGGGCCGCAGACGCCAAGTGGGGCAGGGCCCCGTGCGACCGCCAAGGGGCTGGGCCCGAAACTTTGACTGGGGCAGGGCCCAAAGGCACCTTTTTGGGGCTTGGCCCCAGACGCCGAGCGGGGCAGGGCCCCGTGCGACCGCCGTTCGGCTGGGCCCCACACGCCCAGTGGGGCAGGGCCCCCTGCGACCGCCGAGGGGCATGGCCCCAGACGCCTAGTTGGGCAGGGTCTCGTGGGACGAACGAGGGGCTGGCTCCCGGAAGCCCAGGGCGTTAGGCCCCTGTGCGACCGCCGAGGGCACCGGCCCCGGGTGCCGAGTGGGGCAGGGCCCCGTGCGAAGGCCAAGGGGCTACGCCCCAGACGCTGAGTGGGGCAGGGCGCCGTGTGACTGCCGAGCGGCTGGACCCCAGAAGCTGAGTGGAACAGGGCCCCATACGACCCCTGTGGGGCTCATCTCTGACGCTGAGTGGTGCAGGGCCCCGTGCGACTGCCAAGGATTTAGGCCCCAGACGCCGATTGGGGCAGAGCCGCGTGCGACCGCCCAGGGGCTTGGCCCGGACGCCGAGCGGGGAGGTGCCTCGAGCTTCTGCTGAGGGGCTTGGCCCCAGACGCCGAGTGAAGCGAGATGCCGAGTGGGGCAAGGCCCGGTGCGACCACCGAGGGCCTGGGCCCTAGACGTCGAGGGGGGCAGAGTCCCGCGCGACCGCTGAGGGGCTGAGTCCCACACGCCTAGAGGGGCAGGGCCCCGTGCGAACGCCGAGGCGCTGGGCCCGAGACGCCCAGCGGGGCAGGTCCTTGTGCGACTGCCGAGGGGCTGGGTCCCAGACACCGAGTGGGGCAGGGCCCTGTGCCAACGCCAAGTAGCTAGGCCCATGACGCCCAGTGGGGCAGGGCCCCGTGCGACCGGCGAGGGGCTGCGCCCCAGAGGCCGAGTGGGCCAGGGCCCCGTGCGACTGCCATGGGGCTGGGCCCCAGACTCCGAGTGGGGTAGGGTCCCGTGTGAGCGCCCAGAGGATGAGCCCCAGACGCCTAGTGGGGCAGGGCCCCGTGCAACCGCCGAGGGGCTGGGGCACAGACGCCGATTGGGGCAGGGCCCCGTGCGACTGCCGAAGGGCTGAGCCCACGACGCCGAGTGCCTCGAGCTTCTGCTGAGGGGCTTGGCCCCAGAAGCCGACTGAAGCGGGGTCCTGAGTGACCTCCGAGGGACTTGGCCCCGGCCCCCTAGTGGGGCAGGGCCCCGTTCGACCGCCGAGGGGCTGGGCCCCAGGCGCCGAGCGGGGCAGCGCCCCGTGCGACCGCCGAGGGGCTGGACCCTAGAAGCCCAGTTTGACAGGGCCCCGTGCGACTGCCGTGGGGCTGTGCTCCAGACGCCCAGTTGGGCAAGGCCCTGTGCGACCGCCGAGGGGGTAGGCCCCAGATGCTGAGTGGGTCAGGGCCCTGTGCGACTGCCGAGGGGCTGTGCCTCAGACGCCAAGTGGGGCAGGGTCTCGTTCAACCGCCAAGGGGCTAGGCCCCACACGCCGAGTGGGACAGGGCCCCGTGCGACCCCTAAGGGGCTTGGCCCCGGACGCTGAGTGGGGCAGGGCCCCGTGCGACCGCCGAGGGGCTGGGCCCGAGAGTCCGAGTTGGGCAGGGCCCCGTGCGACCTCTGTGGGGCTGTGCCCCAGACTCTGAGCGGGGCAGGGCTCCGTGAGACCGCTGAGGGGCTGGGTCCCAGACGCCGAGTGTGGCAGGGCCCGGTGCGACCGCCTAGGGGCTGCGCCCCTGAAACCCAGTGAGGCAGGGCCGCGTGCGACCGCCGTGGGGTTGGGCCCCAGATGCCACCTGAGGAAGGGCCCCGAGCGGCCGCCCAGTGGCTGGCCCCAGAAGCCGAGTGGGGCAGGGCCCGTGGGACTGCCTAGGGGCTGGGCCCCAGACGCTAAATGGGGAAGGGCCTCGAGCGACCGCTGAGGGGCTGGGCCCCAGACGCCTAGTGGGGCAGGGCCCCGTTCAACCGCCTAGGGGCTGGGCCCCAGACGCCGAGTGGGGCAGGGCGCCCTGCGACCGCCAAGGGGCTGAGCCCCCAGCGCCGAGTGGGGCAGAGACCCGTGCGACTGCCGAGGGGCTGGCTGCCGGACTCCTAGTGCAGTAGGGCCCCGTGCGACCTCCGTGGGGCTGGGCCCCAGACGCCGAGTGAAGCGGGGCCCTGAGTGACCGCCGAGGGACTTGGCCCCGGCCTTCTAGTGGGGCAGGGCCCCGTTCCACCGCCGGGGGGCTGGGCCCCAGACGCCGAGCGGGGCAGCGCCCCGTGCGACCGCCGAGGGGCTGGACCCCAGAAGCCGAGTTGGACAGGGCCCCGTGCGACTGCCGTGGGGCTGGGCACCAGACGCCGATTGGGGCAAGGCCCTGTGCGACCGCCGAGGGGGTAGGCCCCAGATGCTGAGTGGGGCAGGGCGCTGTGCGACCGCCGAGGGGCTGTGCCCCAGAGTCCAAGTGGGGCAGGGTCCCATTCAGCCGCCAAGGGGCTAGGCCCCACACGCCGAGTGGAACAGGGCCCCGTGCGACCGCCGAGGGGCTGGGCCCGAGAGTCCGAGTTGGGCAGGGCTCCGTGCGACCTCTGTGGGGCTGGACCCCAGACTCCGAGCGGGGGGGGGCTCCGTGAGACCGCTGCGGGGCTGAGTCCCAGACGCCGAGTGTGGCAGGGCACTGTGTGACCGCCGAGTGGCTGCGCCCCTGAAACCCAGTGGGGCAGGGCCGCGTGCGTCCGTCGTGGGGTTGGGCCCCAGATGCCACCTGGGGAAGGGCCCCCAGCGACCGCCGAGTGGCTGGCCCAAGAAGCTGAGTGGGGCAGGGCCCGTAAGACTGCCTAGGGGCTGGGCCCCAGACGCCAAATTGGGAGGGGCCTCGAGCGACCGCTGAGGGGCTGGGCCCCAGAAGCCGAGTGGGGCAGGGGCCCGTTCAACCGCCGAGGGGCTGGGCCCCAGACGCCGAGTGGGGCAGGGCGCCGTGCAACCGCCAAGGCTCTAGGCCCCACATGCCCAGTGGGGCAAGGCCCGGTGCGACCACCGAGGGCCTGGGCCCTAGACGTCGAGGGGGGCAGAGTCCCGCGCGACCGCTGAGGGGCTGAGTCCCACACGCCTAGAGGGGCAGGGCCCCGTGCAAACGCCGAGGCGCTGGGCCCGAGAGGCCCAGCGGGGCAGGGCCTTGTGCGACTGCCGAGGGGCTGGGTCCCAGACACCGAGTGGGGCAGGGCCCTGTGCCAACGCCAAGCCGCTAGCCCCATGACGCCCAGTGGGGCAGGGCCCCGTGCGACCGGCGAGGGGCTGCGCCCCAGAGGCCGAGTGGGCCAGGGCCCCGTGCGACTGCCATGGGGCTGGGCCCCAGACTCCGAGTGGGGTAGGGTCCCGTGTGAGCGCCCAGAGGATGAGCCCCAGACGCCTAGTGGGGCAGGACCCCGTGCGACCGCCGAGGGGCTGGGGCACAGACGCTGATTGGGGCAGGGCCCCGTGCGACTGCCGAAGGGCTGAGCCCGCGACGCCGAGTGCCTCGAGCTTCTGCTGAGGGGCTTGGCCCCAGACGCCGACTGAAGCGGGGTCCTGAGTGACCTCCGAGGGACTTGGCCCCGGCCCCCTAGTGGGGCAGGGCCCCGTCCGACCGCCGAGGGGCTGGGCCCCAGGCGCCGAGCGGGGCAGCGCCCCGTGCGACCGCCGAGGGGCTGGACCCTAGAAGCCCAGTTTGACAGGGCCCCGTGCGACTGCCGTGGGGCTGTGCTCCAGACGCCCAGTTGGGCAAGGCCCTGTGCCACCGCCGAGGGGGTAGGCCCCAGATGCTGAGTGGGTCAGGGCCCTGTGCGACTGCCGAGGGGCTGTGCCTCAGACGCCAAGTGGGGCAGGGTCTCGTTCAACCGCCAAGGGGCTAGGCCCCACACGCCGAGTGGGACAGGGCCCCGTGCGACCCCTAAGGGGCTTGGCCCCGGACGCTGAGTGGGGCAGGGCCCCGTGCGACCGCCGAGGGGCTGGGCCCGAGAGTCCGAGTTGGGCAGGGCCCCGTGCGACCTCTGTGGGGCTGGGCCCCAGACTCTGAGCGGGGCAGGGCTCCGTGACACCGCTGAGGGGCTGGGTCCCAGACGCCGAGTGTGGCAGGGCCCGGTGCGACCGCCGAGGGGCTGCGCCCCTGAAACCCAGTGGGGCAGGGCCGCGTGCGACCGCCGTGGGGTTGGGCCCCAGATGCCACCTGGGGAAGGGCCCCGAGCGGCCGCCCAGTGGCTGGCCCCAGAAGCCGAGTGGGGCAGGGCCCGTGGGACTGCCTAGGGGCTGGGCCCCAGACGCTAAATGGGGAAGGGCCCCGAGCGGCCGCCCAGTGGCTGGCCCCAGAAGCCGAGTGGGGCAGGGCCCGTGGGACTGCCTAGGGGCTGGGCCCCAGACGCCTAGTGGGGCAGGGCCCCGTTCAACTGCCCAGGGGCTGGGCCCCAGACGCCGAGTGGGGCAGGGCGCCGTGCAACCGCCAAGGGGCTGAGCCCCCAGCGCCGAGTGGGGCAGAGACCCGTGCGACTGCCGAGGGGCTGGCTGCCGGACTCCTAGTGCAGTAGGGCCCCGTGCGACCTCCGTGGGGCTGGGCCCCAGACGCCGAGTGAAGCGGGGCCCTGAGTGACCGCCGAGGGACTTGGCCCCGGCCTTCTAGTGGGGCAGGGCCCCGTTCCACCGCCAGGGGGCTGGGCCCCAGACGCCGAGCGGGGCAGCGCCCCGTGCGACCGCCGAGGGGCTGGACCCCAGAAGCCGAGTTGGACAGGGCCCCGTGCGACTGCCGTGGGGCTGGGCACCAGACGCCGAGTGGGGCAAGGCCCTGTGCGACCGCCGAGGGGGTAGGCCCCAGATGCTGAGTGGGGCAGGGCCCTGTGCGACCGCCCAGGGGCTGTGTCCCAGAGTCCAAGTGGGGCAGGGTCCCATTCAGCCGCCAAGGGGCTAGGCCCCACACGCCGAGTGGGACAGGGCCCCGTGCGACCGCCGAGGGGCTGGGCCCGAGAGTCCGAGTTGGGCAGGGCTCCGTGCGACCTCTGTGGGGCTGGGCCCCAGACTCCGAGCGGGGGGGGGCTCCGTGAGACCGCTGCGGGGCTGAGTCCCAGACGCCAAGTGTGGCAGGGCACTGTGTGAGCGCCGAGGGGCTGCGCCCCTGAAACCCAGTGGGGCAGGGCCGCGTGCGACCGCCGTGGGGTTGGGCCCCAGATGCCACCTGGGGAAGGGCCCCGAGCGACCGCCGAGTGGCTGGCCCAAGACGCTGAGTGCGGCAGGGCCCGTAAGACTGCCTAGGGGCTGGGCCCCAGACGCCAAATTGGGAGGGGCCTCGAGCGACCGCTGAGGGGCTGGGCCCCAGAAGCCGAGTGGGGCAGGGGCCCGTTCAACCGCCGAGGGGCTGGGCCCCAGACGCCGAGTGGGGCAGGGCGCCGTGCAACCGCCAAGGCTCTAGGCCCCACATGCCGAGTGGGGCAAGGCCTGGTGCGACCACCGAGGGCCTGGGCCCTAGACGTCGAGGGGGGCAGAGTCCCGCGCGACCGCTGAGGGGCTGAGTCCCACACGCCTAGAGGGGCAGGGCCCCGTGCGAACGCCGAGGCGCTGGGCCCGAGACGCCCAGCGGGGCAGGGCCTTGTGCGACTGCCGAGGGGCTGGGTCCCAGACACCGAGTGGGGCAGGGCCCTGTGCCAACGCCAAGTAGCTAGGCCCATGACGCCCAGTGGGGCAGGGCCCCGTGCGACCGGCGAGGGGCTGCGCCCCAGAGGCTGAGTGGGCCAGGGCCCCGTGCGACTGCCATGGGCCTGGGCCCCGGACTCCGAGTGGGGTAGGGTCCCGTGTGAGCGCCCAGAGGATGAGCCCCAGACGCCTAGTGGGGCAGGGCCCCGTGCAACCGCCGAGGGGCTGGGGCACAGACGCCGATTGGGGCAGGGCCCCTTGCGACTGCCGAAGGGCTGAGCCCGCGACGCCGAGTGGGGCAGGGCCCTGTGCGACCGCCGAGGGGCTCAGCCCCAGACGCCGAGGGTGGCAGGGCCCCGTGCAACTGCCGAGGGTCTGGGCCCCTGACGCTCAGTGGGGCAGGGCCTCGTGCAACCGCCAAGGTGTTAGGCCCCAGACGCCAAGTGGGGCAGGGCCCTGTGCGACCGCCACGGGGCTGGGACCCTGACGCCGAGTGGAGCAGGGCCCCGCTCGACCGCCTTGGGGCTGGGCCCCTGACAGCGAGTGGGGCAGTGCCCTGTGCGACCGCCGAGGGGCTGGGCCAGAGGCCCAGAGGGGCAGCGCCCTGTGGGACCGCCGAGAGACTGGGCGCCAGACGCCGAGTGAGGCAAGGGCCCGTGCCACCGCCGAGGGGCTGGCCGCAGATACTGAGTGAAGCAGGGCCCCGTGCGACCGCCATGGAGGTTGGGTGCCAGAAGCGGAGTGTGGCAGGGCCCCCTGACACCGCCGAGGGGCTTGGCTGCAGACGCCGAGTGGGGCAGGGCCCCGTGGGACCGCCGAGGGGCTGCGCCCCTGACGCCAAGTGGGGCAGGGCCCCATGCGACCGCCGAGGCGCTGGGCCCAGAAGCCGACAGAGGCAGTGCCTCGAGCGTCTCCCAACAGACTGGGCCCCAGACGCAGTGTGGGGCAGCGCCCCATGCGACCGCCGAGGGGCTGGACCCCAGACACCGAGTGGGGCAGGATCCTGTGCGACCGCCGTGGGGCTGGGACGCACACGCCGAGTGGGGCAAGGCCCTGTGCGCTGCCGAGGGGCTAGGCCCCAGACGCACAGTGGGGCAGGGCTTCGTGCAACCGCTGAGGGGGTGTGCCGAAAACGCCAAGTGGGGCAGGGCCCCGTTCAACCGCGAAGGGGATAGGCCCCACACGCCGAGTGGGGCAGGGCCCCGTGCGACCGCCAAGGGGCTGAGCCCCGAGCGCTGAGTGGGGCAGAGCCCCGTGCGACCGCCGAAGGGCTGGGTCCCGGACACCTAGTGCGGTAGGGCCCCGTGCGACCTCCGTGGGGCTGGGCCCCGGACGCCGAGCAGGGCAGGGCCCCGTGAGACCGCCGTTGGGCTGGGCCCCTGTTGCCGAGTGGGGCAGGGCCCCGTGCGACCGCCGAGGGGCTGGGCCCCAGACGCCTATTGGGGTAGGGCCCCGTGCGACAGACGAGGGGCTGGGCCCCAGACGCCGAGTTGGGCAGGGGCCCAAGCCACCGCAGAGGGGCTCAGCCGCAGACGCCGAGGCTGGCAGGGCTCTTTGCAACCGCCGAGGGGCTGGGCCCCAGACGCCTAGTGGGGCAGAGCCCCGTGCGACCGCCGAGGGGCTGGGCCCCAGACACGGAGAGGGGCAGGGCCCCCTGCAACCCTCAAGGGGCTGGGCCCCAGACGCCGAGTGTGGCAGGGCCTCGAGCGACCGCCGTGGGGCTGGGCCCCAGACGCCGAGTGGGGCAGGGCACTGTGCAACCGCCGTGGGCTGCTCTTTGGAGGCGGATTGTGCTGAGAATACTTCCATGGTTGCGCCGCTCCTGGGAGACCAAAAATCTTTTCACGGGTCTGCCGCGTTCCAGGTCGGGAGAGTCCGACGCAACCCTACCCAATCCCCACGCAGGCTGGCCCGGGTTGCTCCATCTACGCCCCGGCCACACAGTTTGCAGCGCAGGGCTCCGCGCCGGGTGCAGTGCAGGTGGTAGTGGCGGCTGCCCGCACCTCATCGGCGCCCCCCCCCGATGCAGCCCACGGCGGCGGCCCTATTTGCCTTGCCTTCCTCGGTGACTGCGGTGCAGCCCCTCTGCCTCTACCAGGGCAAGTCCGGGGACAAGATCCGGGATTGGAACATCGCGCAGATCATGCCGGGTCGGCAGCCGAGAGGGTGGAAGCAGCCCTCGCATGAAGGGGCCCTGCGGTGCGTAGCGCCGGTGAGCTGCATGGTCCACGATGCCCACCTCGCGGCTGCGGACAACCTCACGGCCCATGAAGCCGTCCAGCGGGTCACCGCCCTGGTGCACCTCCAGGGCGGCAGCAAGGCAGCCCCCACGGTGGCAGCCCTGCTGCAGCCCCTGCGCTGGACGAGGGCAAGCCTGGCGGTGCCGGGGGCGGCCCTGCAGTACGTGGTGCGCACTGAGCGCCAGCGTTCGGAGACGGCGGAGCCGGCAGCGGTGTATATGGGCCGATGGGGCACATCCTGCATCTCGTCTGGGAGTGTCTCTTGGAGCCTGAGGACCAAAAGTCGGCTGAGGTCCCGGACGTGGACCCGGCGCCGCTGGAGCCCTTGCCAGCCGCGTTCGGGGGCGTCTGCGTCCTGGACTCGACGGTCCTGGCAGATGTCGACCTGTGTCGGCTCCAGGCGGGGACCTTTGCAAAGGACAACGCTTGGCGGCACCTCATCCCGCTCATTGGGGCAGCACTGCCCAGCCCCACGTCCATGCAGGCTGCGGTCCGGGTTCGATGGTGGAGGTGTCCACGAACCTCCAGTCGTCCGTGGCCCCGCTCGTGATGCGCGCGAGCGGGAAGGCCAAAGTGTTGCACTTCGGGCCTTAGAATGTCACGGGCATGGCGTGCCAGCGCGTTGTGTTCGTGCTGTGGTCCGAGCAGCCACCTCCCCCAGGACCAGGAGCTCCGCTCCATGTTTGGGGGTTTTCTTGACCGGGGCGCCCCCGGCAAGGTCGGGGTCTGCGACTGGGGTGCCAAACGAGCGGACCCCAAAGTAGTCGCACATATCGCCAACCTGCTGGGCGCCCTGGCCCAGGCGCCGACCAGCTCTGTGCTGGTATTGAGCTACCCCGCGAGGCTGCGCCTGGCAGTGGACGAGTATGCGCAGCTTTTGCGCTACGCCCAAGAGGCTTTCGGCCCAGAGGTGCCCATTTGCGTCCATGGCTGCAACCAGCTTGCCCACAGCACCCTTGACTGCCTGTTCTTCATCCTGGATCTAGAGGGGGTGCCTGAGGACTGGCAGGGTGAGCACCTGGTCGCGCCCCGCACCCGCCTCCAGGACAGGACCTTGGTACGGACCACGCGCAGCTCCCGCCAGGGACCCTACCAGCCTGTGGGTTCCAGGGACCGGATGACACGCCTGAACAGATCCGAAGAGCTGCAGCAGTAGCCTGAGGACACCCGTGACACAGCAGACCACATGGGGGACCTGCGCATGGCCAATGCGTAGCCCGCCATTGTCGACGTCAATGAGGAGGGCGAGGAAATTCTTCATCGTTCTTAATATTCCTCTTCCTGACTCTTTACCCGCACGCGGTAGACTGCCCATAGTGACAGCCGGAAGGAAGTGTAGTCACCTGCAAGAAGGCCGTTGGGCAACACGCCTGCCCATGGAGCGAGGGGCGCGGGGGTTGCGAGGCACCCTCCCCCTCACCCCCACCCCCGGCCCCCAGCGGCCGCGCCTGGCCCCCCGCTGACCTGCAGCCTGAGTTGACCAAGAGGTTGCGGACGGGGACAACGCTGAGGGAGGAGGCGCGGGAACGCGGCCCGAACCCCCCCTGCCCCCGTCGCGGAACGCCAGCGGCCGCACCACGGCCTATCCTTTGTTGGCTGGTGGTATCGTCAGGCTGCCCTGGTGTTCCCGAGATGCCGCCTGCGGTGGGGCCGGGCTCGTACGTTTTGCGCCCTGGGCCCCTCGTGGGGCTGCTCCCCGGGGTCCTGTGACCCCCGACCTCCTAGCGGGGGCCTGTAATGGCGGTTGACACTGCGGTCACCGGTGCGAAGACAAGATTGTCTGGATCACCACCGTTCCTCTCCCGAGAGGCCCCGAGTTTGGAACCTAGGGGGCCACTGTGGGCCAGACCCCGCAGTGGAGGTACCCCCAGTTCCTCTTCGCGCGTGACCCCCGCCCAGATGCCCCCATGTGGCGGGAACAGAGGTGCGAGCCACTGCGGTGGCAGACCTGGGCCTGCTGTTTGGATCAATGGGATGACCCCCCTCCCTGCTGGTTCGTCTGCCCGCGCCGCCGCCCCACCCTCTTCGAGAGGACAGCCGCCGCCGGGAGGGACCACGCCGTGGGGGTTGACTTGTGGAGCCAGGTCGGGGACAACGACCCAGCGCGCCAGTTCCACCCCTACCCTGGGTGTGAGACACCGTGGAGGGAGGTGGCCTACGAAGCCACGCCCTCATCCCTGTGGTCACCGAGATGTGGTGGGCCATCCTTTCGCAGCCAGAGGGGAGGTCCATGCCACAGCGCTGTGGCCCGATGTCCTCAGCCGCGCTGGGCCGGGGCCATTCCAGGACTGCATGTAAGAGGTTCTCTGGGAGACCCTACGCCTCGTGGGCAACTGGCAAAGGGGCGGCCGGGACCGTGCGCCGCCACCTGCCCTGCCGCGGGCCCGTGGAGGCATGCCTGGCTGCCCCTCTGACCTCCCTCCCTGCACGCTGTGACCGGGGACAGACGATCTTATGTGGGGGGGGGTCGGAACTATCTCTCTCCCCCACCTCTGACTCGGAATCCGAGAGAGGGACACTGCCCCCCCCCTGCTAGTCTTCCCCCCCTCTCCTCCTGTTACCGTGCGGGGACATTCAGCCCCATCAGGGCCCCATGCCCGTCATGCTGGCGAACGTCACATCCCTGCGTTTGCATTGGCACACGGTCGCTGACTGGCAAGCGGACGTGGTGCATGTCTCGGAGACCCGCCTCACGGCGGTGCCGCAGCGGCTGATGCGCGCACAGACCGGGGCCCCAGGCTGGCAACTTTCTTTCGGGGGCGCCCTTGAAATCCAAGGGGGGGGTGGGCCATCTGGTATGCGCCTGCAGGGGGTTGGCCGTCCTGGTGCGCTGATGCATTCCGGCCAGACAAATTCTCCTCCCCAAGAGGGCGCCCCGCAGCGAGGCGGACGCCCTTACCCAGACCCTCTGGCACTCCACCTGCTGGTGCCATGTCCTGGTTGGCTTGAACCGGGGGGCGGATACCCTGCAGGCCCAGGTAGCGTACGGTGTTTCGGCCCAGCCGGCCCTTAACCGCAAGTTCAGGGACCACGCCACGCAGTATGTGGGGCGACACAGGTCGGCCCCGTAGCTGGCGGGGGGAGACTTCAACTTTGACCTGTATTACCCGCTTCGAGCACCAACTGTCCTGGCGTCCCTCCTGACTCGCCAGCTGGCAGATGCGGACCTTGAGCTGGTGACTGCCTTGAAGAGGGATCTCGTCTGCTCGACCCTCGCGCATTGAAGGCGACGCTGGCCTTCCTCCGGCGTCTCAACGGGGCACTTGCGCGGAAATGTGGGGCAACGCTCCAGATGGAGGACAAGGACCTCGTCCGGAATCTGTGCGCCTGGCTCAGGGAGTCCCGTTCCTCAGATCAGGGGGGCGTATACCGCTGGCTGAAGGACGAGTCCTACGCCCCCCAGGTCACCTTCCTCTTCAAGCTGGATTGCACAGCCACGGCCATCCTGCAGGACGCCTGGCGCCGGATCAACCGTAGGTACGCGTAGGACCCAGAGCCAGACCCGGGGGCCTTCCTGTGCCAGTACGGCTGCCACGTGCGGCCGGTCCCCAGGATTGCCTCGCAGCTTGACCGCCCTCGCCTGCGCAAGGGGCTCTCCCGCATGAGGCTCTCGGTGATGGAGGTGGACAGATGGAGTCTGGCGGACCTCCGCTCCGTCCCCGCCAGGCTGCCGGGCTGGCTGGCAGGCCTCGTGCGCGAGATGGAGCGGCTGGGAAAATGGCCGACCTGGCTGGCCGAGGGCTACACAGCACTGATCCCCAAGGAGGGGCCACCGAGGCCCCTGAACATCTGCCCGCTCACCGTCCTGTCCATGGTCCGCCGGCTGTGGGTGGGGGTGCAGACGGTGGACAGCATTGCGTGGCAGGGGGCCTGGGCCCACCCAGCGGCCTTCGGCTTACGCCGAACCAGGAGCACCCTGGAAGGGGCGGCAGCAACACAGGTCCTCTTGGAGCTGTGTCGCCCCCGGGGGTGGGCCGTCGCGGAGATGAGCATCGATTACGTCAAGTGTTTCGATCTCATCCCCCAGGCATTAGTGCTGGCTCTGGCGCTGGAGCTGGGCATCGACCCGGGCACGTGTTGTGCCCTGGGGGCCCTGTACAGGCAGCTCCGCCGGGCCTCCAACATCACAGGGACCTTTGGTCTCTGGTGGCAGGCCACCAACGGCTTTCTCCAGGGGTGCCCCTTGTCGGTGATCCTGGTGAATGTGCTCCCCACAATCTGCAAATGGGAGGTGGACTCCCTGCGCTGTCAGGTATGCGCACAAGCTGCCCCATCGCCGGCCCTAGACGAGGACGCGGCGGAAGACCGGGAAACCTCGGGCCCTGTTCCCCGTCAAAGAAGCCGGCCCCGGCTACACCGCGCTCAGGTTGTTGAGGTACGCGGACGACACCCAGGCGGTGGCCCTGGGCGCTGCCGCTCTCCAGAACACAGTCCCCGTGACGGAGGAGTGGCTGCAGATCACGGGGCAGGACGTCCGCGTGGACAAGTCCTGCTGGGTCCAGCAGGAACATTGCGCCATGGCGGTGCTGCTCCGGGGCATCCGGATCCCACCGGCGACGTCCTTCCGCCAGCTCGGCGTCGACATTGCCATTGAAGGCTTTAAGTGCTCTCCCGGCGTCTGGAGGCGAGGCAACCGCCCTGCGTCGCCTACTCCACGTCTCGACCTATGACTGGCGCGAGCGAGCCTCAGCATCCTGGTCCCTCCGCTGGCCCTCCATGAGGTGGCCGTGGCATTAGTAAGACCACGTTAATGCGGGCGCTGTTGAAGCTAGCCCGCCTGTCTTGGGGCAAGGAGGTCCTCCTCACCGTCCCGTCCAATGGGCACTGCGTGTCCCGGATCATATACAAGCGGTATGAGCGCCTCCTCTGGCTGGCCCGCCTGGCCCGCTAGCAGGGGGTCACGCAGGTCTTTGCCCAAGCTTTTGGGGACTCGGGGGCGGGCCAACCCGGACAGGCCCGGTGGGGCACGCACTCCGCACAGCAGCCTCCCTGGGCTGGACCCCGCGCGAAAGCTGGTGGTGCCAGGAAGTTTCAAGGCGGGAGCACCACCTGCACCTCGTGCAGGAGCCGCTCTGCCAGTTCCAGCACCGGGTCTGGGACAGCCTCCGCCGCCACACCTCGCGCCAGCAGGAGGCTCGGCGCCATGTCACCTTTGGTGGGCTGGGCGATGGGGCGGATCGCCCGGCCTCCCACGCGTCGTTGCAG
This sequence comes from Eutreptiella sp. 'Long Island Sound 2002', assembly GCA_964036045.1. Taxonomy (NCBI): domain Eukaryota; phylum Euglenozoa; class Euglenophyceae; order Eutreptiales; family Eutreptiaceae; genus Eutreptiella; species Eutreptiella sp. 'Long Island Sound 2002'. The sequence continues at coordinate 88,224,373 of OZ038382.1, read as the reverse complement.
GCGGCCTCCAGAGATTGGGAGAAACCGCTGCTGCCCGGGCTCCGGGTCATGTGGACAGCGGCACGGGCGTCGGGCCACGGCACGCGGGCCAGCGCCGCGTGCCCCCACTGCGGCGCGGCGCACGAGGACGAGGCCCACATCCTGTGGTACTGCCCATGGTCGGGCAACGCAAGGAGAACGTGGCTCTTCTGGCTGGACAACGTGGCAGGGCCATCCCCAGCCTGAGACCGCCAGACCGATGGCCCTCCTGCCTGCGGAAAGCGGCCTTCTTCCCCAGTAGCTGGCACAGGGGGTGGATTGAGACCTCCTCAACAATGTCCCGTTGCGCCTGTATGGCATGTACTTGGCAGTCCTCGCAGCCCGCATGGCGGCCAGCGCGGCGAATCAGCCGGGCCACGGTGACTCCCTCTTCCGAAAGCAGCGGCATCGGCGGCCCTGCGACCCCTACCCATGGGACGCCTTCGATCGCCCCATACCAGAGGAACCCGTCCCCCACCAGCCGCGGCTACAGCTGGGGGTTCCAGCGGACTGGAGGTGGCTTCACGACTCCATCCAAGACCTGTCCAGGTGGGCCTGCGCGATGGCCTGGTTGCCTGGGCCGGCAGAGGTCTCCTGTGGTGAGCTGGCCCTGGACTATGCAGCCTTCGTGGGGTGGGGCTTTCCCGGCCTCTCCGGACCTCCGGCTGCGGGGCACAGGCCTGCCACTGGGGGAACGAGCCCAAATTCTGCGCAACGCGGTGGGGCTGGTAAAGCGCCACCTGGGGGCGGGCACACTGCTCCGTGGGGCCCGACTGGGCCACTGTTGCTCGCTTCTTCCCCTCGAGGGGCGCCTTTGTGCGGGGCTCTCGGCTCAACCGTACTTTGCAGTGCGCCTTAGCGTCATGTTGCAGCTGATGCGCCAGGCGGGGCACTCCCCCTATACGCCGACCTGGCGCCTGCGGGTGCCGGCGCGCATGCGGCCACAGCACAGTGACCACTTTCTCATGGGCCCTTTCCACCGCATTTCGATGGGGGGCCTCCTTTGCTGTTGTATGCCCGGCGGCCCCCCTAGATTTTGGCCTGCAGCCTTCGGCTCGCGGCGCCGCGGCGCAGCCGCTTCCAGGTGCGGGCAGTGGCACACAGGGCGCGCTCTGCTTGGAGCCTGGGACGCGGTCGTGTGCCTGATGCAGGACCCTCTGCTGCTGTATCAGCAGCTGCTACCAAGCTGGCCACGAAGGACACGCGGGCTCTACCGGGGCTCAGGCTGCCCAGATGGTCTGCCCTGAGTTGCTCCGGGTCTCCAGGTGGTCGTTTCTGAGGCCCGAGGCGCGGGAGGGGCAGCGCCGTACTCCTGGCTGGGACAGGCCCGCTCGGCATCCCAGACCCTTCCAGACGCGAGCCCCCCGGCGGCGCGCTGGTGCGCGCCCCCGCCCAGAGTACTGGGCCCATGCGCTTCCTCTGCTCTGGGGCCCGATGCCTCCAGGCCCACGAAGCGCCAGACACGAAACCGGGCTAACCTGGGGCATCTGGGTGCAGTGTTACACCGAACCACTGGTGGGGGGGCAGCAGGCCCCCTATCACCCCAGCCCAGGGGGGGGGGGATGGCCCGGAGCCGGTCCCCTCCTCATCCGCAATCATTGCTGGGGTCTTGGTGGCGCCAGCAGAGCGGCAGGATCCCCCCCAAAATGCCCCCCCCCCAGAGCCCCCTCCACCGTCGCTACGCATGCTTTCAGCCGCATATGCGCGGCCCCGAGCAGCCGCGCTCAGCTGCGGCCGTAGTTCCCTGCGCGGGCCCCACGACAGCCCCAGCCCAGGGCTATCAGGTCGGTGGCGGACATGCTGCGCGCGCACCGGCCCCCCCCATGAGCGACAGACAACCCTCTCAACCAGTGGGAGACACGTTCTCCGCGCCGTCGCCCTCCCAGTCCACAGTGCCACCGAGGCGGCAGCACGGTAGGGCCAGCACGGAGAAGACCTAGTCCCCTCCGGCACCTGCCTCCTGGCCGCCGTGCAGGCACAGGCGAGGGGCCTGTCTGGGAAGACACGGGCGCCTGAACTGGACTCGGCCCACCTCCCCGCCCCTGTGCCTCTGTACATAGACCAGTGGACGTTAGTCGAAGAATGCCGTATTTTTGTAGTTTTTACCCTATTTTGGGTGTGAGTTGTTTGCGCTAGATTCCCTGCGAGGTGAATTTGCTGAAGGGATTTCTGATACCCCGATTCCTCAAAGTGACCATCCAAGCTAGCTAAAGCGTGTTTTGATTGCATATTTTTTCTCGCTGTTTGGGTATTAGGCGCACAGGGGGGGGGGATATCTCAAGAAACGGGTACACAACCTGTATATGCAGCTCAAAAATCGATGTTTTTGATACTTTTCCTTTATACCATGATCACTCAAAATAACAATTCAGTGTATGTAAAGCATATTTTAGTCCCCTATTATGTAGTCCTTACCCTTTTTTCGGTGTGCGTTGCTTGGGGTAGATTCTCTGTGAGACGGTTTTACTGAAGGCAAAAGAATTTCTTTTTCTGACACCATGATCTCCTAACACGATCATCAAAGCTATGTAAAGCATGTTTTGGGCCGTATTTAGGTGTTTTATCTGGGTATCGGGCGCACAGGGGGGGGACGTCTCCCACGGGACTGGTACACAACATGTACATGCAGTTCTTCACTCTGGGCAGCTCTAAAAATCAAAGTTTTGGAAAAGATTGTTTTTTTGATACCAAGATCACTTAAAATGACCTTCCAAGGTATGTAGAGCATGTTTGATGCCGTGGTTAGGTGCTTTTCACCCTGTCTGGGCATTAGGTGCGAGGGGTGTGTGTGTCCAGGGTTGTTTCACAAGGAATGGGTACACAAATTGCTTCTGCAGTTTCTCACACTTCGCAGCGCAAAAATGAAAGTTCTTGAAACACATTTTTGTGATACCGTGATGATAGGTAGGTGGGTAGGTGCACTCGGTCGAGGAGAGGCGCCCCATGGTTCCTGCTGGCGTTGGCGCTGTGACGAACAGGAAGAGGCTCCGCGCTTGAAGAGGGGAGGCGACTTACATCCCGTTGGACCTGAGTGGTGGCCCCCAACAAAGCGGCCCCATGTAACACCGGGAGGGCTGATCGCGGCCAGCGTCAGTTGCCTGTCTCGCCGGGAGGGTGTGCCCCCGTGCTTGCGCTTGTGCTCTCCTTTGGGCAGAACCCTAGAGTTTCATTGGACTTCCTGGCGTATTCCGTTCCCAAGGCATGCATGCATGTTCTGGGTACTGGGGTTCCGAGGCGTTTGGGTGTCGCACGCTCCGCCTTGAGTCCCAAAGCAGCGCAGGCCTCAGGATGCAGCCTTACCCCCGGGCTCCGGATCTCGTTTGGCCGGGTCACCTGCATGGCACGGGCTGCCTCAGTGCCCGGGCTATGGACACTGGGTTTTCTACTGTTCTGTGGTCTTTGTGTTTTGGTCCGGGTTGTGTTTGGGCTCGGGTTTAGGCTGCGCCCCGCCACTCCTGACTGGGGTGTTCGGGTGTGTGTCTGTTCGTGTGCCCGCTACGCTTGTACCCTGCCACTCCTGGCTCGGGTGTGTGGTGTGGGTTTGTGTTTGGGCTTGGGTTTTGGCTGCGCCCCGCCACTCCTGGCTGGGGTGTTGGGGTGTGTGTGTGTTCGTGTGCCCCCTACGCTTGTACCCCGCCACTCCTGGGTGGGGTGTGTGGTGTGCGGCGTGGTTGTGTGTGCTCAGACTGGGGTTTCGGCTGCGCCCTGTCTCTCCTCGCTGGGGTGTTGGGGTGTGTGTGTGTGTTCGTGTGACCGCTCTGCTTGTACCCCGCCACTCTAGGCTGGGTTGTGTGGTGTGGGAGTGTGTTTGGGCTCGGGTTTCGGCTGTGCCCCGCCAGGCCAGGCTGGGTTGTTGGGGTGTGTGTGTGTTCCTGTGTCCACTATGCCTGTAGCTTGCCACTCCTGGCTCGAGTGTGTGGTCCCGGTGTGTATTTGGGCTTCGGTTTCGGCTGCGCCCCGCAACTCCTGGCTGGGGTGTCCGGGTGTGTGTGTGTTCGTGTGCCCGCTACGCTTGTACCCCGCCACTCCTGGCCGGGGAGTGTGGTGTGCGGGGTGGTTGTGTGTTCTCGGGCTCGGGTTTCGGCTGCGCCCTGCATCTCCTGGCTGGGGTGTTGGGGTGTGTGTGTGTTCGTGTGCCCCCTGCGCTTGTACCCTGCCACTCCTGGCTGGGCTGTGTGGTGTGGGTGTCTGTTTGGGCTCGGGTTTCAGCTGCAGCCCGCCACTCCTGGCCTCCGGTTTTGGGGTGTCTGTGTGTTTGTGTGCCCGCCCCGCTTGTACCCCGCCACTCCTACCTGGGGTATTGGGGTGTGTGTGTGCTCGTGCGCCCGCTACGCTTGTCCCCCGCCACTCCTGGCTGGGGTGTGCGGTGTGGGTGTGTGTGTCTGGGCTCCGGGTTCGGCTGCGCCCCGCCACTCCTGGTTGGGGTGTTCGGGTGTATGTGTTTTTGTGTGCCCGCTCCGCATGTACCCCGCAACTCCTGGCTGGGGTGTGTCGTGTGGGTGTGTCTGCTTGGCCTCCGGCTTCGGCCGTGCCCCGCCACTCCTGGCTTGAGTGTTGGGATGTGTGTCTGTTTGTGTGCGCGCTCCTCTTGTACCCCACCACTCCTGGCCGGGGTTTGTGGTGTGGGTGTGTGTGCTTGGGCTCAGGCGTTGGTTGCGTTCACCACTCCTGGCTCGGGTGCTGGGGTGTGTGTGTGTTTGTGTGCCCGCTCCGCTTGTACCCAGCCACTCCTCATACTCTTTTTTTATACCGTGATCACTCAAAAAAACAGTTCAGTGTATGTAAAGCATATTTTAGCCCCCATTTATGTAGTCCTTACCCTTCTTCAGGTGTGCGTTGCTTGGGGTAGATTCTTTACTGATGGCAAAACAATTTCTTTTTCTGGGACCATGATCTCCTAACACGATCATCAAAGCTATGTAAAGCATGTTTTAGGCCGTATTGATGTGTTTTTCACCCTATCTGGGTATCGGGCGCACGGGCAGGGGCGTCTCCCACGGGACTGGTACACAACATGTACATGCAGTTCTTCACTCCTGGCAGCTCCAAAAATCAAAGTTTTGGAAGATTGTTTTTTTGATACCAAGATCACTTAAAATGACCATCCAAGGTATGTAAAGCATGTTTGATGCCGTGGTTATGTGCCTTTCACCATGTCTGGGTATTAGGTGCGAGGGGTTTGTGTGTCCAGGGTTGTTTAACAAGGAATGGGTACGCAAATTGCTTCTGTAGTTTCTCACCCTTGGCAGCGCAAAAATGAAAATTCTCGGAACACGTTTTTGTGATACCGTGATGATAGGTAGGTAGGTAGGTGCACTCGGTCGAGGGGAGGCGCCCCATGGTTCCCGCTGGCGTTGGCGCTGTGATGAACAGGAGGAGGCTCCGCCCTTGAAGAGGGGAGGCAGCTTACATCCCGCTAGACCTGACTGGTGGCTTCCAACAAAGCGGCCCCGGGCAACACCGGGAGGGCTGATCGCCGCCACCGTGAGTTGCTTGTCTCGCCGGGAAGGTGTGCCCCCGTGCTTGCGCATGTCGCCTCCTTTGGGCAGAACCCTAGAGCTTCATTGGACTTCCTGGCGTATCCCGTTCCCAAGGCATGCATGCATGTTCTTGGTACTGGGGTTCCGAGGCGCTTGGGTGTCGCACGCTCCGTCTCGAGTCCCAAAGCAGCGCAGGCCTCAGGATGCAGCCCTACCCCCGGGCTCCGGATCTCGTTTGGCCGGGTCACCTGCATGGCACGGGCTGCCTCAGTGCCCGGGCTATGGACACTGGGTTTCCTACTGTTCTGTGGTCTTTGTGTTTTGGTCCAGGTTTTGTTTGGGCTGGGGTTTCAGCTGCGCCCCGCCACTCCTGACTGCGGTGTTCGGGTGTGTGTCTGTTCCTGTGCGCGCTCCGCTTGTACCCCGCCACTTCTGGCTGGGGTGTGCGGCGTGGTTGTGTGTGCTTGGGCTCGGGTTTCGGCTGCGCTCCGCCACTCCTGGCTGGGGTGTTGGGTATGTGTGTGTTTGTGTGCCCGCTCCGCTTGTACTCCGCCACTCCTGGCTGGGATGTGTGATGTGGGTGTGTGTTTGGGGTCTGGTCTCGGCTGCGCCCCGCCACTCCTGGCTGGGGTGTTGGGGTGTGTGTGTGTACGTGTGCCCACTTCGCCTGTACCCAGCCACTCCTAGCTGGGGTGTGTGGCGCGGGTGTGTGTGCTCCGGCTTGGATTTCGGCTGCGCCCCGCCACTCCTGGCTGGGGTGTTGGGGTGTGTGTGTGTTTGTGTGCCCGCTACGCTGGTACCCTGCCACTCCTGGCTGGGGTGTGTGGTGTGCGGCGTGGTTCCGTGTGCTCAGGCTTGTGTTTCGGCTGCGCCCTGCCTCTCCTGGCTGGAGTGTTGGGGTGTGTGTGTGTTCGTGTGCCCGCTCTGCTTGTACCCCGCCACTCCTGGCTAGGTTGTGTGGTGTGGCTGTGTGCTTGGGCTCGGGTTTCGGCTGTGCCCCGCCAGGCCAGGCTGGGGTGTTGGGGTGTGTTTGTGTTTGTGTGCCCGCTACGCTTGTACCCTGCCACTCCTGGCTCGGCTGTGGGGTCCGGGTGTGTGTTTGGGCTCAGGATTCGGCTGCGCCCCGCAACTCCTGGCTGGGGTGTTGGGGTGTGTGTGTGTTCGTTTGCCCGCTACGCTTGTACCCCGCCACTCCTGGCCCGGGAGTGTGGTGTGCGGGTTGGTTGTGTGTGCCCGGGCTCGGGTGTCGGCTGCGCCCTGCATCTCCTTGCTGGGGTGTTGGGGTGTGTGTGTGTTCGTGTGCCCGCTCCGCCTGTAGCATGCCACTCCTGGCTGGGGTGTGTGGTGCTGGTGTGTGTTTCAGCTCGGGTTTTGGCTGCACCCGCCAATCCTGGCTGGGGCTTTGGGGTGTGTGTGTGGTTGTGTACCCGCTCCGCTTGTACCCCGCCACTCCTGGCTGGGATGTTGGGGTGTGTGTGTGTGTGCTTGGGTTCGGGTTTGGGCTGCGATCCGCCACTCCTGGCTGGGGTATTGGGGTGTGTGTGTGTTCGTGCGCCCGCTACGCTTGTCCCCAGCCACTCTTGGCTGGGGTGTGCGGTGTAGGTGTGTGTGTCTGGGCTCCGGGCTCGGCTGCGCCCCGCCACTCCTGGTACGGGTGTTCGGGTGTATGTGTTGTTGTGTGCCCGCTCCGCCTGTACCCCGCCACTCCTGGCTGGGGTGTGTTGTGTGGGTGTGTCTGCTTGGGCTCGGGTTTCGGCCGCGCCATGCCACTCCTAGCTGGAATGTTGGGTATGTGTGTGTTTGTGTGCCCGCTCCGCTTGTACCCCGCCACTCCTGGCTGGGATGTGTGATATGGGTGTGTGTTTGAGGTCTGGTCTCGGCTGCGCCCCGCCACTCCTGGCTGGGGTGTTGGGGTGTGTGTGTGTACGTGTGCCCACTTCGCCTGTACCCCGCCACTCCTAGCTGGGGTGTGTGGCGCGGGTGTGTGTGCTCCGGCTGTTGTGTGTGTGTGCTTGGGCTCGGGTTTCGGCTGCGCTCCGCCACTCCTGGCTGGGGTGTTGGGTATGTGTGTGTTTGTGTGCCCACTCCGCTTGTACCCCGCCACTCCTGGCTGGGATGTGTGATGTGGGTGTGTGTTTGGGGTCTGGTCTCGGCTGCGCCCCGCCACTCCTGGCTGGGGTGTTGGGGTGTGTGTGTGTACGTGTGCCCACTTCGCCTGTACCCCGCCACTCCTAGCTGGGGTGTGTGGCGCGGGTGTGTGTGCTCCGGCTTGGATTTCGGCTGCGCCCCGCCACTCCTGGCTGGGGTGTTGGGGTGTGTGTGTGTTTGTGTGCCCGCTACGCTGGTACCCTGCCACTCCTGGCTGGGGTGTGTGGTGTGCGGCGTGGTTCCGTGTGCTCAGGCTTGTGTTTCGGCTGCGCCCTGCCTCTCCTGGCTGGAGTGTTGGGGTGTGTGTGTGTTCGTGTGCCCGCTCTGCTTGTACCCCGCCACTCCTGGCTAGGTTGTGTGGTGTGGCTGTGTGCTTGGGCTCGGGTTTCGGCTGTGCCCCGCCAGGCCAGGCTGGGGTGTTGGGGTGTGTTTGTGTTTGTGTGCCCGCTACGCTTGTACCCTGCCACTCCTGGCTCGGCTGTGGGGTCCGGGTGTGTGTTTGGGCTCAGGATTCGGCTGCGCCCCGCAACTCCTGGCTGGGGTGTTGGGGTGTGTGTGTGTTCGTTTGCCCGCTACGCTTGTACCCCGCCACTCCTGGCCCGGGAGTGTGGTGTGCGGGTTGGTTGTGTGTGCCCGGGCTCGGGTGTCGGCTGCGCCCTGCATCTCCTTGCTGGGGTGTTGGGGTGTTTGTGTGTTCGTGTGCCCGCTCCGCCTGTAGCATGCCACTCCTGGCTGGGGTGTGTGGTGCTGGTGTGTGTTTCAGCTCGGGTTTTGGCTGCACCCGCCAATCCTGGCTGGGGCTTTGGGGTGTGTGTGTGGTTGTGTACCCGCTCCGCTTGTACCCCGCCACTCCTGGCTGGGATGTTGGGGTGTGTGTGTGTGTGCTTGGGTTCGGGTTTGGGCTGCGCTCCGCCACTCCTGGCTGGGGTATTGGGGTGTGTGTGTGTTCGTGCGCCCGCTACGCTTGTCCCCAGCCACTCTTGGCTGGGGTGTGCGGTGTAGGTGTGTGTGTCTGGGCTCCGGGCTCGGCTGCGCCCCGCCACTCCTGGTACGGGTGTTCGGGTGTATGTGTTGTTGTGTGCCCGCTCCGCCTGTACCCCGCCACTCCTGGCTGGGGTGTGATGTGTGGGTGTGTCTGCTTGGGCTCGGGTTTCGGCCGCGCCATGCCACTCCTAGCTGGAATGTTGGGATGTGTGTCTGTTTGTGTGTGCGCTCCTCTTGTACCCCGCCACTCCTGGCCAGCGTTTGTGGTGTGGGTGTGTGTGCTTGGGCTCAGGATTTGGGTGCGCCCGCCACTCCTGGCTTTGGTGTTGGGGGGTGTGTGTGTTTGTGTGCCCGCTCCGCTTGTACCCAGCCACTTCTGATACATTTCTCTTATACCGTGATCACTCAAAATAACGGTTCAGCGTATGTAAAGCATATTTTAGTCCCCGTTTATGTAGTCCTTACCCTTTTTTAGGTGTGCGTTGCTGTCGGTAGATTCTCTGTGAGACGGGGTTTACTGAAGGCAAAAGAAGTTCTTTTTCTGAGACCATGATCTCCTAACACGATCATCAAAGCTATGTAAAGCATGTTTCAGGCCGTATTTATGTGTTTTTCACCCTTTTTGCGTATCGGGCGCACAGGGGGGGGCGTCTTCCACGGGACTGGTACACAACATGTACATGCAGTTCTTCACTCTGGGCAGCTCCAAAAATCAGAGTTTTGGAAGATTTTTTCTTTTGATACCAAGATCACTTAAAATGACCATCCAAGGTATGTAAAGCATGTTTGATGCCGTGGTTAGGTGCTTTTTACCCTGTCTGGGTATTAGGTGCGAGGGGTGTGTGTGTCCACGGGTGTTTAACAAGGAATGGGTACACAAATTGCTTCTGCAGTTTCTCACCCTTGGTAGCGCAAAAATGAAAGTTCTCGAAACACATTTTTGTGATACCGTGATGATAGGTAGGTAGGTAGGTGCACTCGGTCGAGGTGAGGCGTCCAATGGTTCTCGCTGGCGTTGGCGCTGTGACGAACAGGAGGAGGCTCCGCGCTTGAAGAGGGGGGGCGGCTTACATCCCGCTAGACCTGACTGGTGGCCCCCCACAAAGCGGCCCCGGGCAACACCGGGAGGGCTGATCGCCGCCAGCGTGAGTTGCTTGTCTCGCCGGGAGGGTGTGCCCCCGTGCTTGCGCATGTCCTCTCCTTTGGGCAGAACCCTAGAGGTTCATTGGACTTCCTGGCGTATCCCGTTCCCAAGGCATGCATGCATGTTTTGGGTACTGGGGTTCCGAGGCGCTTGGGTGTCGCACGCTCCGCCTCGAGTCCCAAAGCAGCGCAGGCCTCAGGATGCAGCCTTACCCCTGGGCTCCAGATCTCGTTTGGCCGGGTAACCTGCATGGCACGGGCTGCCTCAGTCCCCGGGCTATGGACACTGGGTTTCCTACTGTTCTGTGGTCTTTGTGTTTTCGTCCGGGTTGTGATTGGGCCCGGATTTCAGCTGCGCCCCGGCACTCCTGACTGGGGTGTTCGGGTGTGTGTCTGTTCCTGTGCGCGCTCCGCTTGTACCCCGCCACTCCTGGCTGGGGTGTGCGGCGTGGTTGTGTGTGCTTGGGCTCGGGTTTCGGCTGCGCCCCGCCACTCCTGGCTGGGCTGTTGGGTATGTGTGTGTTCGTGTGCCCGCTCTGCTTGTACCCCTCCACTCCTGGCTGGGATGTGTGATGTGGGTGTGTGTTTGGGGTCGGGTCTCAGCTGCGCCCTGCCACTCCTGGCTGGGGTGTTGGGGTGTGTGTGTGTTGGTGTGCCCACTTCGCTTGTACCCCGCCACTCCTGGCTGGGGTGTGTGGCGCTGGTGTGTGTGCTTGGGCTTGGATTTTGGCTGCGTCCCGCCACTCCTGACTGGGGTGTTGGGGTGTGTGTGTGTTTGTGTGCCCGCTTCGCTTTTTCTCCGCCACTCCTGGCTGGTGTGTGTGGTGTGTGTGTGTGTGTGCTTTGGCTCGGGTTTCGGCTGCGCCTTGCCACTCCTGGCTGGGGTGTTGGGGTGTGTGTGTGTTTGTGTGCCCACTCCGCTTGTACCCCGCCACTCCTGGCTGGGGTGTGTGGCGTGGGTGTTTGTGCTTGGGCTTGGATTTCGGCTGCGCCCCGCCACTCCTGACTGGGGTGTTGGGGTGTGTGTGTGTTTGTGTGCCCGCTTCGCTCGTTCCCCGCTACTCCTGGCTGGTGTGTGTGGTGTGTGTGTCTGTGCTTTGGCTTGGGTTTCGGCTGCGCCCCGCCACTCCTGGCTTGGGTGTTCGGGTGTGTGTGTGTTTGTGTGCCCGCTACGCTTGTACCCCGCCACTCCTGGCTGGGGTGTGTGGTGTGCGGCGTTGTTCCGTGTGCTCGGGCTCGGGTTTCGGCTGCGCCCTGCCTCTCCTGGCTGGAGTGTTGAGGTGTGTGTGTGTTCGTGTGCCCGCTCTGCTTGTACCCCGCCAGTCCCGGCTGGGTTGTGTGGTGTGGCTGTGTGCTTTGGCCCGGGCTTTGGCTGTGCCCCGCCAGGTCAGGCTGGGGTGTTCGGGTGTGTGTGTGTTCGTGTGCCCGCTACGCTTGTACCCTGCCACTCCTGGCTCGGGTGTGTGGTGTGGGTGTGTGTTTGGGCTCGGGTTTCGGCTGCGCCCCGCCACTCCTGGCTGGGGTGTTGGGGTGTGTGTGTGTTCGTATGCCCGCTACGCTTGTACCCCGCCACTCCTGGCTGGGATGTGTGGTGTGCGGCGTGGTTGTGTGTGCTCGGGCTGGGGTTTCGGCTGCGCCCTGTCTCTCCTGGCTGGGCTGTTGGGGTGTGTGTGTGTGTTCGTGTGCCGCTCTGCTTGTACCCCGCCACTCTAGGCTGCGTTGTGTGGCGTGGGAGTTTGCTTGGGCTCGGGTCTCGGCTGTGCCCTGCGGGGGCAGGCCGGGGTGTTGGGGTGTGTGTGGGTTCGTGTGCCCGCTACGCTTGTACCCTGCCACTCCTGGCTCAGGTGTGTGGTGTGGGTGTGTGTCTGGGCTCGGGTTTTGGCTGCGCCCCGCAACTCCTGGCTTGGGTGTTGGGGTGTGTGTGTGTTCGTGTGCCTGCTTCACTTGTACCCCACCACTTCTGGCTGGGGACTGTGGTGTGGGTGTGTGTTTGTGCTCGGGTTTCGGCTGCACCCTGCCACTCCTGGTTCGGGTGCTGGGGTGTGTGTGTGTTTGTGTGCCCGCTTTGCTTGTACCCCGCCACTCCTGGGTAGGATGTTGGTGTGTGTGTGTTTGTGCTTGGGCTCAGGTTTCGGCTGCACCCCGCCACTCCTGGCTGGGGTATTGGGGTGTGTGTGTGTTCATGCGCCCGCTACGCTTGTCCCCCGCCACTCCTGGCTTGGCTGTGCGGTGTGGATGTGTGTGTTTGGGCTCCGGGTTCGGCTGCGCCCCGCCACTCCTGGTTGGGGTGTTCGGGTGTATGTGTTTTTGTGTGCCCGCTCCGCCTGTACTCTGCCACTCCTGGCTGGGGTGTGTCATGTGGGTGGGTCTGTGGGTGTGTTTGGGCTCCGGTTCCAGTCGCGCCACGCCACTCCTGGCTGGGGTGTTCGGATGTGTGTCTGTTTGTCTGCGTGCTCCTCTTGTACCCCGCCACTCCTGGCCGGGGTCACACTGAGAAGCGTATAATACGTGGAGTGTGGCTTGGTTCCTCAGCCGCAAACACCCCTTCATTGGCCTCTGTTGTACAGCTGGGAGAGGTTCAGGGTGATTGGTGCACGCAGCAGCTGCCTTTGGCGGCTATCCCGTTTTTCTGCCCCAGCTAAACAGGGGCGCTGATCAGACAGTCAATTGACTGCGCCTCAGCCAGGAGTGGCGTGGGCAGTTCGACGTCATCGACATCCGCGCTGTGCACGCAACAAGAGCACCCCTTCCCTCCAAGCCCTAGCAGGGAAACGTGTTGTGACGTCCCTGTTAGGCCACAGTTGCTTAGCAGCGCTGGTTTCTCTTGTCTTCTTCACAGGAGGGTCATTAGGACCCGAGACCTCATTGACACCAACACCAAGTAGCGTGTGTAGGGGTTAGGGTCAGCAGGCCTGGCAGGCGTTGAGTGCAGGTGATGAGTGCTCACCTTGCCTTCGAAGGCCGGTGCTGACTTTAGTGAGTGTAGTGTAGTGGTGTCTCCTGTCCCGCGTGCTTTTCCTCGTGGGCAGGGGAGTGCGTTAGCTTTTGGCCCTTAGCAAAAATGGGCGTTTTGTATGCCCTTAGCACACTTGGCCACCACCCCCCTCTAGTAGGTAGGGCTTTTGCCGTCTTCCCCCAAGGATAGGCGCCAGCACAGAAATTGGGCGCCATAGGAGTGGTAATAGTACCTGATTAGGACCTTCGGTCCGACGTCAGCGAAGCCTGGTCTCCGGGAGCCATGCCGGGGAGGGAAGTGAGACACACACAGACATACGTAGCACACATAGGGGTATGGTAGACCCTGTAAGGAAGGGTAGAACCCCATGGGTCTGGACCAGTCAGGGGTCCTAACTGTGGGCTCGCTTGTCCCCAAGGAGGGAAGACACACCTTGCCTCATAACACCTTGCTTGTCATTCCCCCCTGGTGTAGTAAGCCACCGTTCCTCGTTGGCTCCCCAAGGTCATTACATCAGGGCAGTCCCCATGCAACACATGGTCAACAAGGCATACACTTGCTGGGTGGCTGCAATCCTGATAAGCGGCCACCTCGTCCACGCTGAAAATCATAGGCATGGGTCTGCAGGGCACAGACAGGGTCAGTGCAGTGCTCAGCAAGCAGTAGTCTGTGAAAAACCAATGGCTTTCGGCCAGAAAGTGGTTGTCACGGGGGGGCTAACGGTCCTGTCCTGCGATGCAATGTGGGGCAACTGTGACAACTGCTCCTACACCCATACACTGGCACGTCTGCAGCAGAGTGCTCACTGCACCTGTCAGTAGACTGACACAGGGAAATTAGGTTCGCTTTTTACGCTGCGACATAGTCTGAGCACGGGTTAGGAGCTGCCCCTCGTTGTTCTCAACGAGGTAGGTGCGGAAGATGGGTTTGATACTCCCATCTGGTTGTATGAAGGCTGACATAGGTTCCCAGGTCGCCTCAGATAACACATAGCCATCCGACAGGGTTAGGAATTTCCAGCCCTGTTTATACTCGTGGCGAGCAATACCTGCAACCACGTAGTAACCATCGACTGCCATCTCATCGGCAGTCATCTCTTCGAGTTCATCTGCCTCCTCTGGACTGGCAGCGTTCTCTAGGTCTATACGCTCGACCTCACTGTCGCTGAGGCGCCACTCATCCAAAGACAAATCGTCAGGGGAGTGATAGTGCCGCAACTGTTTAGGTGCACACAGCAGTTCACCACCTAGACGTGGACTGCACCTGACATGGATCCTGGATCCATCTATCCTGATGATACAATAGGGTCCGAAATAAGGGTCCTGTAGGCAGTTACGTGGCCAGGAGGGTGAGCGTGAATGGTGTACCAAAACAAGGTCACCAACCTTGAAGCTGGCAGGTCGCCGTAGGCGGTTCCGTCGGCTCTGTTCACGGTCACGAATGTGTCTCAGGTTAGTCCCAGCCTGGTTAGCCAGAGACTGCTTGTGTTCCAGCCAATCTCCCACAGGGCTCTTGAAGTCCTCAGGAAAGGGGGTTTTGAAGAGCGGAGCAGGTCGTCCCCCATGGAACAGTTCGTGGGGGGTGAAACCTGTAGAGGAGCTCCGCTGTGAGTTCATGGTCAGCACTGCCCAGGGCACTAGGCGTACCCAGTCCTTGGTACGCTCCTGTTTCATCAGGATTCTTAAGTTTTGCTCCACCACACGGTTCTGTCTCTCACAGAGAGGGTTAGACGTGTGGGTATAGGGCACACCTGTGGTTACCTCCACGTTGAGGGCATTTAGCACTCGTTTGTACCACCCAGTGTCACTGCGGATGCGTATATCCTCATCAGAGTGCACCTGCTTAGGTGCTCCATAGGGTTCGAACCATTGTTCGACCAACATTTTCACAGTCTGCTCACCTGTGATTTTCTTATTGCAAGGGAACACACGGGTGAAGCGAGATAGGCCACAGGTGACCACTAGGCAACTATCATAGCCGCCGAAGCGTGGTAGGCCGTGGATGAAATCCACGTAGAGAAGAGAGTTAGCACAGTAGGGTATGGGTAAGCTGGAGATCAGGCCCCTATCCCTACTGTCGCTCTGCTTGCTGGCATGACAGCCACAAGCATCCACAATGGTCTGCATACGCAACCTCAGTTCAGTCAGGGTTAGACTGGAGTGGAAACACTCACGGAAGAAGTCCACTGAGCGATTAGCACCAGTGTGACCAGAACTGAGATGGGACCACTGTAGGCACCCATCAAGTCGTGCCTCAGGCGCCACAGTTCGGTCCTCGTAGACGAGGTACTGATTGTTTTTATACCACTGGTGCCCGTCAATGACACGGGGTTTGAGACCAGTGCTGAGGGTTTCAAGAATTTCTTTATACTCTGACTGATAGTCAGTTAAACTCCAACTCTCCAGGATTCCAGCAGTGCGCATGGACAGGTCAAGCTGGACATCCAAACGCTGGAAAGCCTCTCTGGCGAGCGCTTCAGAGCTCTAACCTCTAAGCGCATCGAAGTTGTTGCGCGATATATAGTCAGACAGTTCATTCTTTCTTCCAGGGGTAATGATGCACTGTCAGCCTGAACTGGCTCAGGTAAGTCCACCACCATTTTAGCTTTGCTTCCTCTGGTGGTGGGCCCTTCTGAAAAGACTTCACAGGCTCTTGGTCACACAGCAAGACAATAGGGTTAGATCCCAGGAGTCGGGATTGTGACGAAAGCACCAACATACCGGCCAGGAGTTCCTGGTCATAGGTGCTGTAATTGGAATGCGCTTGGTTCCATTTCCAATTCCAGTGTCCCAGTGGCACCAGTCGCCACTCACTGGTAGGATAGTCATTTTCCAACGAACCATCACGGTTCAGTCCACCAGTACGATAATGGCAGTGGGTTACTTCAGCGGGGCTAAGCTCCTGCCATTGGTAGATTGTACCACCCCCCCCTACATCACTGGCATCAGTGATCGAGACTATCTCGCCCTCAGGGCGGCGTACTCCCAGGCAGCTGGAGGCGGCAATCTTCTTCTTCCACTCCTGGAAACACTCTTCCTCTCTGGCGGTCCACCTCCAGGGAGTAGTTTTCTTGATTAGGTCAGTGAGGGGGGCAGAGGAGTAAGCAAAATTGTGGATGTGACGCCGATAGAATTCACAGGCGCCGACAAAACTCCTCACGCCGTGTAGACCCTTCTTAGGGTCATCACGAATCTCCATGTCCTGTAGGGGCTGCATCTTAGACGCGGCTGGTTTCCACCAACCATACCCCACGTCGAAACCAAAATATTACACCTCCTCTTTCATAAACTCACATTTTTTGAGTTTGATTCGGAGATGGTTTCCTCGACAGACAATGATAAATTCACGGAGGAGAAGGACATGGTCTTCTTTGGTATTAGTACCCAAAGTCACGTCGTTGATGTGAGCCTCCATTTCTGCACCCCGAGAAATCAACCCCTCTACTAGAGGCCTGCGCCTCAGTATGTACAAAATTTTGTTCATTAGCTCCTGGAAGAGCGCTGGGGCATTAGCCACCCCAAAAGGCATAACCTTCCACTTAAAGACACAGCCCTTAGGGGTTATAAAAGCCAGCAGCTCCTGAGCTGCGGCGGTTACGTCCACTTGCCAGAAACCAGAGCGTTTGTCCATTTTGGTCTTGTACCTGCATTTGGCAATAAGCTCCAGGGTATTTTCCATGTTAGGAAAACTCCCTGAGTGGTTCTGGGTTTTCTTGTTGACCTCACCATAATCAACAACCAGTCGTAGGGCAGTCGACCCTGGTTTGGCAACCAGGAAACAGGGACTGCAGTGATAGGGGTGGTCCCCCTGCTTATATTCTTCAACGAGGCCAGCATCAATACATTCCTGGATCTGGCGCTCGATTTCTTCAACCTGTTCCTGTGGAGCGGGATAGGGACGACGCCTCACTCGCGTCTTTTCAAATTCAGGTTTAGTTTCAGGTCCATCTGGACCAGTTTTTTACAAGAGAGGGGAGGCGGCAAGGCGCCGAACACCTCCTGATAGGTTATCAGCAGTTTCTTCAGTCGGGGGTCAAGGTTAAGACTCTCGAGTTTCTGCAGGAAATCCTCCTCAGCATGGAGGCTGCTCTTTCCATGTTCTTTCTTTTTCTGCCGATCAGCAGTTTCGGCAGGCACAGAACCATCGTCCCACTCAGGGGGACATTGCTGCCCATAGTGCAGAGAATACACTAGCGGTATCTCAGGATGCGGCAGCGTATAGGAATCATTGTCCTCCTCAAACCAGATGGAGGATTTCCAGGTCTGTCTGAGGTATTGCAGCCGCTCTTGACGCTCAATACCTTCGCCTTTCAGGTACAACAGCCGCCAGAGTTCCTGAGTGTCATGCTCAGACAATGGCATGTTATTAGAAGCAGGTCGCGCCAGAGCATCAGCACTCCGGGCCACGGGTTCACCCGTGTGCATAGGCTGCATGTGTAGCACTGGCGTCCCAACAGGGGAAGTGGGTTCAGAGGTTGACTCCAGATCTACCTCCTCTAGCAACAGCTGGGCTAGGAAGGCACTGTGTTTCAGGTCAACACAGCTGGGATCAACAAGAGAGATAGTGCTGGCGATCTCAGACAGCTGGTCCTCAGCATCCTCATTTACAGCTGCAGGTTCGAGATAGTCATCGAGAGACTCACACCATGTAAGTGTGGCAGATAAGTGCTCAGGAGATCGATTTTTGAGATCAGAAAGGGTCAGGCCACGATTTTCGGCCATGACCTCTTTCAGTAGCACCTGGTCTAGGTCACACAGGGGTACAAGATTGAGAGATCCATCAACGATGGACAGTAAACTGGCCCACTCAGGGGCCTGCATAGCTGTGTCTGAGTCCTCAGGCACATAGATGGAGCCGTCGGGGAGTTGCACTCTTCCCACAGTCATTCGGTCTAGCATACGGCGCCAGTAAGCATGTTCACCAGAGCAGCCCCAGTCAGGGGTGCACATGACAACCCTTCCTCCCTCATAAGCTATTTTGGTTAGAACCTTCGCGAGCAGAGAGAAGGGAGGGTTAGCATACGCTAAGCCCTCTTGCTTTCCAGAAGAAACGGAAAGCATTGTTCAATTGTTTTGAGCAGTACAACTGCATGATGTGCTGTTGTTGGCTCGCAAACAACAGCACATCATGCAGTTGTACTGCTCAAAACAATTGAATAATGGCTCGCAAACAATTCCACCTGGATCGCATCTAGGTTTACCTGAAGGGCCGCCAGTCCATTTTCAAGAACGTGACGGGCCAATTGGTAGTTTTCAGTACGATAGTTAGTCTTCGATGCGTAGCGCAGCCCAGACTCTTTTCGTCCTGACAGCTCCAAAGGTACTGAGAACAGCCCACTGCCAAAGTCGCAGTGCAAAGAATAGGGGCGCTGGAGGGACAGCATTTTTACCTGGGGGTTTCTTCGTAGGAAGTCTGTACCAATGACGATGTCAAAGGCGTCGATGTCCAGCACTCTGCAGTGTTGGGTCACAGTTTCGTCGCCCAGGCATATAGTCACATCGACCCCCCCCTAGAAATGGATGGTACGCCCACCCCCTACTCTTATGGCCACAGTCTTAGTTTTCTTGAAAGTCTTTAGCAGGCGCCGGGCCACTATGGAAAGTGTTGCACCGGTGTCAAGCACCGCTCGAAAAACCTGATCGCCGATTTTCACGAGGATCCAGAAAACCAAGTCCTCCTCTTCAAAGCCGCCCCCCTACTCCTCATCAGGGAAATTGACATCCACTCCTGCAGCTATGAGGGACCTGGCCATCCAGGCCAAGTGCCTCTTCTTGGAGTTATTCCCCTCAGGGGTAGCGTTATCCCCCTGGGGGCGCTTCTCCGGATCACCTGCGGCAGGAGTGGGTGTAGCAGCAGGGGAGGGTGTAGCAACGAGCGCTGATGACCCCCTCTGGGGGTTGGGGGGTCAATTTTTGCCACCCCCCTTGCCACCTCCTTTACCACCTTTATCCCCATTCTGGGGGTTTTTGGTGGGTGTTTGGGTCTTCTGGCGTTCGGCCTCCTGACGCTTGAGTTTATCACTCTCGTGTTTCTTTATGTGACATTCGTCTTCGTAGTGACGACGTTTGCCACAATACCCACAGGTGATGGTACACCTGAAATGATCCTGATGGGTCACAGGTTTCCCATCCTTGGTATGCTGCTGTCGTTTCATCTGCAGCATACAGCTACTGCGGAGATCGCAGTCAGAGGCATGACAAGGCCCCCCCTTGTCATTGACAGGTTTGCAGTAGAACAGAGGGGGTGTACCTGCATCACTTTTAACCTCATTCATGGCACGAAGGTTACCCCCCCCCTTACCACCTCCCTGGTTGGTGTGAGTGGGATTTTTAGGCCTTTTCCCTTCGCCACGTTCAGGGGTAGGGTTACCCCGTCGACCCAAGTGCTTCTGGAGGAATTTCCCCATGTGGGAGTCAATCTCCCTCTCAAGAGCTAGCTCAATCAAGAGGTCCACCAGTTCATCCTACGAGTTGGTCCGAGTCTTCCTCTCAGAGGTAGAGCGGCAATCATCCCACGTATGTTGCAGGATTCTACTCATGAGCCACAGGTGGGGTTCAGTGGCTCCGTAGGAGCCCACGTTCATCCGCGAAAACAGATACTCCAAGTCGCACACGTATTCAGAGATTCGGGCAGCGGATGAAAACTCAGGGAGCATAGGTAGGTCCTCTATCTGTGTGCGCACACTGAGGTCAGTCCAATAGACTGAGAACGTTTTACCCAACCTCTGTCGTACCGCTGCCCAGGTGGAACAGGTTTTCACAATCTGTTTCACCTGTTTTTGCAAAAACTTCTTTTTGCATGAGCGTTTCAGCAGTGAGCATTTGGTGGCTACATCCACATGGGATTGGCCAGTCAGCAGGAGAAACTCAGCAACTTCTTCTGCCCATTCGGGCAGATTTTTGGGGTCGAACTCCGGCAGTTCCAGCTGGATGTTTGCCTGGGCAATAGGTCTGCCCGTCTTCCCACCCCCCGGAGTTAGGCCAGAAGGTGATACGCCGGCAAGAAGTGCCAGGGCTGACAGCCCTCTTTTCTCAGTCTCTGTCACAGGCACGTCCTGTAGTTCAGTCATGGGCACTGTCCTGGCACGGGGGTGACAGGGGCTGGGGCAGGTGACCTTAGGCAACAGCCTTGGGACCCTTGATCACTTAAGATCTTCGGCCAGGGTACTCAGTCCGGGGCAAGGGGAGGACAACTCTGGCCTCGGTAAGGGTTCTGCAATACCCAGTTTCCCCTTAATGGCCTCCGATAGGGCCCTCACATCTGGATCTTCTGATCCAGACAGAAGTTTGGCCAGCAGTTCCGCCGTATGATCCAGGGCACCGTAGGTTGGCCTTGGATGATGTTGTTCCTCAACTCGAGTCGGGCCCACCTCGGGAGCCCTTGGGGTTGGACAACGTGCTCTTGGATACTCGGGTCTCGGTCGTCTTGGCAGGGATGCTGTCTCGGCTGTGTCAGACGGCGCGCCAGAGTGCGTGTAGGACCCTAGGTCTGTACGTGGTCTGGATCCGTGTACTGCCAATGGCTCCTCCCCATCTTCTCCACGAATGGATTTGTAGTACTCCTCATGGAGGATGTATTCATCCATTTTCTTCTTCAGTTCCTCCTAATCCTCAGGGCCTCCAATCGCTGTTGAGGATGATGCCGGACAGGCAGATCGGGAGACTGAGGCTGCTACGCGCCTGTGGAGATGATGAAGGCTGTCTCCACCGTGGGCCGCTAAGGCCTCGGTGGTAAGGACTGTATTTTCTTCCGCCCTTCTGCGTTCTGGATCTCCTTGGGACTCAGATGCGACACCGAGATGTGGAGCTCGGTAAGGTGGTTCACTCATAGGGTCGGCCATGCTGCCCATTTGTACTTTGACAGTTCTTATGGGCCAGGTCCTGACGCTTGGCGTGGACATGATGAACTTGTTGTTGAGCTTTGTGTGCTGCACTTCTTCTCAGGGTCGGTTCCAAAGGTCACAAGGGACTGTCTTCGCTACCGGAAAGATGTCCCTGATTAGTGCCCTAGATATTTTGATGAAGTCCTGCAGGTTTTGAAGTTGAAAACCCAAACCAAAGCAGCAAGTAGAGCAAGAACAGGATGTGGATCAAATCAATGAATGATTTTGGAATCCAGTGTAACACAGAAGGGCTGCAGATAGACAATGCAGGTATAAACACAACGATTCGATCACAAATGGATAATACAAAAGATTTTATATGAAAGCTGGACTGACTCTGGCCTCCACGATAGCATCAGGCACTTCATGTGCACTCTTTTGGGTGAAATCGTGCTGGTTAGGAATGTGGAGCATAGATGTCAGGCCAACACAGAAAATGACTTGGCAAAGGAACTGAATTCAGAGACAGTTAAAAGGTAGAACCACAAAAAGTGGTAGAAACAATTGAGTATAGGGGTCTTGGGGTGGGAGACCACTAGGCTTAAGCTCCAAGGCCTAAAGCATGAAATGCCTATTTTCTTTCGGTATATCCTCATTGAAGGAAGGTACCTCCGCTCAGTTGAGTGGTGGAGGTGAACTCCATCGGGGGCCAGGGTTACCACCCTAGTTACCTTGAGAAAGTGTACTTAAGGCTTCAAAAGAGTGATAAAAATACTTAAGTTAGTCTTAGCATCAACAAAAGGGTTTTAAGGGGGGCTTGGCCTGGATCAAGCCCTCCAAAAAAGACATGGCAGTGACTTTTTCTTACTCAAAGTGACCATCCAAGCTATATAAAGCATGTTTTAACGCGTATCCATGTGTTTCTCACCCTATTTGGGTATTGTGCGCACAGGGGGGGGGGATCTCTCGAGAAATGGGTACACAACGTGTATATGCAGGTTTTCACCCTGGCGAGCTCAAAATACGAAGTTTCTGATACTTTCCCTTTATACCGTGATCACTTGAAATGATCATTCAGTGTATGTAAGGCATATTTTAGCCCCCATTGATGTAGTCCTTACCCTTTTTCAGGTGTGCGCTGCTTGGGGTAGATTCTCTGTGAGATGAATTTACTGAAAGCAAGAGAATTTCTTTTTCTGAGACCATGATCCCCTAACACGATCATCAAAGCTATGTAAAGCATGTTTTAGGCCGTATTTATGTTTTTTTTCACCCTTTTTGCGTATCGGGCGCACGGGGGGGGGGCGTCTCCCACGAGACTGGTACACAACATGTACATGCGGTCCTTCACCATGGGCAGCTCCAAAATCAAAGTTTTGGAAGATTGTTTTTTTGATACCATGATCACTTAAAATGACCATCCAAGGTATGTGAAGCATGTTTGATGCCGTAGTTATGTGCTTTTCACCCTGTATGGGTATTAGGTGCGAGGGGTGTGTGTGTCAAGGGTTGTTCAACAAGGAATGGGTACACAAATTGCTTCCCCGGTTTCTCACCCTTGGCAGCGCAAAAATGAAAGTTCTCGAAACACATTTTTGTGATACCGTGATGACTCAAAATGTCCATCCAAGCTATTTGATGAATGTTCCAGGCTATATAGATGTTGTTTCCCCCCCTTTTCTGTGTGCGCGTTGCGTTGCGGAGTAGACTCTCTGCGGGGTGGACTTGCCGAAAGCAAAACCATCACCTCGCAGAGGTTGTTAGATCAAAGCCAACCAGGCGTATATAGGAAAAAACGCCACATACCCCTCATTTTTGGCCCTTTTAGGCTTATTCGCGTACTCTAGCCCAAGGGATTGAATTGTTAGTCTAACACTTTGCAAAATCATTATTTTGTCCAGTAAACAAATCCTTCAATGACGTTTTGGTCGGGAGCTCCCAACACCCCCCCGCTTGAAACCTCATCGCCTTGTAGAGGCTGTTAGATCAAGTCCAGGCGGGCATATATAGGGGAGAACGCCACATACCCCCCTTTTCGGGCCTGTTTGGACCTATTTGCGTACCATATTCCAAGGCATTGGATTGGTAGTTAAACGTTTTCTAAAATCATTATTCTGTCGAACAAAAGCATCCGCCAATGAGGTTTTTGGTCTGGACCCCCCCAGACCCGCCTAGTTGAAAACTAATTCTTTGAGAATTTTCCGGGGCTTTGGGGGGGGCTTGGGTGGGGTCATCAATGTGAAAAAATGAACCCCTTCTTTTGTTTGATTGAAAGACATTAATCTGTCTGTTTTTTGTGATTTGGAGCCAAAAAAGATCTCCGGGATCCCTATTCCATTGGGTTTGGATGGCGCGAAGTGGGACCGGCCCTTTGACAGCCTTTGCACTTTACAGCTATTTTTGCTTTGTTGGCGGATTTGGCGACCACGGTGACCCTGTGGTTCCCACTCCGAGGGGTATGAGTGGGAATGTTGTGACAGTATATGCCTACTGGGATGCAAGATGACATTTTTTTGCAGTCTCTAGCGTTGCTGAAAGCCGTCACCAGACGTGCCAAAGACGCGACATGCGTGTTTCCACCAATAATCGCCTAGTCAATGGGCCCGTACACAACCTGCTTATGCAGTTTTTGACCTCCGACGGCTGGAAAATGGAAGTGTTCGAAACTTGTTTTCATGATGTTTATCACCCAATAGGACCATCAAAGGTATGTAAAGCAGGTTTCAGGCCGTATTTACCTGTTTCTCACGCCTCTTATTGTGAACCTGCACGTGGTGAGGCTGCCTAGCTGGACCGCAATCTTCTTATTTTTCTCCTTGAGGCTCGTGGACCTCCAGCCTCGTTCTCTAGCCCTTGTGTTCTGCGCACGATGGGCGACCAAGCTGGGGTGGCCACCCAGCTGGCCGTCATCCTACAGCGCCCGAGGATCCTCACGGCCCTCGGTCCGGTGCTGGCACCCCTTCTCGCGGGCGCACCGCGCGCAACCATCAACGAGGAGGCGGCGACGCGCGGCCGCTCCCGTTCCAACGGAAGTATTGGGGGCAGCAGACCTGCGCAGCTGCCCCCCAGCCTCCCAACTGTGGAGCAGCCTATGATTGCCTTCCTCGAGCGTTCTATCACCTCCTTTGAGGGCGTGATCAACACTCTCTGCCACGAGCTGGCGGAAACATGAGGCGAGCCGGCCCCGCGCGGACCGAAGCAGCCGTTGCGTCCCAGGCCGCATCCACAACCACAGCGGCAAAGCGCAAGCCTGCACCGACCACCCCAGCAGCGCAGCAACCGGCAAGACAGTAGCCACCAGACCCTAGGCGCCCGGCGGCTGGCAGCTACCAAAATCAGGCCACAGCCGGCGCTCCAAGGCCACCCGGGAGATGCAAGGGGCAGCACCCCGGTTCCTTCTGCAGTCCCCATGCGTGTGGACGCGCACCTGGTCTGACCACCGGGGCCTGGAGCAGGGTGACAGGTGCGTCAGCCGGTCGGGGCACCTGCCTGCCCATTTCTTTGTCTACATGCAGCCCCACTGGGCGCAGGAGGACATCAAGAGGCCCCGGAGCAATATCGCGCTCTGGGGCATCGGCAGCGTCGCAGAGGGATCAGCTCTGCCCCCCCCCCCCCCTGCAGGCCGGCCCCAGTCACTCAACCTACGCCTCGGCGGCGCAGTCTGCGGCGCGGGGCCCCCGGCCGGGCGCAGTGCAGGTACTGGCGGCAGCCGTCCGCACAACAGTGGGGCTCCCCCCGGTGCAGCCCACAGCGGCGGCCCTGTGGGCCCTGCTCCCCTCAACGACGGCGGTGCAGCCCTTCGGCCTCTACCAGGGCGGGTCGTGGGACAAATCAGGGAATGGGGCATCACCCGGATCAGTCCGCGTCGACATGCGGCGGAGTGGAAGCAGAGATTCCGAGAGTCGGCCCTGCGGTGTATGGCGCTGGTGGGCTGCATGGTCCACGAGGCCAAACTCGCGGCTGCGCACGCCCTCGCGCACCATGAAGCCGTCCAGCGTGTCAACGCCCTGGTTCTCGTCCAGGGCAGCAGCAAGGCCGCCCCCGTGCTAGCGGGCCTGCTGCAGACCTTTTGCCGGTCGAGGGCAAACCTGCCGGTGCTTGGCGGAGCCCTGCAGTCTGTGGTGCGCACTGAGCGCCAGCTCTGCGAGACGGCGCTCCCAGCAGTGGTGGACGCTGCGCCGCCGGGGTGAGTTCTGCAGCTCGTCTGAGAGCGCCTCCCGGCGGATGGTGACCGGTAGACGTGCAACCGGCGCCGCTCGATCTCTTGCCGTCCAAGCTTCAAGTTGTGTGTGTTCTGGACCCGGCAATCCTGGCGGATGCCAACGTGCCTCGGCTCCACGCAGGGGCCTTCAGTAAGGATCACGTGTGGCGACACCTCCAGCCGCTCATGGGGGCAGCCCTTGAACAAATGCAATATAAATGTCGGGTGCACAAGCAAAGCAAGTCCACAATGCTTAAGACCACTTGGACTTTGATTCACCGAAAAGATCTCCTAATCAGTCCCATGCATGAAGAGGTGTGGTGCAATACGCAACTATTACAACAAGGGCATGTGTCAATGAGAGGCAACATGTGCAAAACAATCACACATATGATCTCAATGGTTCATGCATTCACTTGTGCGTGTGCAATGTGAGTCAACAAGCATTGCTCAACTTATGAAATCTTATGCTACAAATGTGATCCCTTCTGAAGGAGAGGTAGTAGCACTGAATAACAGTCTGCAGTCACTGGTTTGAGACCTGGTATTTCTGTGTGCTACTTTAGTTATAAATGTCGGTTCATGCATTTGTTGTTCCTTGTTTGATTATTTGCATTCACGTAGGTCAACTGACCTATTCCAAAATCCTCGATCACTCTGCGACCTACTCAGCAGGCAAGTGATCACAGCCCTGCCGTTCAGAATTTGGCCAACAGTGTGTGAACCTATTGTCCTATTTCTGTTCTGCGTCCGGTACGCCCCCCTCCCGGGGTCGAATCTGATTCAGGGGACCAAATGTTCCTGACTGTCGAACCTGGAGAGGATACAGGACAGAACACAAGAAACATCACTCTGAGTAGTGAAGGAATGGAAACGTGTGGCGCATTCAGGTGCAGTTCCTGTAACCACACATGAATAATAGATGCGTTGCATGCCATCGTTTGCAATGGACACAGGGCCATCAAAGGCACCACTAAGAGGGCGGAGGAACATGGACTGTGTCAGCAAAAAGGGCGCACTGTGCGTACGGATGACTCGTGGACTCACAAAAGAAAATGAGAAAAACACTGACACTTCATGACAGACAGCAGAATAATGCAACCGTTCTCTGGACTTTCAACTGTAAACTGTACTGAAAACAGTACACGTCACAGAGCATGCCGATGAAAAAGACAGAGGCAATCACCTGTCAAACTGTCTATTCGAAGCTCTTAGGCTCGCAATGTACAGTGGCCTGTACCCAAATTACTTGCCGATGCGTGCAGACGTTGTAAGCCTGTCCATACACTGACAACGGACAGGCATGCGAAAGGCTGGACATGTAACCTAGGGCAGCGATTCTCAATTTGCGAAGGACGAAGGGTTCCGTGCAATACATGAAGAAACACAAAACTGCGGATGCAACAGATACAATCAGGCAAAATCAGACAACAGACAGTGACAGCCAAGACAGCAGCAAGTATATACACTGGAGTGCTGGAGTGTTGGTGACAGGCTGCAGAATTTCTGACGCAGACCTTCACAAGCAATTGCAGGTGGCAACAAAGACACATCACCACACTGCAGAAGATACAACAAGACAGGAAGAGCAACAATAAGGCTGTGAGGGGAGGGGGGGGCGCGTACCCTACCGTCAGTCATGACAAATATGCCGACAGCAACAGAGAGGATACAGAAACAAGGTTACTGCACAAAGGTGACAGGAAAAGAGAATGAGCACAGTTCCACAATGCAGATAGGTAATTCCTCGATAGGGGGGGCGCAGAGACCATGCTTGTGATTGTTTTATGACTAATAAGAGGAAAATTGAGAAGTCCGAACCCAAAAGTACCAAAGCACTGGCATAGGGGATTGAGATTCACTGACCTATTACACACGCATTATGTGCGGTACCACTTGCGCCAGGGCGCAGGGGGCTCAGGTATACTACAGACCTGCATTGTACTCGCAGAGGAAGCACTGCAACATTTTGGGCTGGGGACCAGGGGGTTGCGCAGTGCACTCTGCCCGTGAAATTAACAAGCGTCTGATGCTGGAGGGAAAGAAGCAGCCACGGGTCAGCACCCAGGTGCCCAGGGCGGGGACGAAATCTCATGGGTGGATTCAGCTACGTACTATACAGAGTGGGCAAGCTCACTGATGACCCATGAACTAAACCCGAAACTGAGCTCACACTGCTATGTACAAAGTTAGGAGACACAACAATGAAAGACTGTCTAAAAGATCACGGATGGATCCTACTGAGCTTGAACCCATCAGATTTCTGATCGTCTTCTACTGGGGGTTTTTTCCCGACCTTTTTCCCCAGTAGATTCAACTACAACAATCCAAACAGATCCGCCCCGCGCAGTTATCACCTGGGGGCCAATCGCGCGCGCCAGAATGGCGTCCCAGAAATGCAGAACTCGTTTCCGGGGCAGTTTTCCTGATCACGAGGGTCTGGAAGTCGCATCGGCATTTCGCAAAATTTATAGACGAGATTTCCGCCTTTCGCAAAGAACACAAGGCCATTTGCGCAAAGATTTTGATTAGTTACGAGATTCGACGTTTGTGCACACCTGGAGTACTTTCCAATTGCAAATAATACGTTGTGCCTGATGTAAAACCCATTTCATTGACGCAAAAGGGTCCCAAATATTGCATATCTCCATGTAGGAGCATTCTCTGGATGGACATAAGTGTACTACTATCTTCTCCCTTCTGACAGCTATCCATAGACGCTGCAACCATCCGATCAAGTGATACTATGTTTCAGCAATGGGCATTTCAAAAATGGCACAAAACCCTTCTCTTTGGCACTACCGTTATTGGGAAATCCAATAGAATGCCAAGGCTACATCAGGTCAAGTCAAACATCCTTCGTCAAGGCCGCCCTAGACTCATACCAAGGGATTTAAAACTTAGGACTAGGCACTTTCACATATACATGTGATGATATTGCCCCATTTGTTGTGATTCGAAACGTTCAAAATATGGAAGACTTAGGGTCGTCTTGCCCCTGTTCGTGTGTGTTTTCATTCGTAGTCTCCCAATGAGTGTTATGAAGTGGTGGATCTATTGTGCTGAATGTCCTGGCATCGTTCTTAGTACACCATTGATGAAAAGACTACCGGTCCAAGGCTGATGGCCATGTGGCTCTATGGCTTCTTTGTAGAAACTTGCTTCTTTTCATCCGGAACCACCCGCGGGGGGGGTTTGTACTGCAAATGCAATACAAGGGCAAAGGGTCGTCACTTAATGTCAATCTATCTTGATCAACGTTGTTCTCAGACCGATACCAAGGGATTTGAAGGTCAAGATTAGGCACTTTCATATATGGATTTAAAGATATTGCCCCATTGATTGTGATTCGGAAGGTTCGAAAAAAAGTGTGTATCTCGTTATCCACCATCATTAAAAACCCACGATTTTGTTATAAAATTCCTTGTGTTTTGAAATTACCCACTGGATCTCAACCACGAGAGGAACAAGGCAATGAACACGGCTCAAAGTTGAAGCAGACCCATCATGACATGTGTGATCGTAATTCCATTGAATACATATTGCAAGAACCCTGAAATGCAAGTGGTTGACGAACTCAGGACTTCATTTCAAGACAGAATGTTTCTCTACACCAACTGAATGCGATTGTACCTCGTAATCATCAATCAGTCGAATTCTGAACTTTGTAAATAATTCTGGCGTATGCATGCAGCACTGCCGACCTGTCTATAACTCCGCTCTGCTGTACTCCCGATCTGCGAACGGATGTCTGTTGCTGTCCCTCTGCACCCTGAGCCCCGAGCCACTTACACTCCCCTCTCAAAACTGTTGCACCAGTGAGGAAGCAACTGTCTGATACCTGGGTTGCGCTGCCGAAATATTCCTGCCCCACAGTGGCGAGACAGGTGAAGGATTGTGCAGGGTGCATGAGCATGAACTCCTGGCACCACCCCCTCTCAGTGAACGAGGACCAAAAATGGCAGACCATGCCAGGTGTCGCAAAACCATCAAAACAGGCACCCACTGGCCTACACCACCTGGCTGACACCAGCAGTCACTGTGAAATCGCGATCAAGAACGAATAAGATACATGGCCGGAAGCTGGCCCTGACCTGAAATACACTGGACCTGCAAATGACAGACAGAGCAGAAGTACCACGTCCCAGCAGAAGAACAGCCTGGCTGCAATGCCCACAGCGACCACAGAATGCATGATGGCAGCACAATTAATTAACTGACATGCTTCAGTTCCTTGACTGGACTCAAGATTCACTCTGGAGGCTCCACTTGATTGAGCATCCTGCAAAGCAGAGGAAAGCAGAATGATGAGGGGGGGGACAGCACATACAACATACAACATGAATATGTACATGTCTCATCGATTGAACCACTTGCCCAGTCTGTGCGTATGGATATATTCCTCCACTCGTTCATTACCCCTACCAACGAGCCCAGATGTGTCCTCGTCTGTCCGATCTGAAGAACCTTTACATGCCACAACAAGCACCAACTTTCTGCCCCGTCCCCGGCCCACAAAGTGATGATCCACCACCTGTTGGACTACATATGTATCATCTGTCGGGGGAATAGGCTTCTCCGAAAAAAAACTACCGGGCACGGAACGGCCTTCCAAATCCTGAATGTAAGGCTTCAGGCGATCAGTCTTGAGGATCTGGAACCCACTGGCTTCTCGCCCTTCATTGGTAATGACCTCATACCTGTCCCCTCCAACCCACCAACGAACCTCGTATGGCCCTTGCCAGAAGCGCTTCAGTTTGTCGAAGCGACGATCATCCGGGCGCACCTTGACCCACACTTTATCCCCTTCCTGAGATCTCTGGGTCTTATACTTGGCTGTCAAATCCTTGGTGAGGCGATCATTAATTGCTGTCAGACGGTCACAGTTCTCTTTGTGTTCAGCAGCCATCCGCTGAAAGAATTGAATAGCGTCTTCCGCTCCATCTGCCGGCACGAACGGCGGCACATCCCAGAAGCTCACTGGATCCCTCCCAAAAACGATGCAATGGGAAGAGTAGGGGGCGATGAGGTCTGGCAAATCGTTCAAACCCCATACCGCCAGTGGCAAGGCCTGAACCCATTTGCCTGGTCTCTGACTCAAAGATTTGCGAAGTGCCATCACAACTGCTTTCACTGCCGCTTCTGCCCGCCCATTGGAGGAGGGGTAGTAAATAACGCTCTGGTGCTGCTCAATGCCGGACAGCGCACACAGATGTCTGCTGAACTCAGAGGTTATGATTCTCTGATTGTCAGCAAATATACGAGCAGGTAGGCCCATAAAAAGTACCACACGCTCCAAGAAGAGCTCAGCTGCTTTACGACTGTCCAACCCACTTTTAGTAGTGGGTATGGCCAGCACGTAGCCTGACAGTCTACAAACAACAACCATACGGTAGTCGTATTTTACAGTATTGTGCTCAGTCTTGGGAAGATCAACAAAATCAATAGACAGGCTGCTAAAAACGACAGAAGGCACAGGAAAATGATCAACATTCCAAGGCTGTTTCCCGATGGGTGGCTTGGTTAGCTGACATACTGCACAGGCCCGACAGACCTCTTTAACCTGCTCTTCTCATGCTGCCTTGGTTAACCCATTAAAATGAAATTTGCGATCAACCAACCGTAAAGTCTTCTCGAAGCAACCATGCACGTATGAGTGGCAGGCCAGAATGATCTGCTGAATCAGGGAAGCTGGGAATGCATATTTACCCTTGTAGCTAATACGTCGCTTGTACAGCCCAAAGCTTTCAAGCGCAGCAGGCGGTTGAACCGCTGGGTCATCATGGCGAAGGGCGACGTGAACCCCAGACCAATATGGATCTGACTGATACTCAGCAGTCCAATCTGAAAAGAGTACACTCACTGCAGGGGCCACTATTAAGTTCCGCACCTGTGTGAGGTCAGGGGACAACGGCCCGTCAAAATGTTGCGCGTTGGCCCAGAGCGCATCAGAGACACAGGCATAAGCAGAGAGCAACCTCTGATGGGACCAATCCTGCTCCCTCAGATTTCTGTACATGGCCTTTACCTGTTTTTTCTGAATGCGACACATGCGGGAGGGAACAGCGAACCTGTCTCGCAGATTTCGCAGCCAGCTGTCCTCAATTTCGCTGGAATTTGGCTCCTCCTGATGGACCCTGTGCACAGCACAACAAACAGATGGGGCTGAGGAAGTGCGTGGGTGCAGACAATCATGCGCAGCAAACACATGCCTGAACTGTCTGTACCATATACCATACTGCTGGCAAAACTCAGCACTGATGCCCCGTGCCATCTGTGAATCTGCCCATAAGCGCTCCTCACGCTCATCGGCCTCCAAACCTGCAACATCCTCTTCACTGCTCATGATGGACACATCGGGCGCGGCATGCGCGGCAGGATATGCCCACCTGCTCAGGACGTCTGGCACAGTCTGATCCTCACCCCGGATATAAACAATTTCTAACTGAAACTTCGCCAGAAACTGGTGTCAGCGTCCTCTGCGTCCAATGGGCCCAGAAACTGTATCAAAATCCTCCCTCGTCCAAGTCTCCAAACTTTTATGGTCTGTCAGAACCTTGCCTCTGACCTGCTGTCCCGCCAGCGAGCTACGAAACTTGTGAAGCGTAGCTACAATCGCAAAAGTTTCCTTTTCCCTAATGTGCCATGCTCGCTGCCCCTTACCTTATCTCCTTGCAATTTTCGCGAAAAAAATGCAACCGGGCACAGCGGGCAGGAACATGTCATTTCATCAGGGCAAGCACAGGTTTTCTGCTCCAGCGCAGCACCAATTGCATACTGCGAGCTGTCACACCGAACCCAAAAGGGTCTGTCCGGCCTGGGCAAAAAAAGATCCGCAGCCGACTTCAGCTGCGACACTATCTCATGAGAGCAGGCCCGCATCACATCAGTCAAAAATATTTCATTTTTCAACTTGCAGATCTCCTTCGGTGTCATGCCCTTCCTGTCCTTCGCTGGAAACTGCGCCCTCAGAGACTGGGCCATCTGTTTTTTCCCCATCCTCGTGAGTTCCAGGCCCCTGAGCGAATCAGTGAGAGGTGCTGAAAGATGAGCAAAATGGTCAATGTAAACTGCATACCATTGCACAAAGCCAAGAAAGGCCTTCATGTGCGTTGCCGTGCGGATCATCTCTGGGGTCCAGCGTGCAATCGCTGCAGGTTTAGCTGGATCCACAGTACGACGACCCTTCATCAATATCTGACCACAAAACCGAACCCTACGTGCAAGCAATTGAAACTTGGAAGGCTTGATAGTGAGACAGGCACATTCCATGATCTCAAAAAACCGCCAAATCTCCCGAAAGTGCCTCTCCAAGCACTCCTCCGTAGTGAAGCGGAATCGTTTGCATTTTTGTAGCAGAGCTTAGCGTCGCGAAGGCCTCTGGCACATAGCGCGAAGTCCACGCAAATGACGGAATTTTGCATCAGGAGAGTGACTGAAGGCAGCCAATAGCTGCCGGTACGTGTTTTCATTTCGTATTTCTCTTTATATAGTTAAATTCTGTAGCATAATATATGCGATTTGCGTCGTGTATGTTAACTGTGTTTGTTACGGAATCTGTTGGTCGTTGACGTTCAGGTTTGTGTCATATGGGAGGACCGTCCAAGGTTATCAGAATTTTTTGTAGGCCGACGCTGGCCTGAACGCCGCATCCCTCGTCCTGGGGCAGCAGGCCAGGGCATCGTGGACGCAAGCAACGCCCTCGTTGAGGGCCAAAGGTCGTAGAATACACCGGCGGCGCTGGGCATCGTGGCAAGAGCGCCCTTGTTGAGGGCCTACAGCCACTGGCCTATGGCGCTCAGCATCCTGGAAGCTGAAAACTGTACGTGGTACAGCAAGGAAGGTCTCAGCCTATGACGGATTCACTGAAATTAATCCTCGATACAGGTTAGACCTCCTGTGGATTTGGTGTACTGCGTTTGCCATTGGGTGCCAGCAAGGCTTGTACGATCAAAGGGTTTTGTGTGTTTGCATGCAACGAGCAGCAGGATATTCCTTTATCAAAATCAACCTGTGGTTCAAAAAGCTCGCAAGGTGTTCAGCTTTTCTCACGTGAAAGCAAAGCAGGACCAAGAGTGCGGCGGCAAAGTATGCAGAAATACCAAGGGATCAGCATCTTGTCTTTCTCAGGTCAAAGCAAAGCAAGGCCAACACAAGCTGTGATAGCAAAATGGCAGACAAAACAGTGGTGCAAGAAAGGGAAAATCAGTGCAAGGTAAAGATCAAAGAAACAAGTTCAGCGCAGTGTCCCGTGAGTCTCAAGGGTCGAAGGCCTCACGCTCCGCGAGGCCCCACGGTACCGCTTCAAAATTATTCCGAAGGTGCTTCCAGCCGCCTTAGACGCGTTAGATCATGTGTTGCAAGCAGCCGCGTGTGGAGTGGACAACAAAACCGAGGATTCCCGAATCCCTCGAGGGGTACACGTTCCGTGCCAGCGTGTATACAGTACGGGTGCTCCCGACCATGGTCCATAGTTACAGCGCGTGGTGAAGAAAGGTGCACAAGGCCAGCATCTGTGCTGCACGGAGGCCATGATGCGTCGGAGGGGACAACGTGGATGCAGGCCTTCATTCAACCTTCCAGGTCTCAGCGAGAGTCGCCAAGTAACGTCCGAGAAGCCTGTCTTCGCGGCCGACAACCTGGCTAAGCTCTTAGGAGGGGCGTGAAGCGGAATCAGTAATGATCCCCGCGTTTCCATTTTGGTAGCAGAGCTTAGCAACGTGAAGACTTCTGGCACATGGCGCAAAGTCCAGGCAAATGACGCAATTTTGCATCAGGAGAGTGACTGAAGGCAGCCAATAGCTGCCGTTACGTGTTTTTTTTTGGCATTTCTTTTTTATATAGTTAAATTCTGTAGCATAATATATGCGATTTGCGTCGTGTATGGTAACTCTGTTTGTTACGGAATCTGTTTGTCGTTGAGGTTCAGGTTTGTGTCATATGGGAGGACCGTCCAGGGTTCTCAGAATTCTTTGTAGGCCGACACTTGCCTGAACGCCGCATCCCTCGTCCTGGGGCAGCATGCCAGGGCATCATGGACGCAAGGAACGCCCTCGTTGAGGGCCAAAGGTCGTGGAATACGCCGACGGCGCTTAGCATCGTGGCAAGAGCGCCCTCGTTGAGGGCCTACGGCTACTGGCCTATGGCGCTCAGCAATGTCGAAGCTGAAACCTGAAAGTGGTACAGCAAGGAAAGGTCTGAGCCTCTGACGAATTCACTGAAGAAAGCCCTCGATACAAGTTAGACCTCCTGTGGATTTGGTGTACTGCGTTTGCCATTGGGTGCCAGCAAGGCTTGGACGATCAAAGGGTTTTGTGTGTTTGTGAAGCCGGTTCGGACCCCCGTGGCCATCTTGGGGTCACTTGGGGTGTGTATCTATGTGCCGGCAAGCCGCCATTGGCTGATATCATACTCTCCTATCCACCTGATCTAACCCGATGTGATAGTGTGATAGGTTTGGCCATTCCGGCTATGAGCGGCCATATTCAGAACCGAGGCACCGCCAGCGGAGATTTATATATCAGAATATCAGGAATCAACAGGGTTTTATTATCATAATGTTTCCGTAATTTTTCAGCCTTTCGTTCTGATAGTCAATGTATCGGCGACTGTCAGTTGGCTCGCGATTTTGCGTTAACCGATTGGTTAACTGTTATTTCCAGATATTTTGACGGATATTCCGTTGAAGGGTCAGATCTCATCAGCAAAGGGTTCGTTGCTTCCGCAATTCTCTAAATAAGTACTCGAAATTTTAATCACAATTCTTCGCGATGTCGAAATCGGATTTTCGACTTCGACATCGCCGCACTTGATTTGGACTTCTTCGATTGGTCATACTCCTCTCCCTATGCCCGAATCAGGTTTCCCTTATACTTGCCACCCATTTGACGTGGAGATATAAGGGAAACAAAAGCGAATAGTGGGACCACTTTGAAGGACCATATCTACGCGCGAGTGTGAGGAAAGAGAATAAGGAAGGTTGGGTTGCAAACGCCTTGGTCTCAACTTAATTTAGGTAGGATCAAACGCCTTTGGTGTGTACACATGCCCGATATAGCAAGGGATAGTGGTCAAGAGGGTATAAAGTGATATATAACTCTTGGACCGTGCAACCGAACATTTTATTGTGACTTTCGAGTGTACTGCATGAGTGTTGGGGTTGCATAGCAACTTTCATTGGGTACCTACGTATTTTTAACGTGAAGTTATGTCAATGGAGGGACATGGCATATCATGGTGGGAGCCATAGTTTAAGGGTATGTGCTGTATGCATGATATATGTTTGATATGCTCACGCCCATGTTATATATCTTCGTGTGGCCGAAGAGATGGGGAGCCATACGTGACAAGGGCCTTGCCCATGTCCCAATTGTGGAATTCAAAGCGCTAGATCAAATCTACCGCGTATGTATTGCTCATGGTATGTTGGACAAAGAGATCCATGGGTGCACTACCATTTTCATGGGGCATGTAGATATTAGCGGCGAAGGTATCTCCATGCGCCCGATTGGGGATCCAAGTGGGGGAATTGTTCGCAATTGGTTGGAATCATTTGTGTATTGAATCATGAGCGGATATCACCGGTGAGCATAGAGATATAGTATCATGACAACCTTGTATTTGGACATATTTTCATGTTTTTTGACCTCATTTTATGCTCATTTTTGTGTTTTATGTGCTCAACTGGTCGGCTAACAGCAAAGTGCCTAGAGATTCGTGAACTATGGTATGTTGCTTATCTGTTGGCATATGCTTCGGTGTTGTACCTCACCATATGCTGGATCACGTGGTCACTTTGGCTTGGCACACGAGGCCTCACAAAATTAGGTCTCAAACTCATGAGCTGACTTGTGAAGCATGCCATGTACATAACCGGAAGGGTGTCGGAGCCAATGATGGGATATTCTTGGGCATGGACCTTTGGTCTATATCACCCTTGTATATTACTTTCCGGTTTGACACATGCATGGAGCATATGAACATTTGCCATATGCACTTTTGAGTATATAATTGATTTTTGGGCATAATGGTGTGATTTGCCTGATTTTGCCATGTTGTGAGGTCATCTTCATGGGGCAGTTCTCCAAGCCCATTTGACTCCAAGTCCAACCAAGGTTATGTCAGGGTAGGGCATGGTCCTGAGTGCCACTCTAGGCCATGACACGCCGATTTAGAGGCTTGGGAGTGAACAAATTTTTGGGGTTCATGTAATGACTTTTGACATGTGGCATTTAACCATCTTGGTGGACTGGGTTCAGGGCAGCATGTTGGTGAGTCAAGGGAAGGTCTTGAGTCCAGGGAATGAGGGGTCTATGGCTGTGATTGTACAAGTTTCCACCTTTCCCCAACTTTGCTTTATTTGTGTTCATATGCCAATTTCAGGGCTTTCTTCCTTGGTGCAATTCTTGTACATGCCCGCCACCGTGAGAATACCGGTGTGCTGAACGAAAGCCCGCAGCCTGATTTGGATTGTGAATTGGGTTATTGCTATACTTGTGGGATCTGGTTGCTGTTCAGCGTTGAAGGAGGATTACGTTTTCTATATTTTTGGATTTGGACCCTGGATTTTGAGGATTTTGAGAAATGCAATCGT
Source organism: Eutreptiella sp. 'Long Island Sound 2002' (assembly GCA_964036045.1). NCBI lineage: Eukaryota > Euglenozoa > Euglenophyceae > Eutreptiales > Eutreptiaceae > Eutreptiella > Eutreptiella sp. 'Long Island Sound 2002'. Next base: position 88,188,028 of record OZ038382.1, on the reverse strand, counting down.
TGATCCGGAGCAAGTCAGCAGGGGTGACAGGCGGAAGGGGCACAGCGGGGGCCGGTCCTGGTAGGGACCTTCTTTATGGTAGCAGAGGCTTACCTGCTGCCCCTACCAACCGCCGACCCGGGGACTTGGGCCCTTATGAGCCCTGCCCAAGTACGCCCCAGGTGCGTATTGTGGACTCGGTGGAGACCACGCCGGAGATTGGAGCCATAAACGAGCGGAGACGTTCAAGAGCATGGCGAACTCCGGAGGTTGAAGCCCGAAGAGAAGAACGACATTCGGGAAGAGGAGGACGTGACATGGAGGACTTGGTCTCCATGTGTGAGCGTCGCTGCCGAAAGGCATGCAACCTCCGCTCCGCCGCGGAGGACTCTGATGAGGCTTGCCATTCAGGCAGCAGTGGAGGACGGGCCAGGTGCTACCGGAAGCGCGGGTCACCCAAGTCCGCGGCAAGGGACGCCGGGGCTATGGACACGGACCCCAGCCCCGTCAGGCTGCCGGACAGGGCACGAGCCACTTTCGGAGCCGGAGACGTCCGCGCCGATCGCCAGGGCGCATACGGCCCCCGAGCCCGCCCTGCAGCACGACGCCGAGGGCTTGGAGAGGCCAGCCAGGGCCCGGACGGCACCTGTGCCCCGGCACACGGGACCAGAGACGGACGTCATAGGCGATACGCCCATGGGCGATGAGTCTGAGGTGCCGGGAACCGCGGGTTGCGCTGAATCCGGCGGTAGGCACGCTGCGTGCCACTGCGAGCACGTGTCCTTCCTCATGGGCAAGTACCCGAAGATGGGGATGGACGCCATCGTGCATCACCTTGACCGCCTGGACAACGCCAAGGACGCTCTGGAGGAGGACGTCGCGGGGATCCTGGACGACCAGTCGGCCGCGGAGAACCACATGGAGGAGCTGCGAGCGGATCAGGCCCGGTACCGGGAGAATCTGGAGCTGGCCCTGCAGAAGCAGCAGCAAGTGGTGGACAGCCTCCTCCACTTAGTGGAGGACATGTCGGGACGCCTGAGAAGGCTAGAGGAGCGACAGCCCCTCGCCTCGGGTCCGGAGCTCCCGGCAAAGCCGGCCGCGGTGGAGCTGGTGGAGCGGGTTAAGACCCTCAGGAGCGCCATGGAGAAACCCATGGGCGGCCCTGCAGAGGCACCATACGCGCCTCCGCGTGTTGACCCGGGTGCGCTGCCGTATGTTCCCCTGTTCAGCGAGTCCACAATGCTCGGGGAACACACGGCACCGGCTGGGTCCATGCGGGAAGGGCACGTAACCACGGACCCGAGGAGCCTGACGGTGCAGATGTCCCATGCCGCCCAGGATGTACCGCTCACGACGAATATGGCAGTCTATGCGGAAGAGAAGATCGAGATCCAGAACCAGACCATGCAGGGGCGAACCATGGGAAGCGCCGACGGACATGGTCGAGGCCATCCAAGCGGAAACCTGTGGGCGAAGGACCCCAATACGGGGATATGGACGGCCGATGGAGCAAATCCTTCCCGCATTCCAAACCCCATGGGTTCAGGCCCAACTGGATCGCACTCCATGGAGGAGAGGGATGTACGGGGAGTGTACTCACACCCCCCGGCCACAGGTGGTATCCGTCTCGGTGGAGTGGTGGCTGGAGACGTCGGAGACGCCATCAGGATTGACGACCTCAGGGGAATCAAGATCCCCTATTACGACGGGAACCCCTCCAACCTGGATGACTTCATCCTGGACTGGGAGGACTTCGCCGAGAAGGTCTTCGGCGAGATGCGGGGAGCGCCGCGGGATAAGTGGGTATGCCGGACATTCCCACACCGCCTGGCGCAGGACCTGAAGGAGGAGCTGCGGGATCAGATCCGAGAAGGATTGATCCGTACGGAGCAGGCCTGCCTTCAGTGGCTGGAGGATGAGGAGCGGGTGGACGCTCCGAATCAGAAGCTGGAGGACCTGTGGTCCATTCCGCTGCCGCTGGACCGCGGTGAGTTGCGGGTCCGGGAGTGGAACCGGTATCTGCGGAAGTACCGCAGATGCCTCAAGCTGGTGGAGGATTGGAACGAGGCCAGCGAGATCCGGCACCTCCTGAAGGACGTCCTCCCCGGCAGCTGGAAGAGGAGAGTGGAGGACGAGGAGAAGAAGCGCGCCAAGAGACGAGTGGCGGTGAGGATCATGGCGGCGGAGGATACCCATGCGGGTATCATGGAGTTCTTCAGGAGGAACCTGGGCGAACCCGACCGGATGTTGGGCCTGAAGAACGCCGTGTACGTGGAGATATTCGGGGACTCCATGGGGCAAAGGTTGCTGCGCCTCAACAACGTGGAGTGGGGGCGCGGGGAGCCGCTGAAGATGCAAGTCATCTTCGCTCGCATGAGCCTGCACGAGATCGTGAAGTACATCACGGTGGAGTTGAAGCTCAATGCGAAGAACGAGGCCCACGTGCAGGATCGGCATGGTCACGGACAACGAGGACACCGAGAAGACCGCCATCATCGGGAGATCAAGGAGGACACGGCCAACTCCGCGGAGGATGGTAGTGGAAGTGGCCAAGACCACTGGTCCCGGGAGGATCACGATGAGGCCCATTTCTTTGCGTTTGTGGCGCACAACGTGAAGAACAATGGGCAGGATCGGTCCAGATGGAGCCAGGTGGGACCCAAGAAGGGCAAAGAGCCATGGAGGATCGGGAACCGACCGCTCTCGTTCCGGGAGTACAGGTCTCAGCACGACGGGTGCTGGGTCTGCTATGGCAAGGGAAACAACCATGCACATGACCACCGTCAGTGCAAGGTGTATGAGGCGGACAAGAAGGCCTACTTCGCCGCCCACCCCGAGAAGAAGCCCAAGGAGCAGCGGATTTCCGACTGGAAGGCGAAGGGCGGAGACGGGGGAAAAGGCCAAGGCAAAGGCCAAGGAAAAGGCAGAGGATGAGGTTATGGTGGTGGACCTGGTCAAGACCGACGAGTGAGGTCGATCGAGGAAGTTGCTGAGGACATGTTGAGGACGTTGGAGGAACTCAAAGCCCAGCAACGTGGAGGACAAAGTCCTGGCAGATCGCAGCCGGAAGGGGCTGCGGGAAGCCTAGTCTAGAGGAGCCCCCACGGGAGTGGGACCTCGGAGGTCTCTCCTCCGAAAATCAGTGGAATCCCAGAGAAAGCGAAGGCACATCGGGTGCCGAAGAAAGCTCCGGAAGAGCCAAAACCACTGAGTTTTGCCACTCCCAACCCCTGGAGCGCCCTGCCAAGGGAAGTACATGTGGGTACGGGACATGGCAAGAAGGAAGGAGCGACCACGGAGAGCCCCGTGGACGGGCAGGACCAACCCAAGATCTACACCATCCGTGACCATACCCTTGAAGTCCTGATGCACCCGGACGTGCTAGAGTTGCATGCCGTGAGAGTCGTCCATACACCTCATGGCGACGAGCAGCAGTTGCACTTGAAAGTGCGAGTACGGTGCGGACGAGAGGAGAAGGTGGTGGATGTGTTGGTGGATACGGGTGCCCAGGTGAGCCTGGTCCGGAGAGGGTTGTTCAAGGAGGAATTCCTGCAGCCCAGCCGGAGACCGGTCCGCCTGAAGGTCGCCAATGGAGAGATCATGGGTGGTGGCACCCATGAGGCCACTATCAGTATGGAATTCTGGGAACATGAGCGCTTGAACCGCCCCGATCAGGCGAAGAGAAGCACTCTATCCGGGAACTTCTATGTGGCCGATATCACCGATTGGGATATGATCATGGGGTATGACTTCATGGTGGCCAACGCTGGTCCGGGAGGACGACGAATGCCTCACATGGCTGTCCACGGATTATGCGTGCGGGTCATCCCAATGGAATGCTGAGGAAGAGGATCGGATCGTCCGAGCGGTGCAAGCTGTGGGTGCCAAGTCCAGAGGAGACCGTGGAGTTCAGCTCACGGAGTATGGAATGGCGCCACAAGTGTACACCAGGATGATTCAGACGCTGGGAGCTGAAGTGCCCGAGACAGACGTCTTCGCTTCCCGGGATGCCCCACTTCTGCGGAAGTGTAGGAGGCATTGGCATCGAGGAGACTCAGCCTGGCACAGGCATTGGGGTTTGAAGGAGTGGGGACCCATGTATTGGCATGGCTCCCTGGACAATACCAGACGTAGGGTGGAGAAGATCATCGCGGATAGGGCGAAGGGGATCCTGGTCATAACCGGCATAGGATCCACCCCATGTCCGCTGGAGGGTCTCAAGTCGACGCTGGACTCCATCACCCTGAACGAGACGTCATTCGGGCCAGAGGAGGAGTTGTTCATCGACGCCAAGGGTGTATCAATGCCCTCCCCGGGTCAAGCGTGGGGTACCAAGGCTTTCCTGGTGGATGGGGCGCAGGCCCAGCCCACGGGTGATGAAGCATTCATCCGTAGGGTGGAGGCGGTGCCCATGAAGGTCATGTTTGAGCCCAAGGAGGGGACAGATCAGCCAATTGATGGCATTGACGTCCTGTCCCACGCCGAGATCGACGACGTCGTCAACTACATGCGGATGGGGATGCACGACCGTGTGGCAGCCAAGAAGAGGCGGGCCATGGTCACATCTCCGCATTGGTGGGATGACAGGATGTTGGTCACCGGCAAGTACGAGAAGGACGAGTTCGTGGCGAGGGTCATGGATCACATCGCGGACCAATACGATGGTCCGGTTGGGTCGGACCCACCAACGTGGGGTTTTCCAAGAGTGGGAACCGGTAGCGACGAGCACCAGCCCGAGGCCGCAATTTTTCGAAGATTATCGGTGGGAGTCGAGACCCACGACGATGAAGACGGCATATCGGACGAGGAGAAGTCGGACTCGGACCCAGAAGAGGCCTATACCGCAGTGCGGTCGGTTGTATCTATACCAAAGCAAGCGGCTGAAGAGGCCCAGGAGAACCCGAAGGTCGCCGAGCTGAAGGAGAGGCTGATCAAGGCCTATCCGCGGCTATTCAGTGGCGTCGCCAACAAGAACCCTCCAGATCGTGGGAGGTTTGGTACAGCGAAGATCAAGCTGAAGCCGAACCCGAAGATCTATCGTCATCGGGAGTACCAACTTCAGGGCGATCGGGCCGAGGCCATGAAGAAGCTGTTGGCCGAATTCATTGAGCGGGGATGGATCGAACCCTCCGACAGTGAGTGGGCCAGCCCAGCCTTCATCGTGCCCAAGAAGGAGAAGGGCGAGTGGAGGTTGGTGGTTGATTAGAGAGGTTTGAACGAGCAGACCGAGCACGACTCGTACTCGCTTCCCCTGATCGACTCCATCCTCCAAAAGCAGCAGAAAAAGCGGATTTTCACGGTGTTGGACCTGAAACACGGTTACCACCAGATGCCGCTACACCCGGACTCCAGGCCCTGCACAGCGATGTCCACGCCGCTGGGGCCCATGCAGTGGAAAGTGGTGCCTATGGGTGCCAAGAATGGCAACGCCGCTTTCCAGCGCATGATGGAGGACCTACTCGGTCCTGTCCGGGACTGTGCCGATCCCTTCGTGGATGACATCATCATCGGCTCCGGCACGGAGAACATGACTGAGGACGAGCTCATCGACGCGAATGAGAAGGATCTGCGCCGAGTGCTCAGCGAGTTGGACAAGCACAACATGATGTGCAAGCCCACCAAAGCCTCACTCTTCGTGAAGGAAGTGGAGTTCGCGGGTCACGTGGTTGGTCACGGGCAACGCCGTCCCATGCCTGGGAAGCTGGCGTCCCTGCACCACTGGGAGAAGCCCCAGACCATCAGCGAACTCCGGTCCTTCATGGGGTTCTGCAACTACTATTCGGGCTATGTCCGGATGTATGCAGAACTGTCGGGGCCGCTGCACAAGATGTTGCAGGTGGGCAAGTTCGACGGCCGGAAGGGGAGCAAGAAGAAGCTTACCTGGACCCCTGAGGCTGGAGATGCGTTCAACAGCCTGAAGGAGCGACTCCTGGGGCAGTTGGGGCTGTTTCTGGCGGACCCGGACAAGGGATTCGTGCTACGGACAGACGCTTCGGACTATGCCGTGGGGGCAGTCCTCGAGCAAGTCCGGGACGACGGGACTCATGTTCCCGTGGCGTTTTGGAGCAGGATCCTTGCCGAGGGCCAACGCCGAACATGGACCGCGAGGGAGAAAGAGACATACGCCATTGTATGTGCGCTCAGGAAGTGGTCTGGCCACATCGGACTGCAGCCGGTGGTGGTTTGCACGGACCACCAGTCCCTACAGAGCTGGCACAAGGAGCATGTCGACACCCCCTCGGGACCAGCGGCTAGGAGGGACCGATGGCACGAGACGTTCGCCAAGTTCGACCTCAGCGTCGTGTACGTCCCGGGGAAGGACAACACTGTGGCAGATTGCCTCAGTCGCTGGGCCTACCCCGCGGGCAAGGCGTGGATGGACATATCCAGCCATGGCGACGCCGAGGAGACCGAGGAGGCCAAGCGCATCATCGAGATGGAGAAGGTCATGGAGCAAGAGGGGGTCAAGTGTTTTGTGGTGATGGCAAACCGTACAGACCTGGCCAAGTTCCGGGGCGCCCGCGTCCAAGCTATTCGAGAGGAAACCCTCGAGCAATGGATGGTGGCCCCTGTAGAGCTAGTCAGGTCGGTGCTCACAGAGGACTGGTCGGATGACTACGCGGCATCCGAGCACTGGAGCAAGTACTGGAATGCCGTGAGCGCCCCGTCGGACGACGAGTGGCCCGAGGGCTTGACCGAGGATGGCGACAAGTTGTTCCTCAAGGACAAGCTGCTGGTGCCCGAGAACCGAGTGGAGGAGCTTATTGACCATTGGCACAGCGCCCAGCTCATGCACCCTGGTCGAGACAATATGAAGCAGGACCTTGAGTGGCGTTTCAAGTTCCCCCCTGGGTACTACGCCATCCTGGATAGGTACTGCAGCGACTGTGCCGTGTGTCGGGCCACGAAGAGCCCCAACCACTCCACAGCGGGCAACCCGGTGTATACGGCTATACCGGAGGCCCCTATGCGGTCCGTGGCCATGGATGTGTTCGCCATGCCTGAGGTCACCGTGGACGGAGAGACCTACGACTGTGTCATACTGGCGGTGGACAGGCACAGCGGGTATATCGTGGCAGTCCCGGGCAATAAGTCCAAGAAGAAGGACAAGAAGGACAAGCATGGAGTGGGGCTGCAGGCCAAGACCGTCGCTAATGCCATGATCAGGCATTGGCTGACGATTTTCGATGTCCCAGCTGTCATCTGCAGCGATCGGGGCAGTCAATTCGTGGGGACGTGGTTCAAGACGATGTGTAAGCACATGGGGATTCGGCACGCCAAGACCGTGGCTTACCACAGCCGGTCGAATGGCCGTGCTGAAGTGGCCGGGCGGCAGATGTTCGAGAAGTTCCGCCAGCTGCACATCGACGAACCGGGCCGGAACTGGTACAATTCGCTGTGGAGAGTGCTCCAAGCGTACCATGACCTTCCGGGACCCATTGGACTGTCGCCCCATCGCATCCTGTTCCTACGGGATCGAGTGTCACGCACTCTCCCGTGGATGAACCATGGCAAAGTGGCCCGGGATGCGAACGCTATGATGTCTGAGGCTGACGACACGGCGGCCAAGGTGTGCAAGGCACTTCAGGACGAGCATGACAAGAGGGCCAAGTACTTCAAGCAGGGAAAAGTCCAGAAGTATGCTCTCCAAGACACCGTGTGGGTGGAGCGGCACCACAAGGATGTCCTGTCCAGGCATCGGCAGGCGTCCTGGTATGTGCCGGGGGTAATCGTGCGGAAGGTAGGGCAGGATGTGTATGCGGTTCGTGTGGGGGATAACAAGATCCTGGACCGCGACCACACCCAGCTTCGTCCCCGAGCACCAGACCCCAGCGGAAGTCCCGTCACCTTCGAGTTCACGGCCGGCGATGTGGACTCGGACGATGAGGGTGAGGACGACGATTTTACTGCGGAGAAGATCCTGGCGGACAAGCCGGACCCGGGGACGCCTGGGGGGAGGCTTTACAAAGTCCGTTGGAAGGGATTCGCCGCATCCAGGGACTCGTGGGAGCCTCCGAGCAGCTTCGTGCCCAGGTATACCACGGTCTGGATGGACTACCTAAAGAAAAAGGGTATTTCTTTGGATGTCAAGGACGTATTGGTCCATTTGGTTGCTGCTGTAGCACCGTAATGGATCCCCCGTTGGCATTTTGTTTGTTTCTGTGAATGGGGAGACAAGTGAGGGCGTTCATCCAGGGATTTTTCGGCCTTGATCGGCCATATACCCCCTTCACTCGATCTCCACATATATATTGCATTGTGGTATACTTATTTAGGTCGACCGACGACGTTTTTCTATCTTTGATCCCCTTGGTCCATGTTGTAGATCAAGAGGAGACCGGATATGGCGTAGGGCGCTGATTATCAGTGTCCTCACCCCTCCCTTGGGGCATGGGGGACGCCTACGACGTGTGTGGGGCCTCCATGTGTCCTTGGGACATGGAGGGGGGGGTTGGAGCCCATTGGGGTCCTCCCGTCCTCTCTTCATTGGTTTCCGAGCGGATACAACTCTCTGAGAAGGGGGGTGAAGCCGGTTCGGACCCCCGTGGCCATCTTGGGGTCACTTGGGGTGTGTATCTATGTGCCGGCAAGCCGCCATTGGCTGATATCATACTCTCCCATCCACCTGATCTAACCCGATGTGATAGTGTGATAGGTTTGGCCATTCCGGCTATGAGCGGCCATATTCAGAACCGAGGCACCGCCAGCGGAGATTTATATATCGGAATATCAGGAATCAACAGGGTTTTATTATCATAATGTTTCCGTAATTTTTCAGCCTTTCGTTCTGATAGTCAATGTATCGGCGACTGTCAGTTGGCTCGCGATTTTGCGTTAACCGATTGGTTAACTGTTATTTCCAGATATTTTGACGGATATTCCGTTGAAGGGTCAGATCTCATCAGCAAAGGGTTCGTTGCTTCCGCAATTCTCTAAATAAGTACTCGAAATTTTAAATCAGAATTTTTCGCGATGTCGAAATCGGATCTTCGACTTCGACATCGCCGCACTTGATTTGGACTTCTTCGATTGGTCATACTCCTCTCCCTACGCCCGAATCAGGTTTCCCTTATACTTGCCACCCATTTGACGTGGAGATATAAGGGAAACAAAAGCGAATCGTGGGACCACTTTGAAGGACCATATCTACGCGCGAGTGTGAGGAAAGAGAATAAGGAAGGTTGGGTTGCAAACGCCTTGGTCTCAACTATATTTAGGTAGCATCAAACGCCTTTGGTGTGTACACATGCCCCATATAGCAAGGGATAGTGGTCAAGAGGGTATAAAGTGATATATAACTCTTGGACCGTGCAACCGAACATTTTATTGTGACCTTCGAGTGTACCGCATGAGTGTTGGGGTTGCATAGCAACTTTCCTTGGGTTCCTATGTATTTTTAACGTGAGGTTATGTCAATGGAGGGACATGGCATATCATGGTGGGAGCCATATTTTAAGGGTATGTGTTGTATGCATGATATATGTTTGATATGCTCACGCCCATGTTATATATCTTCGTGTGGCCGAAGGGATGGGGAGCCATACGTGACAAGGGTTTTGCCCATGTCCCAATTGTGGAATTCAAAGCGCTAGACCAAGTCTACCGCGTATGTATTGCTCATGGTATGTTGGACAAAGAGATCCATGGGTGCACTCCCATTTTCATGGGGCATGTAGATATTAGCAGCGAAGGTATCTCCATGCGCCCGATTGGGGATCCAAGTGGGGGGATTGTTCGCAATTGGTTCCAATCATTTGTGTATTGAATCATGAGCGGATATCATGGGTGAGCATAGAGATATAGTATCATGACAACCTTGTATTTGGACATATTTTCGTGTTTTTTGACCTCATTTTATGCTCATTTTTGTGTTTTATGTGCTCAACTGGTCGGCTAACAGCAAAGTGCCTAGAGATTCGTGAACTATGGTATGTTGCTTATATGTTGGCATATGCTTCGGTGTTGTACCTCACGATATGCTGGATTACGTGGTCACTTTGGCTTGGCACACGGGGCCTCAGAAAATTAGGTCTCAAACTCATGAGCTGACTTGTGAAGCATGCCATGTACATAAGCGGAGGGGTTTCGAGCCAATGATGGGATTTTCCTGGGCATCGACCTTCGGTCTATATCAGCCCTGTATATTACTTTCCGGTTTGACACATGCATGGAGCATATGAACATTTGCCATATGCATTTTTGAGTATATAATTGATTTTTGGGCATAATGGTGTGATTTGCCTGATTTTGCCATGTTGTGAGGTCATCCTCATGGGGCAGTTCTCCAAGCCCATTCGACTCCAAGTCCAACCAAGGTTATGTCAGGGTAGGGCATGGTCCTGAGTGCCACTCTAGGCCATGACACGCCACCTCCCCCATTGGGCTAGGATTTAGAGGCTTGGGAGTGAACACATTTTTGGGGTTCATGTAATGACTTTTGACATGTGGCATTTAACCATCTTATTGGACTGGGTTCAGGGCAGCATGTTGGTGAGTCAAGGAAAGGTCTTGAGTCCAGGGAATGAGGGGTCTATGGCTGTGATTGTACAAGTTTCCACCTTTCCCCAACTTTGCTTTATTTGTGTTCATATGCCAATTTCAGGGCTTTCTTCCTTGGTGCAATTCTTGTACATGCCCGCCACCGTGGGAATACCGGTGTGCTGAACGAAAGCCCGCAGCCTGATTTGGATTGTGAATTGGGTTATTGCTATACTTGTGGGATCTGGTTGCTGTTCAGGGTTGAAGGAGGATTACGTTTTCTATATTTTTGGATTTGGACCCTGGATTTTGAGGATTTCGAGAAATGCAATCGTTGATCCGGAGCAAGTCAGCAGGGGTGACAGGCGGAAGGGGCACAGCGGGGGCCGGTCCTGGTAGGGACCTTCTTTATTTGCATGCAACGAGCAGCAGGATATTTTTTTATCAAAATCAACCGGTGGTTCAAAAAGCTCACAAGGTGTTCAGCTGTTCTCACGTGAAAGCAAAGCAGGACCAGGAGTGCGGCGGCAAAGTATGCAAAAATACCAAGGGATCAGCATCTTATTTTTCTCACTTCAAAGCAAAGCAAAGCCAAGACAAGCTGTGATAGCAAAATGGCAGACAAAAAAGTGGTGCAAGAAAGTGAAAATCCGTGCAAGGCAAAGATCAAAGAAACAAGTTCAGCGCAGTGTCCCGTGAGTCTTAAGGGTCGAAGGCCTCACGCTCCGCGAGGCCCCAGGGTACCGCTTCAGTAGGGGGCACATCAAAATCAGGATTATCCTCACTATCAGGTGTCCCATGGCAGACATCATCTATATAAAGCTTAGTGCCATGCGCATCCGTAAAATCTTGCAATACTCGACAAACCATCCGCTGATACGCCTGTGGGGCTGTTCTGAGACGCATGGGGAGTATCGTCCATTGGTACAAACCCCATGTGTGTCACGAATGCTGTGTAGGGGCCGGAGCTTTCAGCCAAATGCATCTGGTGAAAACCATCCTCCAGATCGAAGATGGACCAGATGACATTTTCGGCTTGTTTTAAATAAATATCGTCGATGACGGGCAGTGGGTACTGCTCCCCATCGATCTGTGAATTCAAATAGCGGTAGTCGATGACTAACCGCCATTTACCCCCTGGCTTTGGCACACAGAAAGCTCCGGCTGCCCATGCCGAGTGGGATCGCTCCAACATGCCCCATTTCAATCAGCTCCCTGAAGGCTGTATCTCTTACTCCTACAGTGCGATACGGCGCCACTCGCTGCGGCACTGTACCCTGTTTCAGGTGTATAACTGCTATGGAGTCCTCTGGGCTACCTCTGAGCGAGAGATCTACATCCAAAATGTTGTCTGGAAACTCGAAGATATTTTTAAAGCGTTCCATCGGGCGCTGCCGATTATCAGCACACCTTGGGTCTTGCATATCAGATTCAACAACTGATCGCAGCGACCTCTCTCCCAACTGAAAAAGATCAGGAGATTCAGGATGCAAAACAGAAAGGCACTCCCCTCAGTAAGTCTCCCTCCCCTTTGCGAGCAAAGCGCATTTATTTCCCGCCTCTGCTGGGCGTAACTGCATGAGAACCCTCTACATCTGAGGTGCCACTGCTCAACTCAGGCAAGTCTGAGTTATCCTCCCCAGAGACCTGCTCGAGACCAGTCTGCGAACACTGCCCACAGTGTCCACATGCCTGGAAACACACCAAGTGTCTGTGTTCGCCTTCACCTACTACGCCAGAATCATCCTCCAAGCGTTTGTCATGGGATTTAGCATCACGCAGGCACATAGCATCAAACAGGACGACCCTAGTTGTCCACTTGGCTGGCTGCTTATATACAATGCCACTCTCAGCACAATATATTGGGATGGTGGTATCCAAGTCCCACCAGTCCACTGCTGCCTCTCCCATCTGCCAGAACCAAGACGGGTGTTTCTGCACAGGGAGCAACATAATGCCCCTGGACTGGTCGAGCAAAATTTTATCGACAGTCTGCTGCTGTAAAAAATGAGGGCAGTGGATCGATAAAAATTAATCAGTCTGGTCTCCCTTGTCCTGAAAACCATATGACCAATCCTGAACCAGGGCATCGGCCTTAACCTCTCAGTACTGTGAAAACAGTGCTGTTTGCCTGCTCGAAAAGGCATCAATAAACTTGGAATCCTGTAGACCTGCCCATGCCAATATTTAATTACGGACGCCCGGGAACAATATCTGTTGCCCGGCTGCATACATGTACAAAGCGTGCTGCCGTACCCGCTTACGGAGCTGAATACGGCGCTGCATGGGAGTAAGATGCACTTTGTTTCATTGTTCAGAGAAACGGGTGCGCAATTTTTCAGATAGCAGGGACGTGGTGCCAGCTGCTCTGTCCGACAGAGGATCAGGCGTTGCATACCCCCCTCCCCCCAGCGACAGAGCGGGCTGCTGACAACAATGTCCACACGGCCCATCCAAATCACACTTGCAAAAATGCCGCCCATTCCGCGAATGCTCTGCCAATGCCTCTGTATGCTGTTGATTCCACTCCAGCTCTGTATCTCGGGCCTGCCAGGGTCCTGGTTACTGCTTGCAGTGACCCGACCCCGCAGGGAACGAGTCTGGGGGTATGTCACCACTCATGGATTCGACTATTGAAGGAGGGAGCCCAGAATCAAAACTCCTTGTCACTAATACCTTCTTGCTCCGATTGCTCATCCCCTGAGTAGTGGTGCTGTCGCACCAACGGAGGATCAGGCAGACCGCCATCCGCACTCCGCGCACACAGACACGCATGAACACACGCTGTGCACCTGTCGCGTCTCTGTGCATGCGTCTGCTGTACCCCACCTGGTTGCATCCCTTGTCTGCTCGTCTGTTGGACCTAAATCCAGACAGAGGAGAGCTGCAGAACAGGATACAGCTGCAGCAGCCGCAATGGCAGGTAGAAAACGTGTGACATACATGGCCGCGACAGAAGCAACTGTCGTGCCCTGTGTGTGAACCGAAGGTAGTGCCTGTTGTGGCAGCGATTCATCCTCGCTGTCAGACACCAAATTAATAAGACGTGCAACATAACACTTTGTCCTGATGGGCTTCTTGTGGCAGACCGCAAGGGCCCTGCAGGCACATTGTTTTGATGTACACGAACAATGCTGGGCCGTGCGGTTCACTGTACCACACAGCGCATCAACCAATAGATCCCTGGTGGGTTCCACCATCAGGCCATAGGCCTTACAAAACGGGTAGTCTACAATTAGGTGTTCATGCACATCCGCCTTGTACACAAATACCCGTTCACAGACCACCTGCAAAGGCTGATCGCTACAATCCTGTAACTGCACACTGAGGTCTACCACAGCCCCATGTGTGCCACCATTTATGCGCTCCCCATTCGCCACAGTGATGCGTAAGGGACAACGCGCCAATTCAAGGGCCCTGCCCTGAATAAAGGCCTGTGGTGCGAAAGCCAGAACCTCAGATCCCAAATCAATCAGCATTAAACTACTCAGCTCCTGCGATGTGTCGCCAGAAAGTTTAACCCTGACGGGTACCACTAACTCAGTAAGAGACTGTCCCACTTCAGCCTGTGTGCGGCGCCTGACATGCTCCTGCTTGCCGCGCCTAATTAGAGCCACTGGCTGCCACCGATCCCGGCATGAGTGCAATGCCCTTGTCCAGGTGGACAGCGTCACAGAGGTAACAGACCGCGTCCCAGTGGACTCAGGCTCCGGTGTTAAACGGACATGAGAAAAAGCCACCGAAGCCAAATCAGCAAAAGAAGGTGCGATGTGTGAATCAGTGGATGTCGCCACACTGCGTACCCCGCCCACCCCTTTAGCCATACTTTTCCCCTAACGCCTCTAACTTGTAGTAGGCTGTGGGTTTGGGTTGGGGGACTGTGGCCTCCTGACCCTGCAGATTGCGGTGCTGTGCTGACTGAGACACCAGCTTTGGACAGTCCGTAAACCTGTGGTCAGGGGCACCACAAGAGACGCATAGTCCCTTGTCCAGTCGCGCCTTTGCTTCGGCAGCAGCTTTTTCAAGGGCATAATTGCGACCACGCTGACCACCATTTTTGGCACCATTCCCGCCATTCTGTTTATCCTCCTGACGGTTACCGCCACCAGCTTGCGGACGGTCAGTGCCAACACTATTGTGCCTGTCAGAACCACCACCAGGCCCATTCTTGCCGCCGCCAGACTTACGATCGCCATTATCAGATTTTCTGGGCCACTGTTTTCGGCTTTTACCAGACGTCCCATTTTTCTGGTCCGCCTGTTTTATCCTGCAGTCTGCGGCTCGGTGTCATTTATTTCCGCAATACAAGCAGGCGTGTGCGGGCACTTTGAAAAATCAATAGGCGCAGAACGCGACCTATTCCCTTTGTTTCGCTCTGTACCCCTGCCGCGCATCTGTCGCAAGTCTGCCTCAGACTCCCCTATATCAGCCTCCATGGCCACATCCCTGTTGGAGCGCCAGGAAAGCTCATACTGGATGAGCTGCTGCGCTCCCTGATGCGAGAGGTCCACCTTTTTGAGCTCTTCATATTTATAGAGCTCGTCAACCTCGTCCTGGTACCCCCCGTGCCGGTGCAGTGCGTCCGTGAAGGCTTCTTTTGCTTCTAGCGGGGTGACAGGCGCTGCTTGCTGTGCCAACAGGTCCATTCCAGGACCCAAAATTCGTATGCCCCCAGTGTCTTCTTTTTGCGGTCGCTGTGACTTACGCCATCCTCTCCTATACATGCGCCGGGTAACATTTTTCATGGGTTTCATGATATCTGTCCAGATATCTCTATAACTCCATCCCATGAACAAATGAAGTTGGGTGTAGAGGGAGCGTAGGGATTCCGGAAGTGCAGTCAGCAGAATTTTGGCCAGGGTGTCTGAGCCACAGCATTTATACCAATATTGGTGAAAACCCTGCCATTGACTTTCAAAAATGGGGCGAGAAATCTGCTTACCCTCCCAGCTCGGTCTCTCCAATATTTTCATCACTTCCCGTCGCGATTCATCATCCAATGCCTCTACATCAAACGGTTTTGTGTGTTTGCATGCAACGAGCAGCAGGATATCTTATTATCAAAATCAACCTGTGTTTCAAAAAGCTCGCTAGGTGTTCAGCTTTTCTCACGTGAAAGCAAAGCAGGACCAAGAGTGCGGCGGCAAAGTATGCAAAAAGACCAAGGGATCTGCATCTTGTCTTTCTCACGTCAAAGCAGAGCAAGGCCAAGACAAGCGGTGATAGCAGAATGGCACACAAAACAGTGGTGCAAGAAAGGGAAAATCAGTGCAAGGCAAAGATCAAAGAAACAAGTTCAGCGCAGTGTCCCGTGAGTCTCAAGGGTCGAAGGCCTCACGCCCCGCGAGACCCCACGGTACCGCTTCAAAATTATTCCGAAGGTGCGTCCAGCCGCCTTAGACGCGTTCGATCATGTGTTGCAAGCAGCCGCGTGTGGAGTGGACAACAAAACTGAAGATTCCCGAATCCTTCGAGGGGTACACGTTCCGTGCCAGCGTGTATACAGTATGGGTGCTCCCGACCATGGTCCACAGTTACAGCGCGTGGTGAAGAAAGGTGCACAAGGCCAGCATCTGTGCTGCACGGAGGCCATGATGCGTCGGAGGGGACAACGTCGATGCAGGCCTTCGTTCAACCTTCGAGGTCTCAGCGAAAGTCGCCAAGTAACGCTGGAGAAGCCCGTCTTCGCGGCCGACAACTTGGCTAAGCTCTTAGGAGGGGCCTGAAGCGGAATCGGTAACGATCCCCGCGTTTGCATTTTTGTAGCAGAGCTTAGCAGCGCGAAGGCTTCTGGCGCATAGCGCGAAGTCCAGGCAAATGACGCATTTTTGCATCAGGAGAGTGATTGAAGGCAGCCTATAGCTGCCGTTACGTGGTTCTAATTGGCATTTATTTTTCATATAGTGAAATTCTGTAGCATAATATATGCGATTTGCGTCGTGTATGTTAACTCTGTTTGTTACAGAATCTGTTTGTCGTTGACGTTCAGGTTTGTGTCATATGGGAGGACCGTCCAAGGTTCTCAGAACTCTTTGTAGGCCGACACTTGCCTGAACGCTGCATCCCTCGTCCTGGGGCAGCAGGCCAGGGCATCGTGGACGCAAGCAACGCCCTCGTTGAGGGCCAAAGGTCGTGGAATACACTGGCGGCGCTGGGCATCGTGGCAAGAGCGCCCTCGTTGAGGGCCTACGGCTACTGGCCTCTGGCGCTCAGCATCGTGGAAGCTGAAAACTGTACGTGGTACAGCAAGGAAGGTCTCAGCCTATGACGGATTCACTGGAAGAAACCCTCGATACAGGTTAGACCTCCTGTGGATTTGGTGTACTGCGTTTGCCATTGGGTGCCAGCAAGGCTTGGACGATTAAAGGGTTTCGTGTGTTTGCATGCAACGAGCAGCAGGATATTCTATTATCAAAATCAACCTGTGGTTCAAAAAGCTCGCAAGGTGTTCAGCTTTTCTCACGTGAAAGCAACGCAGGACCAAGAGTGCGGCGGCAAAGTATGCAGAAATGCCAAGGGATCAGCATCTTGTCTTTCTCACGTCAAAGCAAAGCAAGGCCAAGACAAGCTGTGATAGCAAAATGGCAGACAAAACAGTGGTGCAAGAAAGGGAAAATCAGTGCAAGGCAAAGATCAAAGAAACAAGTTCAGCGCAGTGTCCCGTGAGTCTCAAGGGTCGAAGGCCTCACGCCCCGCGAGACCCCACGGTACCGCTTCAAAATTATTCCGAAGGTGCGTTCAGCCGCCTTAGACGCGTTCGATCATGTGTTGCAAGCAGCCGCGTGTAGAGTGGACAACAAAAATGAAGATTCCCAAATCCTTCGAGGGGTACACGTTCCGTGCCAGCGTGTATACAGTATGGGTGCTCCCGACCATGGTCCACAGTTACAGCGCGTGGTGAAGAAAGGTGCACAAGGCCAGCATCTGTGCTGCACGGAGGCCATGATGCGTCGGAGGGGACAACGTCGATGCAGGCCTTCGTTCAACCTTCGAGGTCTCAGCGAAAGTCGCCAAGTAACGCTGGAGAAGCCCGTCTTCGCGGCCGACAACCATGCTAAGCTCTTAGGAGGGGCCTGAAGCGGAATCGGTAACGATCCCCGCGTTTGCATTTTTGTAGCAGAGCTTAGCAGCGCGAAGGCTTCTGGCGCATAGCGCGAAGTCCAGGCAAATGACGCATTTTTGCATCAGGAGAGTGATTGAAGGCAGCCTATAGCTGCCGTTACGTGGTTCTAATTGGCATTTATTTTTCATATAGTGAAATTCTGTAGCATAATATATGCGATTTGCGTCGTGTATGTTAACTCTGTTTGTTACAGAATCTGTTTGTCGTTGACGTTCAGGTTTGTGTCATATGGGAGGACCGTCCAAGGTTCTCAGAATTCTTTGTAGGCCGACACTTGCCTGAACGCTGCATCCCTCGTCCTGGGGCAGCAGGCCAGGGCATCGTGGACGCAAGCAACGCCCTCGTTGAGGGCCAAAGGTCGTGGAATACACTGGCGGCGCTGGGCATCGTGGCAAGAGCGCCCTCGTTGAGGGCCTACGGCTACTGGCCTCTGGCGCTCAGCATCGTGGAAGCTGAAAACTGTACGTGGTACAGCAAGGAAGGTCTCAGCCTATGACGGATTCACTGGAAGAAACCCTCGATACAGGTTAGACCTCCTGTGGATTTGGTGTACTGCGTTTGCCATTGGGTGCCAGCAAGGCTTGGACGATTAAAGGGTTTCGTGTGTTTGCATGCAACGAGCAGCAGGATATTCTATTATTAAAATCAACCTGTGGTTCAAAAAGCTCGCAAGGTGTTCAGCTTTTCTCACGTGAAAGCAACGCAGGACCAAGAGTGCGGCGGCAAAGTATGCAGAAATGCCAAGGGATCAGCATCTTGTCTTTCTCACGTCAAAGCAAAGCAAGGCCAAGACAAGCTGTGATAGCAAAATGGCAGACAAAACAGTGGTGCAAGAAGGGGAAAATCAGTGCAAGGCAAAGATCAAAGAGACAAGTTCAGCGCAGTGTCCCGTGAGTCTCAAGGGTCGAAGGCCTCACGCCCCGCGAGACCCCACGGTACCGCTTCAAAATTATTCCGAAGGTGCGTTCAGCCGCCTCAGACGCGTTAGATCATGTGTTGCAAGCAGTTGCGTGTGGAGTGGACAACAAAACCGAAGATTCCCAAATCCTTCGAGGGGTACACGTTCTGTGCCAGCGTGTATACAGTATGGGTGCTCCCGACCATGGTCCACAGTTACATCGCGTGGTGAAGAAAGGTGCACAAGGCCAGCATCTGTGCTGTACGGAGGCCATCATGCCTCGGAGGGGACAACGTCGATGCAAGCCTTCGTTCAACATTCGAGGTCTCGGCGAGCGTGGCCGAGTAACGCTGGAGAAGCCCGTCTGCGCGGCCGACAACCTGGCTAAGCTCTTAAGAGGGGCGTGAAGCAGAATCAGTAACAATCCCCGCATTTGCATTTTTGTAGCATAGCTTAGCGTCGCGAAGGCTTCTGGCGCATAGCGCGAAGTCCACGCAAATGATGCAATTTTGCATCAGGAGAGTGACTGAAGGCAGCCAATAGCTGCCATTACGTGTTTTTTTTGGCATTTATTTTTTATATAGTTAAATTCTGTAGCATAATATATGCGATTTGTGTCGTGTATGGCAACTCTGTTTGTTACGGAATCTTCTTGTCGTTGAGGTTCAGGTTTGTGTCATACGTGAGGACCGGCCAAGGTTCTCAGAATTCTTTGTAGGCCGACACTTCCCTGAACGCCACATTTCTCGTCCTGGGGCGGCATGCCAGGGCATCATGGACGCAAGCAACGCCCTCGTTGAGGGCCAAAGGTCGTGGAATACACCGGCGGCGCTTAGCATCGTGGCAAGTGCGCCCTCGTTGAGGCTACTGGCCTATGGCGCTCAGCATCGTGGAAGCTGAAAACTGTACGTGGTACAGCAAGGAAGGTCTCAGCCTATGACGGATTCACTGAAAGAAACCCCTGATACAGGTTAGACCTCCTCTGGATTTGGTGTACTGCGTTTGCCATTGGGTGCCAGCAAGGCTTGGACGATCAAAGGGTTTTTTGTGTTTGCATGCAACGAGCAGCAGGATATTTTAATATCAAAATCAACCTGTGGTTCAAAAAGCTCGCAGGGTGTTCAGCTTTTCTCACGTGAAAGCAAAGCAGGACCAGGAGTGCGGCGGCAAAGTATGCAAAAAGACCAAGGGATCAGCATCTCGTTTTTCTCACGTCAAAGCAAAGCAAGGCCAAGACAAGCTGTGATAGCAAAATGGCAGACAAAAAAGTGGTGCAAGAAAGGGAAAATCAGTGCAAGGCAAAGATCAAAGGGACAAGTTCAGCGCAGTGTCCCGTGTGTCTCAAGGGTCGAAGGCCTCACGCCCCGCGAGGCCCCACGGTACCGCTTCAGTAGGGGGCACATCAAAATCAGGATTATCCTCACTATCAGGTGTCCCATGGCAGACATCATCTATATAAGGCTTTATTGCCATGCGCATCTGTAAAATCCTGCAATACTTGACAAACCATCCGCCGATACGCCTGTGGTGCTGTTTTGAGACCCATGGGGAGTATCGTCCATTGGTACAAACCCCATGGCGTCACAAATGCTGTGTAGGGGCCGGAGCTTTCAGCCAAATGCATCTGGTGAAACCCATCCTCCAGATCGAAGATGGACGGGATGGCATTTTTGGCTTGTTTTAAATATTTATCGTTGATGACGGGCAGTGGGTACTGCCCCCCATTGATCTGTGAATTCAAATAGCCGTAGTAGATGACTAACCGCCATTTACCCCCCTCGCCTTGGCACACAGAAAGCTCTGGCTGCCCATGCCGAGTGGGATCGCTCCAACATGCCCCGTTTCATTATTTTTGCAATCAGCTCTCTGAAGGCTGTATCTCTTACTTCTACAGTGCGATACGGCGCCACTCGCTGCGGCACTGCACCCTGTTTCAGGTGTATAACTGCTATGGAGTCCTCTTGGCTACCTCTGAGCGAGGGATCTACATCCAAAATGTTGTCTGGAAACTCGAAGATATTTTTAAAGCGTTCCATTGGGCGCTCCTGATAATCAGCACACCTTGGGTGTTGCATATCAGATTCAACAACTGATTGCAGCTACCTCTCTTCCAACTGAAAAAAATCAGGAGATTCAGAATGCAAAACAGAAAGGCGCGCAGCCCTAATATTCTGCACTCCCCTCAGTAATTCTCCCTTCCCTTTGCGAGCAAAGCGCCTGTATTTGCTGCCCCTGCTGAGCAAAAATGCATGAGAACCCTCTACATCTGAGGTGCCACTGCTCAACTCAGGCAAGTCTGAGTTATCCTCCCCAGAGACCTGCTCCAGACCAGGCTGCGAACACTGCCCACAGTGTCCACATGCCTGGGAACACACCAAGTGTCTGTGTTCGCCTTTACCTACTGGGCCAGAATCATCCTCCCAGCGTTTGTAATGGGATTTAGCATCACGCAGGCACATCGCGTCAAACAGGACGACCCTAGTTGTCCACTTGGCTGGCTGCTTATATACAATGCCACTGTCAGCAGAATATATTGGGATGGTGGTATCCAAGTCCCACCAGTCCACTGCTGCCTCTCCCATCTGCCAGAACCAAGACTGGTGCTTCTGCACAGGGAGCAACATAATGCCCCTGGACTGGTCGGGCAAAATTTTATCGACAGTCTGCTGCAGTAAAAAATGAGGGCAGTGGATCGATAAAAATTAATCAGTCTGGTCTCCCTTGTCCTGAAAACCATATGACCAATCCTGAACCAGGGCATCGGCCCTAACATCCCAATACTGTGAAAACAGTGCTGTTTGCCTGCTCAAAAGGGCATCAATAAAATTGGAATCCTGCAGACCTGCCCATGCCAATATTTCATTACGGACGCCCGGGAACAATATCTGTCGCCCGACTGCATACATGTACAAAGCGTGCTGCCGTACCCGCTTACGGAGCTTAATACGGCGCTCCATGGGAGTAAGATGCACCTTGTTACATTGCTCAGAGAAACGGGTACGCAATTTTTCAGATAGCAGGGACGTGGTGCCAGCTGCTCTGTCGAACAGAGGATCAGGCGTTGCATCAACCCCCCCCCCCCCAGCGACAGAGCAGGCTGCTGACAACAATGTCCACACGGCTCATCCAAATCACACTTGCAAAAATTGCTCCGATTCCGGGAATGCTCTGCCAATGCCTCTGTAGGCTGTTGATTCCACTCCAGCTCTCTATCTCGGGCCTGCCAGGGTCCTGAGTACTGCTTGCAGTGACCCGACCCCGCAGCGAACGACTCTGGGGGTATGTCACCACTCATGGATTGGACTATTCAAGGAGGGAGGCCAGAATCAGACTCCTCATCACTAACACCTTCTTGTTCCCATTGCTCATCCCCTGAGTAATGCTGCTGTTGCACCAACGGAGGATCAGGCAAACCGCCA
Source organism: Eutreptiella sp. 'Long Island Sound 2002' (assembly GCA_964036045.1). Taxonomy (NCBI): domain Eukaryota; phylum Euglenozoa; class Euglenophyceae; order Eutreptiales; family Eutreptiaceae; genus Eutreptiella; species Eutreptiella sp. 'Long Island Sound 2002'. Next base: position 88,166,130 of record OZ038382.1, on the reverse strand, counting down.
TCCGCACTCCGCACACACGGACACGCATGAGCACACGCTGTGCACCTGTCGCGTCTCTGTGCATGCGTCTGCTGTACCCCACCTGGTTGCATTCCTTGTCTGCTCGTCTGTTGGACCTAAATCCAGACAGAGGAGAGCTGCAGAACAGGATACAGCTGCAGCAGCCACAATGGCAGGTAGAAAACGTGTGACATACATGGCCGCGACAGAAGCAACTGTCGTGCCCTGTGTGTGAACCGAACTTGGTGCCTGTCGTGGCAGCAATTCATCCTCGCTGTCAGACGCCAAATTAATATAACGTGCCACATAACACTTTGTCCTGATGGGCTTCTTGCAGCAGACCGCAAGGGCCCTGCAGGCACATTGTTTTGATGTACACGAACAATGCTGGGCCGTGCGGTTCATTGTACCACACAGCGCATCAACCAATAGATCCCTGGTGGGATCCATCATCAGGCCATAGGCCTTACAAAACGGGTAGCCCACAATTAGGTGTTCATGCACATCCGCCTTGTACACAAATACCCGTTCACAGACCACCTGCACAGGCTGATCGCTACAATCCTGTAACTGCACACTGAGGTTTACCACAGCCCCATGTGTGCCACCATTTATGCGCTCCCCATTTGCCACAGTGATGCGTAAGGGACGACGCGCCAATTCAAGGGCCCTGCCCTGAAAAATAGCCTGTGGCGCCGGAGCCAGAACCTCACATCCAAAATCAATCAGCATTAAACTACTCAGCTCCTGCAATGTGCTGGCAGAAATTTTAACCCTGACGGGTACCACTACCTCAGTAAGAGACTGTCCCACTTCAGCCTGTGTGCGGCGCCTGACATGCTCCTGCTTGCCGCGCCTAATTGGAGCCACTGGCTGCCACCAATCCTGGCATGAGTGCAATGCTCTGGTCCAGATGGACAGCGTCACAGAGTTAACAGACCGCGTCCCAGTGGACTCAGGCTCCGGTGTTAAACGGTCATCAGAAAGAGCCACCGAAGCCAAATCAGCAAAAGAAGGTGCAGTGTGTGAATCAGTGGATGTCGCCAAACTGCGTACCCGCCCCACCCCTTTAGCCATACTTTTCATCTGACGCCTCTAACGTGCAGTAGGCTGTGGGGTGGGGTCCGGGGACTGTGCGCCCGCGCCATTACCTCCAGTGGCCTCCTGACCCTGCAGATTGCGATGCTGTGCTGACTGAGACACCAGCTTTGGACAGTCCGTTAACCTGTGGTCAGGGGCACCACAAGAGACGCATAGTCCCTTGTCCACCCGCGCCTTTGCTTCGGCAGCAGCTTTTTCAATGGCATAATTGCGACCACGCTGACCACCATTTTTGGCACCATTCCCGCCATTCTGTTTATCCTCCTGACGGTTACCGCCACCAGCGTGCGGACGGTCAGTGCCACCACCATTGCGCCTGTCAGAACCACCACCAGACCCATTCTTGCCGCCGCCAGACTTACGATCGCCATTATCAGGTTTTCTGGGCCACTGTTTTTGCCTTTTACCAGACGTCCCATTTTTCTGGTCCGCCTGTTTTATCCAGCAGTCTGCGGCTGGGTGTCCTTCATTTCCGCAATACAAGCAGGCGTCTGCGAGCACTTTGAAAAAATCAATAGGCGCACAACGCGACCTATTGCCTTTCTTTTGCTCTGTACCCCTGCCGCGCACCTGTCGCAAGTCTGCCTCCGACTCCCCTTTATCAGCCTCCATGGCCACATCCCTGTTAGAGCGCCAGGTAAGCTCATACTGGATGAGCTGGTGCGCTCCCTGATGCGAGAGGTCCACCTTTTTGAGCTCTTCATCTTTTTGGAGCTCATCGAGCTCGTCCTGGTACCCCCCGTGCCGGTGCAGTGCGTCCGTGAGGGCTTCTTTTGCTTCTAGCGGGGTGACAGTGGCTGCTTGCTGTGACAACAGGGTCCATTCCAGACCCATAATTCGTATGCCTCCAGTCTCTTCTTTTTGCAGTGGCTGTGACTTACGCCATTTTTTCCTATACATGCGCCGGGAAACATTTTTCATGGGTTTCATGATATCCGTCCAGATATCTCTATGCTGGCTCAGCTAGCACTACACAATCCCCATATATGGGCCAACTCCTTAAAACCGGTTTGTTTTCTCTGTTTTCTGCTCTTTTGGTGCCCTTTGCTACCTTTCATTGAAACGGGCACCCTCAAAATATACACAAAAATGGTATTATACATGAAAAATGAAATTTTTGACCTCAAATACCCCCTCCATGGGGTTTGAACCCACACTCTACCAACCTTAGAGTTGTGTTTTTCCTCTAAGCTACGACCTGTCGTCGACGATCTCAGAGAAAACCGTAGTATAATAAATAGTTTGGAAAATCAGTACTCCTTACATGCTCCAACCACTATTAACCTCCCATGCTCTTAAAACCGGTCACGCGCTCACTGAGTTGTTCAACTAGTGATTTGCTGTACCCAGAGCTTTGATTTCTGATGCAATCCAAAATGTTTTAAGGATATAAATTTTAACAAAATGACAGAAGGAAATGAGACACTGGATTTTCACGAGTTCGTGCTGAAATTGCCGGATTCGGCGTGGAACCTGAGTTCTGAGTCGTTGGAACATGCAGCACAGTTGGCAAAGGAAGGCGCAATGAGTGGTCTCAGTCCTTGGCAGGCAGCGTCACTGTATTCCAAACTTACAGGAAAGAAAACACTGGCCACTGTCAAAGACACGATGGCCTTGGTTCGTGATGCCTTCCTCACCTTAAAGGGCGACGACATTGGCAGAACAGGCACGTCGTCGCATCGCGAAGACGTCTTCTTGGCATGCGAAACTTTCAGGAGTCCACGTTCGTGTGGCGCGATGAGGTTCTGTCGCTTCCTTCACGCTTGTCTGCACTCCTGGAAGAGCGAAAGGTTTTGCAAGACGAGTTTCGCAGAAAAAAGATGTTGAAGCACCTTCCAGTGTTCGACGAGTTCCATAGGGCAGCTGTTAATAACGCGCCAACGCACAAACATCCAGCGGACGCGGAGAAGCGTCGTTGGGAACAACAGGTAAAAGACGCCATGCGAGTCCTGGGAGTGGTCTTAGCACGCGAAGATGACACAACGGTAGCTCCGGAAGCACCTGTTTCATTGGTACTATGTGAACATTTGTTTGCAATGTTGGGTGCGTTGGACTACAGCATCCAAAGCTCCCGGCGAGTGGCAGTAGATAAACGGTTTGAACAACCTGCGATTGCACCAGAGTTACTCTCGAAGGATGACATGTCACTCCTTCAGTCGCGCAACAAATTACAAAAAGACCTGAGAGGCACGCGTTTCTCCCCTTACTCGCATCGTAGTTCTTTTCGTTCGTTTTCAACACGAGGTCGTTTTGATCCACGGAGATCTGGCAAAGGAGGCAAAGGCAAAGGTAAGGGTTTCACCCAAAGATTTGTGCCACGTAACGACAAGTTAGATGAACGACCACAGCAGTAGCTTGACTGTAGAGGATTTTTTGGCGCCAGCCGTGTGCGTGCCACCGCCGATCCATCCCCACATGCCACTCTATTTGCGCTGTCGTGCACAATTGCATGAATGGGAAGCGTTGAAGGACGCATACGCGGCGTCAGTGATTCGCAATGGGCTGCAGCTTGATTGGGTTGACGGTTTTGATCCGGATCGGTCAACCGACGACTTCCGTCCTCGTTCTTCCCACGCAGAGGGAACCGACCCTGAATTGGCAAAACACGTGTTGGATGCAGTGCAACAGGGTTGCATGGAACGCGTCGAGCGAAAAGACATTAAGTGTTGTGCAAGTATGTTCGCAGTGGACAAAGCGTCAGACGAGGCACATCCTGAGGGAGGCCGTCGACCTATCACCAATTTGTAGAACGTGAACCAGTTTGTACAGACCACCTATTTTCGTTTGGTCACTCTGTGGGGCATTTTACCGTTCTTGAGACCCGGTCAGTATGCTTGCAAAATTGACTTGAAAAGTGGTTACTTTCACATGGGTATCCATCCGCGGGATCGACCTTATTTGGGGGTCTACGTCGACGGTGAATTTTACAGGTGGTGCGTTTTGCCGTTTGGATTAAACGTTGCACCACGGGAATGGCAAGCCTCATGCAACCAATTTTAAATGCCGTGCGCGAACGCGGAGCACTCGTTTGGGTCTACTTGGACGATTGGCTCATCATTGGCAATACTTACCGTGAATGTCTGGAACACACACGTTTTTTGGTACAACTTTTGCATCGGTTGGGTATATTGGTCAATGTCCCAAAATCATGTTTGGAGCCGTCTCAAGAAATTATAATGCATGGTTTTATGCTAAACTTCAGGGAAGGATTCGTCGCGGTACCTCCAAAGCGCCTACAAGCAATTTTTCGGGACGTGAACAGACTGGCACACAGTCACACACCATCAGTGAGGCGATGCGCCTCCGTTCTTGGAAGAATCTGTTCCTTGTTGTTCGCCATGCCCCATATCCGACTCCTCAGCGACGCCCTGGCGGTGCACGTGGCGGTGGCAGTCCAGGCTGCCTGGGAGGCAGACGTGGCGCTCCCGGAGCGCGTGTCACGTCAGTTGATGGATCTGGCGGACGAGTTACACCAGTGGAAGGGACGCACCTTCGTAGTTTCCATGGGTCACGTCAGGTCATGTACTCGGACGCGTCAGATCTGGCGTGGGGCGGAGTCCTTCAAGGGAATGCCCAAGCAGCGTTCGGTTGGTTCCTGAATCGAGAAGAACACATAAACGTCAAAGAGTTCAGGGGAGCCCTACTGACCATTCAAGCGTATGCGCTGAGGGACACCACGCTGCGATTTTTCACCGACTCAATGGTCCTTCACTGGTATCTCCGCAAGTGGGGAGGTCGCAAGCCGCGGTTCAACGCATTGATTCTCCAACTGTGGAATTTTACACAAGCCAATCGCATCGAGATTCAACCGTTTTACGTGCACACCTCGGTGAATCCGGCGGACATTTGGTCTCGGCTTCGTTGGACACCGTCGGAGGCTACCTTCCCGTCGGACGTGTTGACTTGGATCCTGGAGGAGTTCAAAAGTTGGATTCAGCCGGAAATCGATTGGATGTCAAGGAGTTCCAATGCAGTGTGCAGCAAGTTCGTCAGTCCGTGTCCTCAGCCGGGGGCTTACGCCATCGATGTCTTCTCCCAGAATCTAACTTTACTTTCACCGGGGTGGGTCTTCCCGCCGTTCAAGCACATACCTCAGTTGGTCAACAAAGTGTTGGAGTCACCAGGGGTGAAGGTTCTCATGGCTCTGCCGTACAGGCCGCGCGAGGTTTGGTGGAACCTATTGATGAAACACGTGAAGTTCGCAGTGAACACGTCGGAGTTCCGTTTGCAAATGCCAGACGGCACGGAGACACAACCACGTTTCGTGTTGACCTTGGCGTATGTTTGCGTGAATACTATCAATTGCGAGGAGCTACCAACGAAGAGGCGACGCTTATCATCAATGAAATCGGGAAGGACACCTTGAAACGTTACAATTCTGCGTGGCACATGTTTGGTACGTTCTTGTTACAAGACGCGGCGCTTGCTCCACTGTTAAAGGTGGAGCGCTTTGGTCAAATCCCACTGATGACGGTGGCGGTACAACTTTTAAAGTTTTCACGCACGCATTCATTAAGTGCTGGGCGTATGGCGTATTCAGCAGTGTGTTTATTCCCGTGCTTTTCGCAACTACGTTTCGAGGGTATGCTACGCAACTTGAAACGTGACTGGTTCGTCAGTGTTCCTCATTATCATCGTTTCTATGATGTACGGCGTCTTATACAAGTCATGCATCAGCAACCTGTGGAGACGGAAGCTCAGCTGCGCTTGCAAGCCATTTTGTCCTTGAGATTCTTTGCCTTGTTCCGAGGCGTTGATCTGGCGCGATCACGTAGGGATATCCAACGCGCTGCTCAGCCTTGGTTCATTTCTGCTAAGCGCAAAGGGAGGAGATACTATGCACGTTATCCTATTCACAATGTTACGCCACCGTCAATTGATCCGCAGCGCTGCTTAGCGCGTTATTTGGAGGCTACTGGTGATTACGAGGGTTCTGAGATTTTTGTGTCCCTACGGAAGCCACGGAAGCCTTTATCATCTGATACCATCAACGGTCTCACTACTCGCTGGTTAAGGAAACACCTACTGGAATTGGGGGAACTGGAGACGGATTCGTTTTCCGCGCATTCTACACGAGGAGCAGCAGCAACTGCACTAATCTATCTTGGCGTGGATCCGCATGTGGTAGCAGCATTGGGTGATTGGTCCTGTTACGATACATTCAGAAAGTTTTACGACAGGACCAGAGCTCTGTTGCGCATCGCGCAAGTTCTGGTCCCTCCTGATCTGGCGACTGGAGAAGCAGCTCGCGCTTCGCGCCTGGCGCCCATATATGTGTCTTGTGTAGTGCTATTGCTTCGCCATCTCTTCTTTCCTCCTCACCTATTCGGGTAAATCCGAAACTCCATCCCATGAACAAATGAAGTTGGGTGTAGAGGGAGCGTAGGGATTCTGGAAGTGCAGTCAGCAGAAATTTGGCCAGGGTGTCTGAGCCACAGCATTTATACCAATATTGTTGAAAGCCCTGCCATTGACGTTCAAAAATGGGGCGAGAAATCTGCTTACCATCCGAGATCGGTCCCTCCAATATTTTCATCACTTCCCGTCGCGTTTCATCATCCAATGCCTCTACATCAGGCCTATCCTTCCCTATTTTCCCAAACAATCCCCGCAGTTTAACATCCGGTTCTTGCTCTGGGGAATCGTTACCTTGGGAAACGGCTGCCAAAAAATCAGCCATGGGGAAGTCCACTGAAGCCTGTGTAATTCCCAGCATATCAAACGTAGCTTCTGTGCTATGATCCTTAAAGAGGGAGGGAATGGGTCGACCACCTTTCCCATATGAGGCCATGGTGGAGGCATCCAGCGTGTACGAGCTGGCATGCATACAAGAGGCACCTTTGCCCTTGACCCAAGAAAGATCAGAGAAAGGGTCATCACTAGGCGACCCAGGTGAAACACCATCTCAACCTGATGGCGGCTTGCGGTCCTTGGCCGCTGAGTTTCCTTCCCCATCTGAATCAGACTTCCAAGAGCGAAAGCGCACACCTATGTGACCGTCATCATCACCGTCCGTTTTGTCGCCTTCCTCGTTAGCCACCGCTTTGCCGGCGACCCACTTCTCATATACCTCCTCGAGAGCCGCGGCCTTGACTTGCAAAGTTGCAAAACTCTGGGAAGATAATGGTGAGAGGGCATCCAGCTGCGATCGCATTGAGGAAAGGGTGGATTCCAACGACCAGGCAACAATTCCAACGACGTGTGCAAGGGTCCTGCGAGATGAAATCAAGACGATCCCGTAACTCATCAGTAGCGATGCACAATTGACGAATGTGAGTGTCATGCTGCGACAATTGCACACAACACGAGCAGTAAATACTACAATCAGGGCCATGAGAAGTGTGGATACCACCTCGCGATTCCACTTCAGCCAATTCACTCCCGACCCTCGTAACTTGGGTTTGCAACCTCTCTTAAGAATCAGAAAAAATTGTCCGATCAGCTTTCACCCTATCCACCTCACGCTGCAAAGAGGCAATTGCTGCCCGGCACGAACATGACAAGTCACAATGATGATTAACATGCACTGATTCTCGAAGGTTCGTGTCTTCCATTTGGAATGACTGAAATTTAGGAGGCAATGGAAGTAGTGTCGCAAGCGCTGTTTCGGCGCGTCGCACCGAAGCCTCAACGCTCTCAAACGTTAGAACGGAGTCATGCACGGGCGACTCAAAATGCATACAAAGCGTGTGAACTCGTGAGGAGAGGGATTCCATGGCAATCCTCTTCTCATCCCAACCACTCTCAATCTTAGAAAATCGAAGTTCCCATTGTTCGACCATCGAATTCACCCTGTTCTGAAAACCTTGAAAAATGAAATCATGTTGATCTTTTTGACGTTGCACCAACTCCATGTGTGATTGCAAACAGGTGTCATATTTTCTTGACATCCGCTCTTCCATTTGTTGTATCATGAGTGTTACCGTGTGTGTCGTGAGAGGAGTTGCTTGTTTAATTTCTTGACGCAAAGAAGCATTCTCCCTTTTCAAACATTCAACCTCCTCATCCAACAATTGTACTTGTGTGGACAAGATGGCCACCGTGCCATCAATAGCCACAAGGGCAGGCACTAGTGGCCCAAAAGGCATCAAAGCTTGAACATGTTAACAAACATTCTCATATTCACGCCAATCCTTCTCAAAATGTGAGACATGATCGCAATTCTCCGTGAGGCCGTGCACGCGAACTTCAAATGGGCAAACACGCTCAACGTTTTGATGGATAGTCTCAATTCGTGTCGCCAAGGAACCCAAACGTTGCTCCACATCACCTGCCGTCCTACCATAATCTCCAACTCTTGCCAGCTTTTGATTGATGGCCTTGATATCCTTCTCCATTTTCACCAATGGCGGATCGAGGAGACTATTACTAGGGCTCCCTGTCAAGGAATTCCCGGTGAACGCCTTTAAATTAGTGTACAACCAATAAATTTGCTTGGCATGTGTGTCAATACATTTGCCATGTGTGGGGAGGTCTTGAGTCAATCTCCGCAAATCAGCATCATGAAAAGTCAACATTGGGACAACAAGTTCACGAAAGCCATGCATGTGACCATTCCACGACCGCATGAGAGTTTGGTAAGCCTCACACAATTGGCGATCTGGAACATTGCATTCATGCAATCCCTGAGTTGTTCGTGCCATGTAGTCAAGGGCGGTGTCCATTGTGGAAAGCATTTCATCATGAACTTGCTCATGTTGCGACACTTGATGATTTACTTCATTGGTAAGGACCACCAATTCACCACGCCATTGCTCCATGATTTGTATCATTTGATGTGAACGATCCGGTACGCTCGTGAAGTGAAAAGATTCATGAGGATTGCCACTCTTGTCGAACCACCTTTCTTGTTCTATCACCACCGAGGCATGTTGGGTAATCTTGGAGAGTTGTTGACGAATTTTGAACATGTTCCATCATCATAATCATCACGAATCGTCAAATCTCGCGGTAATGCAAACTCTACTGCCGGCGCCAAAGCTTTTAGTTCCTGCATGGTGTTACCTCGCGCTACCATGTCTATCTCGTTATCCACCATCATTAAAATCCCACGATTTTGTTATGAAATTCATTGTGTTTTGAAATACCCCACAGGATCTCAACCACGAGAGGAACAAGGCAATGAACACGGCTCAAAGTCGAAGCATACCCATCATGACATGTGTGATCTAATTCCATTGAGTACATATTGCAAGAACACTGAAATTCAAGTGGTTGACGAACTCAGGACTTCATTTCAAGACAGAATGTTTCTCTACACCAAATGAATGCGATTGTACTTCGTAATCATCAAACAGTCGAATTCTGAAGTTTGTAAATAATTCTACCTCCGGAACACGGCCGTACGCATGCAGCACTGGCGACCTGTCTATAACTCCGCTCTGCTGTACTCCTGATCTGTGAACGGATGTCTGTTGCTGTCTCTCTGCACCCTGAGCCTCGAGCCACTTACAAATATCAAATTTAGGGTCATTTTGCCCCTGTTCGTGTGTGTTTTCATTCATAGGCTCTCAAGGAGTGTCATAAAGTGGTGGACCTTTTGTGCTTAATGTCTTGGCATGGGTCTTGGTACACCATTGATGAAAAAGCTACAGGTCCAAGGCCCATGGCCATTTGGCGCTATGGCGTTTTTTAAGAACTTGCTTCCTTTCATCTGGAACCACCCCCGGGGCGGTTTGTACTGCAAATGCAATAAAACGGCAAAGGTTCGTCACCTCATGTCAAACTATCTTGATCAAAGTTGTTCGTAGACCCATACCAAGGGATTTGAAATTTAGGATTAGGTGTCACATGTCCATCACTGAATCCAGGATAGACCTCTGACACTGCTTTTCACATGCATGCAGCGTTTGACTGCATTTTGTATGCAGTGCCTGCGAAATAGAGAAGTGTATCAGTGCTGGCGCGCCTTTGCAGCTTGGAGCTGCCACGTTTGCTGTCATGCTTTTACTGCGATGGCGTGTGTTGTGCTACAGACAGTAAACAAGGCACGGAGAGCTGCCAGATTTGCTGTCCTGCTTGTACTGAGATGGCGTGTGTTGTGCTACAGACGGTGAACACGGCACGGATTGGATCCGATCGGATGCGCGATTCTTCTTATGATAGCTTGGCACATGCCATTTCCGCTCGAAATTCTTTGTGTTTGCATGTTGCGATTGTCCTTTGTTTTCATTACCATTGGTTGTTCCTTGGATTTGAATGCACAAACATTTCGTAGGATGATTTTATGATGAGTTGGTTTCGCTCATGGTGTGGATATTGAAGAGGTACTTATAAGTATAGTGTAGTAACAAATTCCAATTTGTGGCCTACAGTGGTTTTCTGTCCTTCTTGGTGAGTTGTAGTGCCCAATGAGGGTGACGAACTCAGTGAAACGTGTTCAAAAAAAAATTGAAGCATCCTATCGGCTGTTGCAGGGCCGCCAGCACCGGAATAAAATCGGTTTTTGCCCAAAAATGGCCCAAAAACACATATATTTAGCCAGAAACAGTGTTTTCTTCGCCGTGGTGGTGAGATGTAAGGCCCCATAACCTATTTGGAGGGTGCTCAATCCACTAGAAAGTGTTTTCAAATTGTATTGGAGCAGCCTATCGGGTGTTGCAGAGCCACCAGCACCACAAAAATCAGGTTTGGCCCAAGAATGGCCAAAAAAATCAATTTGTGGCCGAAAACTGGGGTTTTCTGTCCGGAAGGTGAGGTGTAGGGCCCCATACCCTTTTCTGAGGGTGCCCGACCCACTGAAGCGTGGTTCGAACGGTATTGCAGCAACGTCGTGGCCCTTTCAGAGACTCGAGCCCCCAAAACAGCACTTTTTGGGTCCCAACCCCGTATTTTGAGTATGCAGAGGGCAAAGAACGGGGCATTAAGAGCCGATCACATCACATTGAAGTCGTTGTGCACATTAATTAAGGTTTTTGCCATTTTTTCATTTCTTTTCTAGAACAGAACGAAAACCCAAAAAAGAGGCTTAAAGGGAGAAGTTTTCGTATATTTTGCCTGATTTTGGTCAGGCGAGCCACCCTCCCCATTTTGAGTATGCGAATTTCAGATAAGGTAGAATGTAACAGCTTCTTGGATGACATTGTGGCTGTTTTGCACATTTTTTGTGTTTTTTTCCCCTTTTTTGCAGAAGAGATATTTCGGGGCATACATTAAATCCTAGGTATGATTGCCCGTAACTGCGATAACACGATCTCCCGATGAAGTGCCGCAATCGCAGTGGCGCCTCTTCGAGTACACCCTTCAGACAGTCCTCTTGCAGTCTGCACAAATTAATACCTACCTACTCGCAGAAAGTGCTGCCCATTCAACGCGAACACTGTTCAAGGACATTTTGTCTTTTCACTGTTCGCCACAGGCGCCTTCCCTCCATGCACACTCCTAAGGCAACTACGTCTACCCTTCGGAATTCGACTCTACCGCTGCCCACGCCCATTGTGGGCCAGCGCCTGTTCCGGGATATTTTGCGGAGCTCAACCAGCCTCCAACAATGAGCCGCCGGCCTATTCTGAACGTCCGCCACGACCGTTTTATCCTAGCTGGCATTCACCGCCGCCGCCAACCTGAACTCCTACGTTCCTTAAACCGTACACCGCTGAGGTGCAAGCAGCCTACAACGATGAAGCATGCTTCGCATACTGCACAACCGGCTACACTACTCCTCAAAACGGCGATCCAAGTTCTACCGGCACAGAAGAGTAGGACAATACTTTACCACCGTCACACTTGCACACTGCCGCCTTTGCAAGACAACGAGCCGCTCCAGCCACTATTCCCACCTGCTGTCCGCCTACGGCGACTGTCGTTGATCCCCGCGCCTGTCCAGGGCGGCGACCTGCCACCACACACCATCGTCAGCCGAGGCATCTCTATTATTCCACGCGCCGCCTGTACTTTTCGTCCTGGCTTCGTGGACAGCGATAGCAACCAGCCCACATTGGAAGACTCGTCTACGGGATCGTCTACTTCACATTCAAACACGACCCCTCACCTGTTCATGTCTCCTCTCAGCTCCCATAACATATTTCAGCCCTTGGCTCTCCGACAGCGGCCCTAAAATGTCAAATCACGTAACGCCACGACGTCAGTCTGTCGTTATGAGCCACTGCAGCGCGGCTTCTGATCTGTACTGCGCAGAACTCAACTAAAGCCGAGGCATTTGTTGCGCACCAGCGCTGCCTCCATACCCGACTCGCGTCGTCTGATCTACTGTACCTCTCACAAGCAGCCCCAAAATTACAAAGCAAAGAAAGGCTTAGCCATTTGTAGGTCCGCTCCAACATCAGGGGCACGTGTCATCCAACACCAGGCCGTACAACCAACAGCATACCCCTGGCATCCTGCAAAGTCAGGCCGCCCTCTCGTCGCCAAAAGATCTAGCGAGACCCCAACCTCTTCTTCCTCAAGTGACTACACTTCCGCCCTAAACGGCAAATTTTTGGAGAACTGACACCAGCTATGAGTGCAGTGAATCAAGCGCTTCAAATTCGCCGCGGCAGAACCTACACATATACACCATGACTACTCCCACCTCTACTCTTCTCCACAATTTCGATTGCCTGCACACCGACGAGCCCCATTCGCAGAAGCCCATTTACTCCGACCTACATGTGAACCTCTGTCAGCCTTTTCATGCCTCTTCCGTATGCTCTAACACAAGTACAGCCATCGCAAGTGCTCCCTTCTAGTCCAGCAAATTCTCAGAACAAGCTTCATGTCTGGGTTTTCCTACGGTCACTGCTAACCTATACTTTCGTCCCAGTGCATACTTCCCAAGGCACAACCTCCATCCGTCTTGTACCACGGTGAGCAACCACTTGGACTGGCTTGAAGGTGACAGCGTCCCAGAGGACCTCAAAGCGGACCTATATCATTCCACGGAGGTCTGCTACGACTATCAGTGAGTCACCGTGAGCTTCCCCTACTCCTACACGTCTCCACAAGTAGCGCCAGGAATCTGGAAGATGTATGATCCGACCCACGGACGCTTCTTCTACTAGAACCAGATGATAAACGAAACCTCCTACTGGGCATGGAGCGACCTTTGAAACCTCTCTGGAGCGTGCTGTAAGCGCCATTCATCCTAATAATTGTTTGGCTGGGTCATTCCCAGCATCATTTTGACACCTTGTTTCTATCTCTCAAGCAGCAGAAGCTGCAGAAACTCTATCAGTGCGCCCTCGTGTGGCTTTGCACCATCTTCTCCGTTATCGCCAACACTTATATACGTTTTTTGTTGCTAATGCCACAGGTGTTTGCAGGAACCTCTCACTGCTTGAACACTTCACATGACACATTTTTGTACACACAATCTCAGTGCATTGCCTGACCCTCCTGTGCTGCCTGAATATTTTTTCCTAGGGAAGAAATGCAAGGGTTTTCGGAAACCAGCAACGGTTTTCATCGGCAAAAGAAAAGGTCTGCGGTCACCTCGGATCATTACTCCACCACTTCAGTGCGCTGATTTTCAATGACCCCCAGTTTCTACCTCAGAACAACCGGTCCTCAGTTCTCAGCCCGATTCCAAACTCCGGCGCGTTTGTTCACACACCCATACAGTGTCATGGGCCGCATCCTTTCAAACCACACACAGGACAAACACTACTTGTACCCAAACACTCCACACCAAGTGTCACAACCGACTACACACACACACACTCTCTCTCTCTCGCAAATATAGTATTGTAAACATAGACTTCACCACCGATGATACAATTACGACCTGAACGCCTTATGTAAATATAAAGTGGGGAAGCCGCCCTTGGACAAGCTGTGAGCATTTATCATCATCATCACAGTGCAAGACTGTCCATGCACTGGCACCCCCTTCCCCAGAGGAAGCGTCCACCTGCCAGGGGTGGGTGAAAAAAAAGAAGGAGTGGCAGCCCTGATAAGCAATACCCTGGGCCGGGGTCCATTCCGTAAGCAGGCGTTAGACCCCGTCAACCCGAACTCAATCAGTCACCACCGGGCACCATCTGGACAGGTGACGTGCCGCAGACATGGCTGGAGGAGCCGGATATACCTGAGGAACAAAGGGTGTCCACGGCGATCAACCACAAACTGCGCCCTGGACAATGACTACTACCGCGCCAAGCCAGCGACCCCCCAGGGGCCAGCAAGGCACGCCCCCACGAGGTCACAACTGCGCTCGTCACTCTCATGTCCCTCAACGAACTGGGTGCCCTGTACGACGCGGCCGAAGCTCCAGAACTACAAAACGTGCCTATCATGGCGAAATGCGACCCGGACGCCATGGTATGGCAGGAAGAGGCTCTCGAAACCCGGGCAGTCTGCCCCAACGTAACCCTCGTCCTCACCAGGACAGGACACAAGTACCACACCACGTGGGTCAAGGGAGTGCCCGTATCCCATAAAGGTGAAGCCCAGGTGCACGCCCACCACCTGGTTGGCGGGTGTGCAGAGCTGCACCGGGCACTCCGGGAATTGTCTGTCGTCCCAGAGTTCGAGGTTTGAGGTCTCCACTTTTTTGCCCCATTCCGGGAGTGCTTGCCACTTGATTTTCCACTGTAGGTTGCCATGTTGGCCCGGTGTGGCCATTCTGCCCTGTATCATGCCCCGGAACCATACAAATTGTTTCGGTTGTCCTCTAAGCGTGGCTCCGTACACTCCCTGTACTTCTGTGCCGTCTAGCCATTCGGAGTGCATGGCGGCACGTTCCGCCGGCGTGAAAGGTGGGCACGCTGGGGTCTTCGGCTTCGGTTGTTGATCGGGTGGCGGCGGCGCTGGGGCCACTTTGGGCTCCGGTTTGGGCCGTTTGCCCCAGCGGGCCGAGGGGTCCGCCCCCCCTGGGCGGGGCCTCCGTTTGGGTTGGGGCTGTTCTGGCGCCAGTTTGGGGGCCGGCCTCGGTGCGTCGCGGCGGAATATGCTGTACGCCGGTCCCTGTCCCTCCTTTGGCCTGTGCATACCCCGAAGCTGATTTGCGTGTTCTTGTAGGCTTGCGGTGCGGAGTTCGAGAGTTCGCTCCGTGTCCGTGGGCCAGGATATCCAGCGCTGCGCCTGTGCTGTCCCGTGCCTTCGCACATAGGCCGTCAGGTTGTGCGTGAGTGTAGGCCACGTCTCGGGCAGCGTGGTGTCCGTGGATGGGGCATCCACTGTCCAGTGCATCGCCGTTTAGAGGGCCAAACAGTGCGCCCTGGGGTGGTTGATGTGGTGGATGGAGTGGTTAAAGCGGTCCCCCAGTGCCAATGGGGTAGCCGGTTTCGCTTCCAGTGTGAATGTGTGGGCCCTGTCCGTTGTGTTCGTGGCGTTCCACTGTGCCACCCACCATGTGTGTTGGTGGCACGCCCAGTCAGTGACTTTCGGACCTTCGGTTTTCCAGTCGTGCTGTTCCGGTGGACTGGTCAGGGTCACCAGATTGTTCATAAGGTCCGGCGTCAGGGTGTCTTCTGTGCCCTGTACTCTGTCCTTACACGCCGTGGGGTGGCCCACGGCACCGTCCCAGCCGTCCGTGGTGGCCGCCAGGGTGTTGGCCGCCAGGGTGATGACATCGTCCGTCAGGCCCTCTACGATGAAGTACTTTCCCCCCGCCAGGGTGGTCGGGAGTTGGGCTGTGTGTTTCATGCCGAGGTGTGAAGCCAGTTCGGACCCCCGTGGCCATCTTTGGGTCACTTGGGGCGTGTATGTATGTGCCGGCAAACCGCCGTTAGCTGATATCATACTCTCCCATCCACCTGATCTAACCCGATGTGATAGTGTGATAGGTTTGGCCATTCCGGCTATGAGCGGCCATATTCAGTACCGAGGCGCCGCCAGCGGAGATTTATATATCGGAATATCAGGAATCAACAGGGTTTTTTTATCATAATGTTTCCGTGATTTTTCAGCCTTCTGTTCTGATGGTCACTGTATCGGCGACTGTCAGTTGGCTCGCGATTTTGCGGTAACCGATTGGTTAACTGTTCTTTCCAGATATTTTGGCGGAAACTCCGATGAAGGGTCAGATTTCATCTGTAAAGGGTTCGTTGCTTCCGTAATTTTCTAAATAAGCACTCGAAATTTTAATCTGAATTTTTCGCGATGTCGAAATCGGATTTTCGACTTCGACATTGCCGCACTTGGTTTGGTCTTCTTCGAGTGGTCATACTCTTTTCCCTATGCCCAAATCAGGTTTCCCTTATACTTGCCACCCATTTGATTTGGAGATATAAGGGGAACAAAGGTGAATCGTGGGACCACTTTGAAGAGCCATATCTACGCGCGAGTGTGAGGAAAGAGAATAAAGAATGTTGCGTCGCAAGCGCCTTGATTGAGAAGCATCAGACGCCTTTGTTGTGTACAGATGCTCGGTGTAACAAGGGATAATGGTCATGAGGGTAGAAAGTGATATATAACTCTTGGACCGTGCAACAGAATATTTTATTGCGATCTTCGAGTGTACCGCATGAGTGTTGGGGTTGCATAGATACTTTCCTTGGGTTCCCACGTATTTTCAACGTGAAGTTATGTCCATGGAGGGGCATGGCATACCATGGTGGGAGCCACTTTTGAGGGTATGTGTTATATGCATGGTATATGTCTTGATATGCTCACGCCCATGTTATATATCTTCGTGTGGCCGAAGAGATGGGGAGCCACACGTGACAAGGGCTTTGCCCATGTCCCAATTGTGGACTTCAAGTTGCTAGACTAAGTCTACCGCGTATGTATTGCTCATGGTATGTTTGGCAAAGAGATTCTTGAGTGCACTCCCATTTTCATGGGGCATGTAGATATGAGTGGCGAAGATATCTCCATGCGCTAGATTGGAGATCCAAGTGGGGGAATTGTTCGCAAATGGTTCCAATCATTTGTGTATTGAACCATGAGCGGATATCATGGGTGAGCATAGAGATATACTATCATGACAACTTTGTATTTGGACATATTTTCATGTTTTTGACCTCATTTTTTGCTCATTTTCGCGTTTTGTGTACTTACCTGGTCGGCAAACAGCAAGAAGCCTTTGGGGAGTCGAACCATGGTATGTTGTTCATATGTTGGCATATGCTTTGGAGTTGAACACCACCATATGCCGGATCGTGTACTCCATTTGGCTTGGCGCACGAAGGATTGCGAGTATTGATCTCAAGATCAAGGGCTGACTTGGGCAGTGCGTGGCGCCCATATCCGAAGGGGTTTCGAAGGTGAATTGGGGATGTACATGGGCATTGACCCTTGGTCCCTATCCTCCATGAATACTAGACTTCGATTCCATGCATGCTTTGAGCCTTCAGATAAGTGGTAACATCAATTTTGAGCATATATTTGATATATGGCCAATATGGTGTGAATTGGCAGTTTTTGGCATGTTATCCGTTCAAACTCATGGGGCATATCTCTAAGCCCATTCGACCCCAAGTCCAACCAAGTATATGTCAGGGTAGGGCATGGTCCTGAGTGCCACTCTGAGCCATGACACGCCACCTCCCTTTTTGGGCTAGGATTTAGAGGCTTGGGAGAGAACACATTTTTGGGGTGTGTGTAGTGACTTGTGACACATGGCAATCACCCATCCCATTTAACCTGGTTCAGGGCAATATGTTGATAAGTCAAGGGATGGTCTTGAGTCCAGGGAATGAGGGGTTTATGGCTGTGAATGTGTATGTTTACCACTTTCCCCAACTTTGCTTTATTTGTGTTCATATGCCAATTTCACGGCTTCCTTCCTTGGTGCAATTCTTGTACATGCCCGCCATTGTGAGACCATCGATCTGCTGAACGGAAGCCCGCAGTGTGAATTGGGTTATTGCTGTATTTGTGGGATCTGGTTTGCTGTTCAGGGTTGAAGGAGGATTTTATTTTCTATTTTTTTGGATTTTGGACCCTGGATTTTGAGGAATGCAAGCATTGATCAGGAGCAACTCAGCAGGGATTACAGGCGGAAGGGGCACAGCGGGGGCCGGTCCTGGTAGGGACCTTCTTTATGGTAGCAGAGGCGTATCTGCTGCCCCTACTTACCGCCGACCCGGGGACTTGGGCCCCTATGACCCCTGCCCAAGTACGCCCCGGGTGCGTATTGTGGACTCGGTGGAGACCACGCCGGAGATTGGAGCCATAGAAGAGCCGAGACGTTCAAGAGCATGGCGAAATCCGGAAGTTGAAGCCCCAAGAGAAGTACGACATTCGGGAAGAGGGGGACTTGACATGGAGGATCTGGTCTCCATGTGTGAGCGTCGCTGCCGAAAGGCATGCAACCTCCGCTCCGCCGCGGAGGACTCTGAGGAGGCCTGCCATGCAGGCAGCAGTGGAGGACGGGCCCGGCGCTACCAGAAGCGAGGGTCATCCAAGTCCGCGGCAAGGGACGCCGGGGCTATGGATACGGACCCTAGCCCGGTCAGGCTGTGGGAATCCGAGGGGCACTCCGAGGGCTATCGGACAGCCTATGAGCAACCTTCGGAGTCGGAGGAGACAGCCAGACCGCCCACAAGGGCGAACACGGCCCCAGAACCCAGCCTGGAGCATGAAGCCGAGGCGTTGGAGAGGCCCGCCAGAGCCAGGACGGCGCCTGTGGCCCAGCACACGGAGCCACCGCGGGATAGCATGGGCGGCACACCCATGGCGGACGAGTCTGAGGCGCCGCGAACCGCGGGATGCGCCGGACCAGGCGGAAAGCTAGCTGAGTGCCACTGCGAGCACGTGTCCTTCCTCATGGGCAAGTACCCAAAGATGGGGATGGACGCCATCGTGCATCGCCTAGACCGCCTGGACAACGCGAAGGACGGTCTAGAGGAAGACGTCGCGGGGATCCTGGATGACCAGTCGGCCGCGGAGAAAGACATGGAGGAGCTGCGAGCGGAACGGGACCGGTACTGGGAGAATCTGGAGCTGGCCCTGGAGAAGCAGCAGCGAGTGGTGAACAGCCTCCTCCACCTGGTGGAGGACATGTCGGGACGCCTGAAAAGGCTAGAGGAGTTACAGCCCCTCGCCTCGGGTCCGGAGCTCCCGGCAAAGCCGGCAGCAGCAGAGCTGGTGGAGCGGGTTAAGACCCTCCGGAGCGCCATGGATAAACCCCTGGGCGGTCCGGCAGAGGCACCCTACGCGCCTCCGCTTGTTGACCCGGGTGCGCTGCCTTTTGTTCCCATGTTCAGCGAATCCACAATGCTCGGGGAACAAACGGTGCCGGCTGGGTCCATACGGGAAGGGCACGCAACCACGGACCCGAGGAGCCTGACGGTACGGATGTCCCATGCCACCCAGGATCCACCGCCCACTACGACTGCCTATGCAGTTTATGCGGAAGAGGAGATCCAGAACCAGACCATGCAGGGGCGAACCATGGGAAGCGCCGACGGACATGGTCGAGGTCATCCAGGCGGAAACCTGTGGGCGAAGGACCCCAATACGGGGATATGGACGGCCGATGGAGCAAGTCCTTCCCGCATTCCAAACCCCATGGGTTCAGGCCCAACTGGACCGCACTTAATGGAGGAGAGGGATGTACGGGGAGTGTACTCACACCCCCCGGCCACAGGTGGTATCCGTCTCGGTGGAGTGGCAGCTGGGGACGTCGGGGACGCCATCAGGATTGACGACCTCAGGGGAATCAAAATCCCCTACTATGATGGCAACCCCTCCAACCTGGACGACTTCATCCTGGATTGGGAGGACTTTGCCGAGGAGGTCGTCGGCGAGATGCGGGGAGCGCCGCGGGATAAGTGGGTATGTCGGACATTCCCACACCGGCTGGCGCAGCACCTGAAGGAGGAGCTGCGGGATCAGATCCGGGAAGGATTGATCCGTACGGAGCAGGCCTGCCTCCAGTGGTTGGAGGATGAGGAGCGGGTGGACGCTCCGAACAAGAAGCTGGAGGACTTGTGGTCCATCCCGCTGCAGCTGGACCGCGGTGAGCTGCGGGTCCGGGAGTGGAACCAGTACCTGCGGAAGCACCGACGGAGCCTGAAGCTGGTGGAGGACTGGAACGAGTCCAGCGAGATCCACCACCTCCTGAAGGACGTCCTCCCCGGCCACTGGAAGAGGCGAGTGGAGGACGAGGAGAAGAAGCGCGCCAAGAAGCGGGTGGCGGTGAGGATCATGGCGGCGGAGGATACCCATGCAGGTATCATGGAGTTCTTCAGGAGGAACCTGGGCGAGCCCAACCAGATGTTGGGACTGAAGAACGCCGTATACGTGGAGGTATTTGGAGACTCCATGGGGCAAAGGTTGCTGCGCCTCAACAACGTGGAGTGGAGGCGCGGGGAGCCGCTGAGGATGCAGGTCATCTTCGCCCGCATGAGCCTGGACGAGATCGTGAAGTACATCACGGTGGAGTTGAAGCTCAATGCGAAGAACGAGGCCCACGTGCAGGATCGACATGGTCATGGACAACGAGGCCACCGAGAAGACCGCCATCATCGGGAGATCCAGGAGGACACGGCCAACTCTGCAGAGGATGGTAGTGGAAGTGGCCAAGACCACTGGTCCCGGGAGGACCACGAAAAGGCCCATTTCTTCGCGTTTGTGGCTCACAACGTGAGGAACCATGGGCAGGATCGGTCCAGATGGAGCCAGGTGGGACCCAAGAAGGGCAAAGAGCCAAGGAGGATCGGGAACCCACCGCTCTCGTTCCGAGAGTACAGGTCTCAGCACGACGGGTGCTGGGTCTGTTATGGCAAGGGAAACAACCATGCACACGACCACTGTCAGTGCATGCTGTATGAGGCGGACAAGAAGGCCTACTTCGCTGCCCACCCCGAGACGAAGCCCAAGGAGCAGCGGATTTCCGATTGGAAGGCGAAGGGCGGAGATGGGGGAAAAGGCCAAGGCACAGGCCAAGGAAAAGGCGGAGGAAGAGGCTATGGTGGTGGACCTGGCCAGGACCGACGAGTGAGGTCGATCGAGGAGGTTGCTGAGGACATGTTGAGGACGTTGGAGGAACTCAAAGCCCAGCAACGTGGTGGACAAAGTCATGGCGGATCGCAGCCGGAAGGGGCTGCGGGAAGCCAAGTCTAGAGGAGCCCGCACGGGAGTGGGACCTCAGAGGTCTCTCCTCTGAAAATCAGTGGAATCCCAGAGAAAGCGGAGGCACATCGGGTGCCGAAGAAGGCTCCAGAAGAGCCAAAACCACTGAGTTTCGCCACTCCCAACCCCTGGAGCGCCCTGCCAAGGAAAGTTTATGTGGGCAAGGGACGTGGTAAGAAGGAAGGAGCGACCACGGAGAGCCCCGTGGACGGGCAAGACCAACCCAAGATCTACACCATCCGTGATCATACCCTCGAAGTCCTGATGCACCCGGACGTGCTAGAGTTGCATGCCGTGAGAGTCGTCCATACACCGCATGGTGACGAGCGGCAGTTGCACTTGGAGGTGCGTGTACGGTGCGGACAAGAAGAATTGGTGGTGGATGTTCTGGTGGATACGGGTGCCCAGGTGAGCCTGGTCCGGAGGGGGTTGTTCAAGGAGGAATCCCTGCAGCCCAGCCGTAGACCGGTGCGCCTGAAGGTGGCCAATGGAGAGATCATGGGTGGTGGTACCCATGAGGCCACTGTCAGTATGGAATTCTGGGAGCATGAGCGCTTGAACCGCCCTGATTTGGCGAAGAGAAGCACTCTATCCGGGATCTTCTATGTGGCCGACATTACAGATTGGGATATGATCATGGGGTATGACTTCATGGTGGCAAATGCCATTGGAGCCCTTCCTCATCGTGCAACGCTGGTCCGGGAGGATGATGAATGCCTCACATGGCTGTCCACGGACTATGCATGCAGATCATCCCAATGGAATGCTGAGGAAGAGGATCGGATCGTCCGAGCGGTGCAAGCTGTGGGTGCCAAGTCCAGAGGAGACCGCGGACTTCAGCTCACGGAGTATGGAATGGCGCCGCAGGTGTATGACAGAATGGTCCAGACGCTGGGAGCCGAAGCGCCCGAGACGGACGTCTTCGCCTCCCGGGATGCCCCACTTTTGCGGAAGTGTAGGAGGCATTTGCATCGAGGAGACTCAGCCTGGCATAGGCATTGGGGTTTGAAGGAGTGGGGGCCCATGTATTGGCATGGCTCCCTGGACAATACCAGACATACGGTGGAGAAGATCGTCGCGGATAGGGCGAAGGGGATCCTGGTCATAACCGGCATAGGATCCAGCCCATGTCCGCTGGAAGGTCTCAAGTCGACGCTGGACTCCATCACCCTCAACGAGATGTCATTCGGGCCAGAGGAGAAGTTGTACATCGACGCCAAGGGTGTATCAATGCCCTCCCCGGGTCAGGCGTGGGGTACCAAAGCTTTCTTGGTGGATGGGACGCAAGCTCAGCCCACAGGCGATGAAGCATTCATCCGTAGGGTAGAGGCGGTGCCCATGAAGGTCATGTTTGAGCCCAAGGAGGGGGCGGATCAGCCTCTTGAAGGCATTGACGTCCTGTCCCACGCCGAGATCGACGACGTCGTCAACTACATGCGGATGGGGATACACGACCGTGTGGCAGCCAAGAAGAGGCGGGCCATGGTCACATCTCCGCATTGGTGGGATGACAAGATGTTGGTCACCGGCAAGTACGAGAAGGACGAGTTCGTGGCGAGGGTCATGGATCACATCGCGGACCAATACGATGGTCCGGTTTGGTCGACCCACCGACATGGGATTTTCCAAGAATGGGTACCGATAGCGACAGTCACCAGCCCGATGCCGCAAATTTCCGAAGATTATCGGTGGGAAGAGCTCGCCACGAGTATTAGGACGGCATATCGGACGAGGAGAAGTCAAAATCGGACCCGGAAGAGGCCTATACCGCAGTGCGGTCGGTTGTATCTATACTGAAGCAGGCGGCTGAAGAGGCCCAGGAGAACCCGAAGGTCGCCGAGCTGAAAGAGAGGCTGATCAAGGCCTATCCGCGGCTATTCAGTGGCGTCGCCAACAAGAACCCTCCAGATCGTGGGAGGTTTGGTACAGCGAAGATCAAGCTGAAGCCGAACCCGAAGATCTATCGTCATCGGGAGTACAAACTTCTGGGCGATCGGGCCGAGGCCATGAAGAAGCTATCGGCCGAGTTCATTGAGCGGGGATGGATTGAACCCTCCGACAGTGAGTGGGCCAGCCCAGCCTTCATTGTGCCCAAGAAGGAGAGGGGCGAGTGGAGGTTGGTGGTTGATTACAGAGGTTTGAACGAGCAGACCGAGCACAACTCGTACTCGCTTCCCCTGATCGACTCCATCCTCCCAAAGCAACAGAAAAAGCGGATTTTCACGGTGTTAGACCTGAAACACGGCTATCACCAGATGCCGCTACACCCGGACTCCAGGCCCTGCACAGCGATGTCGACGCTGCTGGGGCCCATGCAGTGGAAAGTGGTGCCTATAGGAGCCAAGAATGGCAATGCCGCCTTCCAGCGCATGATGGAGGACCTACTCGGTTCTGTCCGGGACTGTGCCGACCCCTTTGTGGATGACATCATCATCGGATCCGGCACGGAAGACATGACTGAGGACGAGCTCATGAAAAGGATCTGCGCCGAGTGCTCAGCGAGTTGGACAAGCACAACATGGTGTGCAAGCCCACCAAAGCCTCACTCTTCGTGAAGGAAGTGGAGTTCGCGGGTCACGTGGTTGGTCATGGGCAACGCCATCCCATGCCTGGGAAGCTGGCGTCCCTGCACCACTGAGAGAAGCCCCAGACCATCAGCGAACTCCAGTCCTTCATTGGGTTCTGCAATTACTATTCGGGCTATGTCCGCATGTATGCAGAACTCTCGGGGTCGCTGCACAGGATGCTGCAGGTGGGGAAGTTCGACGGCCGGAAGGGGAGCAAGAAGAAGCTTGCCTGGACCCCTGAGGCTGAGGATGCGTTCAACCGCCTGAAGGAGCGACTCCTGAGGCAGTTGGGGCTGTTCCTGGTGGACCCGGACAAGGGATTCGTGCTACGGACAGACGCCTCGGACTATGCCGTGGGGGCAGTACTCGAGCAAGTCCGGGACGACGGGACTCATGTCCCCGTGGCTTTTTGGAGCAAGATCCTGGCCGAGGGCCAACGCCGAACATGGACCGCGAGGGAGAAGGAGACATGTACCATTGTATGTGCGCTCAGGAAGTGGTCAGGCCACATAGGACTGCAGCCGGTGGTGGTTTGCACGGACCACCAGTCCTTACACAGCTGGCACAAGAAGCATGTCGACACCCCCTCGGGACCAGCTGCTAGAGGGGCCTGATGGCACGAGACGTTCGCCAATTTCGACCTCAGCGTGGTGTACGTCCGGGGGAAGGACAACACTGTGGCAGATTGCCTCAGTCGCCCGGCCTACCCCACAGGCAAGGCGTGGATGGACATATCCAGTCATGGCGACGCCGAGGAGAGCGAGGAGGCCAAGCGCATCATCGAGATGGAGAAGGCCATGGAGCAAGAGGGGGTCAAGTGCTTTCTGGTGATGGCAAACCGTACGGACCCCGCCAAGTTCCGGGGCGCCCGAGTCCAAGCTATTCGAGAGGAAACCCTCGAGCAGTGGATGGTGGCCCCTGTAGAGCTAGTCAGGTCGGTGCTCACAGAGGACTGGTCCGATGACTATGCGGCATCCGAGCACTGGAGCAAGTACTGGAATGCCGTGAGCGCTCCGTCGGACGACGAATGGCCCGAGGGTTTGACCGAGGATGGGGACAAGTTGTTCCTCAAGGACAAGCTGCTCGTGCCCGAAAACCGAGTGGAGGAGCTCATTGACCATTGGCACAACGCCCAGCTCATGCACCCTGGCCGAGACAAGATGCAGCAGGACCTGGAGTGGCGCTTCAAGTTCCCTCCAGGGTACTACGCCATCCTGGATAGGTACCGCAGCGACTGTGCCGTGTGTCGGGCCACCAAGAGCCCCAACCACTCCACAGCGGGCAACCCGGTGTATACGGCTATACCGGAGGCCCCTATGCGGTCCATGGCCATGGATGTATTCGCCAAGCCTGAGGTCACCGTGGAAGGTGACACCTACGACTGTGTCATCCTGGCGGTGGATAGGCACAGTGGGTATATCGTGGCGGTCCCTGGCAAGAAGTCCAAGAAGAAGGACAAGAAGGACAAGCATGGAGTGGGGCTGCAGGCCAAGACTGTCGCTGATGCCATGATCAGGCATTGGCTGACGATTTTTGATATCCCGGCTGTCATCTGCAGCGATCGGGGCAGTCAATTCGTGGGGACGTGGTTCAAGACGATGTGCAAGCACATGCAGATTTGGCACGCCAAGACCGTGGCGTACCACAGTTGGTCGAATGGCCGGGCTGAGGTGGCCGGGCGGCAGATGTTCGAGAAGTTCTGCCAGCTGCACATCGACGAACCGGGCCGGAATAGGTACAATTCGCTGTGGAGGGTACTCCAAGCGTATCACGACCTTCCAGGGCCCTGTGGACTGTCGCCCCATCGCATCCTGTTCCTACGGGATCGAGTGTCACACACTCTCCCGTGGTTGAACCATGGCAAAGTGGCCCGGGATGCAAACGCCATGATGGCTGAGGCGGACGACATGGCAGGCAAGGTGTGCAAGGCACTTCTGGACGAGCATGACAAGAGGGCCAAGTACTTCAAGCAGGGAAAGGTCCAGAAAAATGCTCCCCAAGACATCGTGTGGGTGGAGCGGCACCACAAAGATGTCCTGTCGCGGCATCGGCAGGCGTCCTGGTATGTGCCGGGGTTAATCGTGCGGAAGGTCGGGCAGGATGTGTACGCGGTTCGTGTGGGGGATAACAAGATCCTGGACCGCGACCATACCCAGCTTCGTCCCCGAGCACCAGACCCCAGCGGACGTCCCGTCACCTTCGAGTTCACGGCTGGCGATGTGGACTCGGACGACGAGGGTGAGGACGACGACTTCACCGCCGAGAACATCCTGGCGGACAGACCGGACCCGGGGACGCCTGGGGGGAGGCTTTATAAAGTCCGTTGGAAGGGATTCGCCGCATCCAGGGATTTGTGGGAGCCTCCGAGCAGCTTTGTGCCGAGGTACACCACAGTCTGGATGGACTACCTGAACAAAAAGAACATTTCTTTGGATGTCAAGGACGTGTTGGTCCATTTGGTGGCTGCAGTAGCACCGCAATGAATCCCCCTTGGCGTTTTGTTTGTTTCTGTGCTTGGGGAGACGGGTGAGGGCGTCCATCCGGGGATCTTTCGGCCTTGATTGGCCATATACCCCCTTCACTCGATCTCCACATATATATTTCATTGTGGTATATTTATTTAGGTCGACCGACGACGTTTCTCTATCTTTGATCCCCTTGGTCCATGTTGTAGATCAGGAGGAGACCAGATATGGCGTAGGGCACTGATTATCAGTGTCCTCACCCCTCCCTTGGGGCATGGGGGACGCCTACGACGTGTGTGGGGCCCCCATGTGTCCTTGGGACATGGGGGGGGGGTGTGGAGCCCACTGGGGTCCTCCCGTCCTCTCTTCAATGACTTCCGAGCGGTAACAACGCTCTGAGAAGGGGGGTGAAGCCGGTTCGGACCCCCGTGGCCATCTTTGGGTCACTTGGGGCGTGTATCTATGTGCCGGCAAGCCGCCATTGGCTGATATCATACTCTCATCCACCTGATCTAACCCGATGTGATAGTGTGATAGGTTTGGCCATTCCGGCTATGAGCGGCCATATTCAGTACCGAGGCGCCGCCAGCGGAGATTTATATATCGGAATATCAGGAATCAACAGGGTTTTTTTATCATAATGTTTCCGTGATTTTTCAGCCTTCCGTTCTGATGGTCACTGTATCGGCGACTGTCAGTTGGCTCGCGATTTTGCGGTAACCGATTGGTTAACTGTTATTTCCAGATTTTTTGGCGGAAACTCCGATGAAGGGTCAGATTTGATCTGTAAAGGGTTCGTTGCTTCTGTAATTTTCTAAATAAGCACTCGAAATTTTAATCTGAATTTTTCGCGATGTCGAAATCGGATTTTCGACTTCGACATTGCCGCACTTGATTTGGTCTTCTTCGAGTGGTCATACTCCTTTCCCTATGCCCAAATCAGGTTTCCCTTATACTTGCCACCCATTTGACTTGGAGATATAAGGGAAACAAAAGTGAATCGTGGGACCACTTTGAAGGGCCATATCTACGCGCGAGTGTGAGGAAAGAGAATAAAGAATTTTGCGTCGCAAGCGCCCTGGTCTCACATCAAACGCTTCTGGTGTGTACACATGCTCGGTGTAGCAAGGGATAATGGTCAGGAGGGTAGAAAGTGATATATAACTCTTGGAGCGTGCAACCGAATATTTTATTGCGACTTTCGAGTGTATCGCATGAGTGTTGGGGTTGCATAGATACTTTCCTTGGGTTCCCACGTATTTTTAACGTGAATTTATGTCCATGCAGGGGCATGGCGTACCATGGTGGGAGCCACTTTTGAGGGTATGTGCTTTATGCATGGTATATGTCTTGATATGCTCACGCCCATGTTATATATCTTCGTGTGGCCGAAGAGATGGGGAGCCACACGTGACAAGGGTTTTGCCCATGTCCCAATTGTGGAATTCAAAGCGCTAGACTAAGTCTACCGCGTATGTATTGCTCATGATATGTTTGGCAAAGAGATCCATGAGTGCACTCCCATTTTCATGGGGCATGTAGATATGAGTGGCGAAGGTATCTCCATAAGTCTGATTGGGGATCCAAGTGGGGGAATTGTTCGCAAATGGTTCCAATCATTTGTGTATTGAACCATGAGCGGATATCATGGGTGAGCATAGAGATATACTATCATGACAACTTTGTATTTGGACATATTTTCATGTTTTTGACCTCATTTTTTGCTCATTCTTGCGTTTTGTGTACTTACCTGGTCGGCGAACAGCAAGAAGCCTATGGTAAGTCGAACCATGGTATGTTGTTCATATGTTGGCAAATGCTTTGGAGTTGAACACCACCATATGCCGGATTGCGTACTCCATTTGGCTTGGCGCACGAAGGATTACAAGAATTGGTCTCAAGATCATGGGTTGACTTGGGCAGTGCGTGGCGCCCATATCTGAAGGGGTTTCGAGGGTACATCGGGGATGTACATGGGCATTGACCTTTGGTCCCTATCCTCCATGAATACTAGACTTCGATTCCATGCATGCTTTGAGCCTTCAGATAAGTGGTAACATCAATTTTGAGCATATATTTGATATATGGCCAATATGGTGTGAATTGGCAGTTTTTGGCATGTTATGAGTTCAAACTCATGGGGCATATCTCTAAGCCCATTCGACTGCAAGTCCAACCAAGTATATGTCAGGGTAGGGCATGGTCCTGAGTGCCACTCTAGGCTATGACACGCTACCTCCTTCTTTGGGCTAGGATTTAGAGGCTTGGGAGAGAACACATTTTTGGGGTGTGTGTAGTGACTTGTGACACATGGCATTCAGCCATCCCATTTAGCCTGGTTCAGGGCAATATGTTGGTGAGTCCAGGGATGGTCTTGAGTCCAGGGAATGAGGGGTTTATGGCTGTGAATGTGTATGTTTACCTCTTTCCCCAACTTTGCTTTTTTTGTGTTCATATGCCAATTTCACGGCTTTCTTCCTTGGGGCAATTCTTGTACATGCCCGCCATCGTGAGACCATCGATGTGCTGAACGGAAGCCCGCAGGGTGAATTGGGTTATTGCTGTATTTGTGGGATCTGGTTGCTGTTCAGGGTTGAAGGAGGATTTTTTTTTCTATATTTTTGGATTTTGGACCCTGGATTTTGAGGAATGCAAGCATTGATCAGGAGCAAGTCAGCAGGGATTACAGGCGGAAGGGGCACAGCGGGGGCCGGTCCTGGTAGGGACCTTCTTTAGGTGTAGTAGCGCCCTGTCGGGGCCTGGGGCGTTTGGGTCCACTGGCCTGCGGTCGCGTGTGCCATGTCTCGCCAACGGGTGCCGCGGTTTGTCGGTGTTGGGTAGTCGTGGCCCCAGGGCCATGTTGTGTACCTGATCGAGTGGGATCGCCTGGCCCGTTGTGTTGCCCGTCGTTAGGTACACTCCTTTGGCGCCTGTTACCGTGTTTAGGTTTATACCTAGGAGCGGAGCGGGCTGTGGGGGCAATGGTTGGAACAGGGCGTGGGGGCAGGGGTGGCCGAAGGGGGGGTCCCCGGGCCGCAGTCCTGGGCAGGGGCCATCCATGCCGTGGGGTACGGGATATAGTATGTAGGGCCCCGCCACCCTACGTAGCTTTTTGGGGTTTAGGGTGTGCAACCACCCTCGCACCCTGATGGTGACAGAGCCCTGGTCCATCCAGGTGGCCTGGTCGCGGTCAATGTCGTGGTGTAGGGTCCTTCTGATGGTGCCCCACGTTCAGCGGTGGGTGGTGTCATCTGGGGCGGGGCACACCGTGTCTATGAGAGGCATTCTGGCGTTTGCGAGGGCGGAGTTTATGATGTTTTAGGGGGGTGGGTTGTCGTGGGTGCCAGTGGCGGTGTTCCCCGCGGGTTTGATGCTCTGGCCTGGTACTCGCCTCCCGTGGAAAGGTTGGTGCCAGGACGGGTCCAGGTTCCAGATGGGGGCTGGTAGGTCCCCGTAACCGTGCCCTCTGTGTCGGCCTGCAGTCTGTACGTGGACTTCCGTGCCTCGCCGTAGGTGACTAGCGCATTTAAGGTTGGGACGGTGTAGTTGAGGTGCGTTTGCCCCGGGGGGTGCGTAATTTGTACTTCCGTGCCCTTCCGTTTGTCTCCATGGCCTTCCAGTATGAAGTGTACCATCCACGGGCTGTGGGGCTGGAGGTTACCGTCTTTGTCGTGCAACGGCGGGAGTATTTGGCGTCCAGTTTGCTGCGCTTTGTTGGCGTTGTGGTGCGCGCGTTGCTCGACAAGGACGTTTGGTGTCCAGTCATGCGGGGCACCCTCCCTGTGTGCCATGGCTTGGGACGCCTTGGCGAGCGCCGTGACGGTAGGGGGCAGTTGGGGTTCAGCGGCCTGGGGCACCATTGCAGTGTCTGTTGGGAAGTTTCAGTATATTGTGAACATCTCCGGCTGGTGGGCGTTGTGGGTGTCCAGAGGGTCAGGGAGAGTGCCTTCTTGATCTGGGCTACCGCCTCTGTATATATGGTAGTGGGTTAGTGCCAAAGGGTGTGCCTGGTGGGGTCCCTGTGTGTCCGGGCGGCACGTCCCGCGGGTTCCATTGTCTGCGGCGTGAGGGTGTCGTCAAGGGCGACTTTGTCGAGGCGTCAGGCTTCAGCAGCCCATCTTGTCTGCCATTCCGTCAGTGTGGGGTCGTCCTCGGCGCAGTCTAGGGTGTAGTGGATAGCTATCCACTCCGGGTTGGGGTCGACGGTAATGTCGGTACCCGTTGTCGCGTTTTTCCAGATCGCTTGTGTGGGTCTTGCCTGGGGCGTCTGGTCGTCGTCGCCCAGGGCTGTGCCTTCAATGGCTGCTGTGCCCTGGGTGGTTAGAAAGAGGTGCATGGCCTGCGTTGGTTGTACTTGGTGTGGATTAAGGAGGTGCATGGATACAATCGTTGCTATCCTTGGGAGGACTTTCCTCCAATCGATGATGCCTGTCGGTAGTCAACATGTCGTTGCCGTGCTCCTTGTGTGGTTCCCCCCTCGGGGTAGTTGGTAGTTGTCTGGGACGTGACGTAAGGTGAGAGGCTTGTCGAGTTGTTGGACAGTCGTGTTGGCGTTGGGGGGTTCGGCCCTTTTGTGCGCTGCTGGGCTGTGCCCGTGTTAAGGGGGCCCGTGTTCGTGTTGCGTGGGCGTTTGGGGTTTCGTAGGACTGGGGGGTATGTGCGGCTCCGGTATCGGTTGTGGCATTGTAGGCCGAAGGCTGGTGATGTTGTGTGCTCCGGTGGCTGCGTCTTCGTGCAGGTAGAACTCCAGGGCCGGTGGCTTAATAAGGTGCCACTCGCGTGGGTCGTCGTGCGGCCTGTGGATGTGGATGCTTTGTTCAGTGGACCAGCTGTGGTAGGCCAGGATGGCGTTGGTGATGGCGGGGTTGCTGTTGTCTCCAAACGGGTGGTCGGGTCTGGAGCAGTCTTCAAACGTGGTGCGACTGGTCGCAGCCAGTGCTCCGATGTCTCCGTCCGGCACTACGTCGTCCCATGTTGTACGGGACTTGGCACCCGGTGGGCCCGTGTGTCCCTCCAGGACCTCCGTTTCCTACTTGGTCCAGTCTTGGAGCATGCGTTCCACATACGCAGCTTCCGTGTATGGCTGGAGACTGTGCTCCGCTAGGGTGCGGGCATGGGCCAGCTGTAGGTACAGCGTCCAGTGTCGGGGGGCTGGTCTCGGTGCAGGGGTCGCGGCTGGCTCGGGCGTAGGCTCCTTCTTCTCTGTTTCCCTGTGTCCGTGTCGGGTGGTGTGTACTAGGGTGTACTCGTCATCTTCTCGCCTGGGCTTCCATTCCGCGTGGGCTTCCCCCGTGGACGCAGTGGGCGGTCGACAGGTCGCGGTGCGTGCGTAGGGGGGCCCTGTCTTGTCATGCAGGAGGATGGTGTGGCCCCGTGTCCAACTGTGTAGGGTGAGGACGAGAGCCGCTGCTGTTTCCTCGAGGGTTGCTGGCGGTGGGGCGTCGGATTCCTGGATGAAGGCCAGGGCTTCCTCCGCGTGTGGGGCTCCCGTGAGGTTCGTCCACGCTCCAGTTCTGGTCTCCCGTCCCTGCACCACCACTCCTTCCGGTGATTGTTGCTGGGCATTTTGCATGTCCCTCCGCAGCTCCTGGATGTAAGCCCCGGGGTCTTGGTTGCTTTCTGTGTCCGTTATCCGTTGATCCGTTTCGTTGAGTGCCCGGTATAAGCTCCATGTGGGTCGTTGGTGCGCGTCGGCCGCCACCTGCAGCACGCGTTGGATGCTGTCCTGCAGTGGGTCGTTGTCCAGGTCCATGGGGTCGTGGTTGGTGGAGACGCCGAGGCCACTGGGCAGTGACTGCAGGGGTGGGTCATGGGCCTCAGGAGGGACGTATAGTTGGGAGTTGGTTTCCATCGCGGTGCCGGATGTGCCACTGGACACGGACAGTGGTGCTTCGTGTGCGTGGTCCTCTGGTGCGCTTGGCTGTGTTATCTCCGCGACCATTGTCTCCGTTTGTGGTTCCGGTCCCGGGGAGTTGTCCTGGTTGTCGTGGTGCGGCGCCTCGCGGTGAGGCGTGCCGCAGTGGTCCGTGTCTTGGGCGCTGTACTCCGTGCGGTTGGGTCTCGGCGTGCGTCTGCACGGCGTGGCGTTTGTGGATTGGTTCATGGTTTGGTCGCTGTAGTCCGTGTGCTGTGACGGGTTCGGGTCCTCCTCCCAGTCGTATGCGCCGCCCCGCGATATGTGGCTGTAGTTTGTGTTTTGGCTATACTCCGTGCGGTCCTGGCTCGGGGTACGCTGGCGTGTTACGTTGCTTGCGGTTCGGCTTGGGGCACTGTAGTCGTAACGTTGTGATGGGGTTTAATCTCGTTCTTGTTCCAGTTGGCGTCGTGTCGCTCCCCCCTGTATCGTCTCCCCCCCCAAGGGGCCCGATTGTGCCGGCAGTGCCGGGGTCATAGTTCGCATGATCCTGGGTCGTTGGCCCCTTGTGTTCGTCGTGTACCGCGTGGGTCGGACGGGGGGGTGGTGTGCCTGGTGCTTACTTCCAGCTTCCGGGGCTGCTGAGACAGTCGGGGCCGGCCGGGCATTGTGTCCCCCCTTGGGTTGTTGTAGATGGCGGGCTCGGCGTTGCGGGTTCCCCCCAGGCGTCGTCGTCCTGGTGCTCCTGCTCCATCCTGTCCTGTGCTTGTTTTCCGTGTGTGGTCTTTCTTGCGCGCCACGTATTTGGGCGTAGAGGCATCGCCTGTACATGCACCTCATACTCTACCGCTGCATGTTGCCTCATGCGTGTGTGCACCATACGTAATTGGTGGGTGGCATACCTCTTGCCCTTGGTGTCGGTGTCTCCTGGATTCTGTTTGCCCGCTGTATTGCACGGCACAAATGGCGCTCTTTATCGTCGGTGAGCAGCAGTCATGTGGAGGAGCTGCGGCACAAAGGGGGTAGGGTAGGGTCGTGTTTGGTTGCGGCAATTTGTTTGTGGTTTGTGGCGTGGCGTCGCATAGTCGTGTTGTCCTGTTGTGCCGCGTTGGCTGGTGTTGGGTTGTGTGGCGACGCGTGGTTGTGGCCTTGCGTCGTGTCGCAGCGTGTGCTGTGGTGTCTCCCGTTGTGTTGCGTTAGGTGGTGTCTTGTGGTGCCAGGCACTGGCTCTGCCATGCCACGTGTCATGTTTTTTTGTGTTGTTGGTTGTGTTGTGCAGCATTGCGTTGTGTTGTGTGGTGTCGTGTAGCTGCCGTTGGGCTGTGGTGCCGCGTGCTGCATGCCATTGTTGTGTAACGCTGGTGCTTGTCGTGTGCCGCCTTGTGGCACATTACTGTGTGTTGTTGTGGTATTGTGTGGCGCGTCGCAGTGTGTTGCGCTGTGTTGGGTCGTGTCGTGGTGGCGGTATATTGTTGCGTTTGGCTGTTGTTGGCGGTGGTGTTTACGTTGTGTGTAGGGGTGTGCGGTTGTAGTGCGTCGTGGCTTGTTGTGTTTTGTGTTGGTACCAGATGGGTTCCCCCGGTTGCGTCCACCTGTGCGTTGTTTTGTTGTGCTGTGTGTCGTTGCGTGCGTGTATTGGGTTGTGTGTTTCGGGGTGTCCGTTTCTGCGTGTCACGTCGGGGTTGGTTTGGTGGTGGGTTTCGTTATGTCGTGTTATGTGTTGTGGCGCGTGCTGTGTCGTGGCGTGTTGTGTTGTCGTGTTGTGTTTTGATGCGTTGGGTTGGATGTTGGTGTGTGGCCTCAGGCATTGTTTTACGATGGTGTGCGTCGTTACTTGTCGGTTTATTGTGTTGTATAGCATGTTGCGTTGCGCACTGTTGCTTAGTTGTTGGTTGTAGATTACTTTTTCTTGTTGTCGTGTTTGTTGTCGTGGGTTGCGTGGTGTTGTTGTTTTTGTTTTGTTGGTTGTGCCCCATTGTTCTGCCATGTAGCTCTGTTGGGTTATGTCGTGTTGTGTTGTTGCGTGTGGTTCTCTCGTGGTTTTGTGGTGGCGTTGTTTGTGGTTTGTGGCGCCGCGTAGTTGTGTTGTCATGTCGTGCCACGTTGGCTGGCGTTTGGTTTTGTGGCGTCGCGTGGTTGCGGCGTTGCGTCGTGTTGCAGCATGTGCTGTGTTGTTTCGTTATGTCGTGTTAGGTGTTGTGGTTTTGTTTTGTTGGTTGTGCCCTATTGTTGTGCCATTTAGCTCTGTTGAGTTATGTCGTGTTGTGTGGTTTGGTGTGGTTCTCCCGTGGTTTTGTGGTGGCGTGCTCATGCGGTGTTGTGTTGTGCCGCGTTGTGTTGTTGTGAGCGGTAGTGTGTGGTGTTGGGGTATGTGTTGTGTCTCGGTACGCGATTTTGTTGCGTTGTTGTGTGGCTTTGTACGGTTGTGTGAGTCGTTTGTCCGTGTTCGTGCATACCGCGTTATGTCATGTCTTGCTGCCGTGTGTTGTTTAACGGCTTGGTATGCCGTTGTTTCTCCGTCATGTTTGGCGTTTGCTCCTTCCTGTGGTGCCGTTTACACCGGTTTGCTCCGCGAGGCGTGGCATACCACTTGGCATAAGAACCATGGACATGGAAGTGAGAGGTTGCGTCGGGAGCTAACATGTCACACTTTACACCTGGCGACTTCACTCTTTGATTTTTGGCGGCACCCAAGAGTAAGCGCTTGTATGTGTGGTTGTTTGGTGTTTGTTTGCCTTGTGCTTCCTTGTCGTTCCCGTAGCGTAGCCTTGACTTCGTCCCTTTGTCTTTTTCCGCGTTGGTCTTGTGCGTCTTTGGTGTTGTGTCGTTGCCGTGTCTTGTTTAGCGGTGTGTTGTTTCGTTGGTTCTTCGTCACGTCCGGTCTTTGCTCCGCTCTGTGGTGTTGGCCACGTTGTTTTGCGCCGTGTTCAAGGTAGGCACCATGTGACATAAATAGACAAGGGGGATGAGAGATTTCATCGGTTGTTAGCGTGCTATGCTTTATATTCGGTGACTCCACTCTTTGGTCTTGGCGGCGCCCAAGAGCAAGCGCTTCTACTTGTGTTTGTTTAGGCGTTTGTTTACCATGTTTATCCTTGCTGCACCCGTAGCATAGTCATGAGGTCGTCACTTTGTCTTTCTCCGCGCTGTCCTCGTGCTGCTCTGGCGTTGTGGTTGCTTGGGGTGCCGCCTTCTCCTGGCAGCTCCATACCTCGCGGCGTTGGAACATACTTTTTGTCTTCTTCGTCGTTGCTCTTCGCGTCCACGCTCCATTGGACTAGTCCTACGTCCTGCCATCGATGATTCTTGCGAGCTGGGCCAAGTGACGTGGAAGGTGCTCAAGAGAAGGCACAACTTGGAACTTGGAAAGTGCCCAAGAGGAAGCGCGGCATTGGTACTTTGGAAGCGCCCAAGCAGAAGCGCCGCGAGTGAGGATGTGGAACATAAAACACCAACGTACAAGGTAACAAAAGGGCCCCTTACTCGAAAATTGAGAGTTTCAGGAGTCGACACAAGAAAGTCCTAAATTTCGCGGGCTTGCCCTAACATTAGGCAAACCTCCGCTACCAGAAAGAAGAAATGAGGTTCAACTCCTTTACATATATGCTTCTATTCTTCTCAAAATCCCCAAGATGATTATGTTTCAACTAATCAAAGAAAAGCAAAAGTAAATGAACACTATCACTAAGATATCTTAAAACAACATTTCGAAAAAGAGGTCATAAAACTACAGAATTTTTGAGAGGGTTGCACACGAGCAAAGATTTATCTAAATCTATATCTCGATTGGTTGTTTGATAAAAAACTTTCAATACAAAATATTCGTAGTCCAATCCCGAACCAACATATCCACAATAAACCAGAGCAAAGACAAAGCAAGGAAGACACCAAGAGAATCACCATGTCTGCATCCGAGTCATTGCTGACGGTGTGGGGCCGCCGTGCCGTTGCCAAGGCCCCACCATTTCTGTTTCTCCACGGCGGCGGGTCGTGGTGGCCAAGGCATTAAGGATCCATACGGATCTACCTCCATTTAGGCACCCAAGAATGGGGCCGGGCTCTCCACGGCTACATGCTAAACAAAGCATAGGAGACAGGTGACACCAATCCAACTCTCATACATGCATTACCTTTATCCTTGCTCGTAACTAAACAATAACAGACCATGCAATGGACATCACTACGTGCAACAACCAAAGTCCAAGCAACCATAAACAAACAATATGTGCATGAATTGCATGAATGCAAAACAATGCAATGAATGTAATGAAAGCTTGTGAATGCAACACATGGAATGCGACAAAGCAAAATAGTGGTGCACCATCGAGAAACTACAATTCCCAACTCGACAGCGAGCTAATCAATTGAAGAGGATAAACGTTCAATCAGAATCAAACCTAATGATTGCTTATATTCGCATATTCGGGCGATGGCAGCGCAGGCTGCAACACAGTCTAAACCAACCAATCACGATCTTTAAGCAGCAATAATATGATTGTGTGACAGCAAAAAATTGAATGATGCACCTGTCCGTACTGATCGCAGCCCACAAGTGACGCGATCTGTCCTACTGTAATCTGCGATCTGTCTGGCACTGTACAGTCCAAATCTGCAACACAATCACCTGAACTGTAGCAACCTTGAAAGAAATCAAATTTTTCCAACTTGGACTACGGCCGGGCAATGGAGAGGACCAAGTGACACGCTGTACAAGTGGTCCCCGCAAGCGAGTGCCACAGGGGCGGCGGACCAGGGGGTCACCGACGTGGTACAGGATGGACTCAAATGGTTGGT
Organism: Eutreptiella sp. 'Long Island Sound 2002'; assembly: GCA_964036045.1. Taxonomy (NCBI): domain Eukaryota; phylum Euglenozoa; class Euglenophyceae; order Eutreptiales; family Eutreptiaceae; genus Eutreptiella; species Eutreptiella sp. 'Long Island Sound 2002'. Next base: position 88,129,390 of record OZ038382.1, on the reverse strand, counting down.
CGTGGAACCCAGGGGAGAGAGACACACGGCGGTCGTGTATACTGCGGCCCTGTTGGAAAGGGTGGAACAGCCGCTCATGCGGTGGGTCGGGGGGGCGGAGGAGGTACGGGTTGAAAGAGCGGAGGAGATACCTCGGAGGGCCATCCTGAGAGCGTTGCAGTTGCAGATGGGCAGATGCGCAGAAGCCGAGGAAGTGGAGGACATCAAGGAGCAGATCTGTTTGGCGCTCGAGTGGGTGGACAGCAGCAGGGATGGGAACCAGCCGAGATGGATAGTACCCCCGGCAGCGGTGGAGGGGACCAGGAGGGAGGCGCCGGGAAAGGGCGAGGAAGCTCGTGGAGGAAGTGCGGAAGCAAGGCCCGGAGGTGGACAAAGACGCTGAGGCAGGGAGGCGGAGTAAGTGGAGGGGATTGAGGAGGCGAAGGGGGGGACAGATGAGGTTCATCGTGGGGGACGGGGTTGAGGGGGAGCAGTGAGGCGGAGAGGAAGGACTGGCGCAGGAGGACGAAGGTCGGGAGCCCGGGCAGGAGGCAAAAGACCAGGTCGAACAAGAGGGGGAAAGGGAGGCAGTATGGAAGGGGGAAGGAGCGGCGGTGGGCGGAGGGCAGGAGAGTGTTGTCAGGGAAGATGAGGGAGGACGGGACAGCGGAGGCGAGGCAGAAGGAGACAGGGAAGGGGACGGGAGCACGCGAAGACGAGAGAAGGAAGAGCAGGAGCCACCAGAGAAACTGCAGCGAGGGGAGGATGATGGGAGGCCAAAGAGGAAGAGAGCGAGGGGCGTCAGGTATGGAGAGGAAGAGAGCAAAGAGCCAGGAACATTGGGGGAAGGGATGACAGTGTATGGTCCGCACAAAGTGCGTGGGAAGTGGAGGATGTATATGGGGACTGTGGGGGAGATGATCGTACAGAAGGATCGCGCGGAGCATGAGACGAAGGCAGCCATCGTGCAGTGGGAGTATCAGGGCGAGGTGGACGGGGTGAGACTGCTGTACCTGGTGGAGAGCTTACGGGTCCTGTCTGCGAGGATAAAAGATGGAGATACAGGGGCAGTTCGTTCCGAAGCAGGAGGTGCAAGAGCTGGAGGGCGATGAGGTGTCGGCTCAGAGGAAGAACAAGAAGAAGAAGTGACAAGTAATGAAGCAGAGGGTAGCGGCAGTGACGAAGATACCCCCAGGCGACGGCGCGGCGGAATGAACGGCCGGGAACGGCGACGCCCAATGGAACGCGAAGAGGTGCGGAAAGATGAGGAGGGAAGGTGGCAACGCATGACATCCAAAATCACCCGGCGGCACTGTATCGGGCGGACAAGGCGGCTCGGCAGCAAATGAGGCTACACAAAGCCGACCCGGACGTAGTGGCATATCGCGAGATACGGCTGCAGTGAAAGGACAACGAGAGTATGAGAGTACCAGCGACACTGGGCACAAAGGGTGCTGCCGTTTGTGCGCAGAGGCCTCAGCGTCGTACAAGCCAAGAAGGTGGAGGCGACGGGGAGAAGGCCGGTGTATGATGTGGGGACGGAGCATGGGCAGGTGGTGGTCATCAACTGTCACATCCTGCATGGGAGGAGGGTCAAGGAGTATGTGGCGCAGCTGAGGATAGAGTATGTCAGAACGATGGAGAGGGGACCAGTAATCGTGGTTGCCGACTTCAACTACGATCTCCGAAGGAGAGGCGCGGAGACAGAGATGGACCGCGAACTGCGGCTGCTTGTGGAGGTAAGGCGGCTACAGGATGTGTCATACAATGGGGCACCAGGCTCCTCACACTACCCGGCGCCAGAAGGCAGCCACCGTCAAGGATAGACGCGGTGTATGCGGACCCTAGGTGGGTCCTGGCGAAATGCAGGACAGGAAAGGGCATTGCCCCATGATGGTGACGGTGGACGTGAAAGTGGAAGAACCAGAAGACAAAGAGGACGGAGAACAGGGGTCGGACGAGGAAGGGGTTAATCTGCCACCGCCAGTGAGGTGGTCGAACGAGGGGGAAGATGACAGGTGGCAGCAGCTGCTGCAGCAAGGGCATGTCAAAATGAGGCTGGGGACCCATGTGCATCAAGCCATGAGGAGAGCGGCAAGCGTGTGTGGGTTTAGCAGACAGGAGGGGGATTCGCCACCACAGCCCAAGCTGCCACGACTGGTGGCCACACTGAGGAAGCGGCAACAAGAAGGAGTCAAGGCGATGGCGCAAACAGAGGGTGCAGTGTGGAAGGAAGAGGTGGCACGGGCGAAGAAAAGGGTGCAGGCGGCGAGGCGGGCAGTAGAAGATGAGCATGAGAGGGTTTACCAGAAGGTGGTGGCAGACCATGAACGGTATATGGAGAGAGCAGTACCGTACAAGTCTTTGCGGTACATCCGGGAGCTCGCAGAGGATGGACAGCCGCCGAAGATCAGGGCAGTGAGGCTGCCGGATGGCAGAGTCACGGGCAAAACACGAGAGGTGCTGGAGGAGGTGGTGGAGAGCTTCTGGGGCCAGCACAACCAGGGGCAGCGGGGGCTCAGCGAAACCATACAGAACATGGTCCGGGCGTTGCCGAGGATGTTCACGGAGGAACAAAGCGAGGCCATATACCGCAGCATGGTGACGCTGGGGGAAATAACGGAGGCGGTACAGGCTGTCAAGAGGAAAAAAAGCCCGGGGGTGGACCAGCTGGTTGCGGAGGCATACCAGAACCTCGTTGCGCCTGATCTGGATGGTCTGGCAGGGAGGGTCACGGAGGTGTTGCGCACAGGCGAGCCCCCAGTGGGGCCGGGGGGCAAAGTGAGGCCCCTCCACAAGAAAGGGGATCACCTGAGGCCGGGGAACTGCTGGCCCATATGCTGTGCCGTCACGAAGGCCAAGCTGGTGTGGATGGTGGTCTTCGGGAGGATGATTGAAACTATGTATTTTTAGCTGCATTGTCGTTGTGCAGCCCCTCTTTGTTACTCTGCCTTTGAATTGGAAGAACTCATCCTGACTTCATTTCCATCCGGTGCCTGAATTTGCCCTAGTCCATTCCCTTTTGCAGTGAATGGCGCCTGCTGGTGGCTGCCCAGGCCGACCCTACTCTATTTCCTTGTGGACTTGCATTGTGGAAAATCATCACGATTTCTCTATCAACAACAAAGGAACAAGCAGAAGAATGGGTAAGCCAGAAACCTATTCTGGTAGTAGAGACAGCTCCCCGCAAGACTAAAGCATGACACGAGAAGAACCAAGAACACTTGTATCTGGAAGTGTGGCAATGTGTGTCACGTTGAGTGCCAAAGCTGAAGCAATCACAAACAGCACGTCAAAGACTTGGGATGTGAGGACTGGACCATCAAGGGGAAGTCCCCCTGATTCTGGTCCTCTAGGAGAGCATACACAACCACAAGGGGCGGAGCAGAATAAAAAAAAAATTATAGAAGGAGCCCGCCCAGACGCCAAAGACCCTGGCTTAATGCAGGCCAACCTCAAACGCCTTGAAGACAGGGACCCTGTTGCGGCCATCTTAGCATTGGCACGGCATTTTCTCTACCTCATCCTACACGACGATACGCACCAACGCAGCTCGTACGATTTGGGTTGTGGGCCTTTCAGTCGGTGTGAACGTTTTTGTTGGCCCAAGTGGTGATTGTCGTAGAGACTTTGAAGACCAATTTTCTCCTTCGTTGGCCATTGTTCGTATGGCTCTTGTCGTGCTTTTTACCGACGTGTGTGTCAGGGCATGTAACGCGGCCAAAAAGGTTTTCCACGCTTCCTGACACTTCTGGTGCTATTGGCTTATTGCCAAAAATTTCGCAAAAATTTGGAAGGGCAAGCTTGGGGACGAGGCTTTGAAAAGGTCTTGCCACGCAAATGTCCCGTGCCCGCAGCTAAGTGTCCATCGCTCCCTGGCGTGCCATTTGGAATGGTATCCTCGAGGACCCGGGGTTTGCTCCGCACGTGACTGTCCTGTTCCAACGTGAGGGGCTGAAAGGGTGCAAACGTGGGCACGGTGTTTCCAAGTGGGAGTTGCTACAAGAGGCATTGTCTCTACCCAACACGTTGAGAGCATCCACCGTTGGACGGAGGAGAGGGGGCTGAGCTGGAAGAAAACAGTGTGCCGGTTGGGACGCTTTTATGTTCAGTGTATCAAAGCTCATCGTGCGGAGTTCAAGGAGTTAGCGTGGACATCCGGTTCGTGCCGGCACCATGTGCAGAAACGTGCAGTGGGGAAGGAGAGGTATGAAGCTTAGGGTGAAGAGTTCAGGAGTAAGGAGCAGCATATGATGCAGCTCTGCCGTTCAGGATATCTCAATAACACCTATCGCTCGTACTGGAGTTCGATGGGATTGTGCTATGCTAACCCCCCATTTGCTCAACTTGCTAAGGTGTTGACCAAGATCGCCCTTGCAGGAGCCAGAGTTCTACTGTGTCCAGAAAAGGCTTCTGGCTTGCCCACACGTGTGCTTGTTCCTTGTATTTGTTTTGGAAAAACTTGATTATTTTCCCCAAGTCAAAATAGGGTCGACCAACAGATACAGTAGAGCAGGTCCAGGGCCCAAATCAATGAAATCAGGATAAGTCCTTCCACAATCAAAACATGTGTAACAAAGAGGGGCTGCACATAGACAGTGCAGGCTTAGATACAATGCTTCAGTCACATATTGACAAAAGAAATGTTTTTATAGTGAAAACTGGAATAGGTCGAGCCACAAGGATAGTCCCAAGCACCTCATGTGCACCTTTTGACATGCAATGGAGTGTGTTAGGAATCCTGGGCAAGTGGGTCGGGCCAGACACAGGATATGGCTTGGCAAGCATGGCCATGCAACTGAATTCAGAATCAGTTAAAAAGTCGGCCCACAATAGGTAGGTGCCACAAATGAGTATAGGGGTCCTGAGGTGGGAGACCACTAGGCCTAACCTCCAAGGCCGGTGGCATGAAGTGCCTACTTCAAGATGGTATTACCTCCATGAAGGAAGATACATCCGCTCACTTGAGTAGTCGGGGTGAACTTCATGGGTGTCAGGGTTATAAACCTAGTGACGTTGAAAAGCGTACTTAAAACTTCAAAAAGAGTGATAAGAATGATGAGGTGTTAGTGTACAATACTTCCTCTGGGGGGAGCATATACTCCTGCAGGAGTCGCCTGAAGGAGACTCCCAACGGGAGGAGGGGATGTCTGGGGTATACCACCGCCTCCTGAAGCTTGCAACCCCCTCAGTTCGGTTAGGAACAATAAGTAGATAGGCACAAGGAGATTAGCCTTTCTTCTTGTGCTGGGACAGAGTCTCAGCATGGGTTAGTAGGTCTCCCTCGCTGTTCCAAAATCCAACAAATTCAACCCCAGTTCCAACACTTCCAACAACAAAGGCCAAGGTGGAAAGAAGGTTCGTGGTGGAAAGTCATTTGTTGGTCAAGGACGTGAAAAAGGAGTCAATGTCGTTGAACCAGGAGCGAGGTCAGCTGAGCTTCATTCGGGAACAAGGCGACGAGGAAGTGTGGAATGAAGTGGCCAAGAACATGAGACCATGACCAACAATTCGCAGATTGGTGGTTGTTGATTAACTCTGGGAATCAGGCCGACGGAGATAAGATAGGTGCAAGAAGGGACGCAGCGTTTGAATATTACAAAGATGACGTGCTGAGTAGGAACTTGTGGAAGAGCCCCCCAATTCGACGTGAACATGGGAAAGCCAAGATTGAGATAATCCAAGGCTCAAAGGTTCACAAGCCACATCCATTTTAATCTCCACGGCATGAAAACCGACGCCCTGCTAAAGATTATTGAGCGCAATATTCATGAGTTCCGTTGGTTGGGGAGCTGCATGAGTTTTGAGTTGTGTTGAGCACCATTGACTGTGCCAAAACGCCCACCTGCTGACCAGACAAGCATGGATGCTTGGCATTTAGTGGTGGATTATAGAGCCCTGAATCCCGCCAGAGTTCCTGACAGGCATCCGCTTTACCTTGATCGAGGAGGAGATCGCCAAAAGGCCAGAGGGCAAGCTCATCAACCTGCGGGATTTGCGCCATGGCTTTCACCAAATGCCACTTCGAGAGGAGGACAGGCATTGAACGGCAATGAGCACAGCCGGTGGCACCGTCCACTGGACTGTGATGCCTATGGGCCTCAAGAACGCGCCGTCGATGTTTCGGAGGATTATGAAGAATGTGTTGTTTCGGAGAGAACAGATCTCTGGGTCTTTTCTGCAGCATCTACATCGGTGACCTTCTGATTGTCACACAGTCGGGAGAAAACTTTGATGAGTGCCTGAAGAAGCATGAAGATCAAGTTCGCAAAGTCTCCGAAGTTCTCGGACAAGACAAGCTCGTGTGTGGACCCAAGAAGGGCAAAAGAATCCCCTAAAGTGTGGAGTTCTGTGGCTCTATCTTGGAAGATGGGACGGGAAGACCTGCCCTAGGCAAGATGGCTGCGCCTGCAGCTCTGGTAAAGGCCTGAAACCATCACGCAGCGTCGTGGCTTTCTAGGCTGCTGCAATTAATGCCACGAGTGACTGCCCCTCTACGCCAAGCACTCTGGTCCCTTAACAGAGTTACTCAAGGTTGGCAAAGTAGAAGGAAAGAAGGGATCTGAATTCAAACTCGAGTGGACGCCAGAATGCGAAGAGCCATTAACTGGTCTCACAGGAAGCACTGGCGAATGACGTTACATTAAAGACTCCGCAGTGGACGACCTCTTTACATTCCTACAGACACCAGTCGTTACGCCCTTGGTGCTACGATCCAACAAGTGCACGAGGAAGGTCACCATCACCAACTGGCTATCTGGTCTATCATACTTACAACAAAACAGCAAAATTGGAGTCCAAGGGAGCGAGAAGCCCATGCAATCCTCTGTGCCATACAGCACAGGGGTTGGGTCATGGGTTATCGCGCCGAAGTGCTGACTGACCACAAGTCTCTTGAAAGCTGAAGAACAGAACATGTGGATACCCCTGATGGACCTGCTGGGAGAAGAGGCTGTTGGCATGAGTACCTCAACAAATTTGACCTGCATGTGACTTATATTCCGGGACACTACAACACCATGGCAAATGCCATGAGTTGCTGGACCTACCCCCCCTCAGAGGCCTACTCCGAAGTGAGCTTTCATGGGACATCGACTGATAAAGCCAAAGTGATCGAGTTTGACAAGGAGGAACAAGCACTGATCAAGAAACATTGCCTCCAATGTTCGATCAAAAATCGAAACAAAGCCGAGGTGGTCCAATGCAAGGAGATTTTCAAGGCAGAGCAGACCGGATGGGTTCATCCTGACTCTGAGTCGTCGTTGGCACTTCGAAATGTATTTCCTCTGACGAGATCCAACGTCAAATTCAAGCTCCCCCCCAAAAGAATCACAAAAAAAGTTCCTTCCTCTATGTGGATTCGACGAAGATGTACAAGGATGACAGGTTCTTTGGGTCTGTATACCACAGATTGAGAGAGGACAAGCCTTACGGCTCTGAAGAGACGGCTGGTTTCAAGATCCAACACGACAAGTTATTTTGGCAAGGACGGATCTGTGTTCCTGACTGTCTAATTGACAAATATGTCAAAGATTGGCATCAACATGAGACAGCCGGCGCACATTATCGTGTTCCTGAGCAGGAGCTTCGACACGGAGTGTACACTTGGGACCTCACGGGAGCCTGTGAAATAGTTGCAAAAGGAGGCAAGCAATGTCAGTCCAGCATTCCCAAGAATCAAAAGGCAGAAGCACTGCTGAAAGGATTACCAATTCCTCAGGGGTTGTTCGACCAGGTGGCGGCGAATCTCTTCAAAATAAGACAAATCCAGGAGGAATGTCTCTACGCGAAGAACCCAATCGATGGAATTTTGTTAATGGAGGACCGCCACAGTGGCCACATCTGGGTTCTCCCTTGCAACACGAAGCATCTTACCGCTGAACTGGCTGCCAAGTGGACTGCAAGTCAGTGGATGAGTAACTGGGATGTCCCCAAAGAATTTCTGACTGACAGTGGGAAGGAGTTCATTGGGACCTTGTGGGAGAACATGGGCGCTCTATTGGAAGTTCATCATCTCCGTGTCCGAGTGTACAATCATCGAGCTCTCCCTGCTGAACGAGGTGGAGGGATTCTTTTCAAGATTCAAGAAACTTCCACACTACTGAAAAAGACAACAATTGGTTGGAGACAATTTACTGTGTCTTGAAGAGATACCATCAGACCAAGAACTATACTGGATTAAGCCCGAATGAGCTTGTTTTCGGTCGTGAGAAGACGGGCTCTGCACCTGTGATGCACCATCCAAGGCGTTGCCACGACGCCTCGGGATGGTTTGAGAAGATCAAGGGGTTAGATTTCAGGTGGATCCAAGCCAAAGTTGAGAGTCAAGCAGTTTGGCTGAATTTCAAAAAATCAATCAAGAACGCAAGGAAAGCCCTTTGAAAAAGGCCCACAAGTTTGGCTTTGTAGGTCTGACGAGACCCTGAAGGACGACAACACGTTTTTGCCGCTTTGCGAAGGCCCATTCCAAGTAAAAAGTCAACTAAGTAAATTAACAAAATCCTCTTTTTGCTTTGTTGCTACACTGACATATGCCTTACAGTATGATATTCATGTTACCATCCTGCAGTGTCTGCTTCTTTTCCCTGCAGATGCGTCGGCAAGGTGCCGCCTTCTGCCGTTGCAGCCAGTACTATCAGTTATACATACGTACATTGAATTTTTGACGCAATTCAGCTTATTAATCTCCGTTTTAGCTATTCTCTTTGGACAGATTCGATTCAGTCAGTTCCTATGTATTTCAATTATCTTGGTATCATCAGTATGAGGAAGCATGTAGGTAAAACTCACTGCCATGCCGACGAGGTATCAGAATGAGTAAAACATATGTGAAGGACGGCATGGCGCTCAAAAGATCGTTTGCCTTGTTGATAAAGGCTGACGGACATTCATTTTCAAGATTACACATTTGTTGTGGACATGCATACGTCCTTCTTTATATGATGTTTGCTTAGTTGCTATTCAGCAATTGTCATTCACTCACATGGCATGTGGACATGTTCATTCATGCAAGCTCGTTGATTGGTGTCCTGTTGACCTTCATGCATATCATTATGATTAAATACAGTGTTCCACACATAAGTGCGTCCATGTGTTGAGTTATTTAGGTGAGTGAAGCTTTGTGCAAAGCATAGCTGTTTGATCATCAATGTGAATTATCATTGGTGCATTTCCTTCTCCTTTGTGTGCTTATAGGCATGTAGTCTCTGGTGATCCCCGCCATGCATGGATGGGCCCGGGGGCACATGAGGCATGGGGGCCTCCTCTGTAACTCGAGAGGTTCAACCAGATTTGGCATAGGGAATAAGGATGCACTTACGCCGTACTGAGGAGTGCATTGCCTCAACCGTGATTTGCTTTTGCTTCGCTTTGTTCTTTGTGTTTTTGGTCAAATATCATGTTTTATCATCTTTGCAAAGAGAGCTAAGGAAACAAAGAAGGTATGGGTTGCATGCGTTACACACACACAAACACATACACAAACACCACCGAAACTCGTTTGAAGATATTTTATGTAATTGAAACGAAAATGGAGTCAATAGTCATTTGTTTTTCTGGTAGCAGAGGCTTGGCCAAAATAGGTCAAAGCCTTTGTATTTTATTGTACATGGTAAATAGCCGATTTGGCACTTTCCTCCGCTGACTCTGTGAAATGCTTCATTTTAAGCACTAGATTTGTGCTTGTTTGGTTTGTGTGAGTCTTGCTCTTGTTTCAACCTCTTCCCCTTTGTGGACATGGCGCTTCCGCTTGGCCGCACCCGCAGTACCAAGCCTATCCTGACAACTACTATACTTTCAGCAAGAGTTGTCTAAGGACCGGTGGTGTCACCCGGGCACCTTGGTGGGTAATTCCGGGGTTCCCAAGCCCCAGTGCCTTGTTGTCATGCTTTATGGTTTTGCATCTAGGCTAAATGTTTCGGAAATTTTACCCTTTTCTCTTTTAGATCTTAGCTTGGCTGCTTGCTTGTTTGTTCGTTATCAACTTTGCTTGCCTTTATCATCGGGAGTTATTCCAACTTGAGCTCCGAGTTGCATAACTATTGGAATGCCCTTGCAGGTTTGAGCATGCGGTTACGAGATGGAAGCTCTCAATGATCCATGGACGAAGACCAGCCCATCTCTTGGATGAAGAACACGCCATCCCTTCCTGTATACGTGCAAATCCATCATGATAAAGGACGCTGTTGAGGCGGAGCCGCATTATCCTCAATTGGCAATGGCGCCGTCCTTCAGTGGCAACCCGATGTTTAATCTTGAATTATGATGGCCAATTAGAGGATTGAGCTTTCGACAAAGCCCACGCTTTTCCCTCTACCAAGAATTGATGCGTAGAAACATGGAGAAATTATTGTAAGGCTGCATGTTCAACGAACTCAAACCTATTGTGAAAGCCAAGCCGCTTCCAAAGCCAAGAAGGTGGCGGCGATTGGGAGAAGGCCGGTGTATGATGTGGGGACGGAGCATTGGCAGGTGGTCGTCATCAACTGTCACGTCCCGCATTGGAGGAGGGCCAAGGAGTATGTGGCGCAGCTGAGGATAGAGTATGTCAGAACGATGGAGAGGGGACCAGTAATCGTGGTTGCCGACTTCAACTACGATCTCCGAAGGAGAGGCGCGGAGACAGAGATGGACCGCGAACTGCAGCTGCTTGTGGAGGTAAGGCGGCTACAGGATGTGTCATACAATGGAGCACCAGGCCCCTCACACTACCCGGCGCCAGAAGGCAGCCACCGTCAAGGATAGACGCGGTGTATGCTGATCCTAGGTGGGGCCTGGCGAAATGCAGGACAGGAAAGGGCATTGCCCCATGATGGTGATTGTGGACGTGAAAGTGGGGGAACCAGAAGACAAAGAGGGCGAAGAACAGGCGTCAGACGAGGAGGGGGTCAATCTGCCACCGCCAGTGACGTGGTCGAACGAGGGGGAAGATGACAGGTGGCAGCAGTGGGTGCAGCAAGGGGACGTCAAAATGAGGCTGGGGACCCATGTGCATCAAGCCATGAGGAAAGCGGCAGGCGTGTGTGGGTTTAGCAGACAGGAGGGGGATTCGCCACCACAGCCCAAGCTGCCACGACTGGTGGCCACACTGAGGAAGCGGCAACAAGAAGAAGTCCAGGGGAGGGCGCAAACAGAGGGTGCAGTGTGGAAGGAAGAGGTGGCACGGGCGAAGAAAAGGGTGCAGGTGGCGAGGAGGGCAGTAGAAGATGAGCATGAGAGGGTCTACCAGAAGGTGGTGGCAGACCATGAACGGTATATGGAGAGAGCAGTACCGTACAAGTCTTTGCGGTACATTTGGGAGCTCCCAGAGGATGGACAGCCGCAGATGATCAGGGCAGTGAGGCTGCAGGATGGCAGAGTCACGGGGAAAACACGAGAGGTGCTGGAGGAGGTGGTGGAGAGCTTCTGGGGCCAGCACAACCAGGGGCAGCGGGGGCTCAGCGAAACAATGCAGAAGATGGTCCGGGCTTTGCCGAGGATGTTCACGGAGGAACAAAGCGAGGCCATACACCGCAGCATGGTGTTGCTGGGGGGAAATAACGGAGGCGGTACAGGCTGTCAAGAGGAAAAAGAGCCCGGGGGTGGACCAGCTGGTGGCGGAGGCATACCAGAACCTCGTTGCGCCTGATCTGGATGGTCTCGCAGGGAGGGTCACGGAGGTGTGGCGCACAGGCGAGCCCCCAGTGGGGCCGGGGGGCAAGGTGAGGCCCCTCCACAAGAAAGGGGATCACCTGAGGCCGGGGAACTGCTGGCCCATATGCTGTGCCGTCACGGAGGCCAAGCTGGTGTGGATGGTGGTGTTGGGGAGGATGATTGAAACTATGTATTTGTATTTGTTACTCTGCCTTTGAATGGAAAGAACTCATCCTTACTTCATTTTCATCCGGTGCCTGGATTTGCCCTAGTCAATTTCCTTTTGCAGTGAACGGCGCCTGCTGGTGGCTGCCCAGGCTGACCCTACTCTATTTCCTTGTGGACTTGCATTGTGGAAAATCATCACGATTTCTCTATCAACAACAAAGGAACAAGCAGAAGAATGGGTAAGCCAGAAACCAATTCTGGTAGTAGAGACAGCTCCCCGCAAGACTAAAGCATGACACGAGAAGAACCAAGAACACTTGTATCTGGAACTGTGGCAATGTGTGTCACGTTGAGTGCCAAAGCTGAAGCAATCACAAACACCACGCCAAAGACTTGGGATGTGAGGACTGGACCATCAAGGGGAAGTCCCCTTGATTCTGGTCCTCTAGGAGAGCATACACAACCACGAGGGGCGGAGCAGAATAAAAGAAATATTACAGAAGGAGCCCGCCCAGACGCCAAAGACCATGGCTTAACGCAGGCCAACCTCAAACGCCTTGAAGACAGGGACCCCTTGGCGGCCATCTTAGCATTGGCACGGCATTTTCTCTACCTCGTCCTACACGACGATACGCACCAACGCAGCTCGTACGATTTGGGTTGTGGGCCTTTTAGTCGGTGTGAACGGTTTTGTTGGCCCAAGTGGTGATTGTGTTGGAGACTTTGAAGACCAATTTTCTCCTTCGTTGGCCATTGCTCGTATGGCTCTTGTCGTGCTTTTTACCGACGTGTGTGTCAGGGCATGTAACGCGGCCAAAAAGGTTTTCCACGCTTCCTGACACTTCTGGTGCTATTGGCTTATTGCCAGAAATGTCGCAAAAATTTGGAAGGGCAAGCTTGGGGACGAGGCTTTGAAAAGGTCTTGTCACGCAAATGTCCCGTGCCCGCAGCTAAGTGTCCATCGCTCCCTGGCGTGCTATCTGGGGTGGTATCCTCGAGGACCCGGGGTTTGCTGCCGCACGTGACTGTCCTGTTCCAACGTGAGGGGCTGAAAGGGTGCAAACGTGGGCACGGTGTTTCCAAGTCGGAGTTGCTACAAGAGGCATTGTCTCTACCCAACACGTTGGGAGCATCCACCGTTGGACGAAGGAGAGGGGTCTGAGGTGGAAGAAAACATTGTGCCGGTTGTGAGGCTTTTATGTTCAGTGTATCAGAGCTCATCGTGCGGAGTTCAAGGAGTTAGCGTGGACATCCGGTTCGTGCCGGCGGCATGTGCAGAACCGTGCAGTGGGGAAGGAGAGGTATGAAGCTTAGGTCGAAGAGTTCACGAGTAAGGAGCAGCATATGATGCAGCTCTGCCGTTCAGGATATCTCAATAACACCTATCGCTCGTACTGGAGTTCGATGGGATTGTGCTATACTCACCCCCCATTTGCTGAACTTGCTAAGGTGTTGACCAAGATCGCCCTTGCAGGAGCCAGAGTTGTACTGTGTCCAGAGAAGGCTTCTGGCTTGCCCACACGTGTGCTTGTTCCTTGCATTTGTTTTGGAAAAACTTGATTATTTTCCCCAAGTCAAAATAAGGTCGACACACAGATAGAGTAGAGCAGGTCCAGGGCCCAAATCAATGAAATCAGGATAAGTACTTTCACAATCAAAACATGTGTAACAAAGAGGGGCTGCACATAGACAGTGCAGGCTTAGATACAATGCTCCAGTCACATATTGACAAAAGAAATGATTTTATAGTGAAAACTGGCATACGTCGAGCCACAAGGATAGTCCCAAGCACCTCATGTGCACCTTTTCACATGCAATGGAGTGTGTTAGGAATCCTGGGCAAGTGAGTCGGGCCAGACACAGGATATGGCTTAGCAAGCATGGCCACGCAACTGAATTCAGAATCAGTTAAAAAGTCGGCCCACAATAGGTAGGTGCCACAGCTGAGTATAGGGGTCCTGAGGTGGGAGACCACTAGGCTTAACCTCCAAGGCCGGTGGCATGAAGTGCCTACTCCAAGATGGTATTACCTCCATGAAGGAAGATACATCCGCTCACTTGAGTGGTCGGGGTGAACTTCATGGGTGCTAGTGTTATAAACCTAGTGACGTTGAAAAGCGTACTTAAAACTTCAAAAAGAGTGATAAAAATGATGAGGTGTTAGTGTACAATACTTCCTCTGGGGGGAGCATATACTCCTGCAGGAGTCGCCTGAAGGAGACTCCCAACAAGAGGAGGGGATGTCTGGGGTATACCACCGCCTCCTGAAGCTTGCAACCCCCTCAGTTCGGTTAGGAACAATAAGTAGATAGGCACAAGGAGATTAGCTTTTCTTCTTGTGCTGGGACAGAGTCTCTGCATGGGTTAGTAGGTCTCCCTCGCTGTTCGCAAATCCAACAAATTCAACCCCAATTCCAACACCTCCAACAACAAAGGCCAAGGTGGTAAGAAGGTTCGTGGTGGAAAGTCATTTGGTGGTCAAGGACGTGAAAAAGGAGTCAATGTCGTTGAACCAGGAGAAGGGTGGGTTGACGAAGGCTAAGTACAAGACTCGCAGCCAAATGGCGAAGAAGAATTGCGCTAGGGAAGCCAACTCAACCCAGCCCCCAACATTGAGGTTGAGTGGCAAAGCCTTAAACCCATAAGGGTAGTTTGGGCAGTGGATGTACCATGTTGGGACCGTCTGGTGCTTTCCTCCGGCCTCCTTCATCTTTCCTGGGTTCTGAGTGCTGTCCGTCGAGGCAAGCAGCGACAATTTGTCTGCTGGATCCAAGTCAAAGCAGCCGACGGCAAGGTCCAAATCTCTAAGAGTCTTGTTGACAATGGTTCAGAAGTCAATCTGGTGAGAAAAGGCCTTCTGCAGGAGGATGAAGCCAAGGTTTCTTCAACACCTGTCCAGCTGGAGGGAGTGAGTGGACATCGCCTTGAACGGGGCGACAGGGAAGCAGATTTTGCAGTGAGATTGGTGAAACAGTCCGTGTGCATTACGGAAGAAGTGAAGAAGGAGTGGCTCTCCGGGAAATTCTATGACGCACCAGCACGTTTGGTTTGTTCTTGGGTCAACCGTTGCTTTACTCTCATCGTGTGTTGCCCATGGGACACAGGACAAGCTTCCTCCAAGATCCGTCAGACAGCGACCCGTCCGAGCTGTATTATCTGCACCCATGCACCAAGAGTGTTCCACACTTCAAGGAGCCAAATAAGCTTCAAATTTGAGAAGATGGGCAGGAGGTTGCAGGACATCAAGCGAAACCTGACGAAGGAAACCTGGAATCATTGAACTGCCAGAAGTGAAGCTCAGTTTGCTACCGAGATGTGGACATTCTGGTGCATTATTTCGGGAAAGACCACAATTTTCGTCTTCAAGTTGATGCCTTTGCAAACAAGAAGAGTAAAAGATTTTCGAAGTTCTATGAGAATGCCTTGAGTGAGGAGTGGTCTGAACCTCTCTGGATCAATCCGCCCTTCCACGTTTTTCCTGGTGTGGTAGAGCAGCTGAAGCAATCTGGCGCAAAAGCGATCTTCATCGTTGCCAATTGGCCAAAACAAACTTTGTTCAAGGACATTTTTGAGTTACGTCACAAAGGAGTGAAGCTGTATTGTGAAGACAATGGCAAACCTTTGCCACAGCATTCCTGAAGCATGTTGGTGTGCTTAGTTGACGGGAATCTGGGAGATTATTGGCAAGATTCAACTGAGATGGGAACTAAGGAGGTCATTTCAAAGTCCTCAACAATCGACAAAATTGAGGTGGATCGAGACGATCGAGAGCGAAAACCCGACATACCGTCGCAGAAGGAGGGAGGGACTGGCAGCGTCCCTCAAGAGAACGCTTCGATCCATTCCAAATTGTCCCCATCAGACAAGAATCAAGTCAAAAAAGTCAAGATTTGAGACAAGAATGATGACAAATCTCCAAGAATCTCACCTGAAATGACAGGAATGAAGTTAATTTTGTCCAACCATCCCTTCAAGACATTCGTGGACGCCCTTCATTGG